>CM062814.1:974545476-975202976 GCA_031772625.1 Pinus tabuliformis
AGAAACTCTTGCCAATTCCTTCGCTAGTTGAAAACCCGATTGACATAACTCAATTATCGATCGAATCGACTATCATTGAAAGTGAACCTTCTGAGTCCATACCAAATCAAAGTCAACTGGTTGAGATGGCAGCCGACCCAGTCTTGCCTTCAAAAAATCCACCTTCAGATGATATAGTTTCCAAAGAGGATGAGAACGACACCATTCAAATTCTTTTTGTCGATACAGAGTCTAATGAACTTGGGGGCAATCCACCCATTCCTTCACAACAGGAAGAGACCCCCCCAGTTCATGAAACTTATCCGGACATTTATCCGGTACCTCCTCTGAGCAGTCTAGTCGTTTTCTTTGATTGGAATCAACTAGCGAAACCTCGCCTTCCATCTAATGTACCATTCTGAATCATAGTACAAGTTTACAAAATGATTGTGTCTGGCACAATCATAGATGAAGGGGCTTCGGTGAGTATCATTTCCTCAACTACTTGGAAAGCGCTTGGTTTGCCATCGCTTTTTCCTGAAAAACAAAATTTGTCGGGCTTCAACAAAGGAACCAGTCGACCATTAGGGATCCTTCCAAAGTTACCGATAACTTTGAGAAAGAAAACCATTTATTTGAACGTGATGGTAGTCCAAGGTCCACTAGATTACAATATACTCCTTGGACGTGATTATATATATAGCATGGAAGCCATTGTTTCCACATTCTTTCGAGTGATGTGTTTTCCACATGAAGGCAAACTGGTGCAACTTGTCGACCAGCTTTCATTTCTTGGTTCAAACACAGCTATAAATCAACCATCATCCCTAAATGGTCTCTTCGCATCAACAATGTCTCTTCAACTTTCATCCCATCCACCTAATTACTGTGAGTAGTTTGGTGAGTTTGATGAAGTTTAGGGGGCATGCAACCTAGTCTGCTTTGGCAGGCGAACCCAGAGGAAAAGGGATATTTTCTTGAAAGGTTATAATACTTGGACCGAATAACATTCCTGTATAGGTTATGTGATCAATCTAACGCGATTATTTCCTTTGTACGATTGTGAATGGAAGCTCACAGCATTCACCTTCGTACGTTATGTGATTGGAAGCTCACAGCAATCACCTTTGTCTATTTTGATAGACAAAGCAAAGGAAGAGTTTTCTGTTGTCCGACAGAAACAATCCTACCTAACTGCAGGAACTTCCATTTGGTAACCTAGAAACTCTCCTTTTACTGAAAGACCTGGGGGCATGCAAACCTTTGCATGCAAGTGAAAAGCGACCTTTGATTTTCTTAGTTTGTAGGTTCTCAACCCTTTAACCTCGTAGCTCGGTCATTTCTAGCTTGCATAAAAAGGTCATGAGCACATGTTATAGTAGTGTTCAAGCTCATTAAAAAATAAATCTACCAAGAGACATTATCAAAAGACTAGTAAGAACAATGTTCCTGCAAGGTTTAAGCTCGTTAAAAAATCAACCTGCACTGAGCACATGTTGGCACAAGGTTCAAGCTCATTAAAAAATAAACCTGCCTTTGGTAAATAACCTTTGTGATCACTTTGCTATCTGCCCTTTTTGAACTTTGGTTGCGTTCCTTCCGTCACCTCCATTTCATTCGGCTGACCATACGCTTCCACTTGATTGTTTACCCTTTTGAGGAACATGGCGACGAGTGATTCTGATTGCCACCCTCTTCACACTGCCATGTTTTGAGAAGTTCCAAACTTACTTGGAACCAGCTGCTACCCAGAAATACCACTCGTTCCTCAAAAACAAGTCTCTTTTAAACTCTTTTTAGACTCGTTAAATATAAAAAGATTATCGAGCTATTGGCCTTCCCAGCTCGTTAAAGTAAAACAATGTAAACTTTGAAACGCGAACTATAAACTCAAAATAGGAACTCTGGCCAAAAAACACCAAAAAAACATCAAAAACAGTGCTAAAAACGAAAAGTGTGTATACTGGAACGATGGTTTTTTTTAGGGACAATTTTGAACATGTTTTAAAAATGGCAGTGAAAACAAAATTTTCATGCAAAATATAGCTTGAAAACGAAAAAGTGATTATACTGGAACAATGATTTTTTTTTAGGATCAATCTTCAAAATTTTAAAAAAATGCTAGTAAAATGATCTAACAACATAAAAATGACTCATAACTTCTCATTTAACACCGTATGGAAATAAAAAAAATTATTTCAAGATGCGATGCATACATCAGTTAGATAAATTGTCTTAAACAATTATTCAAAATCACTCATATTTTCTTGCACGCCATCAGAATTCACATCTTCAGATGAGTGACTGGATGCTGATGAAGATGTTCCATATTCTTCTCTTTCATCAACTAGTGCCCCATCTGAGTCCACATGCATGCCCATCATTTCAGGTTTCAAAATTCTTCTAGATCTACGACTGGTTTCAGCAGGCTCCCATCTCAATATTGTTCGTTCTGGTAACAACCTTTTCAGAATCTCTATTGTCTTGAAGCGACGAGTTCCCCTCTTTGTTAAATTGAAGTCATAAACAAGTATGTCAACATCCTCCAATTTCAATATGTCTGTGCGGCGATGATTTATATTCGTACCCTTTATTTTTCTCTTTCTGCCATTTTTTTTGTCAACTACCATCTCTGGATTATACACACCATTGAATGGGTGTGCATTTGTGGCATACCAATGTACTTCAACACTTGTAACATCCTCATTTTCTATAAAGACCTTTATAACTTTAGCAACCCAGAATGGATAGCCATTGAGATCTCCATCTGCTAGCACTGCGATCATGCAACCCTCCTTAATATCCTGTACTGAACCCCTGTAAAGGTCTTCCATGGCTTCACATTGTGCATGAGATCTTTTGGAACCAATATACATCTCTCTTTCCTCTGCCTGTGAAGAATTAATGATACCTTGAGATTGTTGTTGTTCAAAAATGTTTATTTCATCATGTGCATTCGACACATTGTGTGGCCAAATAAATGGATTTTTCAAAGGTATATCTTCATTTGTTCTTGTTGAAATGATATCACTTTGATTATTGAAAAATGACTCCCACCAAACTGAATCAGCAATGTCAAAGTACTCATATGTATATCTAATACATTTTTTAATTTCTTCTAGGCAATCAAAATAATTTATATCTCTTTTTTGTTTGCGTGCATTATGAACTTCACCAACTGGGGCATATCACCTCAAATCCTTTCTTGACAGACAAGATCAGATCCATTACTCTCAAGCACGAGTGGGAGAAAGCCCGCTTCAGCCTTTTCAATCTCAGCAAGCACACCAAGGTTCTCACAATTCATCACAATCTCAGAGAGAGACAGAGAGCACTTTTGAATCGGTGGAAGGGCCAAGGAGGTCTCCTTCACTGCAGCGAGGCCAGCACTGAGGATCAAAGAAACTCTGAGACCCCCTCAGCGGACAACAATCGACGGAATTTCTCAGCACACTGTGGCAGCCGGTATCATCTATGGCACTTCACTTCGAGCGGAGACACAACCGGCCTCTCTCAGCGCAGGGTAAACACTCCTCCTCTTATCTGTGGTTTTTATAAAACTAACTATTGGGCTTGTGTTCCAAGCAGTGTTCGCAACCAGCAACAGGGCCCTTATCTACACTCTGCTCTAGCCAATCAGTCCAGCCACATAAATGGCAAGCCGCCCAAATCATCAGCTTTCGACAAAGCAGACATCGCTTCTTGTAAGATGGCTGACCAGAATAACCAACAAGCCAACCAGCAGCAACCAAGGAACCCAATGGACAACATCTTCAATAATAGAGACTGTCATATGTGCAAGGCTCACGTAGTTATGATAAACGCCCTGAAGAAACAGGTGAATGAACTAACGGAGGACTTTCATGCGGACAGAAAACTCCAAACGAAAGAAGTTGGAGAAGAGGAAAAAAGACACTGAAGACCTCAAGGACCGCTGCATTCACATGGAAGCAGTAATAGATCATCTCCGCACCCTAACAGAAAGTCAGCAAGGAGAAGCTTCAACAAGAGTGAGCAGGAGGGAACCCCTCCCGGATGACTCGGTCACCCAACACTCCCCTTAACGCTCATGCAGTGCAACCATAGCTGGATAGGAGGATCCTTTGTAAGGCAATATAGCCGTTTATGTTCAGTTTTAAGTATAGCTAAGAGGAGTCTAGAGAACTATGGGTCTGCGAACCCAATTTTGAATATCAACTCCCGGAACTCCCCCCTTATTGTAATAGAGATTTGAATTACAAGTTTTATAATATACAAGTAGACGATGTTGTTAAAAAAAAAAAAAAAAAACAATATTTTCGATGAAAATATTGGATGATCTAGAATGAACTTCAAAAATTGCAAACCCGATGACGGTGCCCATTCTGTAGTAGTTGAATACTTCTTGCCCCATGTTAGTGTTTTCCCATCAATTTTTTTGATATGAAATTGATGTTGGAAGCTAATTTCATTAAGTTGTTCAATGCATTTCCCCTCACCATATGATCCCATAATAAACCTTCGCATGTCAACAGTTTCTTCCAACACATCAAAAGTAAGCTCTGGCATGTATGATTTCTTAATACATTCAATTAATGATGGCAAGCTCCCAGCTTCCTTCCTCCTCAATGTGACCGAAAAACGACTGAACATCTGATCAATATGGTCATGAGTGTGCCCAACAAGAAGGAAACCAACCTTTACCTTCTGAAAATTTCTCAATTCAACAAGCATGTTTAGATATCCAAAAACAACCTGATTTTTGTTTTCACGGCAAGTGTTGTCCAATTGTAGATACAAAACTTTAGGAAGATTACCAGACCAATGAGAAAGCACATCATGAATTATGGTTATGGTCAAATTTGCATCATTATGAATATTTGGAGCTGTGAAGTACACCTTTGGCAACATTTTCCCATTGAAGACCATACAACCGACCAAGTGATACTGAATAAAATTTTCCTCCTGTAAATTTTTGGGTGTGCAAACAAAATGTGGTAAAAGTGTTTTCTTCTAGTCCATACCATCAATTATCAAACCCAAATATTTATTCGGATTATCATAACACTTCTTTCGATGCTTGTACAACTTTTTCCGTTCATTTGTTTGTTGTTTTCGATGCTCCTAAATTTCTTTGACAATTGAATCTACACAACATAAAAGAAAGCTATTAAGAAATATGTTTTCATACTTCATGAATATACAATTTTAAAAGTTAAAGTTATGAATGCCTACCTTTTTCTAACCCTTCACATTTGTCCCTTTTTTATTTAAGAGAAGAACATGTATTGCAAATCCCCATCCTTGTCTTCTTAGGAATACGGACATTGTTGAATTCTTTCTTCCATATCTTCACAAAATATTGATATGTAATAAACCGGTCATGTCCCTCAGCACCTTCTGCATATTCTTTGTATAAATTGTAGATTTCGCGTCTCAGAAAATTATCTGGAACATGTATTGTCTCTCTATTTGGCATACACTCCCCATGCTTTGAAAAGAAATCTTTCATCCATGACATTGCAGTGTTTGATAATGGCCCAAACTGTCTTTTATGACGTACTTCAGAATAAAATGTGGGATCCTTTTCCAAATTTTCTTGAATTCTCGAGAGATGAAAATTCCCAATCGAATGACACATTTTGAAATATTTTCTATAGATAAATAAAGTCTTAATATGATAATCATAACCTAACAATGTAGATTGCATGCACCCAACTAAATATGAATTTTGCATGCTTTTATTCATTGACGAATATCTCTTCCTGCTCTCTAATGCAAATTTGAAATCCATATGTTTCAAGCAATCTTTTTGGCAACATTCACTTGAAATGAGTGCACTGATAGAACTTCTTCTCGTCAGATATTCTTCTCTACCCCTTGTATAGCTAGAACATCTTGCATTGATACAAAAAGGTTTGCTCCTACTCCTCGATACAATATTTCTTGGCAACATCTCCATCATTAGATCATCATTTGTATAAGGATTTTCATCATCATTAAGAGGAATGTTATCCACCCTATGATCAACTGTGCTTTTCAAATACTAACTTGGAGGATATTCTTCATCTTCCCCTTATTCAGTGCTACTGTCATAGTCCATAGAATTCAGACTCAATGGAAATTTTGACTCGATGTTTATTGGATATTCTTCCTCATGTGCATTTTCAATGCTGCTCTCACAGTCCATAGAATTAGGACTAAGTGTATCATCTTGTCCTTCATCACTACTACCTTTATACTCATTAGAATTAGGACTAAGTGCATCATCCTGTCCTTCATCACTGCTGCTTTCATAGTCCTTAGAATCAAGACTAAGAGGACATTGTGACACTCCATTCTTTTTAAATTCATCATCATGCTCTTCATCATTGTTGCTCTCATAGTCCTTACAATTAGGACTAAGTGGACACCGTGACACTCCATTATTTTGAAATTCATCATCCCACTCTTCATCACTGCTGCTGTCATAGTCCTTAGAATTAGGACTAACTGGAAACCGTGTCACTCCATACTTTTGAAATTCATCATCTCGCTCTTCATCAAAGCTGCTCTCATAGTCCTTAGAATTAGGACTAACTGGACACCATGGCACTCCATACTTTTGAAATTCATCATCCCACTCTTCATCAAAGCTACTCTCATAGTCCTTAGAATTAGGACTAACTGGACATCGTGACACTCCATACTTTTGAAATTCATCATCATGCACTTCATCACTGCTGCTCTCATAGTCCTTAGAATTAGGACTAAGTGGACACTTTGACACTCCATTCTTTTCAAATTCGTTATCACGCTCTTCATCACTGCTACTCTCATAGTCCTTAGAATTAGGACTAAGTGGACACCATGACACTCCATTCTTTTGAACGTCACCATCTTGCTCTTCATCATCGCTGCTTTCATAGTCCATAAAATTAGGACTAAGTGGACACCGTGAGACTCCATTCTTTTGAAATTTGTCATCAAGCTCATCATCACTACTACTTTCATAGTCCTTTGAATTCGGACTAAGTGGAATCTGTGACTCTTTATTTATTTGAAATTCTCCATCCCCTCTTTCATCAGTGTTGCTCTCATAGTCCTTAGGATCAGGACTAAGTGGAAGAATTGACTTTCTATTCATAGTGGAAGAATTCCCGCTATATTCATCCATATGAATAGAGTTGTTACGCGATGAAGATGTTGATGCTGTATAAATTGAAACTTCACTATCAGGACAATCCATCCCTTTCAAATAGAAGATGTTGAATGATACAAATGGAGAGTCTCCTAAAGATATTATATAGCTTAGAGAATGAAATTTTCCCTCCAAAAATTTCCCTCCCAAAAAATTTCGCGAAAATATTTCCCTCCTAAAAGTTTGTGAGATTTATTTCACTTCATTATTTTATTATGCAATTTAATGAAAAATGTAAACTTAATTTTTTTTATGAAATAAATCATTAAAGTTAAAATTGTAAACTACAACTTCTACCTAAATTATTTTAATAGTCAAAGTATATAATATTTACTAAACAATTGAATGTTTTTTTAAATTTTTATAATACATTCTAAAACAAGTTAATCCCACATTCACCCCGCTATAAAACAATTCCATACTGTTCGCTTTATCATATTTTCATTCATCGCCATAAAAAAATTAACATGTTAAAATTTATTAAAACTAATTAATCCCGCATTCACCATACGGTAAAACATCTCCATAGTTTCACCTATATATTCCATTATCACTATTACTCACGTTACATCAAGGTTTTCTGAGGTTCGTTAAAAGACTTGGAGCGAATTTGTGGAGCAGCTACATTGGGATCAACAACATATTCAATGAAGAATTCCCGCAATTGAAAGGTCAGTTAAATTTTTTTCCTTGAAATTTCTCATATTAAATTAGTTTAACGAAGTAGATTTTTTTTCTAAACTTAAATTTTTTTGTCAACCAAATTAAGAAATATTTCTGCCATGAGCATGGTGGGCCCAGGGCAACCCCATCCTGCAATCGACTAGCCACCAGATTTTTTTTTATAAACTTAAAATTTTTTGTCAACCAAATTAACAAATATTTCCGCCGTGAGCATGGTGGGCCCAGGGCAACCCCATCCTGCAATCGGCCAGCCACCCACTCCCTCCACACACCCTTCTAGGCCCCTCCCCAAACTCAATAACCCCTTTCCCCCTCACCCCCTTCCGCTCCACCTCCCTACCCCACACGACCCCCTCACCCCTACCTGGCCCCCCTACCTCACTCCCCTAGACCCACCCACCTGCCCCCCTACCTGACTCCCCTCCTCCTCCCCCTCACCTCACCCCTCATTCCCCCTCATCCCTACCCCTACCTCTCCCCCTCACCCCTCGTGCCACCCCTACCCCTACCCCTCACACTGCCCCCCCCCCCCCCCCACTCCCCTTCATCTGCCACCCTACCCTCACCCTTCACCCCTCCCCTCACCCCTCGGTCACCCTCCCTACCCCCTCCCCCTCACCCCCCAGGCTACCCCTCACCTCTCCCCTACCCCCCCCCCACCTCCCCACCCTCTCCCCCCCAACTCTACCCCCTACCCCCCCCCTCAACCCTCGGCCTGCCCCCCTACACACCCCCCCACCCTGCCCCCCTAAACCCCCCCCTAATCCCACCCCCCACCCTACCCCCTAAACCCCCCCCCCCCTCAACCCTCGGCCCACCCCCCTAAACCCTCGCCCCCCCACCCCCTCACCCCCTAAACCCCTCCCCCTACCCCCCCCCCATCACCCCTCAGCCCACCCCCCTAACCCCCCTCCCCCCACCCCTTCGCCCCCTCCCTTCCCCGCCCCTCCGCCTCCCCCGCCCTCCCCCTCCTCCCGCCTCCCGACCTCCGCCCCCTCGGACGGCCCCCCGGGAGCGCCAAGGTGGCGCAGGGTCGGCGGTCGCACCCCACCCCATGCCACCCGGCCCGCCCGCCCGTGGTGGCCGTCCAATTCTGTGTGGTCTCGCCCCACCCTGCGCCACCTCGGCGGCCCGCCCGGGGTGGCGCGGGTGGGGCGCAGCCGCCCACCACGTGCCACCCCTGCGGCCCGCCGGCGCGCCCGGGTGGCTATTCGAGGGGGCAGAGGTCGGGAGGTGGGAGGGGAGGGAGGGGAGGGGGAGGGAGGGAGCGGGAGGCAGAGGGCGGGGTAGGGAGGGGGCCAAGGGGCGGTGGGGCCGAGGGGTGAGGGACGGGGTTAGGGGGAGGATAAGGTGAGGGGTGAGGGGTAGGGGGGGCGTAGGGTGAGGGGTTGGGGAAGGAGGGCGAGGGGTTGGGGGGGTGGGTTAGGGGGGCAAGTAGGGTGAGGGGGGGTTAGGGGGGTCGGGTTGGGGGGCCAAGGGGTGGGGGGGGATTGGGGGAGCCGAGGGGTAGGGAGGTGTTGGGAAGCCGAGGGTGAGGGGTTAGGGGGAGGGTAGGGTGAGGGGTGAGGGGGTAGGGGGGGCATAGGGTGATGGGTGAGGGGCTGAGGGGGCGTAGGGGTTGGGGGGGTTAGGGGGGCGGGTAGGGTGAAGGTGGGGGGGGTTAGGAGGGCCGAGGGGTAGGGAGGTGTTGGGGGAGGGTCGAGGGGTGGGCGGGTAGGGTAAGGGGACCAAGGGGTAGGGAGGGGTAGGGGGTGAGTGCCGAGGGGTGAGGGGGGTGGAAGGGTGGAGAGGGGGAGGCCGAGGGGGGGGGGGGGTAGGGACGAGTGGGGAAGGGAAGGTGGGGATGAGGGGTGACAGGGGGGACGGGTAGAGTGAGGGGGAACGAAGGGTGGGGCTAGGTAGAGGGGGGGAAAGGGAGTGAGGGGGGAGGTAAGGGGGGTGGGGCGGGATACGAGGGGGGGTAGAGTGAAGGGCAATGAGGGTGAGGGGGGCGGTCGGGTAGAGGGGGGGATGAGGGGTGGGGTGAGGGGCGTGGATGAGGGGGAACGAGGGTGAGGGGGGAGCCCAGGTAGAAGGGGGGATGAGGGGTGAGGTGAGGGGGACGGATGAGTGGTGGTAGGAGGTAGAGTGAGGGGAAATGAGGGTGAGGGGGGAGGGTCGGGTAGAGGGGGGAAGGGGAGTGAGGGGGATGAGGGGTGAGGTGGGGGGGGGGGATGAGGGAGGATGAGGGGGGAGGGCTAGGTAGAGGGAGGGAAAGGGGAGTGAGGGGGAGGGATGAAAGGTGAGGTGGGGGGTAGAGTGAGGGGGAACGAGAGGTGAGAGGGGGGGTCGGGTAGAGGGGGGGGGAAAGGGAGTGAGGGGTAAGGTTGGGAGGGGGGAGGGGGGGGAGGGGATGAAAGGTGAGGTGAGGGGGAGGGGTGAGGGGGGCCGGGTAGGGGGGGGATGAAGGGTGGGGTAGAGTGAGGGGGAACGAGGGTGAGGAGGGGGGGGGGGGGGGCCGGTAAGCGGGGGAGAAGAGTGAGGGGTGAGGTGGGGGGGATGAGTGAGGGGGAACGAGAGGTGAGGGGGGAGCGTCGTCGGGCAGAGGGGGGGAAAGGGGAGTGAGGGGGATGAGGGGTGGGGTGAGGGGGGAGGACCGTCAGGAAGGGGGGGGAAAGGGGAGTGAGGGGGATGAGGAGTGGGGTGAGTGGAGGGGATGAGGGGTGACAGGGGGGGTAGAGTGAGGGGAAACGAGGGGTGGGGAGGGGGGGGGTAGAGGGGGGAAAGGGGGATGAGGGAAGGGATGAGGGGTGGGGGGGGTAGAGTGAGGGGGAACAAGGGGTGGGGGTGAGCATGGGTAGTGGGGGGAAAGGGGGATGAGGTAGGGGGTAGGGGAGAGGGGGTTAAGGGGTAGAGGGAGGGGGTAAGGGTGGGCTGAGGTGGCCGTCCGATTGCAGGGAGGGGTGGTTCAGTTGGGGGCGAGGGGGGTAGGGGGAATAGGTGGAAGGTGGGTAAGGGTGGGCTGGGGTGGCCATCCGATTGCGGGGTGGGGTGGCTTGGTTGGGGGGGACGGGGGTAGGCTGTTGGGGGTTGGGGAGAGGGGGAAGGAGGTGAAGTGGCATGGGGGTTGTGGGCCGGTAAGGGGGCTAGGGGGTGGAGGAGAAGTGGTTGGGGGGTGGGGTGGCGTGGGGGTAAGGGGGAGGTGTGGAAGGGAGTAAGGGTGCAGTTGGATGGCCATCCGATTGTGGAGTGGGGTGGCTTGGGTCGGTTGAAGGGGAAGAGAGGTAGGGGGCGTGCAGGGTAAGGGGTGGGGAAATCTCCCGCCACTCCGTGGATGGACAGGGTGGTGTCAGTGGGCTTCTGCCATTTCTTAGTGTTAATATTTTTTTAATTTCAATTATCTGATTATACAAATTAAAAATTTAGGATATATTTTCATTGTGGATTTAAGTTAACATGTTTTCGTTGTTTACTAATTTATGTGTTTCTATTTTTCAGGAAAATGTCATCAAAGAAGATTCCTGTGAATATGTCTGGACCAAAGACACTTAAAGGTGCATCTTCAAAAGACATTGGTAAACGTACTCCGCCTGAGCTCATGGCTACAAATCTTTCAAGTGCCTCAAATGATAAGAAGATGATTTCAGACTAGAAGAATTCAAAAGAGGTGAAATTCCTATCAAGAATCTGGTATGTGAAAGAAATAGAAAGCCAAAATGTGAACATATATCTATATATTGATATACCGAATGAAAATGGAATTTTTGAGCTGATGGGAAGAGTCATAGATATGTGTTCGGTACCGGACACTGAAGTTGTTTACATACTTACAAAAGCTCCCAAGTCACATGAAAGGATTAAATATCAACTAACATATTCATTGTATGACACGAGAGAGGTATCTACAAAGTTGTGTAAACAAATCGTAAATGAGATGAAACAAAACATCATAAGTATTGTTATTTATATTTGTATTTTGTTTTCTTGAAAGTGTCTCGCTATATTTTTTTAATTTTGTTTTTATTGACATATGATATTTTGTTTGGCAGAATTTTGTTAAAATTTGTTCAATTAGGTTGGGAGGCATTCATTTCATAGAGCATGATATCATGAAATTTGCCAGCATTTTTTACTCAATGTCAGAAGAAGATATGGAAAACAAGCAAAATGTAGTAATTGATGATGCTACAAAACTACATCCAAAGGATCAGAAAAAAAAAGGTCTCTAGTGGATAAATCTAGCAAGGGCAAACAAGTTACTTTTCAGGGCAATGAAGTTGAAACTAACAGTGAAGCATATGTTTCTATTACTGAAGATGACATTAGAACTGAGAAGAGTCGTAAAATACCAAAAGTAACAATGCCCAAAAATAAATCTGTTGAGAATGTTATGACGAAGAAAAGTAAAGTTGAAGATTTTGAAGTAGTCATTACCAGCAGTCAAGAACCTAGTGAAACTTCAAAAGAAAGCAGAGAAACCATTACACCATGAGCTGATTTAGAGGATGGCATTATCAAACAAAACAAAATTCCATTCGATAGAATTTGACAAAGAAAAACTTAATTGATGGTGGTCGTACATTTCAGCTTAAAGTCAAACAAACCTATAAGGCAAGTGAATGACAATGTCAATATCAAGTCAGAAAGCCACACCATCTGCATGTTCACAACTTGAAGACATTGATGAGGTATAATCCATATGCTCATGTGGTTAATTATGTGCTTCTTGTTGATCCAGTTCAAGTTCCCAACAAAGAATCATTTGATAAGTCAAAATGTTTTGAATACAATTATTATGTGCTTGGCGGGAACCATTCTATAGAAGCTCAAAGACAATTGATGGAGGAATATCCCAATAACTCACGTTTTAAAACAATGAAATGTATCATTTATGCTGGTTTATCGGATATAGAAGCAAAGTTAGTGGCATGGGATCATAATTCAGATAATGAATATAGGATGTCTATGACTTTCATCCAAAGGGTTAGATTTATTCATAGTGAATTTCAGGAAAAATGTGGTGGGTATAGGATAAATGTTACTGCAGATTTCTGAAGAGAATGTTGTATGGAAATAGGCTATCAAATTGAAGAGAAACCCAATTCAAAAGGTGGAAAACGCAACCTTCCTAGTGTTATATTCAGAGGTGTTGATAACATTTTCCAATTGGCATTTAGAACTGGAGATGTTTGGAACTTGATTGATGAGATTTTTAACATGTGGGAAAACATTGGCATTAAAAACCAAAAGGTTAAAAAGTCTAAGCCATTGATATGTGGCAGCAGTAAATTAGGTCCTGACTTGAAGTAGCTTCCAGAAGATATGACTATCACACCTTGGAGAGCAATGCAAGGAGTAAAAGATGAAAAAATTGTCAAAAAAATATTATCTCGTGTGAAGTCAGGGGAATTATCATTGGAGGAAATGTCCGAGGAATTTCAAAAGTAAGTTTGTTGAATTATTTTTATTTATTTCTATATTATAATTTCTTTTAAATAAAACATGTTGTTCTTGGTAGTATTTGTTATACATATCATTATATTGACTTTTTGTTACTTTATCTATGTAGTCACAAAGTTTACATGAAAATTCAAGAACAAATGGTTAGATTGTTGAATGAAGATAGTTGGGATGATGTCGTACGCAACTATCCAGATTCAAGTTCTACATCAACATTAAAATCTTTTTATCTTGCATTTAAAAAGGTATCTTGATTTACACATTCGTTTTTATTCATCTGTGTACTATTTTTAATTTATAACTTACACATATATTTGTTTATTTTATAAAAGATGAAGAAGGATGATAATGGAGTGCCAACTAGCTTCAGAACCTTTATTGAAAAAATAAAGACCGAAAGACTGAGGAAGCAACGTGTTAAGAATGTTGAACTTGATCCAACTCTTACTCATTTCATTTGGAATGGGCTAGAAACTGTTCAATATCAAGTAATACAAGGCGACTGTGAAGACATTGCTAAACTCATACCTAAAAGGGAGTATGCCCTAGTTATTCCAGATATTCCCCATGGTTTCAATATTCCAAATATTGACTATGATAGTGACCCTTATACTTATCAAGCTTTTAGTAAACTGGTTGTGGGATTTGTAGAAGTCACGTCATCACCATTATGGAGATTTGTGACATTTCATTCAGACACACAATTGGAAATGATATTGTCAAGCTTCAAAGGGAAAACAAATTCAGGGATGCAGCTTACATGGTAAGACGTTTAAAATGTATATTTGATTAATGTTGAAAAATTCATTTATGTACAAGTTGATTGAACTTTTACTATTTCATGTTACAGGCAAAAGTCAAATCTTCTTAACCGTGATGATCAAGTATTTATAAATGATTGTGAGTTCATTCATATTGATAGTTGAGCAAAGGATGATAGCTATATTTCTATGATTTTTAATCGGGTGGACGGAAAGAGCCATAGCCAAATACTGAGTTATGATGTTGTTGTGAGAAAAATAACATAAGACAAAGAGGCAAAAGGAGAGATAGTTAACATTTATCAAAAACCACAATTATTGATTAATTATCTTATAGACATATGTTCAAATGAAGGAGATTGGGTTCTGGATTTATTTTCTGGCTCAGGTAAGTTTTATTATATAGAATTGAATTTCAATATGTCATTTTTTTAATTAATATGTCATTGTACTAATTTACTTCATTATTTATTTTGTGCTTGATAACTAGGTACAACACTAGCATGCTGCCTTCAAAAAGGAAGAAATTGCATTGCAATTGAAAAAGATCCATTACAATGCAATTTCATTCAGCAAAGAATTAATGCTCTTCAATTTCTTCCAGATGCAATGCAAGAAATTGGGTTGAAGAAAGGGGACTTTAGTGAATCACGTGTGGCAAAAAAGGCAAAGGAACCTCAACCACCATTACATGGGATGTTTGGAAAGACATACATTGGGAGATTGGCAGACATGAAAGATCCATTAGAAGACGAAAATGAAGCAGAAAATATTGAGAAGAAAAAATGAGGAAAAGATGAAACTCTAGAGAGACGAAGAGTTTGGATTACATGACATTGTTGATTAAATTTAAGTTATGCTTGGAAATCAAGCTCATTTTTTGTAACTGTTAAGTAGTTATACTTGCAATGTTTTGACTTTGACATTTTATGAGAAGAATATACACTCAATGAATGTTGTTATGCATTCAATATTTGTAATATGTGATTTTCGCATTAATTTTTATGTTAACCATTATTTTTTGAAAAAAAAAAAGTGATTATTATTATTTTTTTGACATGAAATTCATAAATAAAAAATAAATAAAAATAAAAAAAAAAACTATTATTTAACTATTTTTGTTAAAATTTTCGTATAAAAATTGTGATTTTCGCATGTCAATTGTAGCAAAAAATTATCAAAACGTGTAGTTTTTTAATTATATTTATGTTAAAAATGGCTATTTTTATGTCAATTGTTAGAAAATATTGTTTTTTAGAAACAATTATTTCTTGTGGATTGAAAAATTAATTAACAATGTATAAATATGTAGAAAATCGAAAATTCAAAATATCAACCTTCTTCTTTAAATATGCGAAACAATAAAAACCTCACTACAAAAAAAATAAAATTAAAATAAAAACAATAAAATATGAAGAAAAAGACCACTTCAAAAATTATTAAGTTTACAAAATAATTATTTACATTTCATACATTAGAAAATTAAAAAAGTTAAAAAAAACAAAAACAAACAAAAAACAAAAAAAAAAAAAACCTTTTAAAAAAAGGGTCTGGTGCAGAATTACCACGTTTTTAAATCAACATAAAAAACACTACCATTATAAAACGCAATGTACATAAAAAAAATTATAGTGCCAAAAACTAAGCTTTAAAAAACACATGTGTTCTGCATAACCCCTTTTCGAAATTGGGTCACTTTTTTGCTATCTCTACAAAACGGGTAACAGTATGGGTTCTCGTTTCAAAGTTTACATTGTTGTAAGAGGAACGCCATCCCTCTCATATATTTTAATATTTTTGGACTTGAGGGATTATTAAACAAAAAGATCGAGCGCTTTTCTTTGTCAGCTCGTTAAAACTATCGAAAAGTCATCCCTTTCATATTATTTTACACTTTTTTGGACTTAAGGGATTATGCCACAAAAAAGCACTGTTGGAGTCTCCTTTTCATCCGTTTTCAAACTCTCTAAACATGAAAAGGACCAAGTTATCTTTGTCGTTAAACTTGTTAAAACAATAGCGACAAACTTGTCCACTCAGACAAGAACAAGTCTCACTGACGCTAGGCTCGCTAAACACAAAGTGACAGGTTTGCCTGAAGGGAAAATTATAGACCAAGCATATGTTATCCTCCTCAAGCTTGTCAAAAATAAAGAGGTACTGGTCAACAATGACTGGGGGAAAATGGGAAGAAAACTTGAAGAACTCTATTAGTAGCAAGTCGCTTTTGAACATGACACTTTTACTCCATCACCGTGATTGAGTTGGGTTGGGTTTTTCTGTTCAACGTCACCATTGGTCCGCTGTGCCATCCATGGGGTTAACGCTACCAATCCATATCAGTGTCGCCAATATTTTCAAGAGAAGTCATTCAAAGAATTCACCACCCAGCAAATGCCTCATCCACTGCATTACATCCATGCTTCATTTTTCATGACCGCCATTCCTGAACCTTATATCATCAGATCGTTTTCACCTCCATAAAAATCATTTGCTCTGTTTCGCATTGTAGATGTGGGATACAACAAGGCCCTCCTACGATAGGTCACTTCCTGTAAAAATTATCTCATTATCCAAGAAGTTGACTTAGAAACAACCCTTTCAGTACTTTTAAGCTTACATGTCTCAATGGCAAGTTTCTCACTTCCGGCAACAGGTTTACATCAATGACCTTCAACCGAAAGACTTTGCATGGTGTTCGACATTGGCTCATATATTCACACCACGTGAATTGTACTGTAGTACCTTGAGGGTCATCATCATTATCGATGACTTCTCTTGCGTTTGTTAATAGCTTACATCATTGGCTGGTAATCAGACAATGTCTTTCTGTTGGGACCCTATAATACTAGTGATTACCCCATTACTATTGTAGTTGTACCCCTTATTAATATTGTTGTGCCCCTATTATCCCCATATTGTTATTATTGTGCCCCATAGAATCCCTCTATTGTTATTTTTGTGGCTTTATATTATTATTGTTAGGTCGGATGGGTTATATTGTGACTCCTTAGACTCCTATATATAGAAAGGAGGTTTTGTCATTTGAATCATCCAAGAATTGTTCATTTATGTAATGTAAAGGAGGTTTCCCCCTCGAAGAGGCTGAATTCTAAGGCGTTGATCTATCTTTTCTATCTTTTTCTTGAGCTGGTTTCATAACATTTGGTATCAGAGCTTTGGATTCTAGGGTTTCGCTGCTCCAAAAAGGTCATCGTGGCATTTTTGCTATAACCTTTTTTCTATGACGTTTCAGAAGTTCCAAAAACAACCCATTTGAGAAGAAATCGCGCTAAACCTCGGGTCCAAATTTCAGAGCTGTTCGCGCTATATTTGCGGAGATATGATCTGAGGAAGTTGGTCTTTTTGCAGACTCCTGAATTACATTCCAAACAGGTGACCTGGGAAAAAGCGTCATAACTTTTTCTCTGGGGATCGAATTGAAATTTCGTAAGAAGATAAAAAAAGAGAACGGACTGTAGTTTTTTGTATGCATTTTTAGATCCAAAGGTCGAAACAGTGACTCGTGGCACGTCATACAAGTACGCTCTACTGAACTAGTCTATAATCAAGTCACTATGGGAGATTTCGCATAACTCTTCCTTGGAGAATCCAATTTGGGTCAGACTTGTGGCATTGGAAAGAGAACACAAAGGGATATTGCAGATCACAAATTCAGATCTAGATGATTAGAAAGTACAAAGATACATCAAAGGCAATATCGAGCTCCTACAAAGTGAAAAAAGGTGTGTAGATTTTCTTAAATTTTTGCTTAAGCTTGGTTTGAAAATTTATTTTGAAGGAATTCAAAGGGCATAGTAGAGCATTATTATCGGTAGCTGATGCCCCGAGGAAAGAAAATTCAAACACCTAGTAAGGAACCTGAAAGCTCTAGCATGACTCATGAAGAAGAGGAAAAAATGCAACATGATATATCAAAATTACAAGACCAAGTGCAACAATTGTCCTTTGCACAAAAAGGAACAGAATCTAAAATGGAGGGTTTAAAGAAAGGCGTAGAAGCTAAGATGGATTGTTTAAAGAAAGGTGTAGAAGCTAAGATGAATGACGTGAAAGCTAAGATGGATGATTTGAAGATAGATTTGAAGACAGACATGGACGAAATGAAGATAAATATGAATAAGTTGCTACAAGAAAGGGTCACTAATGGTGAAAGGGTGGTAAAGGAAACTCATGATGAGAACAAAAGAAATGTTAATCATGATTCCATAGACTCTAATGTTGGATCAAAGACCCACCATATTCCAAAAATCGATATGAGGAAGTTTGATGGCAAGGATCCTGCAACATGGATATTATAGATGGAGCAATTCTTCGATCTCAATAATGTGCAAAACACACAAAAGGTACGTATTGCAACTTTATATTTGGAACCAAATCAGTTTGTATGGTATCAATGGCTTTGCTCTCGTAAACAATTTATCACTTGGGCAATTTTTATGGAAGAATTGATAGCACATTATAAGGATACAAAAAGCAACACTTTTTTTAGCCAATTGATAAGTCTCAAACAAAAGGGTTCAATAATGGAGCACATTGAGGAGTTCCAAAAATTGAACATAAGGGTAAAAGATATTCCAGAGGAGCATAGGATTGATGTGTTCATAGGGTCTTTAAAGGATAATATCCAACATGATGTTCGCCTTTGGGAACCTGATTCATTAGAAAAGGCATTCAGGTTAGCAAGAAAAATGGAAAGCAAAATTATGGCAACCAGGAAGCATACCATTCACAACTATAAAGACGGAAGTGTTGTTGCCGCTAGTCTTCCAAAACCTATAAGGTTGACACCACAACAATTGGAAGAAAAAAGAGCAAAAGGGCTTTGTTACAGTTGTGATAGCAAATACACTAAAGGTCATAAGTGTGCTGAGAAGAAATTATTCTACATAGATTGTGAAGAGGAAGAAGAAAAGGAGCAAGAAAGGTCAAAAGAAGAGGATATACTCCAGGAAAAAGCCTAGATAAAGAAGAAATGAATCCGACCATATCTTGTAATGCATTGGTGGGAATTACCACTCCTCAAACCATCAAGATAGAAGGACAAATCAAGAAGAAAAAGGTAATAGTGTTGATTGATTCAGGAAGTACCCACAATTTTATTCATTGTAAGGTAGCAAGAGAATTGAATTGCTTCTTATATCCAGCACCAGAGTGTCAAGTGATGGTTGCAAATGGAGGAACAATAAATTTCTGGGGAAAGTGCCATAATATCAAGCTATCCATGGGAGAATATGTATTGACTAGCCCAATGCTTTACATTCCAATGGGAGGTGCTGATGTTGTACTAGGAGTCCAATGGCTACAATCCTTGGCTTTCCATTCCAATGGGAGGTGCTGATTTTGTACTAGGATTCCAATGGCTACAATCCTTGGGTACAATAGCTTTTAATTTTCAAGAACTTTTCATGAAATTTTCTGTGGAAGGAAAGGAAGTTGAATTAAGGGTTATTGCAGGGAAACCGGGAAAGATAATCAGCTCTAACGGTATGACAAAGCTTCTAAAAAAGCAACAAAGAGGTGTAATTGCACAATTATGTTCGCTAGATGTGTCCACATTGGAATCATCTATTTCTCCAGATCTCCAAAAAGTCTTGGACAATCATTCCAAGGTATTTGAGACTCTCAAAGGTCTCCCACCTATTCGTGATCATGATCATGCTATTCATCTGATTCCAGGAAGTGTTCCTCCAAACATCAGGCTGTACAGATATCCCTATGCCCAAAAGAGTGAAATTGAACGTATGGTTGCAGAAATGCTAGAGGCTAGTATAATTCAACCAAGTCAAAGTTCTTTCTCTGCACCAGTCGTATTGGTGCACAAGAAGGATGGATCATGGCGCATGTGTCCGGATTATAGGGAGCTCAACAAGCTCACTATTAAAGATAAGTTTCCCATTCCTGTCATTGATGAATTACTGGATGAATTGCATGGATCAATTTACTTCACCAAGTTGGGTCTTCGTTCAGGATATCATCAAATCAGAATGAAGATTGAAGACATTCCGAAAGCATCATTTAGAACTCATGAGGGTCATTATGAATTTTTGGTCATGCCTTTTGGCCTTACCAATGCACCTTCAACATTTCAAGGTTTGATGAATTCAATTTTCAAACCATTCCTTAGAAAATTTGTGTTAGTATTTTTGATGATATACTAATCTACAGCAAGTCTTGGAAGGATCATGTTGAACATGTTGACAGGGTGCTACAACTATTGGAGGAGAAACAATTATATGCAAAAAGATCCAAATGTTTCTTTGGAGTACAAGAGGTGGAATATCTGGGTCATATTGTATCTCATGAAGGAGTTAAGGTAGACCCTAGCAAAATTAAAGCCATTAAGGAATGGAAAATTCCCACATCCATAGAGCATCTGCGAGGATTTCTAGGGTTGACAAGGTATTATCGCAAGTTTGTTAAGAATTATGGGAGAATAGCAGCACCTCTAACAACATTATTGAAGAAAGATGCATTTTCATGGACTCCAGAAGCAACAAAGGCATTCGAACATCTTAAAGAGGCAATGTGCCAAGCACCGGTCTTAGCTACACCGGACTTCACAAAAACCTTTATTTTGGAATGTGATGCTTCAGGAAATGGAATTGGTGTTGTTTTAATGCAATATGAAAGACCCATTACTTTTGAAAGTCGTCCAATCAAGGGAAAGTTTTTACACAAAGCTATTTATGAGAAGGAAATGTTGGCAATACTCCATGCACTTAAGAAATGGCGACCCTACCTAATGGGAAGACACTTCAAGGTAAAAATGGATCATGATAGCCTTAAATACTTTTTAGAACAAAGATTATCCTCTGAAGAGCAACAAAAGTGGGTCACAAAGATGTTGGGTTATGACTTTGAAATCATCTACAAAAAAGGGAAGCAAAATGTGGTGGCAGATGCACTCTCAAGAAAGGATGAGGATGTGGAAGCATTGTTGTGCGCCATTTCTATTATCCAACCAAATTGGATAAACGAAGCAAGGGAGGAATGGAAGAATGACGAAGAAGTGTGGGCACTTATTCGAAAGTTACAACAAGATTCCAGTATGTCTGATACATTTAGCTGGAAAAATGATTCGTTATGTTACAAAGATCGCTTATACCTCTATAAGAATTCCTAGGTAAAACAAAAGATTCTTATGGAATTGCACACTTCTCCCTTAGGAGGGCACTCAGGATTTTTAAAAACTTACCACAGGGTTAAGAAGGAATTTTTTTGGGATGGCCTTAAATCAGATATTCAAAAGTTTGTGGCGGAATGTTTGGTTTGCCAACAAAATAAAGTTGAAACAATTAAGACACCGAGTCTATTATAACCTTTATCCATTCCAAGCCAACGTTGGGAGGAGTTTTCAATGGATTTTATCATAGGTATACCCAAGTCTGAGGGAAAGAGTGTCATCATGGTGGTAGTTGAAAAACTTACCAAGTATGCACACTTTTGTGCATTATCACATCCATTTAAAGCCAGTACAGTTTCTACTGCATTTATGGAAACAATTCAAAAGCTACATGGAAACCCAAAGATTATTGTAAGTGACAAAGATCCCATTTTCACTAGAAATTTTTGGACAGAATTATTTTCTTGTCTTGGTACTCAGTTAGCTCATAGCTCATCTTATCATCCTCAATCTGATGGGCAAACTGAAATAGTAAACAAATGTTTGGAAGGATATCTTCGTTGCTTTGTATATGATAAACAGACACGATGGGTCAAATGGTTGCCTCTGGCTGAATGGTGGTATAACACTTCCTTCCATACAGCAACAAAAATGACCCCATTTATGGCACTTTATGGGTATCAACCACCATCCATCACATCATATTTAAGAGAAAATTCTAAGGTTCAAGCAGTGGAACATCACATTGAACATCAACAACAAGTCCTCCAACTCTTAAAGGATAACCTCGTGTTGGCACAGAATAGAATGAAACAACAGGCAGATCAACATCGTAGCGAAATAAGTTTTGATGTAGGTGATTGGGTATTCCTACGGCTACAACCATATAAGCAAATGTCCCTCAAGCAAGCTAAGAAGGATAATAAATTATCACCAAAGTATTATGGTCCATACAAGGTGTTGCAAAAGTTTGGTACTATGGCATACAAATTGGAGCTTCCTGCAGCTTCTCGATTGCACCCAGTTTTCCATGTTTCATGTTTAAAGAAGGTTATAGGCGACAAGCTCCCAGTTCAAACAATATTGCCAGAACTTGACGAGGAAGGAAAAATTATATTGGAACCGGAAGCAGTCACAGAAACAAGAACTCGACAGCTACGAAATCGATCAATTTCGGAGTATCTTATCAAGTGGAAGAACTTATCCGCTGAAGATTCCACATGGGAGGATGAGAATTTTATACAAAAGCATCCATAACTTCTCAAGCGTTGAGGAGAAAACAATTTTTTGAAGGATAGGGACATGTTGGGTCCCTATAATACTAGTGATTACCCCATTACTATTGTAGTTGTACCCCTTATTAATATTGTTGTGCCCCTATTATCCCCATATTGTTATTACTGTGCCCCATAGAATCCCTCTATTGTTATTTTTGTGGCTTTATATTATTATTGTTAGGTCGGCTAGGTTATATTGTGACTCCTTAGACTCCTATATATAGAAAGGAGGTTTTGTCATTTGAATCATCCAAGAATTGTTCATTTATGTAATGTAAAGGAGGTTGCCCCCTCGAAGAGGCTGAATTCTAAGGCGTTGATCTATCTTTTCTATATTTTTCTTGAGTTAGTTTCATAACACTTTCTATGTTTGACTTCAAAACATCTTCTCACATGGATCGACTTGTACATTGGGCGAAGATTGGACGAGTTTTGAAGACCCCGGATCTACTTTCATCCATCCGGGCTACGATATATTCAGGAAAATAAAGACATCAATTGTACACAGATAGTCATCTAAGCCATGGAAGATGAATCTTCATGCGAAGAATCACCGGTCTGCAACAGCAGACGATTGTCTATCCTATGTACATGAGAATGAATTTATAAAGGTGAGCATAGGAATGCCCACGTCAACTAGATCATGAAAATAATATGATGACGATGTATTGTATTGTATCTTATTCAGGTCACCTTCCAGTACGAATACCTCGGATCCTCATGAATAAAGCATTTCACCCGACATCACAAGATTTATGACCTCATGCTTTAGGGGGCAACTGTTATAGACATATTTTGGCACTGCAACCCCAAACTCATATGTCCATAAACTAAGGAATCCTTAAGTCCCTAAAAGCGTTGTTTCACACCCTAAAGGATCATGGTCAACTGATTAGATCATTTCCCAGAAGTTCCACCTGAAAAACTACTCAAAACTAGCCAAAACTGGACCATACAGACTGCTCCATGGGCAAGGTGCGATGCATACTGACTTCCTAACTGGCCAGGTGTGATGCATATTGAAATGGCCTTCTGTGGGGTGCGATGAGTGAGAATAGACAAATGGAAGAGACAGTTTGCAAGGTGGATGATCATGGAATCTTCTAGAAACTTCTCCTGTGACACTTGCCTCTCTGAATTCGCCCAGGGATGAGTAAGAGATCATTGAAATCTCCAAGTGGAACCAAGAAAACTATCAATGGAATGACACTAATCAAAAACCCAGAGCTGACTCACACCCTTGCAAGACATCTATAAATGGATCCCTCATCTGAGAGATCAGGAGGCTGGAATTTTGTATTTTGTAAGGAAGTGTTGTTGGTTTGTTGGTGAGAAGAAACATTGCATTGTTGGGGGATTTGCTTGTTCATGAGGTGAATAGGGCTTCTAATAATCCTCTCTTACATTACTATTAATAAAGTTCTTTGAGTTTTCCCCCATATAATCTTGTATTTGTGAATCTTATTGTTTATGAATGCAATTGTATGGTCAATGTGTTTCTGATTCCACATTGTTTATGATGTTTTAGATAGAGAAGCTTTGATAGTTTGTTGTTACTTTGACTCTATAGGTACTCTTTAAAGTGGGACGAGTAGGAGAGGAGTGGCAAATTCTATCAAGGAAAAGAGAAATCTAGCTAGGATCAAAGCAGAATATCCAGGTTGGTCCTCTTTTCTTCTCTTCCATCTATCACACTTAAAGGAACTCTTGAAAAGATTTCATTTTTTGTTTCTAAGATAGCTACCCATCTTAGTGGGACTAGCAGTTCGAATCGACACTAGTTTTCCTTGAAACAATATCAACCACCTTAACAAAGTTTATTTTGACACTAATATCCATTGTTATTAATTTAAGTCGAAAATTTGGTCTTATGTTGTATTGATTGCTAATAAAACTACTATGAAGACCATGATATCCATTTGCCTTTAATTGAAATTCCACCTAGTATATTCTTAATCCTAACTCAACAAAATAATAATAATAACATATAAAACCATTCTTGTCAATAGGTTTTTCAAATATGAGATGTTGCTCCTCACAATCCTGACTAAAGTTATGGCATAGAAATGAATTAATAAAGTGATTTGATTATAACATTGTAAAAAACCCAACATTTATAAATATCACATGTTAGGTTTTACTTATGCAATCATTGTTAATAAGGATCAAACAATGTCCCATATAATTCTATTACATATCCACTTATTTGATTGAATAAAATTGTTATTTCATATAAGTAATAAAATCTACCTCATAATCATCATACAAATACTACAACTACCATGAAACCAAGGATAACAAAACTATCATTATTAATTTCTCATCTACATTCAAAGAATAGACATCAATAAAATTAAAATAGAATATCCATAATACCCTTCACTTCTCTCCACTATAATTTGGTTTAAACATCAACAACAACCACCTTTTAACTGAAAACTTTCTTCAAACATTTTACACATGAGAATAATCAAAATTTAGAATGGATTTATAATTTAAGTCATACAAGTCAACTACATATATATATAAAAGGTTAACTAACAGACATCTACAACAATAAAACAATTTAATATCATTTATCTTTATAATTATGAGAAATATGTTGGAATCACGACTGTCGTTACACCAAAACCCATAGGTGTTAGTAAATTAAAGCGTCACCAAAGTTAATAGATCCTCGAGATTCGGTTAAGGAAATGTCACAAAATACACGAAGAGCATTGGATTATCCAATGCCCAACAATACCCCCTCCCCCAATGTGAGATGGGGGTGTTTCAAACTCAAGGCTTTTGGCTCTAATACCACTTGTTTGGAATACTGAGAGGAGGGTGAATCAATATTTCATCCAAATGGTAATTTTTTCCGATTAAAATTCTTTTACACATGAGAAGCATAAGCAATATCGGGACATAAGAATTAAAAATAAAAGAACAAACAAATCTTTGAATAATTTTAGGTCAAAATACAATAATGAGGATACCAATCCTCCTTTGCAGATTGAGGCTCCAACTTGTCAAATAAGAACACCAATCCCTTTACAAACCAAGGTACCAACTTAGTAATGAGGACACCAATCCTATATAACAATCTTAGGCACCAACCTGGCAGAAATGAGGACACCAATCCTCTTAGGCACTAACCTTTTCAAACTGTTCCAAAAAAAAATCAAAAAATTGTTCAATATAAGTTCCAATCTTGATTCAAAACTACTCCAAAAAATCCTTCAAGATAAGCATCAAAGTATGCTCCAAAACTTCTACAAGATAGGCATAAAAGTCTACACCAAAACTTTTACAAGATAGGCATCAAAGTCTACTCCAAAACTTTTGTAAGTTAGGAATCAAAGATGCTCCAAAACTACTACAATATATCAAAGTCTGCTCCAAAATTGGCTCTAAGATAGGCCGAGATAGGCTACAAGAAAGGTTCAATGGTGGATTTCATAAGGGTAAATATAGGCTTTTTTCAGGGCTGAAAATAGGGGTTGAACTGAGGTTCAAATAGGGTTGGAACTTAGGCTTACATAGAGTTCAAACTGAGGCTCACACACAGGTTGAACTGAGGCTTACACAGAGGTTTAATTGAGTCTATCTCAGGGTCGAAATCAGGCTATCTGCAATTAGTTGCAAGGCCAAACTAGAGCGTATAATAGTCTAGTTGCTTGGGAAAAAATTTGACTAGAGTAGGTTGAGAAGGATATTGCAAGGGACCCAAGTTTCCTCAAATGTTGCTTCAGAAAATGCTTCAAAGAATAATCAAAACAAAACTATAGAAAATACCTTACCAAAACAAAGAAAAATTTTGGACATTACTCCTTTACTCAAATCCTTGGTTCATGAGTTATGAACCTTTCTCCACTATTGCTTCATAGGTCGAGATACTCCTTAAATCCTTGACCGAATGTCTTGGTCGAATGGGAGAGGGGATGGCCTATTTATAGGCCTTGTTGACCCCCAAAGAGGACTGGATTAACCCAATTAGTGTCGACCTATCTTATGTGTGGTTAAGTATCGCAAGCACATTAGGATCAACTCAACAATGTAATAAATTGTAGAAAATTTAACTAAACAATAATAAAACTCACCCTAGTTTCATTATAAATTTGGATCTACCAAGCACCGAAAGGGATCAAATTTCTTGAGGTGTAAAGGTATTTAGAAGTGAAAAGAGATTTGATCCCTCTCGGCACTTGGTAGATCAAGAATTAAGATGGATTTAGGCTAATTAAATTTAAATATGGTTACATAATAATTATGCTAATTTATGTAGTAAAGTGGATCTTAATTTATACCTAATATTTATATGTTATATATTTTGATGTGACATGTATATTATGATTTTCTTTTATCTAAAAAATTGTTCATAATTTTATTAATAAAAACAAAATTAAAATATAACAAATTGAATTTTATTATTTTTATTATTAATTGAGCTAACATTTAAATGCTTACACTCATTTATGGACACTAGAACATTTCCCTCATAATGGGCTCTATATTACTTTTAACCTTTTATTATTTTTTAAATTGAGTTGACATGTAAATGTTTACGAATAAACATTTACACCACTATAACATTGACCCCATACTAGGCTCTAGAGTACCTTTCAGCACACAAAAAACAAAATTGCAATATCATAAATTGAATTAAGTCCATTTGTTATTTTTGTTATTACTTATGTCTTATTACTAATATTTTTAGATTTAATGCTTCACTAACATTTCGTCTAAAACATCACGATGACATCTCCCCCATACTAGTTTGTAAAGCACTTCTAGGCATAATAATTAGAAAATAATGTAATGGTGTTATTCGAATTTCCTTATCATTTAAAATTAACTTAGTTTTATTGGTCACTATTGTTGGTTGAAGTGGGTCTAATAAAAATACCATAATATAAGAAATTAAAATTTTAAATTTTAATAATGGTTCTTTTTTCTCTGAATCCAACTAGATAATTGTGGATGAGGTTGTGATTTGTCATTGTTTAAAATGTATTTTGAATGCATGAATGGATTCAACACATTGAAAAAAATATAAGGCACTTGGATTATACTAATTTACAACTTAAATTTACAATTTCAATGAATCCTTGTCAAATTTTGAGCATAAACCACTAGAAAATATACCCAAAAAAAGAACCAAAATATCAAAAAGTTAAACTATCCTTTTAACATCTATATAATTTAATAATAAAAAAACACATATATTAAAATTCATATGAAGTTTCAGCCATAAATTTTATAAAATCTATAGCTTCTCTAGTTTTATTTTATTTTATTTTAAAGGAAAGATAACCTAGATTATAAAATTCAGTCTTCAGATTGTAGTCAAATTCAAAGTCTTCTTTTGATTCACAAGGAACAACTTTGCGACTCCTGAACTCATGTCGATTATAGATTCCAAGAACATCCCAAAATCTAATGATCAGGAGAGAGGTTAATTGTTTGACCTCTCTCCTAACCAATGGATTTCAAGATATTCTTGAAATCTGCAATCAACATAAGAATGTCAATTTGCAATAAGTTATATATTTGTGTGTGTGTGTGTGTGAACGTATTTTTTTATTGCGTTGAGAGACGCTCTACAGCCCTATATGGAAGTGTTGTTGTAATGTGTCCTATTATGTTATGTAAACTTTTTGACTTGGTCCAATAATATAAAAATTAAAATTAAATTAAATAATTAAAATAAAATTGAGGTAAAATAGTCAATTTACTATTGGGCTCCAAGTTTTGACAACCCATGGTTTTTCCAATGGTATTCTTATGTAAGAAGTAATATATATATATATATATATATATATATATATATATTATAGTCTAAAATCCATCTTAACTCGGGATCTTTCAAGCACCGAGAACGTTCAAGCCTCTTTTAGAGTGAAAAGAGATTTGATCCCTCTCGGCACTTGGTAGATATAGAGTGAAGATGGATTTAGGTTGGTATATATATTTATGACTTCAATTTGAGATATATAAATTTGGTAGAGAACAACTTTGCACAACTTATGTGTGTGTGATACTTTAATTTGAGATTGAGAACTTGGGTGGGAACAACTTTGCACATCTTATTTATATATATAAATAAAACTTTTAAGGTGTTTTTTTGTTTTTTATTTTATTTTTAGATATTGATTGCTTCATTCTTGACATCAATTTGATATTGATAACTTGGGTAGAAGGAAAGAGATATATTGTAATCATGTCATCATACACTTCGAAATTGTTGACTTGAAGGCAATTTGGACAATTTGGCCATCTTTGGTGTTACAAGTGCCATATATAACAGGCGGCATGTGCATCATTGATATATTATAACATTGTTTTATATGTTTCATGTGAATAAAGTGATGACATGTAGATTTGAATCTAATTGAAATGTTAAAAGACTGTTTTTTTAACAAGGGTTTCGAATGAAGTGTTAACTTATTTTAAACATTCAAAAAGAGACAAAAAACCTTGTTTCTATGTATTGTGCTAATTACAAATCCCTTCTCTCGTATTCCCCAGTCATTGTTGACATGCATTACACTTTCCCCTCTAGTATTCTTGAGTTATTATCGACATGCATTACACTTTGCATTTGTCTGTAACTATTGACTATGACATGGTCATCCCTTTAAATTTTTCAATCTTTGACAATGCCCATACAAATATAAAAAAACTAAGAATATTCTTGATGTTGAACATTTTGAATAAAGTAGTGGTAATTGTGTTGGTTGGTGTCTAATCTTGCCAACATTTATTTAAAGACATCTTTGTTAAATAATGATCATGATTTTTTATATTTTTTCCATTTATGTTGGGTTTAAATGGGATTGGCTTCAATTTTTAATGGAAGAACAATTTTTCTACCTATATAATGATATCATCAGCATTTTTAGGGAGTCTAGGCACTCCATAGCACAACTTTTATCATTCATTAGAATTTTCCATCCTCAACATTTCCGGTCAATTTTAAACCAATACCTTCAATAACCTTATATGGACTAAACGATACCCTTCACATTATTTGATTTCCTTTCTTCAAAGATAATAAAATGTACTTATAATTTTAAAAAATATAGATATTTAAAATATCGAATATGACACATGCCATTCCCCATAATCTATTTGTTCGTGGAATGTAGAACACACAATATTTCTTAGTGGAATCTTGATTCTTCATTCTTTGTTTATTCATGGTAGCATATATTACTATTTTGATTAATCAGTATAACTTAATCATTCAATTATATAATTTAATCATTCGGTAGATCCAACATAATCATCATACAAATTTATACTACACATACCATGAAACTAATAGCAACAAATGCATAACAATACGCATAATGCATTTCTTCAGGAAATACATTGGGAACTTCCCCTTACTCTAAGATTGGCACCCAAGGTGAAATAGATTCGTTAGGGCTCAAGGCTAGGTCAGTAATCAACAATAGCTTATGAAGAAAGCAAGCATTGAACCCAAGAAAGGTAAGGTAACAACTTTCCTCTCAACTTATCAAACAACACCCGCTTGACATGTGTGTGTGGGCACGCCCACACACACACATGTATAATCATGGCCTTATTCTCATATATGGGTTAGAAAGTGGGAACTCACAGAGAGCCTCAATCAAAATCATCTCATAAAAAGTGAGCATGTCACAAGAGGGACTCAAATCTAGATGGTGAGGTATCGAATTCTTGTCTCCGCCTCTCAACCTCGACACAAATGACAATTAGATATGCATAATATTACAATAACTTACAATAACTTGTATTGCAATCCAAAAGTTACAATAAAATATAATAATTGTTAATTAACCATTTAAATTTTAGAGAAATATTTGTTTTGATTATATATCATCAATTATGTCATGTGAAATTTTTTTTTTTTTTTTTTCTATTTTGACACTAATATTTGGTATTAATTTAAGTTGAAAAGTTGGACTTATGTTATATTGATTGCTAATAAGCCTACTATGAATAAAATGATATCCATTTGCCTTTCATTGATATTCCAACTAGTATATTTGTAATCCTAACGCCACAAAATAATAATAACATATAACTCCATTCTTGTCAACAGGTTTGTCAAATAGAAGATGATGCTCCTCCCCATCTCGACTCAAATTATGGCATAGAAATGAATTATCAAAGTGATTTGATTATAACATTGTAAAAAATTCAACATTTATAAATATCACATGTAAGGTTTTACTTATGCAATCCTTGGTAATAGAGACCAGACAATGTCCCATATAATTTTATTATGTATTCATTTATTTGATATAAATTGAATAAAAACCATTATTTCATATAAGCAATAAAATCTGTCTCATAATCATCATATAAATACATACTTCATGTTGTTCCTCTATTATCCTTCTCAAATTTTATCATGTGGTCCGAACTTTATTTTTATGCAAAGAGGAATATATTAAATCAATGATGTGAAAAGAAACAAAATGGATAGATGTTTATTGCATATAAAGTGCACTCAGACAGTGGCACCATCAAATTTTGTGTCTTTCGCAAGCATAGTAATCAAAATATGAAGGTAAACTGAAGGTGGGACCCATTTCTGACAGGTGGTAACATCACATTTAAACTCTGATCACTTACCCAGTGGATCATCATCCATCACAACTTCACCCACCCCCAGAAGCATTACTGGGGAGAAAAAATTATGATCGATATGTCAGCGCTATCCCCCAGAGAAGAAAAGTCAAAAGGGGCGATTAGGCCAATCAATGGCCCAAATTGACCTCAGGGGTTCTAGGTTCAATCCCGAGTCCTGATTTTCCAACCACCAGAGAAGATGGGGACCACACTAGTGACACTACACATGGAGATGTCATTGACTAAAGAAAGATAGCATTGCGGTAAAGGTAAAAGGTATCCACCTTCATTTGTCAACGAGTCGCCTTACCAATCCCCTGCCACCACATGTCTCACCCTCACATGCTTTGATGACATCACATTATCATTTTTTCTTGCCTATATAAATCACACCCACTAGTCATTTGAATTTCAAAATGTATTATTACATTTGATCCTTCCTGTCGATCCTCCAGACCTCAACATCGTTCGATTGTCAGATAGCCTAGAATCGTCCTCAATGTCGTTCGGCCCAAATTCGCCCAATCACCAGGTAACCCATAGCCCCACAACTCACAGTTTTTTTCCTTATGCTCACAATGAAGAAACATGCACCCAAAATCCTCAAATCTCAAGAGGTTAAACCCTCTTTGAACATAGAGCCCCACATGTACTAAGAAGATCAAATATATGACTCAACCATCCCCTGCCATCTGTTGGATCTATGGTTCGACATGTATGACTGCCATTTTAAAAAGGAATACCCTTTCAGGGGAGTAGAGTCAGGGTTGTATTACCAATTCACACCATATGTCTACCATTTCCCTAAGTTTGTTTCATGTCTTGTTGCAGCATAAATCGAGGAGAAAAGTTGTTTCATATCCTATGTTGGAGTTAAAATCCTAGAAATTACTCGATAATTGATTCAAAAGGCCTTGTTTTATCCAACCTCACTCAACCTTGAGAAATTTACAGAAACAACTCTATTCTATAGCTATAATGCCCTTCTAGTTGGCCAACAATAAGCATTTCTCCAGATGATTCTATCCCCTGGCCACCAAAGCCTACCCATCTCCGACTCTTTTCCCATACCCATGTTTACGGAAGTCATGCAACCTATTCTCATTGTGGTTGCCCTACTGTTTGGATAGGATGACACCACCAACATCACCAAGGTTGTCATAGGGTTTTTGACAGAAATGATGCAATCAGACCATGTTTGTGATATACCATCATTCCTAGTTGAATCTATGAAGTCGTGGTTACATCGTTTTTCCTATTACTAGCTTTTTTTGGTACTATTCCATTCTCTTTTATTTATTTATGTATACCCACATGGATGAATTTGAGTTTTTTGGCCTCAATCTTATGGATTCCCACAAACAGAGAAAATATACTTTGACTAGGATGTTGTTGTCAGAAAGAAACCCAACAATGAGGGTTATTCTCATTTTATTTCCACCTACATGTCAATAGCATATAAAATCATCAATAATGTCTCTCCCCCAAGGATTCTTCCCCAACAAAAAACCATCCTCCGACACAGCAAGGATACCAGGCTGGGAGATTGGTACTTGCTCGAAGATTTTATTGAAATTAGGGTTTATGGGTGTGAGCTTCCCCCTTACGATTTTCCCATATTCATGCCCATGAGGATTTTTTTCCCTAGATTTCATTCAACAAATTTTTCATGTTGAACAAATCCATTTCGTCCCTACCAAGAAGGGCTACATGTTCAAATTAGACAAACCAATTGGTCCTTTTGTTGTGAATGCCAGACAAGCCTTTCAAGAAGTTGAAAACTTATTGAATGAGCTAAATTTTGAGATGGGAGGAATTTGGAACTATGACCCCCATGGCATCATCTCAAAGAAAAGGAAGACTATTAATGCCTCTTCTTATGATCATGAACATAGGCTCAAACTTGAATGTAAGGCTAACGTTGATTCCTTGCTTATTAACACAGACATGGAGATAGAGAAGCTGACCTCAAAGGATATGGCTCAAAATAGAAATGTAGATGAGGTTGGAGACATTGAAATGGAGGACATACACATTGATAGAGACAAACTGGGACCAGCTTGATTTTCAGGTGATTTTAGAAAATCCCCCTCAAGCTTCTGGCTCCACATCTATAAAGATAGCTATTTTTGGTTCCATAGGAAGTTCTATAACAATGGGTCCTAGTTGGGCAGCAGTAAACATGATAGAGGAGAGGAACAAGAGGATCTAGGAGGAAATGCAACAATGGTTGGCAACATGCCCCTTCTCTAGGCCAAGTAGTTGATATGGGATGAAATTATAACAGAGTAAAGAACATCTAGGAAAATATAACTTTGATGAAAGAACAGAGAATTTCCATTAAATATTATGAGTTATTTATCTTATCAGTCGAGGAGGAATATGGCAAAAATGTTGAGACTGCAGAAAAAATCATCCAGTATATCAATGAGAAGCTAACCAGTGAGCTAAGGACTATGGATGTCGTGGATCGAGTAGGTGAAATCATAGAGGTATCCAATATGAATCAGAAGGAAACAACTAGAGTCGAGGCCAAGGAATGTTTGGAAAAAGTGTTAAGATATGTGGCTACCTTTGATTTAGATTTTGAATAGAGGCTTATAGTTAGATTTCCTAGTTGTTGGGACCTTGTAGGAGAACTCATTCCATGGGAGAAGTACAATTAAATGTTGGTGGAAGCTAAGAGTAAGGCTAACTCCTCCCACAAAAGACCTCCTCTATTAAAGGAAAAACTATAGTCAACTATCTAAAGAGGGAGTTCCAGTTGTTATGGCTAGTGAAGACATTATTTCCCACCAAGTCAAATTATGCGGAGCTTACTAGCCTGAAAATTGCTTATCAGAATTTCTTTCGTTCTCCTCTACCAAGCCCAGCAATGTGGCAAAAGTGTGACCAGTTTATCAATCCACCTCAACTCCAAGTCATCGAGCTAGGATCTCTTCCACCAGAGGTGACCCAACATCAATGAAGATATTTTTTATTGTGTCAATCATGACACTTTGTGATTTTTTGTTTTTGTAAATATTCCATTTCAAGAATGTAATCAAGCAGTGATGTTTTAGTTAGGACAGTTGTGCAAGTAGAATGCTCGCACAATTTTGTTTTTATGCAATCATTATAGGATCAAGAAGGAATATTTTGTAAGGGGTGCTCATCCATGAGACCCTATAAAACTATTGACAAAGTAATTTTGAAGGGTTCAGAATTTTTGTTTCAAAGGGTTGTCTGTATTGTGAATAGAACAAGAACCAAATATGTATGATCTATTAGAGGATTAATAAAGAAGTTATGGTGATTCTAATTCCTGGAAGTTGTATTATGTAATCTCTCATTTGTTTAATCCATTATCTGTTTATTTCTTCTTAGATGGCATGTAATAGTAGTTGTTGGATTTAATCTTAGAATCATGGATTCATCTACGTCTAATTCCGATTAAATATGTATGTGATAAATGAGATATAATTTCCTTAATAAGTGCTCCATGTTCTCTGAAATTCATTTACATTTTCTCACCCTTTCATTTTCTCGCTGAAGTTTGATGCATAGGATTCTGTGATAAGCCCTGCGCATTAAATTTATTTTCCTCATGGTCTTCTTCCATGTACGCTACAATCATCAAACGGACTACGTGCTTCTGTAAGTTAGCCACCAGAGCTGAATGTTAAGTACTCTTTAGATTTTTTCTGCTAATAAGTAAATCTATCCTTTGGAAGAGATATCTAGACCATTTATCAATTCATAATGTGTTTTGAATGTCTAATATTAATGGACAGATCTTAAAAACATTCTAAGATGTCCTAGGCATTGACCTCTCTCAACCTGGAGGTTGTATCTAGGAGCTACAACATCTTCTGGCGTTGTTGCCAGGGATGAATAATAATATTTTCCCTGGGTATGGCATTCGTACACCCCTTGGTCAGGTGAGCAAAATGGTTTTGGGTTGAAGATCTCTCACCTTGGCAAATCCACTATATAGATCTACAGTTGAGCACCCTGGCTTTCAAAAGGCCTCATACTCACTCTAACACTTCACAAAAGAAGATTCCCCTTGTATTTGACCCTGAAATAATCATTTCTAGGAGAATTTGGAAGAAATAATTCCCAGTACTCCAGATCATGTTCTCCTAGCCCCTAAAGTTTTGACCTCCGAGATAAATTACCCTGATTCCTCATCCAAAGTCTTGGAGTATTCACAAGAATGTTGCCCACTGCTTAGATCGTACTCCTCAAGATTCAAATCTGAAGATTTTTTTGTCATTTCACCCCCTTTCACCTTCTATACCTTCCGAGAAGCCGAATAAGTCAAATATATCCTTATCACTAGTCCAACTTAAAGCACTATTAATACCCCATCCCAACTCCATTTAGCTACTATTCACACAGTCCCTCAATCAGATCCTATGGTAAATATTTTTCAACCTCCATTGAAAAACATGGTTGTCCCTGGTTTCCTACTCAACAAATATGCACCACTCAACTTGCAACAACCTTTGAATGGAATGCCTCAAGACTATCTCAAACTCCTTCTAAGATTCATGGGGGAAGATGACATTTCAGCTCAAAAACACATATAAGTATTTTTTGTGTTTGCTGAGAATTTAAATGTAGAACATCTGGATGTATTCTTAAGACTCTTTGTTCATTCCTTAGATTGGGAGGCTAGGAAATGGTTTAAGACCTTACCAAATGATTCAATTAACAACTGGGAGGAAATGGAGAACTCCTTCATGCAGAAGTGGGGAAAGAAAAGGGACCATGGGTATATCCTCGCGTAATTTAATGCAATCAAGAAAAAACATAATGAGGATGTCTCAAATTTTATAAAGAGGTTCAATAAACTCTCTGCCGAAATCAAACCCCCACAGGAAGCTACTAAAGTAGTTTTTGTTGGAGCCTTTGAACCAGATTTTGGGTTTACTCTCAGAGAAATAAAATCTCGTACATTTGATCAAATTCAGACAGATGCTCTAGAAGTTGAAGCTAATTTCATGTCCACGAGAAAGTGGAAAGGGAAGAGCGAATATGGTGATAGGAGAAAGGGAAAGGAGGAGATCATTTCCCTAGGCCATATAAAAGAAAACCAAGAACAGAAGTTAGATGAGATGAACAAGTTGATTAAAAACCTATCTAATAAACTTGTAAAGATGGAGTTGGAGAGAAAAAAACCTCCTCGACAAATTAAACAAGCCTCTAACATGAAATTTAACCCACAGTATAGGAGGCCACCTTTGCAACTCTTGCAAAGGGAGAGAAAGGACCAACAGGATCAAATTCAAACTCCTTTGTACTTAGAAGATGACCCTAAAGAAAATGTTGATGATACCATGGAAGTCCAAGAAAACCAATTATCTTCTTTCTTAAACGGATAAAATGAGATAGAATCACAAGAAGGACCAGGGGGAGATTTGAATATCCCGTTGGATGATGATGAGATAAACCTCTACTGCAAACAATTTGTTGAATTCATGCAAGCCCAGTTGCATAGGAAGTACAATTTGAGGTCATCTAGGAAAAGGTCTAGGGTGCAATATCAGAATGAAGAAACTCTTCACCCAAGGGCCCCTAAACTAGTAGATAAAGGGAAGAAACCAGTTGATCCCAGTGCCATTGTCCGAAAGAGAGTCCTCCAATTCAATTCGTCTTAAATTTGAAAACTCCAAAGTAGAAAAAATGCCAATGCAAAATAAACCCAATCTGCAATGAAAACAACCAACCTTCTGAGTCAAGTAAAATAGATAAGAACCCCTCTACTTTTAATCTTCAAAAAGAATTAGAAAAAGTTAAGATAACTGTCCCTTTGACCGAATTATTGAAACAACCCAATTATAAAGCATAAGTTTCTTAGTTCATGAGTTCACCCATCATCGCCCCCCCTTCAAGACTGCCTTAATCTACAAGAAGAAAGGCCCATGGTTGTTTTTGGACCACATGTGGAGGAGAAAGACCCTTCCACTCCCCCATTCTTTGTCACCCTAGTGATCCATGATCTGTTGTTGCACAATTGTATGCTCGACTCGGGAGCTTCTCATAATTTAATGCCATTGTCTGTAATGGAACAATTAGGTCTGCAGATAACAAAACCATACAAAGATTTATATTCTTTTGACTCTAAAAGAGTAAAGTGTTTGGGTATGATCAAAGATATAGTGAAGAGTGTGGTAATGGATATCGTAGTTGTTGACATCCTTGCAAGATTTGGTATGCTCTTGTCTAGGTCATGGGGGATGAAAATTGGGGGATCTATTAAACTTGATCTAACATATGCTACCATTCCAGTGTTTGGTGGAGAGGAACGTCGATTATACAGAGACTCCAAATTTGTAAAGATTGTTACAAAAGCAGATTGTTCAAACAACGCTCTTGTGTATGGTCGAGAAAATTTTTTTTCTTGTTTGTTGCTAGAAGAAGATGATCAAATCATGGGAGATACCCAAGTGGAATTTTCTTCCCAGTTGGGTAAACAACCACTAGAACGTGATCAAGTATGGAAATTATATTTTGATGGTGCTTATTCTAGGGAAGGTAATGGAGCAAGTGTGTTGTTGGTTTCCCCATAAGGTAGCTTGATTCCTTTTTCTTTCAAGCTAGAATTTGAGGCCACAAATAATGTTGTTGAATATGAAGCATTGTTGTTGGGGCTGCAAGCTGCTAAAAACCTTAATATTGGGTGTTTGACTGTGTTTGGGGATTCTGATTTGGTGGTGAAATAGGTAAAGAATCTATTAGTGTCAATCTTGTTAACGTGTCACCTGGATCAAATGTGCTTTTACTATGCTTTTCGAGACTATCAAAATCAAATTTTTTATGTCACTAGGTTTACACAACAAAATTTGGTCACTGTTTGGTCAGTCTAGAGATGAGGTCAATCTTTTGGAAATTCACTCATGCTGGTCACCTATCACACTTTTATGGAGGTGTCATAATAAAAACATGTCAGTCATCATCATCATTCCATTTAGTCTCAGGTCATTCATTAGGTCGCTAGGGTTTCCAAGGTCCATCATTTTCATGAATAAATCCAGCAGTGAATAGAGCATGACAAGCAACTCTTGGGTATTGATTTGTGAATTTTCACACATTCATCATGTTCTCATGTTCAAAAATTTCCAGAAGAAGGAGTTCCAACACTTAGGAAAGTAAAAGGCAGCTCAGGTTTTCAGTGGTAAAGGTAACTCTATTTTCATAAGTGAAAAAATCAATCTTTAGAGGATGGTGGGTCCCATTTCTTTTTTAAAAAGATAAAAATATTTCCCTATATAAACTCAAAAGCCCCCAAACTTGGTTCATTTACCTCCTATTCACTCTTGAGTATCGAGCTATCCCGTCCAAGAGAGTAAAAAATATGATTTCCTAGGCAAATTTGGAAAAATCTTGAGGCGTTGTCTCAGGAACAAAGTGTTGCACTCATATCAGAGGCGCTATGCTCAGAAGAACTACGCTGCGCTCAAGACAAAGTGCCTAGAATTCACCCAAAACTCTCCCAAATTTCATTTTTTGGCTTGCAAGCTTAATTTCATTGACTTCTAAGCCAAGAGAAAAGTAATTAAACCATCATTATCCCTCATTTTCTTTCCAAGATCATCTCATGCCAATGGTACTTCAAATTAGGGTTTGTAGTGATATGTTTCATGGGAAACGATAGGGTGATAATGGCAATTTTTATTTTTGGTTTCAAAAACATGTAAAATGTTGTCCTACACTTGCATACATGTTTAATAAGCCATTTCAACCATTCAATCCACCTCAAAACAATTTTTTACCCTTCAAAAAGTAAAACCCTAGCTCATTCCTAGAGGTTTTTGGGCATTTTTCATTACAAACCCTATTTTTCCTCCTTGCAAGCAGATCACTCTTCCACTATTTCTTCACTCATTTTCATCAGCTTCCAAAGTTCATATCCACCTTTTTCAAACCTCCTCTATCATTTTGTCAAAATCCACCCTCACATCACTTCATTTTCATTCATACCTCACACTTTATTTTTCATTACCTGCTGCTAGGGTTTTTTGTCATCATGGAGGAAAAATCTTCACCAGAGAGGAAAAGACATCATAAGGGAGGGAAGATCCTCGTATATGAGCCATAAAATTTTAATGAAATCAACTACTATCCTTTCATCAAACAGTGCTTCGAGGATGTACATTGCTTCGAGTTTTGCAAAAGAGTGAGTGATGTGGGGTTTCATGAACAATTAACAGATTAGGTGGCAACTCAGTTGAAGGGTGAAAGTTTTGACATCACTGGTGTTGAGTTCATTTTTTCAGTGGCCTCCATCTCACTTGCAACAGGGTTACTAGACAATTGAGAATATTGGTTCAAAGGAATGAGCCTAGGTATTGAATACTACAGGCCTTTCTTAAAAACACCATAGAGGGAAAAACATGCTCACATTATGCCTTTCAAATACTTATTGGAGAAATATGCCCCTTTGATGAAGATTATCATGAAGTTATTTACATGTGAAGGAAGATTCTCCAGGTTGTATGCTTATCATATTCGCCTCTTGATGCATTTCACCTCTCAAAAGCCACTCAACATGTGTAACTACCTATCCAGGAGCATTACCAAAATGTCGGAAAAGATACAAGTGAAGAACAAAGAGCACTCCCCAAGCTTGTTTCATCACAGTTTAATCAAAACTATTGTCCTTCACCATCTTGCAGAGAAAGGTATGGCTTGGGAAGTTGTTACACAAAAATATCGTCACCATTATTATTTGCAGTCAGTATGGGTCTATCATCACTTGTACTATCCTCCTAAGCAAGTCTCAGACCTCAGCTCTTCAAGTCAAGCTTTGAAAATGGGAGAAAGACATTGAAAATCATTGAAACTCTGGTTCCGCACTTTCTCTCACTATTACCTGCGGTCCCACACCTTCTGTTTACTAAAACTACAGACCTGCCCGCTCTGTCCCTAAAGGTGTGGGTGCGGACCCCTGTGAAAGTCAAAAGGCGCAAGTTTTATCTTAAAAAAACTCACTTTGGGTTAATTCTAGAGGATTCTAGAAGGAATTTTGACGTGGATTGTTCGCTCTGAGGTGGTTCATGCATCCCAAAAGAGAAGGAGCTAATCCCTTGATGAGAGGAGCTATCCCTTTGAAGGAGGGCTTTATCCCTTTGAAGGAGGACCTAGTAACCTCCCTCTATTACACTATAAATTGAGGGTAAACGCTGGTGAAATTAAGACTTCCTAGTTGAGCTTAAGAGGAGAGATCACATACCTTTTTGGCTTCATTGGGAAGTGAGTGAAACTTGTCAAAGTAGAGGAGACTTCTTGCTGGACCCTGGGAGGAGCTTGTACAGCGTCAAGGCACAGGTTGTAAAGTTCTTCTTCTTTTGAATTAATACAATCAAACTCATTTTTCTCAACAAGTATCTCATTTTATTTGTTTCATGGACTCCTTGACTTTCATCTTAAATATGTTTTATGATATTGGCTTTTTAGGTGCTATTTAATTTGTTTTCCTTGTTTGTGTTCGCAGATTCGCGACAAAGGAGCTCATTTGGATCGAAGGAGCGAGGGCATCCACAAACTTGCGTTGGACCTAAGGTAGGCCCTAAAAACACTTGTTTGCCTTTGTTTATTAAAGCATATTTAGAGAAAGATAGTGTCTGGTTGGTTTGCATGTCATTAGGTCTTCTTTAGATTCTAGGAAGGTCTATCTTGTCCACAAGATCGACTTATTCCGTGTGACAAAATGGCGACTCCACTGGGGACTTGATTGTTTTCCTTGTTTTTACTTTGACCTGAGAAATTGTGTTTTTGTTTCTGTTTTTGGCTTGTTGTGTGTAAAATTGGGTAGAGTTTGTAGATCCAGGGTTATTTTTTGTTTTTCATAGCTTTGGGAGAGGACCGCACCCTAACCCTTTGACACAGTGCGTACCTATCCGCACCTTTGCTTTTAGCACAGAGCAGGACCGCACCTGTGTTAACTGTGGGCCTGCGGACCCTGTCAAAATTTTGAAAAACCTAAGATTTCCTCTGTTAGTCAGCTTAGTTTTTGTTTAGAAATTATTATCCACTACCCAGACCTGCATATAACCTGTCAGAAGCTTTCCTTAGGTTGATTTCATTAGTGTTAGGGTTTTAGGTGAAATTCCTAGGAGTTTTGCTTGTTGGGTTTGTTTTTCATTTTGGTTGTGTAGTGGCTCTGAGCTTAGAAGCTGTAGGGACCTCAGATCACCTTGGTGTCTACCAGCCTTCTTATGAGTCTGACCATTTATGAAATCTCCCCTTGTTGAGGAATCCGCTTTGAGTTCTCTTTACAAAACTTCGAAAAGCTTGTGTTTAAAAGTTTGGATTTTCATTTTCAAAAAGAAAACAAAATTGGTTGTTCTTGACTGATTTGTGATTCTGCATAAATTGGTCCTTAGCTTACATCTAGCTAAGTAAAACATCCTTAAAAAAGACATCTAGTAGGCTTTGACTTCAAATAGGTTTTTATAATTTATAGATCTCAAAGTTAGTCATTTCCATAGTTTTGAGTGTTTTATAAAAAAAATAAAAATCTCTTTTGGAAAAAAGTTTGTTTTTTGTAGTGGTTGAGTGCTTTGAAACGGAAAGGGGAATTTTTTGTGAAATAACTAGTTGTCTCGTTTTGAGTGCATTGGAAAGGACAAAAGCTATTCTTTTAATTTGTTTCTTAAGAAGGATTTGTGTTTACAAAGTATTTGCATTCTCAAACTCTTTCTTAGTTTAGAAGTTCATCGAAGAGAAAAATATTGTTTAAATCATCTTAGGTGCATTTTTAGTGATTTTGAGTCGAGTCTTCATACCACGAGTTTCATCTCCGCACCTTTTGACTTAAACAAAAACCAATAAAAAATAATGCTTAAAGTAAAATTCATCTAGTAACATTTTTATTTCTAGGGCTCTGATACACCAACTTAGCTTAGGCTAGTGTCTTGGAGTAGGAGAGTAATTAACTCTCCAAGACAGTAAAAAACAAACAAGTAGCTGTATCTTGTGGTAGGGAAGAAATCCAATTGTTGCATTTATGCTCTGGGAAAGCTCCTCTTAAAGGAGAAGCACGAGATCGTGTCCGAACCAGTGTGGGAATCAATCCTTCCTCATTGGGAACGACGCCAGATATTCATGTATTAAAAACGGTAAACCTCGGATTAACTATTGTCGAGGAGCCTGGGGTCACTTGTTGGTAAACCTTGGATTATGTCAAGGAGCCTTCAAGGGGATTGAGCTTGCTACTTTTCCCTTGCGTGCGTATCGGATCGTAGACTGTTCCCCCAGGTATATTTGTTTCAGTTGGTAACCTTAGTGGCCATATTCTTTAGGATTCTTCCTAAGGTGACAGTGGTGGGAAGATCCCACTGTACCTGGAGCAGACGTCGGCTAGACTCACTTGGATTTTCTGGGGGCTCTCTTCACTCGAGACGGTTAAGTGGAGGAACTTGTGCCAGTATATTCATTAAGCAGGTTGCCAAGGTAACTGTTCCAACCGCCATTTCTGTATTGAACTCTGCAACATTGGATTTCATCACCAACTAGTGTTTTCAGTACGGAAAGTTACTGTTTGTGTGTGTTTGATCTCCTAGATTCTTTAAGCGTGTGATTCAAATTTGTTTGGTTCTTTAGAGACTTTAGGTGGTTTTCATTGAGATTTTACTTTGTTTGCGTGTGAAGTAGTTAAAAGTTTTTAACCGTGGCTGAATTACCAAGGAAGTCCCGTAGACTTCGGGGCCAACCTCCTGAGTTTTTAACCGTGGCTGAATTACTAAGGAAGTCCCGTAGACTTCGGGGCCAACCTCCTGAGGAAGTCCCGAGCCAGCTTGAAGGCTTGAAAGTCCTCGTAACTCCTAGAGACAGTAGAGTTGGGTCACCTGAAGAAGGAGAATCTTCTTTGATAGTACATCCTGATTTTCAAACGTTAGTGGCAGATTATAATCCACAGTCAGTGTCTGTTTCCGAAGTGACTGGTAGCTTTTCATCTACTAGTGATATAGGTGAGGAACCTGAAATATCCGAGCCTGAAAGTGAATTTGCTGCTACTCCGACATCGGGGTTTGTTTCTCCAGCTTCTAGTGGTCCTGGTTCACCTAAGGTAGAAAGAGTAATCACCCAAGATCTTCCTTCTGGACTTATTGCTATTGAATAACTTGCTACTCCGGAAGAAGTAGGCATCCCTATCCCTGAAAATCAACCTGTTATTGAGCCAAGGGAGCGTGAATCAATTTTTTACAGTCCACCTAGGAGCAGTACTTGGTATCTTTCTTTGACTAATTTCTTAGAAAACCCAGGGTTAAGTTTTTCACCACCTCGCGCTCCTTATCACCCAACACCTAGAGGTTATTATCCTCCGTTAAATATGTCAAGACAGTCGTCTATGTTTACTCAATCGCCTGAATCCTTTTTGTACGGCGGTCCTTCTGTTCCCTCTGGGTATCAGTCCCTTTCTGGTACTTTTTCGGGAGCATCTCCTCAACCCATTGAGCAAGGGTTATAAACTGGAAGCAATGGTACTAAGCCGTTGAGCGTAGAAGACATTCTCATTATCTCAGGTTCTATTCCCAATCCTCAACCTCAAGGTGGCCAGTTACCGCCTGGGGGGCAGCCTTAATTATCGCCTAGGGGGCAACCTCAACGTACCCAATTTGCATCTGGGGGGCAACCTCAAGGATAGTACATACCTACGGGACAGTACGTTCCTCAAGGTCAACCCCAGACTCAATATGTACCCAAGGTCAACCCCAGTATCAATTTATACCTCAAGGTCAACCCCAGTATCAGTACGTGCCTCAAGGGTATCAACCCCAAGGTCAGTACTCGAACCAAGGTTTCCAACCACCCTCCGGTCAAATGTATATTCAAGGAACGGGAAATGTACCTTTAAATTATCAATCCTACCCTCAACCCGGTTATGGTCCTCAATATTCTCAACCTGTTATGGGTCAGTACCCCGGAATGAATATAGTGTGGGATCCATCGCAAACTCAACAGGTGTTGCAGCCAAATGTACAGTTGTCATCTCAAACTAGACAACCCTTAGTTTCTGGTAAACCCCAGCAACCAATCCAGTCTAACATTCAAACTTTTGTACCTTCGGTAGTTTCTCAGCCTGGGCCTGGTACACCTCGTACTCCGCCTCAAATGACTGCTACAACTGCCGCAACATATATTCAATCTACCCCACCTATTTCTGGAGTATCGACAGCTCCGATTTCTACGGTTCCTATATCTACTCCTCAAACATCTTTACCACCGTCTGGATCTACGATTCAAACTTTAGTTCAGATGCCTGTAGGACAACCTGGTTCAAGTACGGTTGTCACAAGTCAACCACAATTTACTTATCAACCGTACCAGGGACAGTACTAATTCGGTCCTACTGTGCAGCAGCCAGTCTATCAGTATCAACCGTACCCTGGGTACACTTATCAACAACCTTAACAACCCCAGTATGGTCTGGTTAATCCTGGTTTTCCGGGAGGATACAATATCCCAAACGCAATTCCTATTCCTAGTTATCCTGGATATCCTCCTCCTGGGGCTGGTCTCATGACCCAGAGTTTTAGGGACCCTAATCGTCAGTTACCGTTTATCGCAACTTTGGACTTACCTGACTTGTCGCGCCTAAGGAACGATCCCATTAATTATCTTCCGTTTTGGCCACCAATGCCGAATAAGTTTCCCAGTGACATTCCTAAGTTCGAAGGTAAATCAGGAGAGGACTCGTCGAACCATGTGATGACTTACCACCTCTGGTGTGCGTCTAACTCCATTTCAAATGATTCAATCCGTCTTAGACTTTTCCAGCGCACTCTAATTGGTCTCGTGGCCAAGTGGTACATTGAGTTACCGCGAGGCACTTTCTATAATTTTAGTCAGTTAGCTACCTCGTTTTTAACTCATTTTCAGTTGCCAGTCCGATATGACAAATGGGTTAACTTCGTTAAAACAATCGACATCCACTTACATTTCAGATCATATTCATGAGTGGAGATGTCGACGGCGTTTAGTGAAGGTTTTTATTCCGGATCAGATTTTGGCTGAGTGGTTTGTAAAATCTTTTTTGCCAAAGATCACTGAAGATGTAGCTAAAGCCGGAGTTGTTACTGAGGAGCAAGTAATTGCTCAAGCACAGTACCTTGACTTGGTCTATACTCATTCAGGTACGTTACACGAGAAAATCCCCGATCTTCCCAAGCAAAATCAAATCGCTGCAGCTCCTTCGGGATCTCATGCCGCCGATGGTATGATTGGTATGGTTAACACTAAAAGTAAGAAGAAATCTTCCAAGAATTCTTCTCCTATCATAACCTTGCCTGATTCCCCAACATGAGATTCTTCTGTAGAGATTTACGCCGATATTCACGTTGTAGAGTCATCTATAGCCAAATCAAAATCCGGTGGGAAGAAGAAAGGAAAGAAGAAGAATAAAACGGACAAAAATTCAAAGGAGAAACCTGAAAAATCAAAATCCAATGATGAAAAGCACAAACCTCGTTATCCTTGTCTCATTTGTGACGATGAACATTTTACAAGAGACTGCCCTCATCGTGCAGAGGTTGCGAAGATTGTCAAAGGTTCCCAAACTCCTGCTGTTTTGAAGGATCCTTTTCCAGCTCAAGCCAGTAAGATGATAGGTTCTTCCTCGAGTGCCAATAAAGAACCTATACTGATGATGTCCCATGTTCGGATTGCGACTCGATCGCAAGATTATGGTAGTAAAAGTCATGTTGATGGTAAAGAAGCAGAATCTTCTCATTCTAATCCATCAACCTCAGCTCCCGGTTCCAATCCACTACAGATCGAGAAACCTAATCCAGACTTGGTAATCAAACCACCTGCCAAGGGTATACTTCGAAAGTCAGCTTTCAATCCACATGCGAGAGTGACTCAGAATTATAACATTGTTGAGGATTTAGCTGTTTCACCCTCAACAATGTCGGCTTTGGAGGTGCTGAAATCATGTCCAGCACAGCGCAAATTACTTTTGTCGGCTATAGAAGCTGTTTACGTTCAGGACTCGAACCTAATAATTTTCAATCTAGAAAATAGTACACCGCGTTTGCCTCATCAATTCGCTTTCCAGATTCCAGTGATAGTCAAAAACAGGCCTATTCATCGGACTGTAATTGATGAGGGAGCCTCGACGTGTATTATGTCGATACAGTGTTGGAGATCGCTTGGTTCTCCTTTGCTAAATCAATCCTCGACGATTCTAAAGGCCTTTGATGGCCGTGGGTTTCATCCTTTTGGCATTCTACAGGATTTGCCTATAGGGGTTGAAGGAAAAACCGTTAATCTAGATGTGGAGGTGGTTGATGCCCCTCTAGATTACAACCTTCTCTTGGTTCGAAGTTGGTCTTACGCTATGACAGCGGTCGTTTCATCGGTCTTTCAGGTTAAAAAGTTTCCTCATAATGGAAAGATCATAACAATAGACCAGTTGGCTTACTTTTCATCCGAACCAGCCTCTTTGGAAAGTATTCAGCATGTCGGTAAAACGACTATCCCATATAAGGATGTTGGAGTAGGACTAGTTAAAGATGTCGGTTTAGTGGGAACTTTTCCTTTTCCTCTGATCAACGCATCGTCTTCATTTGCAACCATTCATATGATTACATCAGACACCATTGTTTATGATGATCCTTGGATCATTCCTTCTGAATCTGAGATAGACTCATTTGGTAATGTCATGCCTTTGAGTCCATATGAAATTGCGTATGAGGCCGTGCCATCGTTTATCGACCCATTTTCAACCAAAAATGACTTCATGAATGTGGTCTGTGAGGAATCACTTTTCACATCAACCTCGGATTTAATCACGTTTTCTGAACTTGTTCACTCTGACGAGCAAATTCGCGAAATCCTATGTGTAGATGATTTACAATGGGAAGATCTCCATCACAGATCTTCGTTTTTACCCGAGAATGATCATTTTGAAAATGATTTCTCATCAATTTTTACAACTGAATATGTCAAGGAACCTCAAAATCCAATGAAACATCCCGATTCAGAGTTAAATTTGGGAAACATCTCTCGAACTATTCCTATTGACATTTCGGTTAAGCTCGGAATTGTTGAGAACATTCATATAGGTGCCTCGTGTACAGATGACGAAATTCAGATATATAAGGCCCTATTTCAAGAATTCCGCGACGTGTTTGCCTGGTCCTATGAGGAAATTCCAAGAATTGATCCCGCGATTGTTGTTCATGAGATCAAGACTTACCCGGATGCTAAACTCGTCCGGCAACGTTTGCGTCAGATTCACCCAAGAAAAGCTGCTGCAATTAAAGCAGAAGTTGAAAAATTACTGAAAGCAGGTTTCATTTATCCAATCCCGTTAACGGATTGGGTATCGAATATTGTTCCGGTTAACAAAAATCAGGGAACAATAAGAATATGCATCGATTATAGGGACATTAATCAAGCCTGTCCAAAGGACAATTACCCAACTCCCTATATCGATCAAATCATTGATGATTGTGCCGGCAGCGAAATATTCTCCTTCATGGATGGTTTTTCCGGATACAATCAAATCAATATTCTACCTGCCGATCAACCAAAAACGGCTTTCAATTTTCCATGGGGGACATTTTCTTATTGCAAGTTACCTTTTGGGCTTAAGAATGCTGGAGCAACTTTTCAAAGGGCGATGTCTTATGCGTTTCATGACATCAAGCACATTGTGCAACCCTATCTCGATGACTTGCTTGCTCATTCATTACATCGAGATGATCACCTCGTCCATTTACGAGCAATCTTTATGAGGTGTAGGCATTATCGGATTCGGTTGAACCCACACAAATGTGTCTTCTGTATAGAAACGGGTCGATTGTTGGGGTTTGTAGTTTCGAAAGCCGGCATTCGCGTCGATCCCTTGAAGGTCGAAGCTATCGTAAAATTGCCTCCTCCTTCGAGTCTTTTCCAACTCCAAAGTTTGCAAGGGAAATCAAACTTTTTACGACGATTCATTCCTAACTATGCTGAAGTTACAAAGGGTTTTACCCGGTTGTTGAAACAGAATACTCCATTCTATTGGGATGAGATAGCTCAGAAATCTTTTGATGCACTCAAACACGCGTTGACCCATGCACCGTTATTGCATCCTCCCAACTACAACTAGGATTACTTCTTGTATCTCGCCGCCTCTCATTCCACCATTGGAATGGTCTTAGTTCAGGAAGATGAATTCAAAAATGAACATGTGATATATTACCTTAGTCGAACTTTAAATCCAACTGAGCTAAAATACTCACATGTGGAGAAATTGGCATTGGCAGCCGTTCAAGCTGTCCAACGTTTTCTCACTACATTTTACTATGTAAAACTACAGTAATTTCGGATTGCAACCCTATGATCTACATTTTGACAAAGAAATTTCTAGGGGGCAAGTACTCTAAATGGATTGTTATCCTGAAGGAGTTTGACTTGGAATTTGAGAAATCCAAATCTAAGAAATCTTTAGTTTTTGCGGAGTTAATGTGTGACTTCCCGCGTGCTGACACGGAAACTGTGGCGGAGGAGCCCATTGCAGATGAAACCTTGTTTCTAATCAGCACTTTAGATCCGTGGTATGGGGATATCATCGTTTATCTCCAGACCCAATCCTTTCGGCCAGTAATTTCAAGGTCAGAACGTCGAAAAATTCGATTCCAGTCCCAATAATTCAAGATTATTGGAGATACTCTTTATCGCCGTGGGGCGGACTCTGTGTTTCGACGTTGCTTAAATCATGAGGAAGCTAAAAGGGTTCTAAATGACTGTCACTCTAGAGCGTGTGGCGGTCATATGTCTGGGTATGCCACAGCCCAAAAGATATTGCGCGCTGGCTACTTCTGGCCATCTTTATTTAAAGATTGTATTACGGCGGTCCGAAAATGCCACAACTGCCAAATTTTTGATCGAAATATGTGCGCTCCACCTGCTCCTCTCCACCCTATAATTGTCGTTGGTCCTTTTGCCAAATGGGGTATCGATTTTATTACATGTAACCCTCACTCGGCCGGGGGCATGCGTATATCATCCTTGCGGTAGATTATTTTACCAAGTGGACCGAGGCGATGCCTACATTTGAGGCAGACGGCAAGACAGCTGCAATTTTTGTGTTCAATCATATAATTGCTAGGTTTGGTGTCCCACAAGCGATAATCACTGATCATGGGCGTCATTTTCGAAACGTTATGATCACTGAACTTACAGGCCAGCTTGGTTTGCGTCACGATAGTTCAACTCCTTATTATCCACAAGCTAATGGTCTGGTTGAATCCATCAACAAAGTTTTAGTTATCATGATCCGACGAATCATTGGGATTCATCGGTCGAATTGGCATAACATGCTATTTTCAGCGCTTTGGGCGTATCGAACTTCAGTAAAAACATCAACAGGGTTCACTCCTTTCCAACTAGTTTATGGTCTGGAAGTTGTGTTACCCATTGAATGCGAAATCCCGTCACTCCAAATGGCCATCGAGTTACTTCCAGCCACTTCCGAAGAGGAAAATCGTTTATTATACTTGGCTCAATTAGATGAGAATCGACATGATGCTACATTGGCAATCGAAACTCACGCAAAACGTATGAAAGCTCAGTATGATCGAAATGTGACCCCTCGAAATTTTTCGGAAGGAGATCTAGTCTTAGTTTACGATCAAGCTAATGATAAATTAGGCACTGGAAAATCGTTCCTATGTGGCATGGTCCCTATGTTGTCAAGCGAAAGCTAGCAAAAGGGGCCTATGAATTGGTAGACTTTGACGGGGACTCTTTGGGTAAACCCAGAAATGGTCTTTACTTGAAGAGGTATTATGCTTAAAGAATGGGTATGGAGATTTTTAGTTAGGATAGTTTTTCTTTCTAGCTGGTGTGTTTTAGTTTAAACAGTGTGCTTAGCTTAGAGAGTGTGTTTTTTCGTCATTATTCCTGCTTATCTTGGTTTTACTCTTGATATTGCAGATGTCGATGCCTCTCCAAACATACATTGGTTTCACTGATGGTGTTTGTCGTAATACACGGAACATTTCTTTCGCAGCTTGGGTTATCTATTCGCCCTCTGACGAGTTAGTATCTATGCATGGGGTAAGCCTCGGTCAAACAACGAACAACATTTCGAGTATAGTGCAGTGATTGAGTTATTATCTGAATCTATTTCATTTGGGATTCGGAGTTTGATAGTGAGGTTAGATTCTGAACTCGTTGTATTACAGCTTAATAGAGTGTATGCCATTAGAAATCCAGTGTTATTAAGATTATTTTTGAGAGTGCGTCTCTTGGAACGTGAATTTGATTATATTGAATATCAGCATATTCCAAGATCTTTAAATACATTAGCAGATGCAATTGCTTCTCGAATGTTAAATAGACATTTGCAATAATCATACATGTAAATTTAAAACCATTCCAAAACATGATTTACAAGATAAGCCGGTAATAGTGATATATATAGGAGTGTGTCAAAAAATACATCGTCCTCGATCATAGGTTGAAAAACACCTTATGATCGACAAAAATGATAAGTACAAAAAACAAAAATGTCATATGTGCCCACAATAGGTGATCATCCTATCACTGGTGATGATCTCGATAAGAAACCACTGCACGGGCCACCTTGCAAAGGAACCTCCTAAAAGGTCCCAGGACCCCAATCACATAGCGCTGAAGTCGACGAGGAATGTCATCTATAGTGGTCTCCGGAATATCTCCTGTCAAGCGCTCGAGATGACCCTCCAACTCGGCCAAAACCTCTATTGATTCATCCTGTGGGGCTGGCACGGCTGCAACTGGTTGTTTCCTCTCGTAAGGCTGGAGAGCGGCTGGTCGCTGTGGACCCACATCTGCATTTGAAACTTTTGCTATCAGTTTTGGGACGATGGAAAAATAATAAAAAAAATAAAATAGGAAAAATTTTGAAAATGATTTTACCTGAGTCATCCCACTGCTCTCCTGGTGGAAGAGCCATGTCTGGGTCACCACGAAAATCTACCCTAGCGTAAGGGAAGTCCTGAATAGAAAAGACCTAGTTTTCCAGCCATTGGAAATACTCAGGTTTGAATCGAGCAACCTTTGTCCTCTCGTCTGGGTGACGGGCCATAACTGCAACCCATCGCATCAGTTTGGGCTCTCGAGGAAGCCCACCTCCAACAGTAAGGTGCTGCAGGATCAACATGGGAACCCTCTCCAGGCCAAAACTCACAACCAAAGCCCCATAACCAAAGGTCTTTAGTTGTCCGTTCTTGGCCCTGGTCAGTTGGCCTTTCAGATTGGCCAACACAGCATCGCACCAGTTGAAGATGGTGCCTCGAAAGCAATCAATTGCCATACGCATCTGGGATCTGGTGGCAATATGTAATGCGGCAGCCCCGCAAAGTCTGGTGACAGTAAACGCAATCACCATGAGTTCAGGAAGGGATATGGTCTTTATGTCTATCCCTTTGTCTCTAGCCTGGCTTTTGCAGAACTCTAACTGGAGGCTATCGATAGACTGGCCACCTCGGCTAGCCCCAAACAGAGTCAAGTCTTCGCCTCTCTTAGGAAAACCAGTCAAGAAATATATGTCTGCCAGCTCGATTTCGAGCTGGTGGCCACCAATGAAGAAGCACTGGTCCTGTATGCTCCATCTGTCAACCAGCCACTGTAAGAAATCCACATGAGCCCTCATGCCAGGAATGGCCCAGAATTTGTACAAGCCACACGCCCACAAAGCATCAAGTGAAGGCTGATGATTCCATGCGGCAGCATCCATGTCCTCATGCTCTCGTTCACGCCAATCTAGCATGATGTACTCTCTGCATCAAGTATAAAGATAAATTAAAATGCTAGAAATTATTTTGTTTGGTCCAATTTTGAGAATTTTTGGGTTAAAAACCCTTGCGATGGGGACCGCACCCTCCGAGTTAGACACAGTGCGTGGGACCGCACCTTGTCTACATGGAAGGTGCGGACCCCTGGCTTTTTCCCAATGGAGAAAAAATCGGGATCCGCAGGCCAGCAGTGGTAAACCTGCGGGCCCCCGCGCGTGGGTTTTAAGCCTAAAAACCCTCCCAAAAAATGAAATGAATGACTAAAACAAAAATTGAAACAGTCAAAAATGAAGAGTAAGATGATGTGGATTACCTGGAGAAGACGGTGTTCGATTCTGACGGTTGGATTTTCCGCAATCTTCACGGGAAGTTTTCTGAACGAAAGCACTATTTTCTCACCCAAAACTCAAACGGTAAAAATGAATTGACGAAGGCCCTTATTATAAGTTTTTTGAGTAAATAAATTGCAAATTTGTTTATGTTTCACTTTGAAAAGGTATTTTTGCGACATTTTTATCCATTTCAAACAGGTATGAGTAATTTTTGTGTTTTTGTGCAGGATAACAGATTATTCAGGCGAAATCTATCGTTTCGACGAAAAAATATTTAGAGTCACCTTTAAGCTCTTTTCTGACTCCTAAAACATGAAAAGATCGCCGAGTGTTTCTTTTAAACTCGTTAAAACGGAATTAAAAGACGGTCCACTTACAGCTCTTTTCTGACCGTAAAAACATGAAAAGATTGCCGGATTTTTGTCGTTTCAAATTCGATATTGGTTATAAAACGACGTGTCATTGATCGCTTTTTTACTTTTTAGGATCAAGGGCACTAATGACGAAAAGTACTCCTTGGTCGTAAAAGATCAAGCGGTTCTCTCAAGTATTATTTTATACTTTTTCGGGCTTGGGAGACACAAATTTATGAAAAAGGTCAACCCTGGAGTCTTCTTAAGTTTTTTCAAACTCTCTAAACTTGAAAAACGTCGAGTTTCTCCTATACTGGACTCGTTAAAATTTCACAGTAAAGGACCCGTTCAATTACAAACAGGAACGAACCACTCCTTCTTAGGGTTCGAATTTAAACTAAGTTGGACTCATCCGAAGGATGAGATTATAATCAAGCAAATGTTATCCTCCTCAAGCTTGTCAAAAATAAAGAGGTACTTGCCAGAAATGGTGGGGGAAAAGAGAGAAAAATGAGCCTGTTTGTCATACTTTGTAACCGCTCTTGAACACGACACTTTTATTCACCTGGGTTGGGAAATCCTTTGCCTAACAGTTGATCAAACCACATTGAAAGTCTTCAGCCGGTTTCTGGGTATTAATTTTGGGTCAATTGTCACCAAACCATCTGTCCTATCGTTATGTGTTCAAGAGATCACTGCCAATAAGCCATTCATCTGCAAAATATCTGTCATCCATATTGACCATCCATGAGTCAATCCTTGCAACTAAATTTCTTCGACTTGATCTATGATTTCGTGTTGTGGGCTTGCCTGCGACGGATCGCTTTCTATCGACTTCAGCTCATTATCTAGAAAGATGATCTAGAAATCGTCAGTACCTTGAGATCTGCATGCCTCAATGACAGGTTTCTCGCCTTTGACAACATGTTGCATCATTAACTTTTGATCAAAGGATTCCGTGACATGTTCGACATCAACACATTTATTCACATTTCATGGATTGTACTGAGTACTTTGAGATCCATTGACATCACTGGTGGTTTCTCTCACACTTGTTAACAGTTTACATCATTGACTGGTAATCAAGTGGTTTCTACCATGTTCGACTTCAACACATTCATTCGCATGGATAGAATCGTACTGTTTCGGGAAGTAGAAATGAAGACCCTGGATCTAGTTTCCACAATCCAGGTTGCGAGGAATTTTGTATACATTATATAATGGACTATTCATAAACAGATGGCTGCGTCCATACTGTGTCCACATGAGTCTATACTTGTGATGTTTTACAAGATCATTCATGTATCAGAGCAGTAGTTAGTTTTCTAGTCAGTTTTGATCTAAGTATGGGAATGCCTACCTCAGCGATGATATGATCTCATATATATATCTTGCATTGAATGTTTTTACAGGTTCCAACCGGGATCTCCACAAGATGATCCTCAAAATGATAAAGTACTTCACTCTTCCTAAATGATAAATGAAATCCTCATCTATTACAGACTTCACACTTTAGGGGGCAATCTGTTACACAAAAATATCGTCACCATGATTATTTGCAGTCAGTATGGGTCTATCATCACTTGTACTGTCCTCCTAAGCAAGTCTCAGACCTCAGCTCCTCAAGTCAAGCTTTGAAAATGGGAGAAAGACATTGAAAATCAATGAAACTCTGGTTCCGCACTTTCTCTCACTATTACCTGCGGTCCCGCACCTTCTATTTACAAAAACTGCGGACCTGCCGCTCTGTCCCTAAAGGTGTGGGTGCGGACCCCTGTGAAAGTCAAAAGGCGCAAGTTTTATCTTAAAAAAACTCACTTTGGATTAATTCTAGAGGATTCTAGAAGGAATTTTGACGTGGATTGTTCGCTCTGAGGTGGTTCATGCATCCCAAAAGAGAAGGAGCTAATCCCTTGATGAGAGGAGCTATCCCTTTGAAGGAGGGCTTTATCCCTTTGAAGGAGGACCTAGTAACCTCCCTCTATTGCACTATAAATTCAGGCATTGGGCTGGTTGCTAAGGAGGTTAGAAGCTGAATATTTTTGAGGGTAAATGCTGGTGAAATTAAGACTTCCTAGTTGAGCTTAAGAGGAGAGATCACATACCTTTTTGGCTTCATTGGGAAGTGAGTGAAACTTGTCAAAGTAGAGGAGACTTCTTGTTGGACCTTGAGAGGAGCTTGTACAGCGTCAAGGCACAGGTTGTAAAGTTCTTCTTCTTTTGAATTAATACAATCAAACTCATTTTTCGCAACAAGTATCTCATGTTATTTGTTTCATGGACTCCTTGACTTTCATGTTAAATATGTTTTATGATATTGGCTTTTCAGGTGCTATTTAATTTGTTTGCCTTGTTTATGTTTGCAGATTCGCGACAAAGTAGCTCATTTGGATCGAACGAGAGAGGGCATCCACAAACTTGCGTTGGACCTAAGGTAGGCCCTAAAAACACTTGTTTTCCTTTGTTTATTAAAGCATATTTAGAGAAAGATAGTGTCTGGTTGGTTTGCTTGTCATTATGTCTTCTTTAGATTCTAGGAAGGTCTATCTTTTCCGCAAGATCGACTTATTTCGTGTGACAGAAGTCTTTTTGGAAACAGCCCTGAAATGGCATGAAGCAAATGTAGTAGCTCAGTCTTCTAGTGTGCCAAAACAACAAATGGAGGTGGGGTTCTCTAGCAAATCAGTGGAGAAAACTCAAGTACCTAAGCCTGAGGTGACTAAAGTGTACAAGAGAGGACAGAGGCTTGTGTTTTCTTCTCATGGAGAGAAAGGGGCCAAGCCTTCTTCATCGACAAAGCAGGGACTGGCAGCAAAAGATAAAGACATAGTTGAGCATGAATTGGAGAAAGTTGATTCAGAGGCAGAGGATCGGACTTCAACCATGCAAAAAACAATCATAGATAAATACTGTCAAATCAAGGAGCTTACAATCAATATGGAAAGAGCAAAATATGTCATTTCATTCCCTGAAGAGGAGAATAGTCAGCTCAAAGAAAAGGAATTTATCATGGAAAAAGAACAAGCCAAGTTGTTGCAACAGGTTGGAAAAGGAAAAGAAATCATAGAATCAAGCGAACCTCAAGGATAAAAAGGGAAAGGAAAGTGGAAAAGGTCAAGAGAAAAGGGCCTCAAGAAAGCTTTGCAAGAAGAAGAAAAACACATCCTATTGAATGAAGACATGGACCTAGAAGATAGGAATGGTCTTGAGGTTGATCAAGACAAGGCGAATTGGCTCAAAAGGTTGAATTAACACTTGGAGAGGCTCCTTGAGAAGGAAAATAGAGATAATCAGTTTCTCAGACATATGGCACACCACTACCAGGCTCAAAACATGATCGCCAATGTGAAGGTTAAGCAGCTTGAAAATAAGCTTAAAGAAGCCAAAAGAGACCAAAAGGATGAAGGAAAGTTGGAGATGCTTGCTGAAGCATCTATGAAGGTTTAAAAAACATATTTTTACACCTTCCATCCAATTTTGAGCAAATTCTGAGCACTTTAAGGTTTTTGAGAATTTTCGGGCAAAGTTCAGAAAATCAGCTGCTCCAGGCGTTGCGCTTTTTCCTCAAGCATCCATTTGAGGAAAATTTTATATTTTTGGAAATTTCTTTCCATCCTCTAAAAACCCATTTTCTCAGATTTCACAGAGGTGGCTCAGTTTTGGAGAAAAGTGCAAAAAAAGTGGCAAAAAACTAGCATTTTGGACCCTTTCTTGATAGGCACTACACACAAGGAGAGACCTTGGGTGAATGGATATTTGAAGGCCTTCCCATGGTCAAAATTAAAAAATTAAAACTATTCTGAAAACTAGACTTGAAGGGATAGTTGACCGTTCTCTCATTTTTTCATTTTGACCCATGAAAGGCACCTTAAAATCAGCTCAAAGTCGGTGTTGCGCTTCTGCACTTTTTGGTGTTTTAATTTGTAAATTTCACTCTATAAAATTTCTAGTTTCCAATTTGACTTGGTCAAAGTCAAACCTCTTTATATAATGGCACTAGTTTCGAGGATAGGTTATGTAGACATGAATAAATGTACGTCATAGGTAGTTTTTGATGTTTATTAGGCCTTATAAAGGAAGCAAACTCCTAAACAAACTCTCCAAGAAGTATTTGAGTTTCACCTTCTCACTCTCACCTGTTAGTTGAGAGAATCTTGGAGTCAGTGCCTCCACCAAGGAATTCAACTCCTGAAGGTGGGAAAGTGGTCTAGGAGTGTCTATATGTATCATTTCTCTTCAGGAGAAGAGGGTTGAACTTTTTGTGAAGGAGGCTTGCATGTAATCATATTTTCACCTAAGACAGAGACAAGTTGCAGCTATTTTCAAGGAACTCTAACCCAGTGAGTTCATGGTGCTTGTTATTCATTCTTTGTTTTCTAATGGTTTAAACATATTTATTTACATGATATCCCTTCTTTCTATGGATGCCTTATAGTGAAATATACAGAATTCTTGTTTTTCAAGCTCTGTTATCTGGTTTTCATAGTTATGTTTATGTCTTCCTAAGATAATGAAATCATGTTTACTTATGCTCATTAGTTTCTTCTATACTTTCTCCTCCATACTACACTAACAATATTATAAATACACCGTGGCTTCTGATATCTAGCTCCTTCTCATATTTTCTCTTGCACTCCTACAGCCTATACCTATTTGTGGCTCCAAACCCTAAGTTGAGCAAACCCTAAAACTCAAATTTTCACAAACAAATAAAAAATACACATATCTAGCCTAAAATTCATTTACTTTAAAGTAATATCACTGATAAGAGACTTAAATAGATCCCTCTCATGCTCAATAGGGCTAGCTACTGAGCTGAAGTGGTTTGAGGTTACCCTTCTCGATTTCCTTTTCAGCCTAGGAGATTGTAAGGAATAACATTTTTGGTGCCATTGTCGAGGAACGAATGTTAAATCATTCCTCGGAAATATATAAGAAATTTCAAAGAACTGGTTATCTAGTTCACAGCTTCCAGTATTCAAAGATAGGCTGAATTCATAAATTTTACCAGGTCAAACCCTGACCCAAATCCACCCTTCATTGTTGAAGATCCAGAAAGACTGCTCAGAAAACTTAGATTACCCATCACTAAAAGTGTAGTTCAAAAAATTAAAAGAACAACCTCTCTTCCTAAAAATATATTTTCCTTTGAGCAAATTCCTTTTGATGAGCAAATAAAATTATCTCTTTCCAGGTCGAAGTCTGAGTCCTGTATTTCTGAAGTGACATTAGAGCCTTTAAAGGTTGAAACTCACTCTATTTCTTCAGAATATTTGTCTGCTAAAACTGATCATGAACTATGGTTGAATTTTGACAAGCTTCAAAGCCTTGCTGACCAACTCTAGATCACTACTGAAAAAGCTTTTGTTCAATATCAACTTGAATACCTGGCCACTGCTTCATCTTCTATTTCGCCTCCAAGCACATCTGCTACATCTCCCAAAACTTCAGTTTCATCATCTTTCATACCACCTCCATTTGTTCCATCTTTGCCTGTACAACCAATTGTAGTAGCTCTGCCACCCCCATCAGTATCATCATCCTTACCTACACAATCCATTGTAGTACCTCCACTATCTCCAGTAGTCATGGCGCAATTTGTGCCTATCTTACTGCCTGCTCAACTTACTACTTTTCCCTAGAATTATGGTCAAAGACTCCCTTTGTTTGATGGAAGTGCAGAAATTACATCTCAGTAGCATGTTGACAAGTTAATAGATTTCATTGATTTAGAAGAAATTGATGAAGATAATGCCAAGATGAGGATTATAGCTCAAAGTTTCTTAGGAGATGTTAAGAAATGGTTTTGAAGTATGGCTGCTAATTTTGTTAACAGTTCTCAAAGATTGATTGAATTATTCTTAGCTCATTGGCAAGAGAATAAAAATCCATTACAGATATTAGCTGAGTATAATTCAATGAAAAGGAACTCAAATGAAACAGTTCAATAATTTACAGCAAGATTCAACACAGTGTACAATTCCATACCTGATGATATGAAGCCTCCTCCTGGTCTGGCTCTTCTTCATTATCCTAATGCTTTCGATCTGGACATGGCATACCTGAGAGAGAGAGATCCTACTACTCTTGAAGAGATGTAGCGGAATGCGATCAGTGTCGAATCCAATTTGCTCATCAAGAAGTCAAAATCAAAGCCAAAGAGGACTGAGAAGAAAGTTGTCTTTAAAGAAGAACCTGCATCATCTTCTGATGTAAAGCTTGACAACCTGATAAAAACTATGGAGAGGATGATGGATAGATTATCCATAATTGATCGACAGGCAGAACCTTGAGTGAGGAATCCTAACTTCCACAGACAGCAACAACAGCAGTTCAAAAATCGACAGAAAGAGTAGCGAAACCAAGATCCTCAAGGTCAAGGAAGAACTCCATTTCAGCAAAATTATACTGAAGTCCAGGAAGAAGATGAAGAAGATATTGTAGAACCAAATCACTTTTTTCAAGAAGATGAACTGCCTACTTTCCTAACATAAGAAAATCAGTTTTTTGAAGATTCTCTCATACCAATTGATCAGCAATTTGTGCTTGCAAGTGACAATCTGTGGGCTATTCAAACTGAAGAGTACCAAAGAGGATATTAGAACGCCCTTAGCCATCTTCAAAAGCAATAAAATTTGAGGAATAGAAATGTACCTGTTACTCGAACTCAGAAAAGACAAAATGTACAAAAATACACACCAAGCAAGGAAACTGCTCCTATAGGTCAGAATAAAGAGAAGGACATTTTCATACTGAATCTTGATAGAAAAAATGAAGCCTCTACCAGAAATGTGAGGAAATACAAAGAATTACAAACTGAAAGCCACAAGAAGGAGTCTCAAGCTAAAGGCCAAACAGAAAAGAAGGACATCGCTGCAAAAGAGGTAGAAAAGCAATCTAATATTTTTAGTTTGGAAAATGAAATTTCTAAATTGAAGATTGTTATTCCCCTCACTAAATTAGTGAGGAATGACAAATATAAATTTCATATTGCAAAGATGCTTAAGGTTGACCAGATGTCTGATACAGTTAATGTATCTTATGATGAGCTAGCAATCCTTTTTGGTCCGGCCTTAGAAGGAGCTCCCGAAGATAGTGAAATCCCTCCTTTTTATCTGAGTCTTAAACTTCATGATTTTATCCTTCATAATGCCATGCTAGATTCTGGCACCTCACATAATCTTATGCCTAAAGCCATCATGGATAAACTAGGACTGAGTATCACCCGACCCTACCATGATCTTTATTCCTTTGATTCCAAGAGAGTGAAATGCCTTGGCCTCATTAAATACTTGGTAGTGTCCTTGGACCAAATCCCAACCAAAAATGTACTCATGGATGTAGTAGTTGCCGATATTCCTCCTAGGTTTGGCATGTTGCTTTCAAGGTCTTGGGGAGCAAAACTAAAGGGCACTTTGCAGCTTGACTTTTCATATGCCACTATCCCTGTTTTTGGTTAGCTCCAAAAACTTTATAGGGAAAAGAAGATGAAATTTATGATCAGTAGTAAGGAGAATCCAGTCAATCATCCTATACATGTTGTCCATACTGATCTTGATTCTTTCATTTTATTTAGCGATATAAATTCTGTTGATGATGAAAGTCAGCTAGTGGAAATTTCAGAAGTTCCCAAGGTCATGAGTAGCATGCATGAAGTTATTACAACAAAAGGTAAAGAGGTTAGTGAAGAGTGTTTGTAACCAACAAATCCTATTGAGGAAATTGAAAGAATAGTGTAGAAAATAGAAAGTTTTGAGATAGCTGGTCAAATTCCTAAAAAGAAAATAGTTCAGTCTTCAGAAATCCTTTTTCCAGATGAAGAAAATGGTCTTTGGACCATGGAGTTCGATGGTGCATCGGGAAGAGAAGGAGTAGGGATTGGTGTCTGGATACATGGTCCATTACATCAATCAAATAAAATCCCTCGAAATGTGAGAATGAGTTCTTACAAGTTGGCTTTTGAGTGTTCAAACAATGAGGCGGAGTATGAGGCATTGATTGTTGGCCTCAAAATTCTGAAAAAGTTGGGAGAAAAAAAGATTTATGTTTATGGTGACTCTGAATTAGTAATCAAACAAGTCAAAGGGGAATACCAGGCCAAGCACCCAAGAATGAGAGCTTATCACAATGTTGTACTTGACATCCTCAAGACTTTTTCAGAATACACTTTGTCTCTTATTCCTAGAACTCAGAATGTCATAGCTGACTCACTCGCCACTGCAGCAAGTATGGTGAAGATCCCTATTCATCCTAATCAGAAGTACTCCATCCATGTCAAACATTGCCCAGTTGTTCTAGATAACATGAGATTTTGGCAAGTGTTTGGGGATGATAAACAGATAGACAATTTTCTGCAATTGGAAGGAGAATTTCAGAATTCTCACATTGATGATGCATACAATTTGAATGATCCAAACATCCACTCAGCTGAGATTGAAGTATTACAGCTCAAGGACAACAACATTCCAAGAGGCTTGGTTCCTTTGGAAGAGTTATTTGATCGAGATGATGTCGCCAAGAAGCCCACCATGGTTCCTACAGAAAAAGGAGTTGAAGATGTAAACATTGGCACAACTGATAATCCTAAAATGGTCAAGTTATCAAAGTCCTTATCTCCTGAAACAAAAAGTAAGTACATGTCTTTAATGAAAGAATTCGTTGATGTATTTTCTTGGGACTATTCAGATCTGAAAGTTTATGAAAAAAGTATCATTCAGCACACCATTCCTATTAAGCCCGATCAGAAGCCATTTCGCTAGAAATTAAGGAGGATCAATCCCAAGTTGCTGCCATCGATTGAGAAAGAGGTAAATAGGCTTTATAAGTCTAGAATCATAGTCCCTATTCGATTTTCTGAATGGATGTCTAATCTAGTGCCTGTAAGAAAGAAGACCGGGGAAATTCGTCTATGTATTGATTTCATAAATTTGAACAAGGTGTCCTTGAAAGACAATTATCCCCTGCCCAAGATGGATCACATACTACAGAGGGTATTTGGGTCCTCTAGGATGTCATTGCTAGATGGATACTCCAGATACAACCAAATTCTGGTACACAAGGATGATCAACTCAAGGCAGCCTTCACAATGCCATGGGGTACATTCATGTATGCCAAGATGCCTTTTGGGTTGAAAAATTCAGGGGCTACTTTTCATCGGGCTATGGAAATAGCTTTTGCAAATGAAAAAGATGTATTTTTGGTTATTTATTTAGATGATCTTACAGTGTTTTCAAAATCTGATGAAGATCATTTACATCATTTAAGAATTGTTTTTCAACAAATGCAAGAAAATTTGGCTTCTCACTTAACCCAAAGAAGAGTTTGTTTGCCATGGAAGAAGGTAAGCTATTGGGACACATCATATCTAAATATGGCATCCGTATTGATCCTGCAAGAGTGGAGGCCATTCAACAATTAGACTTCCCAAGGAACAAGAAAGAAATTCAGTCTTTCAATGGGAAAATCAATTTTTTATGAAGATTCATTCCTAATCTAGCTGAGCACTTGAAAGAAATGAAAAACATGTTGAAGAAGGACAGTGAGGTAAAGTGGTCTTTAGAGGCTAAGAAATCATTTCATGCAGTGAAGTTTGCATTATCTACTGCTCCTATTTTGATTAGCCCAAATTACACATCATATTTCATCATCTTTTCCTTTGCCTCTGAGAAAACATTAGCAGCAGTCCTAATGCAGAAGAAAGATCAGAAAAATGAGCAGCCCATAGCGTTTTTCAGTCGCACTATAAGAGATGCAGCACTAAGATACAATATCATTAAAAAGGAGGCCTTGGCTTTGGTGAAAGCTCTCAAGGCTCTTTGAATTTATGTTCTACATTCTCACACCATTGCTTATGTTCCTACTGCAGTAGTTAAAGAAATTCTTGTGCAAACAGATCCTAAAGGCAGAAGGGGAAAGTGGATTGCATCCATGCTAGAGTATGACTTGGAGATAAATCCTACAAAGCTCATCAAAGGACAAGGTTTAGCTAAACTCATGGCTGAATCAAATCTACATGCACTAGACATCAATTTGATTGCTACACTTTCTGAAGAACAAGAAGAAGACGATCCTTTCCTACAGGTGTCAGATATGTTCATGTCCTCACCTTGGTATTCCGACATTTTCTATGTCTTGCAGCACTTGAATCCCCCACCAGAAGTCCCCAAAGGTAAAGCTAGATCACTGAAATGGAAGGCTTCTAAATATTTTATTCTAGATGGAGTGTTATTTTGGAAAGATCCTGGTGGTGTGCTGCTGAATTGTTTGGTAGAAAATGAAGCTAAGGATGTCATGAAGGATTTCCATAAAGGACATTGTGGCAGTCATCACTTTTGGAAAACTACAGCAAACAAGATCTTAAGAGTTGGCTTTTATTGGCCCACTCTCTTTTCTGATGTATACAAAATAGTCATGAGCTGCCATGAATGTCAGATTTTTCAAGGAAAGAGAAAGATTTTGCCATTACCATTATAGCCCATTTTAATTTCAGCTCCTTTTTAGTAGCGGGGTCTTGATTTCATTAGCGAAATCCATCCTTCATCTTCAGCACAACATAAATGGATATTGACAGCCATCGACTACTTCACAAAGTGGATTGAAGCAATCCCAACCAGGCAAGCTATTGATTCTGTCATCATTCAATTCATCGAATCTAATATTTTGTCTAGATTTGGTGGTCCACGGAAAATAATTATTGACAATGTTGTTGCTTTCAAGTCAAAAAGAAAGGTGGACTTCTGTTCCAAATACCATATTGTGTTAGGACATTCTATTGCTTATCATCCGCAAGGGAATGGTCTTGCTGAATCTTCCAATAAATCCTTGGTTAACATCATCAAGAAGGTTCTAGAGGTGAACAAGAAGAACTGGCATAAAAATCTCATCAATGCCTTGTGGGCGGACAAGGTCAGCACTAAAAAATCAATAGGTATGTCCCCTTTTCAGCTGGTGTATGGAGTTGATACAGTGTTTCCTTCATCTCTTGTTGTCCCGGTCATGAAAATTCTGTAGGAATTGGATAGTGAGACTAATGACATACAAAGGAGGATAAATCAAATGATTCATTTACAACAGACAAGGGAAGAGGTTCTTCAGAACACATCCAAACTCTAGGAGAAGATTAAAAAGATTTATGATCGCAAGACCAAGGAAGACAATTTCAATCTAGGAGATGTGGTTCTTCGATGGGATGCTAGAAATGAAGAAAAGGGAAAACATGGTAAGTTTGAAAACTTATGGAAGGGACCTTATAGAATTTCTACTTTTAGAGGAAAGAATTCTTTCTTATTGGAAGAAATGGATGGAATATATTATTCAGGAGGAGTGACCAATGGTAGGCTTCTCAAGCACTACTATGTCTGAAAAAAGTCCTGAAAATTCATCATCATTGTATATACCGGTGTGTATTTTATTTCCAGCAATTTAGGTGGTTGTCATAGGAGTTTGAAGCCCGAAGTGAAGGCCCTAAGGCTTCTTAGGTCAGCCACTATTTTGGTTTTTATTTCACTTTTTAGTCTTTTTCATGTCAGAAGGTCAGTCAGTTTTAAGTCAAAAGTCTATTTTCATGCATGTTGACTCCATTTCCCAATGGATAAGGCTACTTCGTCTACGGTGTTCTTAACACCTCCAAGGAGCTACCATCCCCAGTTGGAGCCAATGTTAGTGTCAGTCTTATTAGCCTATCACTTGGATCAAATGTGATTTTACTATGCTTGTCGAGACTATCAAAATCAAATTTTTTATGTCACTAGGTTTACACAGCAAAATTTGGTCATTGTTTGGTCAGTCTAGAGATGAGTTCAATATTTTGGAAATTCACTCATGTTGGTCACCTATCACACTTTTATGGAGGTGTCATAATAAAAACATGTCAGTGATCATCACCATTCCATTTAGTCTCAGGTCATTCATTAGGTCGCTAGGGTTTCCAAGGTACATCATTTTCATGAATAAATCCAACATTAAATAGAGTATGACAAGCAGTTCTTGGGTATTGATTTGTGAATTTTCACACACTCATCATGTTCTCATCTTCAAAAAGTTCCAGAAGAAGTAGTTCCAACACTCATGAAAGTAAAAGGGAGCACAGGTTTTCAGTGGTAAAGGTAACTTTGTTTTCATAAGTGAAAAATCAATTTTTAAAGGATGGTGGGTCCCATTTATTTTTTAAAAAGAGAAATAATTTTCCCTATATAAACTCAAAAGCCCCCAAACTTGGTTCATTTACCTCCTATTTACTCTTGAGTATCGAGCTATCCCATCCAAGAGAGTAAAAAAGTTGGTTTCGCAGGAAAATTTGGTAAAAATCTTGAGGTGTTGCGCTCAAGAACAAAGAGTTGCACTCAGAGCAGAGGCATTGTGCTCAGAAGAACTACACTTCGCTCAGGAACAAAGCATTGTGCTCAAGAGAACTGCGCTGCGCTAGGAACAAAGCGTTGCACTCAGGACAGAGTGCCCAGAATTCACCCAAAACTCTCCCAAATTTCATTTTTTGGCTTGCAAGCTTAATTTCATTGACTTCTAATCCAAGAGACAAATAAGTACACCATCATTTTCCCTAATTTTCTTTTCAAAATCATCTCGTGCCAATGATACTTCAAATTAGGGTTTGTAGTGAAATTTTTCATGGGAAACGATAAGGTGATAATGGCCATTTTTATTTTTGATTTCTAAAACATGTAAAATGTTGTCCTACACTTGCATACATGTTTAATAAATTTTAACCATTCAATCCACCTCAAAATTAAGTTTTACCCCTCAAAAAGTAAAACCCTAGCTCATTCCTAGAGGTTTTTTGGCATTTTTAATTACAAACATTGTTTTTCCTCCTTGCAAGCAGATCACTCTTCCACTGTTTCTTCACTCATTTTCATCAGCTTCCAAAGTTCATATCCACCTTTTTCAAACCTCCTCTATCATTTTGTCAAAATCCACCTTCACATCACTTCATTTCCATTCATACCTCATACTTTCTTTTTCATTGTCTGTTGCTAAGATTTTTTGTCATCATGGAGGCAGAATCTTCACCAGAGAGGAAAAGACATCATAAGGGAGGGAAGATCCTCAGATATGAACCATCAAATTGTAATGAAATCAACTCCTATCCTTTCATCAAATAGTTCTTCAAGGATGTACATTGCTTGGAGTTTTGCAAAAGAGTGAGTGACGTGGGGTTTCATGAACAACTAACGAATTGGGTGGCAACTCAGTTGAAGGGTGAAAGTGTTGTCATCGCTAGTGTTGAGTTCATTTTTTCAGTGGCCTCCATCTCACTTGCAACAGGGTTACCGGACAATGGTGAATATTGGTTCAAAGGAATGAGCCTAGATCTTGAATACTACAAGCCTTTCTTAAAAACACCATACAGGGAAAAGCATGCTCACATTATGCCTTTCAGATACTTATTGGAGAAATATTCCCCTTTTATGAAAACTATCATGAAGTTCTTTACATGTGAAGGAAGATTCTCCAGGTTGTATGCTTATCATATTCGCCTCTTGATGCATTTCACCTCTCAAAAGCCATTCAACATGTGTAACTACCTATCCAGGAGCATTTCCAAAATGTCGGAAAAGATACAAGTGAAGAACAAAGAGCATTCCCCAAGCTTGTTTCATCACAATATAATCAAAACTATTGTCCTTCACCAGCTTGCAAAGAAAGTTATGGCTTAGGAATTCTTTCTAGAAACAGCCCTAAAATGGCATGAAGCCAATGTAGCAGCTTAGTCTTCTAGTGTGCCAAAACAACAAATGGAGGTGGGGTCCTGTTGTGGCCAGCAACAACCCCCCCCCCCCTTTTTTTCATTTAGTATCAAATCATGATACCGAATGAATGGGGACCCTTAGATAAAATTTTTAAGAAAAGATAGACTTTCTTTTTTGAAGTTACAAATCATAATTTAGAAAAGGCATCTTAGATATTTTTCTATGGAAGACGATAGGTCTTTTAAAGTCGTGTATGCAAAAAGATAGGAAACATCTCCGTTACTCTTCTAAAATCAAAATACGCACCACCCTCATGATTAATAACGACATCGCATCGCACCATACTGATGTCCATAACGAAAAGCCAAGAAATTCGCCGATCTGCGATATTGCGATCGCTAGATCGCATATCGCAGAAGCAAGCCAGACGAGATTTGGCAAGCACTAGGTTTTGCGATCTGCGATATTGTGATCGTGCGACATGCGAGGGTACGTCATCAAATCATAAAATCACCTTAGTAAGAATCCTTCGGGCGCGCCTTTCAAAGGAAAAGCCACTTACCATTACCTGACCTAAAATCATGCACTTTTAATGTTAGTAAGTAAATTGGTTGTCAGTCATTAAGAGGATTAAAGACGCGTGCCTTGTTGGATATTTGCTTCACGTAAGGTGGCGTAATTGATTTATCTCTTGCATTTAAAACTCTCCCATCACCTTTCTGATCGGACATTCCATTTCACTTGTAATCTGCAGGAACAAAGTGCAAAGACGACTCAGAAAGAAACACAAAGTAAAAATGGGAAAGAAGAACAAAGCTCAGAGCTCCGAAGCAAGAGAGAAGACCAAGGAGATGGCGCCCATATACACAGATACAGCCTGCAACCGAGATGCAGGAATCTCCACATGGGAAGGCATGTACAGGCTATTAGAAGAGGAGAAGCCGAGAATAATGAAAGTGACTGTCATCGCAGGTGCACCACGCTCCTCTGAAGCGACCCTAGAAGACCTAGCATGTTCATTCCTTCACAGAATAGCGGCAAGGCCTAAGATTCTACCATACACAGATATGGTCAAGTGGATTCTGGATGATGCAGAATTAAACAACAGACAATTCAAGATTCAGGGACATGGGCTCGTGGGATCTTTCGCGCCCAAGATCTGAAGCTAATGTACCATCTGCCCGAACCGGCAAGCGACCTATAATGCAGAATTTCTTAGGAAGTTTGCAATGGAGAACCCAGATCTATCGGACACCACTAAAGAATGGTCTAGAAGAGATGAGCCGTTAAAGAAGGATAAAAACGGTATGTAAAGCACTGGTTCCCTTACTTCTCCATATTGTTTTGTTGCAGCCATGCTGTGTAGGTTGTTTGGTATGCCCGATATCAACAAGTTTTCATCTGAGTGGCTGCCATTAATTGACGCTGACAAATGCCGATTTAGTAGATTGGGCTAAAATTCTTTCCGATACTCTATATACGGCTGTGGTTAGTTACAGGTCCAAAAGATCCTTTTCTCAAAGGGTCTATCCTCCTTTCTATTTGGATGCCTATGTTATGGATTCTGTTTGCCTTGTATCTAATTTCCCCATTATGGGATGGAAATGGACTACCCAAGACCCATTGCCTATTCACGTCTATCACAAAGTCTTGTGGGATTCCCAGTTTGCCCCTCATTTTTACCAGATTTGCCATGGGCTCATATTGCCCATATATAGAATGATATATGGTAAGGACCCCCCAAGGTGCTCTCCCGAAGCCGAGACCGACATCATCTCCATCACAAGATGGTTTGGGGAAGAATGGTTTACTTATATTCGAGTTTATGGAAGCACTGTACCTCCACATGTCCTACCCTTGTACGTCCCAGATAAGCTTTTGGCTCAAGAAATCGCTTATCAAACCTGCTCTGAAGGCGGCTTGACCAAAGAATTAAAAGATAAGAAAAAGGCCATTTGGCCTCAATTTCCCATCAATTGTGGGGCCTTCTCTCTATTCGATGTAGGACACGCTTTTGGTGAGGTGGAAAACGTGACGTGCCTTCAATTATATAAGTTCCCGGTGAGGCCATTCGACCCAAATAAAGTTGCCCAAGAGTTTACTACGAACGTCAAGATAAGAGTGTTCTTCAGACACAAAGATTTGTTCGACGATCTCTTTCAGGGTAAGAGCTCACTCAAAGAGATTTTGCGAGAAGCTCAGTCAAGGTTATCTCCAGGTGAACTCCAGAAATTCACATCATATAGAGATAGAAGGTTGGCCAGCATTCCACTAGAAAGGCTGCGAATACCTACTAGAGAGCCAACTCCGAGCATCAGCCTCAACGAGAACTCCAGCACTTCCAGATCTAAGTCCAACGACGCACGAGAAGGTTCCGAACATCCTGAAGAGTCTGTGCATGACAAAAGAATTAACGAAGAAGCAGTCAAAGATATAGCTCGGTCAAGTATAATGTTTCAGCAACAAGTTATCACCTCACCACCAAGAGATGTTCCCCCTCCGGTTATCGAAGCTCCTCTTGTCACAGCAGAGCTGGATAAAGAGTGGGAGTCCTTCAACGAATTAATCAACCTCGAAGGGCAAGTCCCAAAGACACGTGTGAACAATACACAGGAGGTGCAAGAAGTTTCTCCAACCGTAGTCAGCGTTACCACAGAAGCAAAAGATCTCTCCATCACTCCATCCTCAGAACTTCTACTTAACGTAGAAGAAATTCCCCCACTAGATGTGTTCTATAGTCCCCAGCACAAAGCAGTTGTGAGAAGACAAAGAAAAAAAAGAAAGCTCGAAAATGCACTGTCTCAAGACCCTGAACATTTAGACGTCTTGTGGAAAGACCCAAGTAATAATCCAATAGAAAATCTTACGAAGCTGTCTGAAATTGCAGGAGCGTATGCTTCTGCAACTATTGACAAGGCCTCTGAAGTTCAGCAACTCTTAAAGGAACGAGAAAATCACATACAACCGCTACAACAACAGTTACAGCAAGCCAACACAAACTATGAAGCTTCCAGACAGCTTGAAAAGCTCCAAGAAGACTTCCAACAGATGCAAATAGGCTACCAAAAGAGTCTTGAAGAGAAATAAAAACAACTGCAGGCGGAGCAAGAAATGCACAGAGATGAACCTAAGCTTGCAGAGTTTATTTCAGAGTCCATCGGCTTGAACGAGCAACTACTGCAGCAACAAGAAGAATTGGGGCGTAAAATATCACAGTGGAGGCACTTCTGTGAGCTAAGCGACAAAATCACCAGTCAGGTGGTGGAATTGCGAAGCGAATATGATAGAACGACAAGAGAGTGACAGAGTATCTGACTTGGCAAGACGATGAGAAGGGAAAAAAAAAGCAGGAGCACCTAGAATTAATGAAATCATAAAGAAATGCTCTTCAATAAATGGGACGAGCAGATCACGCAGGCAGAACAAGCAGCAGAGGCAGCAGCGACACAGGCAAGTATTCTTATCGACTGTGTAAATGAAAATTTACACAGGGCCAATTTGATTTCAGAGACCACCCCGGGATACCTACCAAACAAGTTGCAACTGGAGACAGAATGGAGGCAAAAGGCACAGGCAAAAGGGAAAGCTATCCAAGCACTGGCTAGACTGAATTGGGAAAGTTACTGGATGTACCTGGTTAAACCACATAGCCAATGGATGACGGTAAAGTGTATCATGAACGCAGCCGAGAAGGTAGCGCCAGCTCTTATAGATGCCGTTTTCGTAGCCAGCTCAGAACGGAAATTAACCAGCCGACTCTCTCAAGCCTATTTTAGAAACATGCAACTTCAAAGACCAAGTCCACAAGTAGTTTTATTTAGAATGTTGTTTCTTTTTGTTTTTAGTTATATTAGAAAAAGGATGGTCGTTTGAAAACCGAATCCTTAATTTTGTAATAATACTATTATTAGGATTAGGACATAGTATTTTAACCCTTCTCATTGCATTGGAGAAGGGTCCAGAAATTTGTCAAAAACTTGTCCTCAGAACATGCATTTCTGCACCTCAGAGGAGGTTTTGATGAATGGAAGGATCATATTTATTTATATTTGCATCTTAATGTCTGCTACTGATGTTGCATTTTTGTACTCTTAGTAGGTGTTAGAAGTAAGTAGAAGTAAATCATTATTGCTTGAAGTTTGTGAGTAAAAATCAGTCATAAATGGTCCTTTTATCTCTTGATGAATTTCTACTTATTTGCTTAGAGTGATATACAGCTGATGTTGTTTATATGTTAATGTATAAATGTGTGGTTACCATTTGGCACTTTTGTACGATGGAGTCATTTGTTCATGCTTGACATATGAATGATTTATCATGCGATATGCAGTCCACAACTGTCCTGTTTAACTTCTTATGCAGAATGGTTTATCTTAAATGGTTTATATTCTTATAGTAGCTGAATAATCTTCATTACCAGTTATTATATGAAATCTTTTTAGATCGCATGATGGAAAAGATATACCCGGGTTAGCGTAGATTGCACATGTTGTTTTCATTAGATTTCAGCAGCTTATAGTCAAATCATGAGTTAGATTTAAATTAGCTCTCAAAAGTTCTCAAAGAAACAGCATAATCAAACCCTACACACACACACACCCCTTAGATCGAGAGAAGCTGTGGTCCGTTATCCCCAGTCGGACCCGCTACACCAAACGGCAAGGAGCCGCAACCAGGTTCCCGACGGGTGGGTATCCCCCTTGTTGTTGACCCGATTTCAGGGCCCTCAACATATCTGGCGCTAGAAGGAGGGCCTGAGCATAATACCTGTTGGAATGTTTTTCGAATCATAAATCTTGAAACAGGATGACTACTCATGAAGTTCCTATTTGGAGTTGCATCTATGTTCATACCTCTTCCAACATTCCACCAGACGTGGTAAGGCTATTGTCTCAGGTAAAGTTCAATGGTAAGAAAAACTCTTCCACATTCAATCACGCCCTTCAGTTCATACAAAAAGTTTCAACTTCTGATACTCAGAAGATTGATGAAGGCGTTTTGTGCAGGATTTTTACTCTTACCTTCACAGCAGAAGCTACAAAATGGTGCAGAACCCTCCCAGTTGCATCAATTCACAGCTGGGACCAGTTCGTTAAGATTTTCATCTTGGAATTTGATTGTTATGATTACGACCAGGTATATGATGAAATCGATTATCTTAGAGAACAAGATGAACCCGTAAGGGATTTCAATATGCGATTTCATCTTAAATGCCTACAGTATGATCTTGAAAATGAGCTCACATACGAAGAATCTTCAGATTACGATGAGTATTTCCTACCTACTGTGTCTGACCAATCAGAAATTAATTCTACCTTTGTTAGCTTTTCTTCTAATATGAATGATCATTCCAAGTTAAATACACAAAGCATCCATAATGAAGAAAATCTACAAAGCCTGGGAGTCATGCATGCTCTACTACCAGAAAAGAGAGATGAAGATGCTAAAAGCAAAATTACCTTGGAAACAGAAGATGACTCTGACAATATCATTTCAAGTCAACGAATGCAGATGCCAAGGTTAGATCAATCAAATGTTTCTCTTTCAAAAAGTATCAGCACAAAAAGGTATGATCTAAAGCCCGACATTTGTGATGGATCTGATGAACAAAGTTTCTTTTATGATGTTTTTAAATGCATTGTTCCAGATTTACATTTTTCTCTTTATCCTGATGTTTTTAGTGATGACAACCTTTCCCTCTTAATATTCAAGATATCTCAAAAACTACAGAGGGTTATTTAAATGACTCATCATTAGGTTTTCAAGTTAAAGAGATTGCATTAACACAGCTTTCGATCAAGGATAAAAAGGGATTGCCTGACCTCCCTTGTCAGAAAACATACAATGAAAAGGAGGAACCTAGGGAAATCTGTAGAGTCTTTTGTGATAGTTACTTTGACAATGATAATGTTGTTGAGTTTTCTCAGATAACTCAACTAGGGTCAGAGGATAAAGGACATCTTAAATCAGAAATCATGTCATTCCACCCTCATCTCGAAGTAGAAGATCACTTAAATGATTTTACTATCCCAGGTAATACCCCGATCTATGATTCGTATCATGAGGAAAGCTCCATCCCTGTTTGTAATCATGACCTAGTTCCCTATTCACAAAACCTGGCCAGTTTTTTGTGAAAAACAAGATGTTTCAAGTAAAGCCCAGTCGTGCTGTAACACTATTTGTAAAAATTCCCAATCATTCCTTTCTCACTCAAACTCATTATGTACAAAATCTGATTTCTTTTCAAATCTTCAAACTTTGGATAGATTATGTTTTAGCAACTTACATATGAGAATTTTCTTCTCAAACAAAATCACAAAAAACTCGAAATTAACAGATAAAAGGTTACAAGTCATTGAAATCAAAAAATCTTGTCCACAATTTGACTTGCTGTCTTTCCTATTGCAACGTCATCAATTCACAACTGAAATTCATTCTGATTTTTATGATCCAATAGGTACCCAGTTGGAAACAACTTTGCATAAGAAAAGAAAATCAGCCATAATTCCAATTGAGGTTCTGTGTTTTTATTTCTCAGCCAACAATTACAATCCAAGAAAAATTCGTTTCTTTTTATTAATGCTTGGAAGATTCATTCGGCTAGGGATAAAAATGAATAGATGGTTCCATTGGAAGTATCATTTCACATAGTTATTTCCTGTATATGGTTAGAATAGGAGTAGGAGTAGGAGTAGTTTTAGTTAGGTTTTTTGTTTTTAATAATTGATAGGCAAAGCTATACATATCTCTTCATAACCTCAGAAAATATTTGCCTATCATTCCTTTTTAATTTTCCATAAATAATGTTTGTTCTGGTTCAATGACATTTGACATTTACTGAAGATACCTTGTCTCTGTTTAAAATTTGGAACTTCTGCTACTATCAACAGCGAATCTTTTAAAAATTTGATCTTTATTATCATTAGACTTCAACCCATATATGATGATAATTTCAACTCCAAATTTTAAGAAAGCTATCTCAGTATAGGATTTGTTTTAAATCAGCACAATGAAAGGTATCAATTTTAAGATAAGTATTCTCTGTCAAAACAACCTTTATTGCCCTATCATTGTCGTCCAGAACTTTCTTGAGGAAAAAAACAATGACTTCCTCCCTGCTAAAAGGGAATTACAGCATTCAGAGAGAAACACCAAGAAAAACACTTATCTCAAAGAATAGAGGTCTCATCACGTGCCGCTATCATGATCACAGATATTATAACTTGCTGACTTTGCCCATACTGTCTATCAAAAACAGGGCAACGACTTAAGATTGTTGCAATCAAAAGACAAGAGGTCTCATCACGAGCCGGCTTGTTCAGCAAAAAGTGTAAATCAAGTGAATGATTGTGTCATAATTTGGCCACCAACCAAGACATTGTTCTTTAGAGAATTAAAAAAAAGAAAAGTGTGTAAAAAGGATTTTTCTCTGGAATGTTGCGAATAACCTCAAGCAGGATAAAGGATCATTTCTGGTTAAAAGGTAACCCTGTCGAGGCTATGGACGCCTGCTGGCAGCAGAGGCTCTACCTGCGACTAAGGAGCAGACTAAAGGACTGATAAACAGAGAAGACTTTATTTTATGTTTTACAAAGACCAAGTAACAGCTGATTTAGATGCAAAGACGAACTGGGTGTACAAATAATTGAAACGGAAAGAGTTTGAAACGAAACATCATAGGCAGTTTGAAGTCTCATTTGTCTTATCTTTTTATAATAAAGTTCAAAATTTTTAAATTTTTCAGAAGTTTTTAAAAAGCGTCAATAGAAATAACAAAGATAACTGGTTCTCCCAAGTGAATCGCCAATTGTTGTGGCCAGCAACAACCCCCCCCCCCCCTTTTTTCATTTAGTATCAAATCATGATACCGAATGAATGGGGACCCTTAGATAAAAATTTTAAGAAAAGCTAGACTTTCTTTTTTGAAGTTACAAATCATAATTTAGAAAAGGCATCTTAGATATTTTTCTATGGAAGACGATAGGTCTTTTAAAGTCGCGTATGCAAAAAGATAGGAAACATCTCCGTTACTCTTCTAAAATCAAAATACGCGCCACCCTCATGATTAATAACGACATCGCATCGCACCATACTGATGTCCATAACGAAAAGCCAAGAAATTCGCCGATATGCGATATTGCGATCACTAGATCGCATATCGCAGAAGCAAGCCAGACGAGATTTGGCAAGCACTAGGTTTTGCGATCTGCGATATTGCGATCGTGCGACATGCGAGGGTACGTCAGCAAATCATAAAATCACCTTAGTACGAATCCTTCGGGCGCGCCTTTCAAAGGAAAAGCCACTTACCATTACCTGACCTGAAATCATGCGCTTTTAATGTTAGTAAGTAAATTGGTTGTCAGTCATTAAGAGGATTAAAGACGCGTGCCTTGTTGGATATTTGCTTCACGTAAGGTGGCGTAATTGATTTATCTCTTGCATTTAAAACTCTCCCATCACCTTTCTGATCGGACATTCCATTTCACTTGTAATCTGTAGGAACAAAGTGCAAAGACGACTCAGAAAGAAACACAAAGTAAAAATGGGAAAGAAGAACAAAGCTCAGAGCTCCGAAGCAAGAGAGAAGACCAAGGAGATGGCGCCCCTATACACAGATACAGCCTGCAACCGAGATGCAGGAATCTCCACATGGGAAGGCATGTACAGGCTATTAGAAGAGGAGAAGCCGAGAATAATGAAAGTGACTGCCGTTGCAGGTGCACCATGCTCCTCTGAAGCGACCCTAGAAGACCTAGCATGTTCATTCCTTCACAGAATAGCGGCAAGGCCTAAGATTCTACCATACACAGATATGGTCAAGTGGATTCTGGATGATGCAGAATTAAACAACAGACAATTCAAGATTCAGGGACATGGGCTCGTGGGATCTTTCGCCGCCCAAGATCTGAAGCTAATGTACCATCTACCCGAACTGCAAGCGACCTATAATGCAGAATTTCTTAGGAAGTTCGCAATGGAGAACCCAGATCTATCGGACACCACTAAAGAATGGTCTAGAAGAGATGAGCCGTTAAAGAAGGATAAAAACGGTATGTACAGCACTGGTTCCCTTACTTCTCCATATTGTTTTGCTGCAGCCATGCTATGTAGGTTGTTTGGTATGCCCGATATCAACAAGTTTTCATCTGAGTGGCTGCCATTAATTGACGCTGCCACAAATGCCGATTTAGTAGATTGGGCTAAAATTCTTTCCGATACTCTATATACGGCTGTGGTTAGTTACAGGTCCAAAAGATCCTTTTCTCAAAGGGTCTATCCTCCTTTCTATTTGGCTGCCTATGTTATGGATTATGTTTGCCTTGTATCTAATTTCCCCACTATGGGATGGAAATGGACTACCCAAGACCCGTTGCCTATTCACGTCTATCACAAAGTCTTGTGGGATTCCCAGTTTGCCCCTCATTTTTACCAGATTTGCCATGGGCTCATATTGCCCATATATAGAATGATATATGGTAAGGACCCCCCAAGGTGCTCTCCCGAAGTCGAGACCGACATCATCTCCATTGCAAGATGGTTTGGGGAAGAATGGTTTACTTATATTCGAGTTTATGGAAGCATTGTACCTCCATATGTCCTACCCTTGTATGTCCCAGATAAGCTTTTGGCTCGAGAAATCGCTTATCAAACCTGCTCTGAAGGCAGCTTGACCAAAGAATTAAAAGATAAGAAAAAGGCCATTTGGCCTCAATTTCCCGTCAATTGTGGGGCCTTCTCTCTATTCGATGTAGGACACGCTTTTGGTGAGGTGGAAAACATGATGTGCCTTCAATTATATAAGTTCCCGGTGAGGCCATTCGACCCAAATAAAGTTGCCCAAGAGTTTACTACGAACATCAAGATAAGAGTGTTCTTCGGACACAAAGATTTGTTCGACGATCTCTTTCAGGGTAAGAGCTCACTCAAAGAGATTTTGCGAGAAGCTCAGTCAAGGTTATCTCCAGGTGAACTCCAGAAATTCACATCATATAGAGATAGAAGGTTGGCCAGCATTCCACTAGAAAGGCTGCGAATACCTACTAGAGAGCCAACTCTGAGCATCAGCCTCAGCGAGAACTCCAGCACTTCCAGATCTAAGTCCAACGCCGCGCGAGAAGGTTCTGAACATCTTGAAGAGTCTGTGCATGACAAAAGAATTAACGAAGAAGCAGTCAAAGATACAGCTCGGTCAAGTATAATGTTTCAGCAACAAGTTATCACCTCGCCACCAAGAGATGTTCCCCCTCCGGTTATCGAAGCTCCTCTTGTCACAGCAGAGCTGGATAAAGAGTGGGAGTCCTTCAACGAATTAATCAACCTCGAAGGGCAAGTCCCAAAGTCGCATGTGAACAATACACAGGAGGTGCAAGAAGTTGCTCCAACCATAGTCAGCGTTACCACAGAAGCAAAAGATCTCTCCATCACTCCATCCTCAGAACTTCTACTTAACGTAGAAGAAATTCCCCCACTAGATGTGTTCTACAGTCCCCAGCACAAAGCAGTTGTGAGAAGACAAAGAAAGAAAAGAAAGCTCGAAAAGGTACTGTCTCAAGACGCTGAACATTTAGACGTCTTGTGGAAAGACCCAAGTAATAATCCAACAGAAAATCTTACGAAGCTGTCTCAAATTGCAGGAGCGTATGCTTCTGCAACTATTGACAAGGCCTCTGAAGTTCAGCAGCTCTTAAAGGAACGAGAAAATCACATACAACTGCTACAACAACAGTTAAAGCAAGCCAACGCAAACGATGAAGCTTCCAGACAGCTTGAAAAGCTCCAAGAAGACTTCCAACAGATGCAAATAGGCTACCAAAAGAGTCTTGAAGAGAAAGAAAAACAACTGCAGGCGGAGCAAGAAATGCACAGAGATGAACCTAAGCTTGCAGATTTTATTTCAGAGTCCATCGGATTGAACGAGCAACTACTGCAGCAACAATAAGAATTGGGGCGTAAAATATCACAGTGGAGGCACTTCTGTGAGATAAGCGACAAAATCACCAGTCAGGTGGTGGAATTGCAAAGCGAATATGATCAGAACGACAAGAGAGTGACAGAGTATCTGACTTGGCAAGACGATGAGAAGGGAAAAAGAGCAGGAGCACCTAGAATTAATGAAAATCATAAAGAAATGCTCTTCAATAAATGGGACGAGCAGATCACGCAGGCAGAACAAGCAGCAGAGGCAGCAGCAACACAGGCAAGTATTCTTATCGACTGTATAAATGAAAATTTACACAGGGCCAATTTGATTTCAGAGACCACCCCGGGATACCTACCAAACAAGTTGCAACTGGAGACAGAATGGAGGCAAAAGGCACAGGCAAAAGGGAAAGCTATCCAAGCACTGGCTAGACTGAATTGGGAAAGTTACTGGATGTACCTGGTTAAACCACATAGCCAATGGATGACGGTAAAGTGTATCATGAACGCAGCCGAGAAGGTAGCGCCAGCTCTTATAGATGTCGTTTTCGCAGCCCAGCTCAGAACGGAAATTAACCAGCCGACTCTTCTCAAGCCTATTTTAGAAACATGCAACTTCAAAGACCAAGTCCACAAGTAGTTTTATTTAGAATGTTGTTTCTTTTTGTTTTTAGTTATATTAGAAAAAGGACGGTCGTTTGAAAACCAAATCCTTAATTTTGTAATAATACTATTATTAGGATTAGGACATAGTATTTTAACCCTTCTCATTGCATTGGAGAAGGGTCCAGAAATTTGTCAAAAACTTGTCCTCAGAACATGCATTTCTGCACCTCAGAGGAGGTTTTGATGAATGGAAGGATCGGATTTATTTATATTTGCATCTTAATGTCTGCTACTGATGTTGCATTTCTGTACTCTTAGTAGGTGTTAGAAGTAAGTAGAAGTAAATCATTATTGCTTGAAGTTTGTGAGTAAAAATCAGTCGTGAATGGTACTTTTATCTCTTGATGAATTTCTACTTATTTGCTTAGAGTGATATACAGTTGATGTTGTTTATATGTTAATGTATAAATGTGTGGTTAACATTTGGCACTTTTGTACGATGGAGTCATTTGTTCATGCTTGACATATGAATGATTTATCATGCGATATGCAGTCCACAACTGTCCTGTTTAACTTCTTATGCAGAATGGTTTATCTTAAATGGTTTATATTCTTATAGTAGCTGAATAATCTTCATTACCAGTTATTATATGAAATCTTTTTAGATCGCATGATGGAAAAGATATACCCCGGGTTATCGTAGATTGCACATGTTGTTTTCATTAGATTTCAGCAGCTTATAGTCAAATCATGAGTTAGATTTAAATTAGCTCTCAAAAGTTCTGAAAGAAACAGCATAATCAAACCCTACACACACACACACCCCTTAGATCGGGAAGCTGGTCCCGTTATCCCCAATCAGACCCGCTACATCAAACGGGCAAGGAGCCGCCAACCAGGTTCCCGACCGGGTGGGTATCCCCCTTGTTGTTGACCCGATTTCAGGGCCCTCAACAGGTCCTCTAGCAAATCAGTGGAGAAAACTCAAGTACCTAAGCCTAAGGTGACTAAGGTATACAAGAGAGGACAGAGGCTTGTGTTTTCTTCTCATGGAGGGAAAGGGGCCAAGCCTTCTTCATCGACAAAGTAGGGACCGACAGTGAAAAATAAAGACACATTTGAGCATGAATTTGAGCTAGTTGATTCAGAGGTAAAGGATGAGACTTCAAGCATGCAACAAACAATCAGAGATAAATACTATCAAATCAAGGAGCTTACAATCAATATGGAAAGAGCAAAATATGTCATTTCATTCCTTGAACATGAGAATAGTCAGCTCAAAGAAAAGGAATTTATCATGGAAAAAGAACAATCCAAGTTATTGCAATAGGTTGGAAAAGGAAAAGAAATCAGAGAATCAAGTGAGCCTAAAGGATCAAAAGGGAAATGAAATAGGAAAAGTCCAAGAACAAAGGTTCTTAAGAAAGCTTGTAAGAAGAAGAAAAACACATCTTATTGAATGAAGACATGGACCTAGAAGATAGAATTGTTCTTAAGGTAAATCAAGACAAGGAGTATTGGCTCAACAGGGTGAATGAACACTTGGAGAATCTCCTTGAGAAGGAAAACAGAGATAATCATTTGCTCAGACATATGGCGCACCACTACCAAGCTCAAAACATGATCGCCAATGTCAAGGTTAAGTAGCTTGAAAACAAGCTTAAAGAAGCCAAAAAAGACCATAAGGATGAGGGAAACTTGGAGATTCTTGTTGAAGCATCTATGAAGGTTTAAAAAACATATTTTTACACCTTCCATCCAATTTTGAGAAAATTTTGAGCACTTTAAGTGTTTTGAGAATTTTTGGGCTATGTTCATAAAATCAACTGCTCCAGAAGCGCAGCGCCTTGGCACTGCGCTTTTTCCTCAAGCCTCCATTTGAGGAAAAGTTTATATTTTTGGAAATATCTTTCCATCCTCTAAAAATCCATTTGCTTAGATTTCACAGAGGTGGCTCAATTTTGGAGAAAAGTGAAAAAAAGTGGCCAAAAACTAGTATTCTTGACCCTTTTTTTATAAGCGTTGTGCATAGGGAGCGACCTTGGGAGAATGGATATTTGAAGGCCATCCCATTGTCCAAATTCAAAAATGAAAACTGTTATGAAAACTAGACTTGAAGGGCTAGTTGACCGTTCTCTACGTTTTTCATTTTGACCCCCGGAAGGCACCTAAAGGCCAACTCAAAGCTGACACTGTGCTTCTTCACTTTTCAGTGTTTTAATTTGTAAATTTCACTATGTAAAATGCTAGTTTCCAGTTTGACTTAGTCAAAGTCAAACCTCTATATGTAATTCCACTAGTTTAGAGGATATTTGATGTAGGAATGAATAAATGTAAATCATAGGTATTTTTTTATTTTTATTAGGCCTCATAAAGGAAGTAAACTCCTAAACAAACTCTCCAAGAAGTGTTTGAGTTTCACCTTCTCACTCTCACCTTTTGGTTGAGAGTATCTTGGAGTCAGTTCCTCCACCAAGGAATTCGACTCCTGAAGGTGGGAAAGTGGTCTAGGATTGTCTATATGTATCATTTCTCTCCAAGAGAAGAGGTTTGAACTTTTTGTGAAGGAGGCTTGCATGTAATCATCTTTTCACCTAATACAGAGACAGGTTGCAGCTATTTTCAAGGAAATCTAGCTCAGTGAGTTCATGGTGCTTGTTCTTCATTATATTTTTTTCCTAATGGTTTGAACATCTTTATCTACATGATATCTCTTCTTTCTATGGATGCCTTATAGTGAAATATACAGAATTCTTGTATTTCAAGCTCTGTTATGTTTATGTCTTCCTAAGATAATAAAATCATGTTTACTTATGCTCATTAGTTTCTTCTATACTCTCTCCTATATACTACACTGCAAATATTCTAAATACATCATGGCTTCTGATATCTAGCTCCTTCTCATATTTTCTCATGCACTCCTACAGCCTAGACCTATTTGTGGCTCCAAACCCTAAGTTTAGCAAACCCTAAAACTCAAATTTTCACAAACAAATACACATATCTAGCGTGAAATTCATTTGCTTTAAATTCATATCATTGATAAGAGACTTAGAGAGATCCCTCTCATGCTCAGTAGGGCTAGCTACTAAGATCAAGTGGTTTGAGGTTACCCTTCTCATTTTCCTTTTAAGCCTAGGAGATTATAAGGACTAACAGAATCAATGTCAGACCAAGCACCCAAGATTGAAGTCTTACATAAATGAGGTATGGGATTTGGTTGAAAAAACTTTATTAGCATTCAATGTTTAGTTTCTGCCCACGGAGCAAAATAGGATGGTTGATTCCTTGGAAATTGCTACTAGAAATTTTAAACCCCCTAAAAACCCCTTTCTCAGGTATGAAGTTGAGGTCAGATACAGGCCTTCAATACCAGACAATGTGAAATATTGGCAGGTTTTTGAGGATGACGAACAGATCAAGAACTTTATGGAGGTTATTGGGGAATTCTCAAACTCAGTGATTGATCAGGAAGGTGAAGATACAAAGGAAGAATAGTAGGTCGATTAGGAGGAATCAATTGTTGGTCACAAAATTTTGCAATTGAAGGGAAATACAATCCCTAGAGGGTTGGTTCCATTGGAGAGACTATTTAACTCAAATGATGTGGCTGCTAAGAAAACCAAACAAGAATTTTAGGAAGATGTGGAAGACTGCAATATTGGCACAAACAAGGAACCTAGAGTCATCAGGTTGGCCAAAGGAATTCCAAAAGAGTACAAACAAAGATAGCTACTCCACTTTAAGAGGTATATGGATGTGTTTTCTTGGTCATATGATGATCTGAAGACTTTTGACCCCAATGTCATACAACACAAAATCCCTCTAAAAGCTTGGATGAAGCCCTACAAGCATAAGCTTAGGCAAATCAATCCTCTACTACTCCCTCAATCAAAAAAGAATTGAAGTTGTTACAAGCTAAGATTATCATGTCGTTGAGATATTTAGATTGAGTGGAAAATTTAGTCCCTGTCAAAAAGAAAAATGGGGAAATCAAGCTATGCATAGATTTCAGGAATTTAAATAAGGCCTCACTGAAAGACAATTACCCTTTACCTAAAATGTATTATATTCTGCAGAGAGTAGTAGGATCTGCCAGAATATCCATGATGGATGGTTTCTATAGATACAACCAGGTTGTTGTACACCCTAAAGATCAGAAGAAAACAACTTTTACTACACCGTGGGGGACGTTTATGTATGCCAGGATGCCTTTTAGCCTTATAAATGTTGGAGCCACTTTCCAAAGGGAAATGGATATAAAATTTATGGGGGAGAAAGACAAATTCATAGTGATCTATCTGGATGACATAATTGTTTTCTCGAAATCGGACAAGGAACATCTCCAACACTTGCAACTCACATTTGAAAAGTGCAAGAAGTATGGTTTATCATTAAATCCCAAGAAATCACAATTTTCTCTGAGTGAAGGTAAGTTGTTGGGCCATATAGTGGCAAGAGAAGGAGTAAAAATTGACCCCAAAAGGGTAGAGGTTATCAACAATATCCCATTACCAAGGAATAAAAATAAATTTAGGTCTTCTTAGGCAGAATAAATTTCCTAAGGAAATTCATACCAAACTATGTTGAAATCGTAAAAGAAATCATCGATATGCTAAAAAAGGACAAGGAGGTCAAGTGGACTACTGAAGCTCGAGAATATTTCTCTTGAATAAAAAATTCCTTTGTAGAAGCACCATCTTAGCTAGTCCATAATATTAAATGTCATTCCTTATTTTATAACACAGTAGTGGCTGCTTTATTGCAGAAAAATAGTGAAGGCATAGAGCATCTAATTGCATTTTTTAGTCAATTGTTGAGAGATATCGAGTTGAAATACAATATTTTGGAAAAATGGGATTATTCCCTAGTCAAGGCTCTCAAGGTTTTATGGACTTATGTCCTACAACGAAAATTAGTTGCATATGTCCCTACAGTTGTTGTGAAATATATTCTTATACAGGGCGACTATTTGGTCTTGAAATTGTCATTAATTTCCATTACACTTTCAATATTATGTCCATTATATCACCTCCATTTCACCTTCATTTCACTACCATGTCACTACATTCATCTCACTTTCATTATCATTGGGTCACATTTATTTTTTTCCAAACTTTATTAATTCTTAGCATTTTTAAGTGAATTTGTGGTCAAAAATTAGAAAATAATGTGCATATGCTTATACCTAACAAGTGGGATGAGATTGTTGACATGTGTAGGTCCAAAGGAAGCTTCTAGAAGACCTTTATGTGGCATCCTAAGGCCAAATTCGAATTTGAGTGGAGAGGATCATGGGATCATGAGGATATGTGACACATTTCCTATTTGTATTGAAACTCTAAGAAGGCATGTGTCTTATCATTTCTTATTTTGATTAGAACTCTAGAGGTATAAGGAGAGATTCATGGACTCTCATTAATGAGATGACTGCTCATCTTTTTGTATAAATAGGAAATCTCTCTCCTTCGTTTGGTAGCTTTGGTAGCTTGGGTAGCTTTTGAGAGCTTTGTAAGCTTTGTTAGCTCAACTTGTTGTACTTTTTAATTTTGAAGAATTTGAATAAAGCTTTGATGTCCCCAACATGGAAGGAGATGTGAAGTAGTTGTCATGGAGCATATTAGAATGTAAGGTAGAATAGATTTTATTTTGTAGTTTTTCTTTGATTTCATTCAAGTATGTCATTTTATTGTTTTCAAGTTTAATAGTTTAGATTTTCCATTCATGCAAGTTTAATTCATGCAAGTGTGTTCAACCGGTTGATTGTAGATTTATCTAACTGTGTAATCTATGCTTAGCAAAATAGTCCAAGTATTTTCCAATTGGTACTTGGAGCATTAGAGAACACAGTAGATTAATTTTCCTTTACATGTTTTGTATTTAATTTTGTTGCAATTTCATTTTCAGTTTTAGAACAATGAAGTATTGAATCCCTCCAAATGCTATCACAAGGAGGTAGTTCTCCCAAAATTGTATAGTGGAATGATAAAACACTTCATTTAGTTGTTATAGTAGATTAGTTTCAATTTCACTTTCAGTCTTAGCCTTTCATTTAAATTTCATTTTCATTTTTAGAACAATGAAGTATGGAGTCCCTCAAAATGCTATCAAGGAGGTAGTTCTCCCAAAATTGTATAGCAGAGTGATAAAACACTTCATTTAGCTGTTATAGTAGATTAGTTGCAATTTCACTTTCAGTTTTAGTCTTTCATTTTAGTTTGTTGCAATTTCATTTTCTGTTTTAGAACAATGAAGTATTGGAACCCTCCAAATGTTATCATAAGGAGGTAGTTCTCCCAAAATTGTATAGTGGAATGATAAAAAACTTCATTTAGCTGTTATCATTTTTGCTTTCATTTCATAGACATTTTGTCGGCTTAGATTAATCTAATTGTTCAAAGTTTTGATTTGTTTTTATCTAATGTTCATTTCCTTTTCTCCCTTCTTTAGAAATTAGATTTTAACATTAAAAGTCATTAGATTTAGTTGTCCATTAACATTTACAGATTTCATTTAGAAGCATAACTTTTCTTTCTTAGATTAATTTCCTTAAGCATGAGAAACAAAACCCCCAAAATCAACATAAACTATAAAACAACAAAGTAATAGAAAGGTTAACTAAGCACATATAGTGCACCACACTTCATCAGTTTATGAAACTCTGATTGATAATTTAGGTAGAGCAATTTAGGACACTAAATTGACTAGACAGTGACAATGAAGGAAAAAGAGGCAAATGGATTTCCGAGATTCAAGAATATGATATGGATATCAAACCTACCAAATTTATTAAGGGGAAAGAGTTAGTTAAAATATTTTTTAAAGCTAACTTTCAAGCCTTGGGCATAAACCTGTTAGCAAATTAAGAAGGAGAAAGCAAAGGGCAAGAAGAACATAGAAACACTTAGACCTCAATGCAGAAAATCCAAATGAAGTACCTAGCCTCAGAGTGGTACAAATATCTTGTTCAATATTAAATTTTTCCAAATTTCCCATTGAATTTTAGAAAAGTAAAATATAGGGCCTTGAGGCTACAAGCTCAAAATTTTGCTATTTCAAATGGTATACTGTATTGGACGGATCTAGTGAGAATCTTTCTATTATGTTTGGTGGAAGTGGAAGTTCCTAACGTGATTGATGAGTTCCATAGTTGTGTCTATGAGGGACATTATAAATTGAGGACCACAGCCCACAAGATTCTCAAAGTTGGTTTCTATTGGCCTGAGTTATTTGGTGAATTTCATGCTGATCTGATAATGAGATCTTAAACAATTATTAAGGTATTACAGACTCATGTGCATGGATTTTCCTATGTTTCTTTGTGCAATGGATCGATAAGATTGTGAAATACATAGACAATGAAGCAGTTAAATAACATAATAGACAAACACATATAAACACAGCAAGTTTAATAAGGAGTTCACCCAAAACTCTTGGGCTACATCTCCTTGTCCAGCCTTCAGTGGTGACCTCTCTATTATGTCATCAAAAAACAGAGTTTTACAAAAGTGAGCTCAATTTGAGTCTCACACACAGATACAAACAACAAGGCTTTTACTTGGATCCCCCATGTCTTTTTTAGTACACCGACTCTCCTCACTAACTCTCTGTCTCTATTTTCTCTCTATCTCAGCACTGCTTACCTCTGTATTCTGTCTTCTATGGCTTTAAAGCCAATTGGTGTTGTCTGTTTGTTTCTCCTGCTCGGGCTCTCTATCTTCTCGACCTTTATCTACTTAGATCCCCCTTTGAGCACTAGCAATCATTGCTAAACACTTTCAGGGATGGTGCCCACTTGTTCTGTAACGGAATGGGTCATTGGGCCTTTGAAATCCCCAGAAACAACTTTCTCTATTCTCATAGAGAAATACACTAAAAACACAGGAAATTCGCCAAATTGTCGTTTATCGGATTTGAAACATTATGAATCTGCCTTGTAACTCCTATCGGGTCCGCCTTTATGTCACTTATCGCATCTCCACCATTGATCTGGGAGATCTAGATCCAACGGTTGTGGTTCATTTCAGGCGGCTCTTTCGTATGGGGGTTAACCACCCGATAAGGGTGGTTTTCTCTCTCCTTAGCCTGGACATGTGGCAGCCAGTGTATGGGCTCGGTCAAAGCCTGGCCAAAACCACTTATTACCTTTGGCCCGCCCGAAATCCCTCTTGTATTGTGATTTCCCTTTTATATTTAAAAATACATTAAAATATGAAAATCCCACTCATATCAGACTTGAAATAGTATATAATAGCATTAATAAACCCTTTCAAGTTCGGTTTCATCGCATCAGTGCATTTTCTTTTGTTTTTCATTTATTTAACGAAAATTTGATTTACATTGAAAAAGCCCTTTTTCCAAACTTGAAAATATATCGCATATCGTTTATAATTTTATCGGGCCCAGAGATCACAGTCGCATTTGTTATCGGCCCTACTCCTTTTCATAGCTCCGATGTGATATTGCAATATCGCAATCGCATGTCGCCAATCCTCCAAGCCGCGGTTAAGTCCATATATATATATATATATATATATATATATATATATATATATATATATATATATATATATATATATATATATATATATATATATATATATATATAGATATATTATATATATATATATAGATATATATATATATATAGATATATATATATATATAAGATATATATATATATATATATATATATATATATATATCAGTGATGCGATAGCGCGATTAAGTATGGACCATTGATCTGCACGCATAGATCAACGGCTCTTGTTTAGCCGCACTGATCGATGTCGCGCTTCCCATATAGCCGCCTCCAATAAGCTCTGCCTGCCTTTGCCGATTGCGATATGTTGATCAGATCTGGACCATTGATCGGCCAGATCCGACGACTCCGATAAAAATTTGTTTTAAGCCTCCGATAAGCCTATTTTCATTGATTTCTTCATGTTTTTGCCTCCCGATAGTGTAATCTGACTTTTTAAAAGGCTCTTCTTTTGAGGACTTTGAAGACTTAGAGGGTTTTCTAGGATCCATTTGGATCACGCCTTCCCACTGAAAAGGATTTTGGACCACTAAAAGTTGGTTTTTAAGCATCAATCAAGTGAGGATACAACTTCCTCACTTGTCCAATCTCTATCCATCTTGCACTCCTTGGTTTTGAATCTTTGAGTCCAATTCTAAGGTACTCAACATCCCCTCTACACATAGTTCTCACCTTCCTATCCGGAACTGTATCTTCCTGCAACTCATTGAGATATTCAAGCAACAGATCATCAATAGAAGGCAACTGACTTTGCTCTTCGGGATCTTCAATCAATGAAGGTTCAAACAGTCTCAAGTTCTCTGCATTAACTACTAAATAGATGTGCATGTAAGCTGGAAAATCAAGGCGAAAAGCATTCTCACCAATTTTCTCAAGTATCTTGAAAGGCCCATACCTTATTGGCTTCAGCTTCTTACCTTCACCTTGCATTCTGTCTTTGCTGATGTACAGCCAGACTTGATCACCAACTTGGAAGCTATGCTCAATTCGATGCTTATCATGCCTTGCCTTGTACTTGGCTTGGATTTTTCCTAGTTGTTCCTGCACTACCTGGTGAATTTCTTGGATCTGTTCAATGAACCTGGTTGCTTTATCCACATCATTGTGTCCATCAACTACTATGTCTTTACTAAAGACAAAATACAAGGGAGACCTTGGTGTAAAACCAAAACAAGTCTCAAAAGGAGATCTCTGTGTAGAAGAATGTTTAGCACGATTGTAAGCATGTTGCACATAACACAAATGTTCATCCCAAAACTTGGGATGCTTGCTGCAATAGCCTCTGAGCAACTAGATCAATGTCTTGTTGACCACCTTTGTTTGGCCACCTATTTGTGGATGAAAGGTTGTGCTCTTCTTTAGTCTAGTTTCCATTAACTCCCATAGAATATACCAAAACTTCCCAACAAATTAGGAATCTCGATCAGATACAATAGAAGTGGGTAACCCAAAATGAACCCATGCATGCTGAAAGAATAATTTTGTTGTTTGTTCAGTTGTAATCTTCTTGTTACAAGGTATCAAAATACACATTTTGCTGAACCTATCAACAATAACATATAAATAGTCATGACCTTTTCTATATTTTGGCAGTCCCCCAACAAAGTCCATGGAAACGGTTTTCCAAGGATGAGAAAGAATTGGAAGTGGAGTGTACAAGCCTAGTTTTCTATTGTTGGGCTTGCTTTTAGCACACATGGTACACCCTTTAATATATCTAGAAATTGTTTCATGCATTATTGGCCAATAACAAAACCTTTGTAGTTGTGCAACTGTTTTACTAACCCCAAAATGACCTGATATTAGAGAAGTATGTGCTTCTCGGATTATGTTAACTCTTTCAGTTTGAGGAATGCATAACTTTCCCAAATGATACAAGAGTTGCTCCTTAACATGATAATCCAATTCTTCTACTTGTTTTCCATGACTTAACGTTGAATATACATCCTTAAAATATACATCTTGAGCATATTGTTCAATGTAGCTTTCATGCAATACTGAGTTATGCTTAATTATAGTAGATGCATTTATAATTGGTCTGGATAACATATTTGCAACCTTATTGTGTATGCCTTTCTTATATCTGATGACAAGATGGAATTGTTGTAGAAAACACATCCACGTATAGTGTCTTGATTGTTGCAATTTAGTTTGTGAGTGAAAATATTGAAGTGGTTGATGATTAGTATGTATAACTATTTCTTTTCCCATTAGGTAATGTTTCCACTTTTTAACACTCTGTACTAATGCATACAATTCTTTATCATATGTGGGATAATTAAATACTGCAGAATTAAATGTCTCAGAATGATAACATATGGGTTTACCATGTTGCATCAAAACTGCTCCCATGGCATAGTCATTGGCATCTGTTTCAATCTCAAATGGTATTTGAAGATCTGGCAATGCAAGTACTGGTGCTATACTAATATTTTCTTTCAAGGTGTTGAAGGCTTTCTACTGTTTGCCTCCCCACTGAAACACCTTGTCCAATCCTGTTAAAGCATGTAAGGGAGTTGCAATCAAGGAAAAGTTAGCAATAAACTTTCTCCAATATTGTGCTGCTCCTAGGAAGCTCCTAACTTATGTAGCAGATTTGGGTTTAGCCCAGTTCACAATTACTTCAACCTTAGAGGGATCTATCTTCAATTCACCACCCCCTACAATATGACCCAAATAATTCAAAGATGTTTTGCCAAATTCACATTTTGATAACTTAACATAGAGATTTTATCTTTTCAAAACATCTAGAGTCTGCTTTACATGCTTTAAATGTTCTTCCCATGTTTTACTGAAAACAAGAATGTCATCTAAATATACAATTACAAAATCATCAATAAAAAGTATGAGTACATCATTCATAACTCTCATGAAAGTGGCAGGAACATTAGTTAAGCCAAAATGCATAACTAGCCATTCATACAGCCCTTGCTTTGTTTTGAAAGCAGTCTTCCATGCATCTTATTCTGCTACTCTGATCTGATGATAACCACGACGCAAGTCCAACTTGGAAAAGTAAACAGCTTCTTTCAGCTGATATAATATATCATTAATGCGAGGGAGAGGATAATGATTCTTGATCGTTATTTTATTCAGTGCTCTGTAATCAATGCACATCCTCCATGAACTATCTTTCTTTCTCACCAACACAATTGGAGATCCACATGGTGATGTGCTTGGCCTTATGAACCCTTTATCGAGCAGCTCTTGTACCTGCTTCTTGATCTCTGCATTCTCTAAAGTGGATAACCTATTATACCTATGGCTGTGAGTATTGTTTCATCACTTGAGTCTGACCCCAAATCTTTCTGAATAGCAGTAGCAGTCTTCTTCTTCTTACCATTGAACTTCTTGGGTTTCAGCTCCAAATGCAAAGACCAACAGTGTTCATCATCACACCCATCCTTCTTGCGGTGAGTGCATGAAGGTTTGTCTTTCTATACAATGTTTGTCTTCCTCTCCTTCCATTTTTGCTTCTTCTTTTCCTTGTTCTTGCTTGCAGTGGTTTTTGATGATCCCCCAATCTTTGGTTTCACATCCTTGCCTCTAGCCTCTAGATGTGTAGCCTGAACTGATACCTCATCTATGCTAGTAGGGTTAAACATGAGAATGGTGTGTCTCAAATAGCTATGCAGACCACCTATATACTTCAACAAAGTTTCAGGTAGAGAAATGCCTAGAATTAAAGCTCTTTTTCTAAATTCCTAGGTATAGCTTTGTACACTTTGCCCCTTTAATTGGTGAAGAGATTTCCAACTCATCATTGCTTGTTGCATATAAGCTAGTGGATAGAATTGTTTTTTAATGGCAGAAACAAATTCACTCCAGGTAGAAAGAATTTTACCATGCTCCTTCAAATCAGCTTGTGTCTTTCCTTTCCACCACACTAGGGCAGTTCCTTCAAGGCGAATGTTGTCCATCTGAATCTTTATCCTTTCTGAATCGATGTTCTGCACCCTATAATATACATCAATCTATCTAATACATTTATCTATCTTTTCTACATTTAATTCTCCATCATATATTGGCAAATCAAATTTTACATCTAATTTAATCACAGATGTTTTCTTCTTTTTATTTTCAGGGCTAGAAGGAGGTGTTGATGGAGGAGGCTCTTCCCTTTTCCCTTTGCCTTCTAAATGGCCATCTAGAAGAGATTCCTCTGTTCCTTTGTCTTGTTTGGAGGTTGAAGTACTTTCACCTCAACCTTTCTTAAATTCTCTATACATATCTTCCACCATGGCTCTCATGGTCATGAAACTATCCATGAACTGAGATTATGATTTAGATGAGACTTGTTCTGCCATTTTCCTCCTAGGATACACTCTTCCAATTTCAAGATTAGCCCCAACAAGTTCTCCTTCTCCTAATTTGAGCTTTGACCTAGTTAGCATTCAACAATCCAGCACAAGCTTATCTAAACTTAGCAAACCTAAAGCTCTGATACCACTTGATCTGATAATGAGATATTAAACAATTATTAAGGTATTATAGACTCATGTGCATGGATTTGCCTATGTTACTTTGTGCAATGGATCGATAAGATTGCGAAACACATAGACAATGAAGTAGTTAAAGAACATAATAGACAAACACATATAAACATAGCAATTTTAATAAGGAGTTCACCAAACACTCCTGGGCTACGTCTTCTAGTCTAGCCTTCAGTGGTTACCTCTCTATTATGTCTTCAAAAAACAAAGTTTTACAAAAGTGAGCTCAATTTGAGTCTCACACACAAATACAAACAACAAGGCTTTTACTTGGATCCCCCAAGTCTTTCTGAGTACACAGACTCTCCTCAATGACTCTTTGTCTCTGTTTGCTCTCTATCTCAGCATTGCTTGCCTTTGTCTTCTGTCTTATGTGGCTTTAAAGCCAATCAGAATTGTCTGTTCATTTCTCCTGCTTAGGCTCTCTAGCTTCCTAGCCTCTATCTGCTCAAATCCCCCTCTGAGCATTAGCAATCATTGCTAAATGCTTTCAGGGATGGTGGCCACCTGTTCTATAATAGAATGGGTCATCAGGCCTCTGAAATCCCCAGAAACAACGTTCTCTATTTTCACAGAGAAATACACTAAAAACAGAAGAAATTCGCCAAATTGTCATTTATCAGATTTGCAACATTATGAATCCGCCTTATAACTCCTATCGGGTCCGCCTTTATGTCGCTTATCGCATCTCCACCATTGATCTAGGAGATCTAGATCCAACCGTTGTGGTTCATTTCGTGCGGCTCTTTGGTACGGGGGTTAACCACCAGATAAGGGTGGTTTTCTCTCTCCTTAGCCTAGACACGTGGCAGCTAGTGTATGGGCTCAGGCGGAGCTCGGCCAAAACCACTTACCGCCTTTGGCCCACCCAAAATCCCGCTTGTATCGTGATTTCCCTTTTATATTCAAAAATACATTAAAATATGAAAATCCCGCTCATATCGAACTTGAAATAGTATACAATAACATTAATAAACCCTTTCGGGTCTAGTTTCATCACATCGAAGCATTTTCTTTTGTTTTTTCTTTATTTAACAAAAATGTGATTTACATTGAAAAATCCCTTTTTCCGAACTTGAAAATATATCGCATATCGTTTATAATTTTATCGGGTCCGGTGATCACAGTCGCATTTGTTATCGGCCCCACTCCTTTACATAGCTCCGATGCGATATTTGTTATAGACATATTTGGGCACATCAACCCCAATTCACATGTCGATGTATTAGGGCTCATCAACCCCTAAAATAGTTGTTTTATGACCTAAAAGAACTAAGTCATCTGAATGCCTCATTCCCCAAAAGTTCCATCCCAAAAATCATCCAAAAAGTGCTTAAAATGAATCATTGTTGAAAGCCCTGTGTTAGGGTGCTATGCATAGCAGGTACTACACTGTCAAAGTGCTATGCATCACAGTTTGGCCCTCTAGTAGGTGCGATGGGCGAGGTAGGACAAAATTCCGGGAGAGTTTGAGAGTTGGTTGCTCATGGAAACTTCTAGAAACTTCTCTTGTGCCACTTGCCTCTCTGAATTCACCCAAGGATGACTAAGGGAACTAGGAAAACACCTCCTATTCCCCTCTTTCATGGAACCAATTCCTAAAAATAGAATGGCATTCATCATCCCCATTGATGAATCAACCTCTTGCAGTCATCTATAAAAGGGTCTCTCATCCAAGAGATCAGAAGGCTGAATTATTATGAGTTGTAAGGAAGTGCTGCTAGTTTCAATATTGAGGAGAGAGAATTGTGTTCTTGCTTATTCATGAGATGAAGAAGCCTTGAAGCTGGGAGGATGGCACTGGATCAGACTTCTTATGGGTTGTAATTCTCCTTGTTATCAATAAAGTTCTTAAAGATTTTTCCCAATTGATTGTGTTAATTGTAAATGCATTCATTTGTTTCTCATATTTTTTATTCTATGATGTTTATGTTGTGATGGATCATTATACTTTGACAGGTCTTTGTTTCTGTAGTTGTGCAGGTACTCTCTAAGCGTGTTAAGTACGGGGTGAAGTTACGGGATCGGCCAAAGGAGAGGGAGATCAAGCGAGGATTCAAGCGAAAGTTACAGGTTGGTCTTTCATAATCTCTTTCTTATCTATCACTCATAGGAAAGATAGTGAATTGCTTTGACTGTTGTTTCTAGGTTAGCTACCAAACCTAGAGGGCTAGCATTTCTTAGAAATACTAGTTTTCCCATAAACAAATTGGCGACTCCACTGGGGAATGATGATTGTTTTTTTCTATTTCTTGCTCTATGTTGAATTATATAAACTATAGACAGAGTCTGAAGCTAGCCAGGAAGCTTTCGAACCGCTTTTGTTATACAATTGCGTAGTAGATAAATGCTACTTCAGTCAATCTCTGGTTTAGTTTATATCTTGAGCATTTGATTTGAAAAAGCATCAAAATTCCCTTATTGGTAGCTTAGTAACCTCTTAGGACATTCCATCACACTTTGCTTATTATTGTTCATTAAAATCAAGCTTAATCCATCAAAAACTGCTACAAATTTGAGCCAAAGACCTCTCAGAATCACTCCCTAGACCATCGCACTGTCTTGAACTGGAACCTGAGATGCATCTCAGTTCCCGAATGGGCAAAGTGCTATGCATCACACTATCTGTCACTAGAACCTATGATGGATGACTGAAACTGAATTTTCCCATCTAGGAGTTGAGGTTTTTTACTAATTTTCATTCATGTTTGGTTGCTTGTTGAATTTGAACAATATCTCATCACTGAAGCCAACTTACATCACTTAGATCAGCCTCTATTTAGATTAGGATTGGTGAATTTTTTTGTGTGTTTGTTTTTCATTTACAATCCATTGTCAAAAGTAGTGTTAATCGATTTGTCGTTTTGATAGAAAAAGTGTCGTAAAATCTTCAATTTTCGTCGAAAAAGTGAAGTGTCGCAAAATCCTTCTTCATAGCTTATCGATTAAACTATTTCGGTGAATTTTATTTGATTTGATTTCATTCAAAGTGTCGAAAAGATATCTCTTCAAACTTGAAAGTGTCGTTTTGATTCTTCCTTTCTCTCTTTGAAGAAAAATTGCTGAAATTTGTCATTTTGAGTGAAGCATTTTGAGTCATTGCTGCATTTAGTTTTCCTTCTTGAATCATTCACATTAAGGAGAGTTGAAAGCAAATACATGCATTTGCATTTTATCATTTTGTTTTGTGTGAAAAAAGATGATTTAGGGAAATTGCATTAGTGTGTGTGCTTTGGTGTTTTCTTAAAAGTGCTTCTATGCTCTATCCCTTGTAGTTAAGATTTTCATTGTTCAAATAAACGAAAAGATTGCTTATCATTATAGATGCAACTTTAGGAATTTCAGATCACATTTCGAGGTGAACCATCAAAGGCAAAATTTTAAGAAATATCAACTTTAAAATGAACCTCAATGAACTTAACAATGCTTTGGAATCTAACGCAACACATTTAGAGATCTAGGCTAGAGACATGTTCTGGCGTCGTTAAACCTAGTGGCTATCATTTTTATTGAAGGTTGGGTGATTCCTCCTCTTTGATACGACAAGTGCTAGCACAGACTTGTGCTCCCCGTACCGTTGCGTATATATTGGGAGACCACAATCAGCTTAAATCCTTTATCCATAGTCTGCTGCCTTATCGATCGCAATGCACTGAACACAGCATTTAGGAAGATTGGCTGTTGTATGTCAAGTCCTTGGTAATTTCTCTTTAATTTATCACCAAGGTGTCTATTGCAGTTTTGTGATTGGTCTGGTAAACCTTTTGTCTAGATTCTCCAGAGTAGTCACTTTCGTTCCTTTTTGACTCTCTAAAAGAAAAGGTCCATCCGAGCACTTGTCCTTTCAGTGTCATTAACAATCGAAGGCGACTAGAGTCATCTTTAACTTTTTCTTGACTCTTTAAAACTGAAAAAGCAAAGTTGTGTCCAAAGTGTCGTTAAAATAAATTGACCATGAAATAACATCACTTTCCCTTAGTTGATTTTTAAGTTTATCTAGTAATCCACAATAGTGGAAGAAAGTCAATCAAAACCCCGTCGTTCGAGGAGATTAGCGAGTCAACCGTCTTTGCCTCCAGAAGTGAAACCAATTCGGAAAAAGCGGTCTCATTTAACTGAGTCTAGTTCATCTAGGTTATTTGGAACATTCGTTTCAACATCTTTAGAGACTCCAGTTACTCTAATTATTTATGGTACATCCACCTTCAAAGAGGAAGTTTCGTAGTTACCAGAGAACATTAGAACTGATCCTAGTGTAACGGTAAATACTTCTAAACTTGAAACAACTCCATCTAGAGTTGGTCCGGAACCCATTCCAGTTCAAACCGAGGTTTCATTTGAACTAGGAGTTGTTCAAGAACCTCCCTTTGAGACTGTAGTTCAATTACTTGAACATCTGGACTTTGAATTTCAATATCCAGAAGTTGTTACCCCTCCAGCATCTGTCGTTGTAGAAACTACACCTTCTTCTGCATCAGAAATATTTTACAGACCTGACGGTCAACCTCTTCCACCTGGTTTGATTGCTATAGAGGAGATAGTAGAGGATCCCCCATCTAACACCCCGTTTCATTTTGGAACTAGGATTAATTTGTATCCTGCTACTCCTGAGTTTGCTTCCTTTAATCCTGCTTCATCGCGAGTTCTCGTCGAATCGTTAGGACAGCTTTTGGACAAGTTAACCATGTCTGAACAACCATCAACATCCAGGACTGTATCATTTGATGCAGCTGCGATAGAATCTTCTGCTACTACTCCTTCGATGTTTTCTGGTACACCTGAGTCACACTTGTACGGTGCATCATCCGTTCCAGTTGGTTACCAATCACTAGCTAGAACCCACTCAGGGGTTGCTTTTGCACCATGGTCAACTCCCATTTACTCGTCTGAAATCCCATCTAGTTTTTCTCACATGGAAACTCAGCAATTTGATCATGCATATCAGTATCAATTTGGGCAAACCAGTTATCAAAGACCAATATATCCATTAAACACTGGACTGCCACCATATGGAGAGCAGTATGCTTACTCACCGTTTCCTCCTTTTTCCAGGGGACAACCATATGAGAGTTTCCCACAATATTCAGGTCAAACTGGAATTAGAGCTAGTGGTTGGCTACCAATACTGCCAGATCAACCAAGGGTTGTATATCCAACACAACCAATCCAACCTGTGTCCAATATTCCCACTACACCTGCTGTTACAACTGTGCCACAGTCACAAGCACAGCCTATTATATCTCAACCGATAAAAATTGTTCCTTCTTCCTTGCAACCTTAGGTTTCAAGGCAAAAGGCTCAAGTTTCTCAGGTTGTTATACAATAGTCACTTATTTCTAGGGCTCACCAACAACCTTAGGTTAGTGTTCCTTTATCCGAAACGACTCAAGCACACACTAGTACAGTTAATCCACAACTTGGTCAATCTTCCAGTACTGGACAGCAGCAGTTAGTCCAACAACCATGGCTATCGCAATATCAACAACCTCAATTCCAGCAATCCCAACCCTAATTCGGACTTGGTTCACAAGCTCAAACTGGTTTTGGTCAATATCAAGCTTACCAAGGATCTGGGCAACAAGGCTTTGCAGGTTATGGACAACCACGTTTCCAAACTGGTTATCAACAACCGCCCTATACTAGTTATGTCCAACAACCTTACCAGGGTTACCAGATGCAGATTCCCTACACTAGTATGCAAAGACCTATGGCACAAGCAATTCCATCATATCGTGTGTATGCTCAACCTGACCTAGATCGACAGTTGCCATTCGTAGCAACTCTTGAACTACCAGATTTGAACCAGCTCACTAATGATCCAATTGCATACGCCCCTTGGTGGCTGGCGATTCCACATAAATTGCCATCTAACATTCCAAAGGTCAATGGAAATCCGGGAGAATACCCATCGAATCATGTAATGACTTTTCATTTATGGTGTTCATCCAACACCCTGAATGATGATTTGATTAGACTTCATCTTTTCCAGAGAACGCTTACTGGTCTAGCTGCAAAATGGTATATTGAATTACCTAGAGCTTCTTTTGACAACTTCACCATTCTTGCCACTACCTTTCTAACCCACTTTCAGTTACCTATCAAGTACGAAACTGGAACAGAAATTCTTACCAACTTTAAACAAACTACCTCCACTCACATATCAGATCATATTCATGAGTGGTAGCGTCATCATCGAATGGTAAAGACGTATGTTCCTGATCAGCTTTTAGCTGAGTGGTTTATAAAGTCCTTATTTTGGTCTATCACTGAGGATGTGGCGAAAGGAGGAGTTGTCACAGAAGATCAAATCATTTCTCATACCCAATATTTGGATCTAATTTATACACAATCAGGCACGCTCTATGACAAGATTCCTGATGCACCTAAACCAGCTTTTACTGTTCCACCACCTCCAAAATCGAGTAGGGACTCTCATGCCGGCGACAGCGTGATCAGTTCCTCGAGCACACAAATGGTGAGGGGAACATCTGGTCAAGCTCTTGCTATTTCCAGTCAAAATGAAAATTCATTTGAACACATTCTTGCCTCTAAGATTAATGTCGTGTCATTTGACAAAGGAAAAAATCCAAAGCAACCAGGGGGCAAGAAGAAGGGGAAGAATAATAAGAAGAAACGGGAGAATTCCACTCTTGAAAAATCATTTGAAACCCCAACTCCAGCTAGGAAACCTTGTTATCCATGTTTGATATGCAATGACGAGCATTTCACAAGCAATTTTCCACATCGATCTGAGGTTTCTAAAATTTTAAAGGCTTCGAATACCTCAGCGGTGCTGACAGATCCGTTTCCGAACCCAAAAACACATTCGGTTCCCACTGATAATGCTTCCACCTCCCAAGTGCTTATGTTATTCATCGTAAATAAGCAAAATGATGTTTTGGTATCGACAAGGAATAAAGATTACGGGAATCCATCGTCGTCGAATAACTAGGCTACTGATCAACCTAGTACTTCGACCATGACTTCACCAAAAGTTGTTCCACCGATTATTCCTAAATTAACAATTAAGCCACCAAAGGGAGTTGTATGCAAATCGACATTTAATCCTCGTGCTCAAGCAGCCCAAAATTATAATATAGTGGAAGATCTGGCTCAATCACCTTCCGCTATGTCGACACTTGAGGTGTTGCAAAATTTTCCCTCCCAAAAGCAGGCTTTGTTATCAGCAATAGGTGGGATCGATCCTACGAATTCCAATATTGTGGTATTTAATCATACAGGATATACACCACAGTTACCAGCACAGCTGGCTTTCCTTATACAGGTAAAAGCCCTCAACAAAAATGTTCATCGAACCATTATTGATGAGGGGGCATCTACCTGTATCATGTCAATGAGTTGCTGGAAAACTCTCGGTTCACAACCCTTGTCACAATCACCAACAACACTAAAAGCTTTCTATGGAAGAATGTACACTCCATACGGGATTTTAAGTAGCTGGCAAATAGAACTAGGGGGAAAAACAGTAGATATTGAAGTCGAGGTCGTTGATGGACTCCTTGATTACAATATTTTACTAGGAAGGCCTTGGGTATATGCTATGGTTGCGGTTGTGTCCACATACTTTCAAACGATTGCATTTCCCTTCAAAGGTGGAATCATAGTGATCGACCAACTAGCCTTTTTTGTTAATAGCTCACAAGCTACGGGAAGCATTCCATTGATACATGGAAATTCATAATCACATCAAAATGTTGGAGTAGGTCTCCTAAAAGATACTTCCTTGTGTTGAAGCCCCGAAAATCGGGTCGACAATAAGGGGGATACCCACCCGGTCCGGACCTTGGTTGGCAGCTCCTTATCCGTTTGGTATAGCGGGTCCAACTGGGGATAATGGGACCAGTTTCCCAATCTAAGGGGTGTGTGTGTGTGTAGAGTTGGATGATGCTGATCTAGGGGTATTTTTAAGCTAATTTAATTCAAACTTCTAAACTAACTCTATGCTATTGTAATCTAATAAGAAAACAACACATCTAATCTACGCTAACCCGGGGTGTATTTCTTCTATTATGCGATCTAAAAAGATTTCGAACAATAACTGGTAATAAATATCATTCAGCTATCATAAGAATAGAAATCAATTAAGATAAACCACTTTGCATAAAAAGTTAGGCAAAATAGTTGTGAACAGCATATCGCATAATAATTTATTCATATTTCAAGCACAAATAAATGACTCCACCGTACAGAAGTGCCAAATGGTAACCCACACATTCATACATTAACATATAAACAACTAAAACTGCATATCACTCTAAGAATATAAGCAGAAATTGGTCAAGAGATAAAAGTACCATTTATGATTGATTTCACTCATAAGCTTCAAGCAATAACGATTTATCTCTACTTGTTCTAACATCTACTAAGAGTACAAAAGTGCAACATCAGTAGCAGACATTAAATGCAAACATTGATAAATCTCGATCCATCCATTCATCAAAAACCCCCTCCGAGGGTGCAAAAGTGCATGTTCTGAGGACAAGTTTTTTGACAAATTTCCAGACCCTTCTCCAAATGCCTAAGAAGGGTTTAAATACTACTAACTAATTAATCTTAATTAAATAAATTTAGGACACGGCTTCAAATGACCGCCCTTCTACTAAAGCAAATTTATTTCTAAAAATTGAATCTAATTTCTAACCGTTTCTGTATTTGCTCCTTAGTGTTGTAAGCAATGCAACGTTCGCCTGGGAAGAGTCGGCTGGTTGTCTTCTCCTTTCGTTCGAGCAACGAAAATAGAAATAACAAGAGCTGGCACCGCTTTCTGACAAACTAGAAGATATTTTCGAAAATCTTCCTCTGGCTTGGTGTATTCACTGTGTGTATACTTGGTATAACCCGAATTTCTTTCAAACTGATTGTGCTGTTGCTATTTCGGTTTCCGGCCGTGCGAATGACTGAATAAGTTAGGGACTTTGCTCTCTGAACAATTTTCTGTATTGAAAACTGCTTCCGTTCTTTGTTCCAGGCTTTTCTGGAGCGTCTTCCCTCTTTAGCGTTTTTCTTTTTGCTTTACCCAGTCTGAGCTTCAGGATCTTTTGTAAACATGCTGCTTTTGTGCGCCTTTGACTCTGAGCCTTGGATAGTATATTTCCATCAGTATCTGTTGAGTGATACTCTGGAATCCGCGGTCCTGCTGCATGCGGCATCTGTTTGCGAAGGCATCTCTTCTCTGTTCTCCAAGTATTGACGCTTTCCCCTTTTCCTTAGATGTTTCCTGCATATTGATTTATATTAGTTGCTGCCTTACAGTTTACGCAAAGGAAAAGAGTAATGACGAAAAGATTGACATGAAAGCTTTAAGTTCTAATGAATGCATAATCATGACACTCATAATGACTTGACTCTTCGAAAAACACAACACAATCCTTCTTGGATACTTTGGCGTACAATCAATAATTTCTCTTAAGGCGCGCGCCCAATTTTGGTCTACAGACAGCTTTCCTTGAACACTATGTCGAGGAAATTTTGCGATGAGTGATTTCTGCGATTCGCATCACAGTATCGAGGATTGCGATGTCAAGATGTGTCATCGCAGGAATTGATGATCGCATTCATCGCAAGATCGCAGATCACAAGATCGCAGATCGCGCTTAATCATCCAATCACAGTGTGTTGCTTATGCGATGTTGCGATATGCGACGTCGCATATCGGCCGTCGGCGATTCCTTAATTTTTCATTTAAACATCGCTTCTCAATATATGCGATGCGATGAATTTCGCGTCGCTTCTTCGTAGCTTATTATTGCGCATAGGAAAACGCTTCACTCTCTCTTCGCGATGCGATACAGCTTTAGGGAGTTAAAATACAAAAATTTTGATAAAATGTTTTTTGGATTTTTTGTTAAGGGTCCCCATTTGCTTGGTGTTATTGCTAATACCAAACAAAGAGGGGGGTTGTTGGTGACCACAACAATCGCGATTCACTGTGAAGAACCAGTTATCTCTACTTTTCTATTGAATTTCCACTTCCGAAGTAGAAAAATTTTCATATGTCTAAATTGTTATGGACATATAAAGTACATTACTCCTTATCCTATCAATGATACTTTGTCTCAACCTTTTCATATTCCAATTGTTTGTTTCCTCAGGCTTAGTTCTTGTATTCACACCAGACATTACTCGGTCTTTTTTAAAGATAAAATAAGGTCTTCTCTACGTGCTAGCTTTTAAAATATGCTCATTTGTCGTAGGTAGAGCCTCTGCTGCCCGCAAGCGTCCATAGCCTCGACAGGGTTACCTGTTATCCAGCAATGATCCTTTATCCTGTTTGAGGTTATTTACAACATTTCAGAGAAAAACCCTTTTTGACACTTTTTCCTTTTTTGTTCTCTAAAGAACAATGTCTTGGTTTGGTGGCCAAATTATGACACAGTCATTCACTCGATTTACACTTTTGCTGAACAAGCTGGCTCGTGATGAGACCCCTTGTCTTTTGATTGCAACAATCTTGAATCGTTGCCCTGTTTTGGTAGACAGTATTGGCAAAGTCAGCAAGTTATAATATATGTGATCATGATAAGCCGGCTCGTGATGAGATCTATTATTCTTTGAGATATAGTGTTTTCTCGGATTGTTCCTCTGAATGCTGCGATTTCCTTTAGCAGGGAGGAAGTCATTGTTTTTCCTTAAGAAAGATCTGGACGAAAATAATAGAGTTTGAAAACAACAGCTTTACAGAGAATATTTATTTTATTATTGATACCTTTCATTGTTCTGATATAAAACAATTTCTTACCAAAGGTTGCTTTCATCAAAGTTTTTGAAGTTGAAACTAGCATCATGTCTAGGCTAAAGTTAACTCTACCTGTCAATAATAAAAATCAGATTTTTCGAAAAATTTTGCTACTTGTACAAGCGAAAAGCTCAAAATCCGATAGAGAATTGGTGTCTTTTTTATGAACCCTTTTAGTGACTATCTACAACTGGTTTTATTTATAAGAAAGAGAAAAAACAAACAAAAACTAAAAACTATCCTACAAAAATAGAAGAGTGATCTTCTATGGAAAATACATTTTAAGAATCTGTCCATTAACAGGCAAAGAATCTTTTCTACCTGCCAACCTGCAACACAAACGTCGATGGGCCTATGACTTCTACAATCTGAAAAGGAGCAAGCCACAGCTTCTGAAATTTCGTATGTTTGCCCTTTTCTTCATGAGCCTTATCCCATTTCAAGACTAAATCTCCCATCTGAAAGTTTTTTCTGGTCATTATGCTTGAGTCAAAAGAGGATTTTATCAGCGCTTGATGATGGGCATGGGTTTTTTTAGCTTGTTCTCGCTGTTCTTCTAATTTTATTATTTCCATTTGTCTTAGTTGTATGGAGGAGTTAGATACCTCATCGATGTGTTGTACTAAATACAAAGAGGGAATGACTAAGTGAGTTGGAAGAACCACTTCTTTCCCATAAACTAAATTAAAGGAAAAGTGCCGATTGAAGCTTTCTTCGTTATTCTATCTGCCCATAAAGCATTTACCAATGCTTTGTGCCAATTCTTTTGGTTTTGGTCGACTGTTCTTTTAATAATCCTGATAAGGTTTTTGTTTGTTGATTCAGCCAATCCATTACCTTGTGGATAGTAGCTGGCCGAATATTTCAGTTTGAACCCTCTTTTAACTGCAAACTCAGGCATTGTATTTCCAGAAAAGTATGAAGCATTATCAAACATTAAGGCCGTTGGCAATCCAAACCTAGTGATTATAAATTGATCTATGAATTCAACAATGTTTTCAGAATTAGCTGTCTTGAGAGGAACTGCTTCTACCCATTTAGTAAAATAATCTGTTGCCGTGAGGATGTACCTATGCTGCTTAGAAGAGTGAGGAACGATCTCACCTATTATGTCCAAGCCCCACTGACTGAATGGCTGCTCGATGTTAACCGGCTGTAGTGGCATGGACGGTTTCTTTTGTTTCCCTGCAGCAGTCTGGCAGACTTGGCATTTCCTCACGTAACTGTGTGAGTCTTTGAACAGCGTGGGCCAATAATATCCTGCACATAAGATTTTATGTGCAGTAGCGTCTCCAGCATAGTGTCCGCCTGCTGGTCCATCGTGGAGTTCCTGCAAAACCTTTTCGGCTTCAGTTTTCTCAAGACACCAAAGAAGCACAGAATCGTAATTCCTTTTAAACAGAACATCATTTATGAGCTAGTATTGTTTAGCTTTCAATCTCATAGCTCTTTTCTTGGTGTGATCCAGGTTTGATGAAGCATACCCGTTCTTAAGATAATAAATGGTGTCAGCATATAATGATTCTGCGTCGTTTAGACTTACCTCATACGTATGTACCTCTTCAGATGAGTTCTCAGGAATTTGCGATGCTCCAGCCAACATCTTGCAGAAGCCTTGACCTCTTAAAATGTTTGCTGGTTTGATCTCAAGATCGTATTCTTGCAAAGCGGTGATCCAATTTGCTCTTTTTTCACCCACATCCTTCTGTATCAGAAGGTTTCTTACCGCTGGAAACGGTACTATGACTTTGGTATGGGCTTTAAGTAAAAAAGGTCTGAAATACTTGATCGCTTTGAAAACAGCATATGCCTGTTTCTCCACGTCTGAATAGTTGAGTTCAGCACCTTGTAAGTTCGAGCTAAAAAATGCGATTGGAGCTTCCGCCTTCTCTTGATTTGCTTGAGTTAGAATCGCGGCATAAGATTTCTCTGAGGCAAATGTGTATAAGATAAAAGATTCTGAAAAATTCGGGGTCGCTAAAGATGGAGCGTTAATGATAGCTCGTTTGATCAAGTTGAATGCTTCATGCTCATCTTGACCCCATTTAAAATTTGAATTCTTTTTAATCATATTTTGCAAAGGAGAAACAATACGTGAGAAGTCTGGGACAAATCTCTTCACAAAATTGATTTGACCAAGGAAAGATTGCATGGCTTTTTTGTTATGAGGCATGGATATTTTGGAAATTTCTTTGATTCTGTCAGGTACAATGTGAATACCAGATTTTGACACTATGAATCCTAGCAGCTTTCCTTCACTTAATGCAAAAAAATATTTCTTTGGGTTAAGTGAAATCCCATACCTTAAACATCATTGAAAGATTTGTTTCAAGTCTTTGAGATGGTCGCTTCGCTTCTTGGAGTACACTGTTATATCATCCAGGTAAATCACTACAGATTTATTGACTAAACCTTTAAATGCGATGTCCATGGCTCTCTAAAAGGTAGCGTCGGCATTGATCGGACCAAATGGCATCTTCTGATATGCGTATGTGCCCCATTTAGTTCGGAATGTGGTTTTTAATTGATCATCGGGATGTACCAGCACTTGATTGTATCCTGAAATCCATCCAAAAAATACATTAATTCTGAGCCTGCTACTGCCTGTAATATCTGCTCCATAGGTGGGAGGGGAAAATTGTCTTTTTGACAGGGTTTCTTGAGATTCCGGAAATCGATACAGATTCTAATATCTCTGTTTTTCTTTCTAACGGGTACCATATTGGATACCCATTTGGAATGTCTGACGGGGAAAATTATTCTGGCTCTCGACAACTTATTTAGCTCAGTTTTTATCTGATTTTCTAAATTGGAGTGGATTTTTCTGAGTTTCTGTTGGACGGGTTTTTCATTGTCAATCATAGGGATAGTGTGTTGAATGATAGAAGTGTCGTATGTCTTCAGCTCATCGTAATTCCAGGCAAAAACATTTTTGTATTGCCTCAAAAGACGGATATACGCTAATTTTTCTTCAGGGGCTAGGCCATGGCCTAGATTAACGTTTTGTGGTTTCTCATCGGTTCCTAGGTTTACTAATTCGTAGTTCAGAGTCGAACTGTAGAGTTTAGAATTGGTAGACCTTTTAAACCGACTTTTCAAATCATATAAGTCTTCTAACTTAACCACCGATTTGGGTATAGCATTATCAGTGCTATTTTGTTGTATTTGGTGATCATGATGGTCTTCGTCAATTATTTGATTTGAGTAGGATCCTTCAGAAGTGAGGAAATTTACAATGTCAGGATTGTCATTGAATACTCTCCAGTTTGTAATGTTGTCAGGGATGGATGGTCTAAAGATTAATTCTATTGAGAATCTATCTGGACTAAAATCTTCGGAGGGAATAAGTCTGGAGGCTACGTTAGCTAACAGGTCTGCGCTCGCATTTTGAAGTCTTGGGATTGACGAAATTATTGAATGCTATGAATATGTACTAAGATCAAGATAATCAAATATGATATGTTTCAAATACATGTTATCACGTGTGTTATGACACGTATACGATCACAGTCTCTGAAAACTTGCAAGGTACTTAACGTTTAACAACTACACAATATTTGTATAGCCTTGCACCAAGCCTCGTATTCCGCAATATTGTGCATTCTCAATAATTCAAGTCAACACAAGCAAAGCATTCCGTAAGCAAAACCAGAACGCACCCCTCCTCCCTAATCCATATTTCCTCTCCCTAAATTAAATTTCCAATCAAAAAATATAATTTCACATAAAAATATACAAACACACTAAAATATAATACACACAAAAAATTTTATTTTTGACAAAAAAATTGAATTTGACTAAAAGATTTCATAAAAAAGGTGAGAAATGAGCATGAAATTTTACGAGTAAAAAATTACCAACTCCTTGCCTATACTGCTTGCTTCATTTTCTCTTCAATTTCTTCCCTAAATATCTGTCAACTAACCATCACTCAATGTCCTTTACCTTCAATCTCTTCACCATTATTTATTGTAACCATAAACACAGTCGACCCACGGTTAAAACCATGGAGTTTTTCAAGGACCAATCCCTGCTTAAATAAAATCCCTATAATATCAAATAGAATCATAAAACTCATTACCTTCACTTTATCAATTCACTAAACGACACTTGATTAATACCATAATTTACCAAACCTTCAATCTTGAGCTTAATTAAGCCAACCATGCGCACTTCGATTGAAAATTAAATTGGCACCATTGACACCGTATTATATTCATTCTAAACAAACCATGAACTACCAATATAAAGCACCAAATCTACCAAACAATTGTCACATTGAAAATTTAAATTTCATAAGTGAAAAAAAGACTGTAAACGACCTTGATCCCTTCAATCTTTCAATCATGTTGGTTGGATCTTACTCATCTGTTGGTTGGAGGTCTCTAAGTTGTGTGGAGGAATGTACAGCTGTAGGTAGTTAGTTCTAGGGCGGCATGTAATTCTTTCAATCATATATTTTATTAATGTTTTAATTGCTCACTAATTAAAAGTCCATTATTCCCATTTTAGTCATCACGATAATGTTGTTCCATTTCATTTGACTGAGTGTTCTATATGAGTCGCTTTCTGATTGGACTTGGCTTATGTTGCGAGTGTTATCTTTTGCTTCAGGGCTTTGCTTCTGCTTCGACTTTTGTTTAGGGTTTTTTGCTCAGTTTTTGCTTCTTGTGCTAACGGAAATGCTTCTTGATCTTCTTTTGAGGAGGATGAAGTCCCACATTCCTTTTCTACTTCTTCTAAGTCTCACTGTCACATTTGTGTGTTTTCTTCTCTTTTTTCCTCTTCTTCCTTCGACTTGTTCATAGCGGAGGGTTTCTTCCTTCTTGAAGTTTTTCTTTTAAAAGCCAGGATCTTTTTTTGAAGTTTAGAAGAGTTGTTTTACTGGTTTGTTTTTTTATGTCACTCTTTTTGACGGGTTTTTAACACTTTTTTTAATCCTTTAAATCGAAAGGATCTTTCGTTTGTTTCTTCTTGGGGTCTTTCTTGTAGGAGGCTTTATTAGATTTGTGTTCCTCTATCGCAAATCTTTTTTCCAGGGCTACTACGCGCTTCTCTACTGCTATCGCCTCTGTCAAGTTTTCAACTAAGGTTGTTTTATTTTCCCTATCGACGAAGATTGCCAAGTTTGATGGTAAGGCTGTAATATACCATTCACATCTCACTTCTTCGCTGGGCTGGGAAGCAGCGGGAATTTTGTTGAGGATTTTATTGAACCGTAAATTGAAATCTTTGATGGGTTCTCTAGCCTCGGCTTTAAGATTGGATAGGTCATTGATCAACGTCGTCGTTGATCTGTCATCCCCAAAATTGGTAAGGAATTGACTTTGAAAAATGTCCCAACTTGTGATAGACCCGGAAGGTAATGAAAAGTACCATGACCCGGCTGTCCCTTGCATTGTGTAGGGAAAAAGCCGGACGACAGCATCCTCGTTGGTAACTCCGTTGAGATTAACAGAAAGCATGAAATTATTGATATGCTCTTCAGCTAGCATGCCTGTTTCTGGATTGAATTTGGGTAGCCATTTCTCAGGATGGGCCGGTATTGGGCTCAGGGGTGGAGGCATTAAAACCGCCCCAGGATTGTTCCATGGAGACTGGGCCATCGTTGAGCTGCTAGTGAATGAAAGTGCAGAGGATGATCCCTGATGCTGGGAAGATGAAGATATTATGATCTTTGATGATTGAAGAGGAGGGGTTGTGGAAGATGGATGAGTGGTTTGGAATGAAGACATGGGTGGTTGACTTTGTGGTGATGGAGTTGAAATGGACGACGTGGATGAAAGAGTCTCACTGTCAGACTCTGGTGGTGTTTTCCTTGCTCTTTTCCTGGTGGGGAGAGGGAATTCAGTTGGTTGGATGCCAAATTTTTTGCTCTTTAATCTGGTCAGGGGATGAGCAGGATTGTACTGCGAAGTCACGCTACTTTGAGATTTATCAGACCTCTGAGTAAAAATAGAGAATCCCTGGAGTTTACGAATCAGAGTTTGAATTTCAGGGGATTCAATGATAAATTGGTCTGAAATATTAGGGTATGTAGCAGCGGTTGATACTCGAGCGACTTCTGCCTCTAGATTTAAACGTACTGGGGAAGTCGGGGGAGTTGATGAGGGCGATTTACTCTCAGAATGGTATTTAGATTTTGATTTAGGTGCCATTCATAGTTCGGGCCCTCCTTCTAGCGCCAAATATGTTGAAGCCCCGAAAATCGGGTCGACAACAAGGGCGATACCCACCCGGTCCGGACCTTGGTTGGCAGCTCCTTATCCGTTTGGTATAGCGGGTCCGACTGGGGATAATGGGACCAGTTTCCCAATCTAAGGGGTGTGTGTGTGTGTGTAGAGTTGGATGATGTTGATCTAGGGGTATTTTTAAGCTAATTTAATTCAAACTTCTAAACTAACTCTATGCTATTGTAATCTAATAAGAAAACAACACATCTAATCTACGCTAACCCGGGGTGTATTTCTTCTATTATGCGATCTAAAAAGATTTCGAACAATAACTGGTAATAAAGATCATTCAGCTATCATAAGAATAGAAATCAATTAAGATAAACCACTTTGCATAAAAAGTTAGGCAAAACAGTTGTGAACAGCATATCGCATAATAAGTTATTCATATGTCAAGCACAAATAAATGACTCCACCATACAGAAGTGCCAAATGGTAACCCACACATTCATACATTAACATATAAACAACTAAAACTGCATATCACTCTAAGAATATAAGCAGAAATTGGTCAAGAGATAAAAGTACCATTTATGACTGATTTCACTCATAAGCTTCAAGCAATAACGATTTATCTCTACTTGTTCTAACATCTACTAAGAGTACAAAAGTGCAACATCAGTAGCAGACATTAAATGCAAACATTGATAAATCTCGATCCATCCATTCATCAAAAACCCCCTCCGAGGGTGCAAAAGTGCATGTTCTGAGGACAAGTTTTTTGACAAATTTCTGGACCCTTCTCCAAATGCCTAAGAAGGGTTTAAATACTACTAACTAATTAATCTTAATTACATAAATTTAGGACACGGCTTCAAATGACCACCCTTCTACTAAAGCAAATTTATTTTTAAAAATTGAATCTAATTTCTAACCGTTTCTGTATTTTCTCCTTAGTGTTGTAAGCAATGCAACGTTCGCCTGGGAAGAGTCGGCTGGTTGTCTTCTCCTTTCGTTCGAGCGACGAAAATAGAAATAACAAGAGCTGGCACCGCTTTCTGACAAACTAGAAGATATTTTCGAAAATCTTCCTCTGGCTTGGTGTATTCACTGTGTGTATACTTGGTATAACCCGAATTTCTTTCAAACTGATTGTGTTGTTGCTATTTCGGTTTCCGGCCGTGCGAATGACTGAATAAGTTAGGGACTTTTCTCTCTGAACAATTTTCTGTATTGAAAACTGCTTCCGTTCTTTGTTCCAGGCTTTTCTGGAGCGTCTTCCCTCTTTAGCGTTTTTCTTTTTGCTTTACCCAGTCTGAGCTTCAGGATCTTTTGTAAACATGCTGCTTTTGTGCGCCTTTGACTCTGAGTCTTGGATAGTCTATTTCCATCAGTATCTGTTGAGTGATACTCTGGAATCCGCAGTCCTGCTGCATGCGGCATTCGTTTGCGAAGGCATCTCTTCTCTGTTCTCCAAGTATTGACGCTTTCCCCTTTTCCTTAGATGTTTCCTGCATATTGATTTATATTAGTTGCTGCCTTACAGTTTACGCAAAGGAAAAGAGTAATGACGAAAAGATTGACATGAAAGCTTTAAGTTCTAATGAATGCATAATCATGACACTCATAATGACTTGACTCTTCGAAAAACACAACACAATCCTTCTTGGATACTTTGGCGTACAATCATTAATTTCTCTTAAGGCGCGCGCCCAATTTTGGTCTACAGACAGCTTTCCTTGAACACTATGTCGAGGAAATTTTGCGATGAGTGATTTTTGCGATTTGCATCGCAGTATCGAGGATTGTGATGTCAGGATGTGTCATCGCAGGAATTGATGATCGCATTCATCGCAAGATCGCAGATCGCGCTTAATCATCCAATCACTGTGTGCTGCTTATGCGATGTTGCGATATGCGACGTCGCATATCGGCCGTCGGCGATTCCTTAATTTTTCATTTAAATAGCGCTTCTCAATATATGCGATGCGATGAATTTCGCGTCGCTTCTTCGCAGCTTATTATTGCGCATAGGAAAACGCTTCACTCTCTCTTCGCGATGCGATACAGCTTTAGGGAGTTAAAATACAAAAATTTTGATAAAATGTTTTTTGGATTTTTTGTTAAGGGTCCCCATTTGCTTGGTGTTATTGCTAATACCAAACAAAGAGGGGGGTTGTTGGTGACCACAACACCTTGATGGGTACTTTTACCCTACCGTCACCATCTGGTCTCGCGGAAGTGGCAACAGTGGAAACCTACAACATGATCTCTTCTACATCATCTGAGTTTAAGAAGAGCTCCAACTATTTTGAGAGTGATGATCACAGCAAGGTGATGTTGCCAAGCCCCATCGAATCTTTGTGGCAATAAATTTATTGGGCTTGTGCGGTGAACCCAAATCCACACTCAATAGTTGTATGGGTAGATAGGTCTTTAGAATATGGTACCTCTTTCGATCCTTGGTCACGTATACATTCTACAGACGAAGGAATCATCCAATCAATGATGATAGGAGATACGTCGTGGGAAGATTATCATCATTGTTCCCACCTTCAAGATGACAATGAAGATTAGTCAAAAGAACTCAATCACCCTTCAATCATTGATTTTTTATCGAATTCTATAAATACAATCGATTCTGAGTGAAATCTGTTTAACATTGAAGAAACAATCTCCATAAATATTTCGACCAAACTCAATGTTCTAGAAAATGTTCACGTCGGCAAATCTTGTTCTCCATCAGAACTAGAAAATTATTGTGCTTTTTTTCACGAATTCAGAGATGTCTTTGCATGGTCTTATGAAGAAATTCCAGGCATTGACTCAAGCATTGTTGAACATGAGATCAAAATGTATCCTGATGTCAAACCAATTCGACAACAGCTTCGACCTGTTCATCCAAAGAAAGTCACTTCCATTAAAGTAGAAGTTGAGAAACTTTTGCGTGCTGGTTTCATGAACCTGTACCTCTTAATGATTGGGTATCAAATATTGTCCCAGTGATGAAAAAACAAGGGACGATTAGAGTGCGTGTCGATTATAGGGATGTAAATCAAGCATGTCTGAAGGACAACTATCCTACACCCTTTATCGACTAGATCATTGATGAATGTGCCGGATGTGAAATCTTTTCATTCATGGACGGATTTCTGGCTACAATCAAATCAATATCCGCCCACAGGACCAATCAAAAACTACATTTATATGTCCTTGGGGCACATTTTCATATCGCAAATTACCTTTTAGTTTGAAGAATGCAGGGGTGAAATTTCAGAGTGCAATGAATTATGCCTTCCATGACATCAAACACATAGTTCAACCATATCTTGACGATCTGCCTGCTCATTCGCAAAAACCAACTGATCACCCGCAACATTTAAGAGCCATATTTTTACGTTATTGACACTACAAAATAAGACTCAATCCACACAAATGTGTTTTTTGTGTTGGCTTTGGTCAACTACTTGGCTTTGTAGTTTCTAAGGATGGAATTCGACTTGATCCAATAAAGGTTCAGGCAATTCTTGACATGCCTCCACCTTCAAATTTGTTATAGATCCAGAGACTTCAAGGGAAGGCAAACTTTCTGAGGAGGTTCATTCCAATTTATGCTGAGCTAGCTAAAGGTTATACAAGTCTTTTGAAGAAAGGGGTACCCTTCCATTGGGATCAGGTTGTGCAAGCTTCCTTTGATGCCCTCAAAGATTCCTTGATAAAAGCATCATTAAGTATGCCCCAAACTATCAAAAAGACTTTTACCTATATCTCGTTGTTGTAGATACAACCATCGATATGCTTTTAGTGCAAGAAGATAACATAATTGAACATCCTATATATTATTTAAGTCACAATCTTAATGATACAGAAAGTAAATATTCATATGTTGAAAAGTTAGCTTTAGCAGCCGTTCAAGCTGTGCAGAGATTTCGACATTATATTCTCCTTCGCAAAACTACCATTGTATCAGATTGAAACCCGATGACATACATCTTGTCACGTCAATTGCTGGGGGGAAAATATTCTAAATGGATAGTCATTTTGTAGGAGTTTGATTTGGAATTCATCAAATCCAAGTCAAAGAAATCTCTCGTCTTTGCAGAGCTACTTTGCGACCTTCCCTCGTCCTCCAACGATTTAAAATCAGAAGCATCAATCTTGGATGAGTCTCCATTTATGATAACGTCAAGTTATCTGTGGTATGGGGATATACTCATCTATCTCCAGACCCAAGCTTTTAGGCCTAACACCTCTCGCTCTAAACAATGACGTACTCGATACCAAGCCAAAGATTATCTGATCGTTGGTAATACACTTTATCATCGTGGTGTCAACACAATTTTAAGAAGGTGCCTCGCGTATGAGGAGGCTGAAAAAGCTTTGAATGAATGCCATTCAGGTGCTTGTGGGTAGCATTTATCTGGTTACGCAACCGCACAATAAATCTTACGAGCTGGTTACTTCTAGCCAACTATATTCAAAGATTGCATACTTGTTGTCAGGAAGTGTCATGCTTGTCAGATTTTTTATCGTAAAACCAGATTACCACCTGCACCACTACATCCAGTCGTTGCTATTGGCCCATTCACAAAATGGGGCATTGATTTCATGACATGTAACCCCACCTCGGCCGGGGGCATGGATATATTATAGTCGTTGTCGACTACTTTACCAAATGGGCTGAGGCGATGCCTACATTGAACAACAGTGGCAAAACGGCTGCTCTCTTTTTTTTCAATCATGTGGTTTCTAGATTCAGTGTGCCACAAGCTATAGTCACAGATCATGGGTCGCATTTTTGCAATCATATGATGATCGAGTTAACTACCAAGTTAGGAATATCTCATGATAGTTCTACTCCATATTATCCGCAAGCTAACGAAGAAGTTGAGGCAATAAACAAAGTCCTTAAGCGCATGCTACAAAGAATGATTGGAGTCCATAAGCGGAATTGGAATCTAATCCTGTACTCAGGTTTGTGGGCATACCGAACCTCAGTGAGAAATGCGCCCGGCTTTACGCCTTTTCAATTGGTGTATGGTTTGAAAGAAGTCTTACCAATTCAATGTGAAATCTCATCCCTGAAGCTCACAATTGACCTACTACCCAAAACTTCTGAAGAAGAAGCTCGTTTCTTGGGATTAATCCATCTGGATGAAACCCGTCATGATGTCGCATTGGCTAACGAAGCACATAAGAAACGCATCAAAGCATAGTATGACAAAAATGTTAAGCCTCATGTCTTCTCAGAAGGTGACCTGGTCTTGCTTTACGATCAGGATTCTGACAAATTAGGAGCAGGGAAATTTGAACCATTATGGATGGGCCCTTATATTGTTAAACATGTGTTGACAAAAGGAGCCTACAAGTTAGTCGATTATGATGGGATTCCATTGTCGCAGCCCCGGAATGGGTTGTATCTTAAACGCTACTATGCTTGATTAAGTGTAGTAAAACTCATTGTACATATGCTTTCATTGCATTTGCATGTGTTAGTTTTTCTTTTAGAGTTTCAATTTGGTTAGGTAATCCACTTCACATTTGTTGCAGATGTCAAACTTTTCGGAACCATTTGTTGGGTATGCCGACGGAGCTAGTCGTAGTACGCAGAACTTATCTTCTGCAACCTGGGCCATCTTCGCTCCAAGCGACGAGTTAGTGAGTTTCAGAGGGATATGTATCGGTCGATCGACAAATAATATCACTGAGTATAGCACATTGATTGAACTCCTCTCTAATGCCATTTCACATGGCATACACCGAATCATTGTTAGGCTAGATTCACAACTTGTCATTCTACAGCTTACTGGCATTTATTCCGTCCGAAACCCAACTATTCATCGCATGTTCCTAAGAGTTAGAATTTTGGAAAGACATTTTGATTTCATTCAATATCAACATATTTCCATAAATTTAAACACATTGACTGACTCTTTAGCAAACTATGTGTTAAATAGACATTTGCAACATATGTAAAGAAAGCATTTCACATCATCATTTGCATAGGATTTCATCACTTAACAAAAAAACTCCAAAAGTCAAATAGATAGCTATTTATAAGTTTTCAAAAATATTTTGTGTCCAAGACAAAATTGGTCATCTGACCCCAGAAACTCAAAATGAATGCAGAAAAACATCCTAGACTAGTGTTGTTGATGATAACAGGTCACCGCCTGTGCTATCATGCGCAGGAGCCTCGTCCAACGACTCGGCACACCAATGGTATGGCGTTGTAGCCTCATGGGTAACTCATCAATTCGGACATCCAGGATACCAAGAGTTAAAATTTCTACATGATCCTGCAACTGAGCCAAGGTCTCTGCTATGTCCAAATCTCTAAGGACTTCCCTCCCGATAGCTCCCTCCACTGGAACATCTACTTCCCATGGGCGTGCCACAGGTCGAACTGGTCCAATATCTGCATACACATATGAGTTCGTTTAGTCTTGGTAACAATCAAAAAACAAAAAAAAATGGAAAACTCAAAAAGAAAAGTGTGGTCAAATCAATTTACCGATAGCGCTCCACTGCTCCCCGACTGGTAGTGTTAAATTTGACGCCTCGAAAATCCATACCTACATATGGATATTCCACAAAGGCCATCTCCTGCCAGTCAAACCACTCGAAGAAGGCAGATGAAAATGAGATCTGTGACAGGCCAGCATGCCTAGCCATAAGGTCTACCCATCACTGCATCCATGGTTCTCTCGGTCCAGGCACTCCCAGAGAAATGTTTTGTGGTTGCATGAGCGGGATTCTTTCCAAAGCAAAGGAAATCAAAATGGACCCATAACCAAAATTTTTGGTCCTTCCAGCCTTCACTTTGGACAGTTGATCTTTCATAAGTGGAAGTACCACCTCACACCAGTTGAATACCTTCGGTTCCAGGCATTCCAAGGCATACTGCATGTAAGATCTGTTTGCTAAATGTAAAGCTGCACTGCCAGCCAATCTAGCAAGGGTAAAGAGAATAGTCCTCAAAGGTCGATCAATAACATCCCAGATATGAATCTTTCCATATCTTCTAGGTTGGGATCCTTCCCGACAAAACTGACGAATATAATCTCTCACCGTTTTGCCTCCTCGAGCGAGTCCTAATAATGAAAGTGGGGCACCCTGCCTCAATAAACCCGTCAGAAAATAAATATCCTAAATGGTGATAGGAATACATTTACCCCTGATCTTGAACACCTGGTCAATAGGATCCCAAGCATGAACAAGATACTGCAGCAAATCCATCTGTTGTCTCATGCTGGACAAGCAGAAAAGCTTTAGCAAACCACAGTTCCTTAATGCATTTATTGTGCCCTAGTAATTTAAGGCAATCATGTCCTACTCTTCGTGCTCTCGTTCTCACCATGTAACGACCATTTTGATCCAATGAATACCTGAAACACAATCAATAGGAAAATTAGGATCCAATTTGGGCAAAAATCAATTCAAAATTTGATGAAAAACAGTTGTTCAAACTTGGTGTTCTGCGCCCATCGCACTTAGCCCTTGAGGAAGGTGTTATGCATAGTAGGTTGCCTCTTAGCAGCCCAGTATGCATTTCACTTTTCGATAGGGGTAGGGTGCGATGGTTAAAAAAACAAGATTTTAAACCCTAGAGGCCTAGAAAAATATGAAAAGTTGCCTAGAACTGAAAAAGAATGCAATAGAATTGAAGAGCATAAATTTAGCTCCTACCTGGTCCTGACAGGGCTTGAAATGATCCACAGAATCTCTCGCAATCGACTGGTGAAATTTGGGGGAAAAAACTGCTTCAGAGCTCCAAAGTCCAATCTTTGAAATGAAATGGTGAAAATGAAATGTTAAAACTTGTCTTTATGTTTACTTTTTCATGTACATCAAGTAAATGTTGATTTTTTTCATTTTTTCATCCATAAATATGTATTTTTAATCATTTTTATGGAATTTTGAGCAGGGTGAACAACTGAGAATAGGATCTGATGTGCTAACGGTGAATTGAGCATCTTTGACCACCAAGCAAACTTTTTGTTTTCTTTTCGAGCTTTGATTTAAAAATGAAAAGGAACTATAGAGTCCTCTTTAAACTCTTTTCAGACTCTTTAAACAAGAAAAGATAGTTGAGCGCTTGTCTCTTGCAGCTCGTTAAAGTATTGGAAATGACATCCCTCTTGTATTATTTTATCCTTTTTCAAACCTGAGGAATTATTTTACAAAAATGAACTTATGGATTTTTCTTTTCATCTCTTTTCAAACTCTCTAAACATGAAAAGGACCGAGTTATCCTTTTCATTAAACTCCTTAAAATAATAACGACAAACTTGTCCATCTAGACGAGACCGAGTTTCACCGTCGCTAGACTCATTAAAACATCAAATAGCGATGGTTTTATCCAAAGGGTGAATTATAGAACAAGCATATGTTATCCTCCTCAAGCTTGATAAAAAATAAAGAAGTACTAGTCAGCAATGACTGGGCAAAAAGGGGAAAAATCTTGAAAACTTATGGTAGTGAGTCGCTCTTGAGCATGACACTTTCACTTCATCTCCGTGATTGAGTTGGGTTGCGTTGTTCTGTTTTCTAGTCATCATACCATTGGTCTATCACACCATCCATCCTTTTGGGTTAACGCTACCAATTCATCTCAGTGTCATCGATATGTTCAAGAGAATTCATCCGGTTAAAGTCTCATCCGTTACAATTCCACAAACCTTCATTTTCATGACCGACATCCCTGAACTTTGTGTCGTCAGTTCGTTTTCATCTCCAAAAATCATTTACTCCGTTTCATGTCGGAGATGTGGGATACATCAAGGCCCTCCTACAACGAGTCGCTTCTTGTCGACATCAGCTCATTATCCAAGAAGTTGACTTAGAAACACCTTTTCAATGCTTTGAAGCTTGCATACATCAATGGCAAGTTTCTCTCTTCCGACGACAGATTGACATCAATGGCCTTTGATCGAAATATTTTGCGTGGTGTTCGACATCGAATCATCTATTCACACCACGTGAAATGTACCGTTGTACCTTGAGGATCATCTTCATTATCAGTGATCCCTCTCATGTCTGTTAACAGCTTACATCATTGGCTAGTAATCAGACGATGTCTCTCCATGTTCGACCTCAGAACATATTTTCGCATGGTTTGACTTGTACATTGAGTGAAGATTGAACGAGTTTGAAGACCTTGGATCTGGTTTCATCCATCCAGGCTACGATATATTCAGGAGTACCAAAAACATCAAATGTACTAAGGCTTTACACAGATGGTCATCCGATCATGGATTACAAGTCTATATTTGCAAAAGATTGTCTGATCTATGTACATGTAATGAAAGTTTATAAAGTTGAGCATAGGACTGCCTTCCTCAGCTAATTCATGAAAATTCATATTATCATGATGTATTGTATTGTATTTGATGTAGGTCACCTTCCAATTCGAAACTTCTGATCCTCATGATAAAGAATTTCACGCGACATGAACATTTAGGACCTCATGCTTTAGGGGGCCACTGTTATAGACATATTTGGGCACATAAACCCCAACTCACATGTCGATGTATTAGGGCTTATCAACCCTAAATTAGTTGTTTTATGCCCTAAAATAAATAAGTCATCTAAATGCCTCATTCCCAAAAAGTTCCATCTCAAAAATCATCCAAAAGTGCCTAAAATGAATCATTGTTGAAAGCCCTGTGTTAGGGTGCTATGCATAGCAGGTACTGCACTGTCAAAGTGCTATGCATCGTAGTTAGGCCCTCTAGTAGGTGCGACGGGCGAGGTAGGACAAAATTCCATGAGATTTTGAGAGTTGGTTGCTCATGGAAACTTTTAGAAACTTCTCTTGTGTTGCTTGCCTCTCTGAATTCGCCCAAGGATGACTAAGGGAACTAGGAAACCACCTCCTATTCCCCTCTTTCATGGAACCAATTCCTAAAAATAGAATGGCATTCATCATCCCCATTGATGACTCAACCTCCTACAATCATCTATAAAAGGATCTCTCATCCAAGAGATCAGAAGGCTGAATTATTCTGAGTTGTAAGGAAGTGCTGCTAGTTTCAGTATTGAGGAGAGAGCATTGTGTTATTGTTGGTGTGTTCTTGCTGATTCATGAGGTGAAGAAGGCTTGAAGCTGGGAGGATGGCACTGGATCAGACTTATTATGGGTTGTAATTCTCCTTGTTATCAATAAAGTTCTTCAAGATTTTTCCCAATTGATTGTGTTAACTGTAAATGCATTCATTTATTTATCATATTTCTGATTCTATGATGTTTATGCTGTGATGGATCATTATGCTTTGATAGGTCTTTGTTTCTGTAGCTGTGCAGGTACTCTCCAAGCGTGTTAAGTATGGGGAGGAGTTACGGGATCGGCCAAAGGAGAGAGAGATCAAGCGAGGATTCATGCAAAAGTTACAAGTTGTTCTTTCATAGTCTCTTTCTTATCTATCACTCATAGGAAAGATAGTGAATTGCTTTGACTGTTGTTTCTAGGTTAGCTACCAAACCTAGAGGGCTAGCATTTCTTAGAAATACTAGTTTTCCCAGAAACAATATTGTGATATCGCAATCACATGTCCCTCCAGGTCGCGTTAAGTCCATCTATATATATATATTATATATATATATATATATATATATATATATATATATATATATATATATATATATATATCAGTGATGTGATAGCGCGATTAAGTTGGACCATTGATCTGCGTGCATAGATCAACGGCTCTTGTTTAGCCGCGTTGATCGTTGTCGTGCTTCCCATATAGCCGCCCCCGATAAGCTATGCCTCCCTTTGCCGATTGCGATATGCCGATTGGATCTGGACTGTTGATCAGCTAGATCTGACGACTCTGATACAAAGTTGTTTTAAGCCTCCGATAAGCCTGTTTTCACTGGTTTCTTCATGTTTTTGCCTCCCGATAGTGTAATCCGACTTTTTAAAAGGCTCTCCTTTTGAGGACTTTGAAGACTTAAAGGGTTTTCTAGGATCCATTTGGATCACATACTTATGTCAGGGCCTATGAAAAATTCCAAATTTTTGTTGAGAAGCATAAGCTAGCACCCCTCCCTCTGATCCTTGTATTTGTAGAAGAGTCATTCAAATAACGAGGCTAGATTTCATTGGGGAAATACATCCACCATCTAGTGGTCAACATAAGTGGATACTCATGACAACATATTATTTCACTAAATGGGTGGAGGTCACCCCTGCCAGAAACATAATTGATGCAATGGTCATTAAATTTATGGAGGAGAATATCCTTGCTAGATTTGGTTGTCTGAGGAAGATTGTCACTGATAAACGCTTAGGTATTTAAATCAACCAAGTTTATTAATTTCTGTCATAATTACAATATCATTTTGGGGCACTCCACCACTTATTATCCACAGGGAAATGGATTAGTTGAATCTTCAAACAAAACCTTAGTGAGAATTCTAAAAAATACCATAGCAGAAAATCAAAAAAATAAATAAGTAAATAAATAAAATAAAAATAAAAATAAATAAAAAATTAAAAAATTAAATTAAATTAAAAAATAAAAAATAAAAATAAAATAAAATAAATAAAAAATAAAAAATAAAAAAATGGGACTCACAACTAAAATTTGCATTATGGGCTAATAGAGTTACTACCAAGAGATCAACTGGGAAGTCTCCTTTTGAGTTGGTATATGGAACAACTACAATTTTCCCTATCCAATTAGCTATGTCAGTGGCCAAATTCTTATAGGATGCTGAGGAGGAGCCAAATTCTCTAACCAAGAGAATAAATCAGCTGGTGGAGCTACAAGAAAACAGAGGACAAGTAACCCAGAATTTGATCAAATATCAAGAAAAGATGAAGGCCATTTTTACTAAAAGGTAGAGACAGATCCTTATAGCTAGGATATTTAGTGCTTAGGTGGGATGTTAGGAGAGAAGATAAACGAAAGCATGGGAAATTCGATCCCTTGTGGTTTGGACCCTTCAAGATAGTGGAAACAAGGGGAAATAATACCTTCTTGTTGGAGAACTTGGATGGTGAAGTGCTTGAGTTGCCTGTAAATGGGTAGTTCCTCAAGCTCTATTTCTAGCATTAAAAAGTCCTGCCTTCACTCATTGTAAATACCATGGAGCCATTGTACATACCAAATGTGTTTCTTATATCCTTACTCCTTTTGTTTTTACTTTATGCACACCTAAATAAATTGACTCCATGCCCAAGTTGTAGGCACTAATCTACAAGTTCTCAATGCATTGCTCGCAACACATTGTCCCAAGTTGGAGCCGATGTTGTTCCTCTCTTATCGTTTTCACATTTTATCATGTGGTCCGAACTTTATTTTTATGCAGAGAGGAACAGATTAGACCAATGATGTGAAAAGAAACAAAATGGATAGATGTTTACTGCACATAAAGTGTACATAAATAGGTGCACCATCAAATGTACTCTCTTTCACAAGCATAGTAATCAAAAGATGAAGGTAAACCAAAGGTGGGACCCATTTCCGACAGGCGGTAACTTCACCTTTAAACTTCGAGCACTTAGATGGTAGATCATCATCCATCATGACTTCGCTCGCCTCCAAAAGCATTATGCGGGGGCAACAAGCATGATCGATATGTCAGCGCTATCCCCCGGAGAATAAAAGTCAAAAGGGGTGATTAGGTTGATCGACAGCCCAGATTGACTCTAAGGGGTTTAGGCTCAATCCTAGCTCCCAATTGTCCACCCATCGGAGAAGATGGGAACCACGCCCATCGCACTACACATGGAGATGTTGTTGACAACAACAAGTGAGTGTTGCAGTAAAGGTAAAAGGTATCCCCTCCCTTTGTCATTGAGTCGCCTTACCAATCCCCTATCGCCACGTTTTACCCCCTCACATGTTATGATGACATCACATTATTATTTTTTCCCACCTATGTAAATCACACCCGCTATCCATTTGAATTTCAAAATGCATTATTACAGTTGAGCCCTCCTATCGCTACATCAGACCTCAATGTCATTCAACTGTCAAATAGTTTGGAATCGTCCTCAAAGTTGTTCAGCCCAAATTCACCTAGTCGCCAAGTAACCGTGGCCCCACAACCCATAGTTTTTGTCCTTATGCTCAAATTAAAGAAACTTATGCCCGAAAGCCCCAAATCTTGAGAGATTGAACCCTCTTCGAACATAGAGCCCCTCATGGACAAAGAAGATCAAATTTATGACTCACCCATCCCCTACCACCTGTCGAATCTCTGGTTCGACATGTATGACTACCATTTTAAAAAGGAAGACCCTTTCAGGGTAGTAGAGTCAGGGTTGTATTACCAAATCGCCCCATCTGTCTACCATTTCCTCGAGTTTGTTTCCTGGCTTCCTATAGCCTACATAAAAGAGAAAATTTGTTTCATATCCTCTATTGGAGCTAAAATCTTGGAGATTACTCCAGCATTGGTTCAAAAGGCCTTAGTCTATCCAACCTTTCTCAACCTTCAGAAATTTACAGAATCAACTTTGTTTTATAGCTATAATGCCCTTCTAGTAAGCCAACAACAAGCATTTCTCCATATGATTCTAGCCCCTAGCCACCAAACCCTAGCCATCTCTGACTATTTTCCCGTACCCATGTTTACAGAAGCCATGCAACCTATTCTCACTGTGATTTACCTACTTTTTAGATAGGATGATGCCACCAACATCACCAAGGCCGCCATAGGGTGTTTGAGAGAAATGATGCAACCAAACCATGTTTTTGATATACCCCCATTCCTAGTTGAATCTATTAAATTCCAGTTACACCATTTCCCTGTTACTAGATTTTTCTAGTACTATTCCATTCTATTTTATTTTCTTTTTTATACCCACATGGATGAATTCGAGTTTTTGGGTCTCAGTCTTATGGATTTCCACAAACAGAGAAAATTTGTTTTTTGACTCGGATGTTGCTATTAGAAAGAAACCCAACAATGAGAGTTATTCTCATTTTAATTCCACCTACATGTCAACATCATATAAAATCATCAATAATATCTCTCCCTCAAGGATTCTACCCCAACAAAAAACCATCCTCCAGCTCAACAAGGATACCAGGGTGGGAGATTGGTACTTGTTCAAGGATTTTACTAAAATTAGGGTTTATGGGTGTGAGCTTCCCCCTTACTATTTGCCTGTCTTCATGCCCATGAGGAATTTTTCCCTAGAGTTCATTCGACAAAGTTTTCATGTTGATCAAATCCATTTTGTCCCTGCCAAGAAGGGCTACATGTTCAAATTAGGAAAACCAATTGGTCCTTTTGTTGTGAATACCAAACAAGCCTTTCAGCAAGTTGAAAACTTATTGAAGGAGCTAAATTTTGAGATGGGAGATATTTGGAACTATGACCCCCATGGAATCATCTCAAAGAAAAGGAAGAGTATTAATGCCTCTGCTTATGATCATGAATATAGGCCCGAACTTGAATGGAAGTCTAACTTCAATTCCTGACCTATTAACACAAAGATGGAGATAGAGACTAACCTCAAAGGATAAGGCTCAAAAGAGAAATGTAGATGAGGCTGGAGACGTTGAAATGGAGGACATACACTCAAGCAAAATAGCTAAAATTCATGAAACAGAGGACGAAGAAAATCGAGACCAGATTGACAAAGACGAACCTGGACCAGCCCGATTTTCAGGTGATTTTAGAAAATCCCCCTCACGCTTCTACCTCCACATTTACAGAGGTAGATATTTTGGGTTATGTAGGAATTTATATGACAATTGGTCCTAGTTGGGTAGCATTCAACTCGATAGAGGATATCATCAAGAGGATTAAGGAGGAAATGCAACAACAGTTGGAAACATGACCCTCTTGTAGGCCAAGCAATTGATATGGGATGAAATTATAAATGAAGTAAAGAACATCTGGGGAAATATAAATCTAATGTCAGAACAAATAATTTCCATTAAATATTATGAGTTTGTTATCTTATCAACCAAGTAGGAATGTGGAAAAAATGTTGAGATTGCAGAAAAATTCATCTATTATATCAATGAGAAGTCAACTAGTGAGCTAAGGACTATGAATATCATGGATAGAGTAGGTGCAGTCGTAGAGGTCTCTGAGGTGATTAAAAAGGAAACCATTATAGTCAAGGCTGAGGAATGTTTGGAAAAAGTGTTGAGATCTGTGGCTACCTTTGATTCAGATTTTTAACAGAGGGTTAGAGTAGGATTGCCTAGATGTTGGGACCTTGTAGGAGAACTCATTCCATGGGAGCAGTACAATCAAATGTTTGTGGAAGCTAAGGGTAAGGTTGACTCCTCCCATGAAAATACCTCCTCTCTTAAAGTAAGAACTATATTCAATTATCTAAAGAGATATTTTGAGTTGTTGTTCCTCGTGAAGACATTATTTCCCACCAAGGAAAATTATGCGGAAATTACCAGCCTGAAAATTGCTTATTAGAATTTCTTCCCTTCTCCTCTACCAAGCCTAGCACTGTGGAAAAAGTGTGGCCAGTTTATCAATCCACCTTAGCTCCAAGTTATCGAGCTAGGATCTTTTCACAAGAGGCGACTCAGCATCAATAAAGATATTTTTGATTGTCTCAATCATGACACTTTGTGATTTTTTTGTTTTTGTAAATATTCCATTTCAAGAATGTAATCAAGGCAATTATGTTTTAGTTAGGACAGTTGTGCAAGTAGCACACTCGCACCATTTTGTTGTTATGAAATCATTAGAGGATCAAGAAGGAATATTTTGTAAGGGGTACTCATCCATGAGACCCTATAAAATCATTAACGACATAATTTTGAAGGGTTTGAAATTTTTGTTTCAAAGGGTTGTTTGTACTGTGAATAGAAAAAGAACCAAAGATGTATGCTCTATTGGCGAATTAATAAATAAGTTATGGTGATTCTAATTTCAGGAAGTTGTAGTATGTAATCTCTCCTTTGTTTATTCCATTATGTGTTTCTTTCTTCTTAGATGGCATGTAATAGTAGTTGTTGGATTTAATCTTAGAATCATGGATTCATCTGTGTCTAATTCTAATTAAATATGCCTGTGATAAATGAGATATAATGTCCTTAATAAGCACTCCATGTTCTCTGAAATTCATTTACATTTTCTCACCCTTCCATTTTCTTGCTGAAGTTTGATGCATAGGATTCTGTGATAAGCCCTGTGCATTAAATTTCTTTTCCTCGTGGTCTTCTTCCATGTATGCTACAATGATCAAATGAACTATGTGCTTCTATAAGTTAGCCACCAGAGCCTAATGTTAAGTACTCTTTAGATTTTTTCTAATAAGTAAATTTTCCCTTTGGAAGAGATATTTGTACCATTTACCAATTCATAATGTGTTTGAATGTCCAATATTAATAGACAAATCTTACAAACATTCTAAGATGTCCTAGGTACTGACCTCTCTCAATCCAAAGGTTGTCTCTATGAGCTACAACACTTCAAATACGATGAAACCGAGGATGTAAATAATAGCCATCAGTGAACCTAAAATAGAATATCCATAATGTCATTCACTTCTATCCACTATAATTTGGTTTAAACTTCAATAGCAACCACCTTTTAGATGAAAAATTTCTTCAGACATTTTACACATGAGAATAATCAAAATTTAGAATGGATTTATAATTTAAGTCATACTACATATATAAGGTTACCTTGGAGACATATACAACAATTAAGAAATTTCTAAACTTATAATTTAACATCATTTCTTTTTTATAATTATGAAAAATACAATACACATGTGACTTGATGCACTTAGTCCATACAATAAGCATAATCAACTTTATCCATCGTGCTCGGAAATATTGCAAACTACAATTATGTTTTCAGTTACATATATTTTTAAAAATTGGAGATAAAATTATTTTCTTCTATTAATGGTTAAGTATGGTTAGCGCATTAGGATCAACTCAACAATATTATGTGGAAATTTTCACAACTAAACAATAATAAAACCCAGCCTAGATTTATCTTAAATCTGGATCTACCAAGTCCCCCGATGGGGGTAGGCATGTGAATGTATATGTGGTGCGTGAAATTCCATTCGGGCCTGCTCCCCCCCCCCCCCCCACACACAAATATTAACTCCCCATCACTCAACTGGATCATCATTTACTCCATCTGTGTGATGATCCTCTTCGCGAGCTCTGCGGATAAATGCGATGTCTGGCATGCAAATTGTTTCGGTTCGGTTGTTTAGGAAATTAATTTAGGTGTTAAGGAGAAGGGAAGTGATTAGGTCTATGTCTATGGTGCCTCATTGGGGCTCGGACTTTGGGTGAGGATGGAAAATTATGTTTATAGTTGCTTAGAGTGGATTGGGATAATTCTCATGGTCTGCCCTTAGGACCCTGGTACACAGACATTTGTGGTTTTGTTCTGCTACATCACCTCCAATGGCTACATGTCTCTTTCGCTCCTGCGCCAGTTTATGGCTTCACTCCTGCTCGCTAAGACCCTTGCTAATCTTCACAGGTGTGTGGGCTTTCATCTACTATTTCGTAATTTGTGCTCTGGGTTTGGGTGTTTCCTTTGGCCTAACGGTTTATAGAGCTTCTCAGTTAGCACTAAGGGCCATGGTTTCTGTTTGTGTTAATATTTTGGGTGGATTTTGAGAATTTTTCCACTCCGTCACCCGACCTGGGTAAATGTGAGGCCATCTCGCCTTTTTATTAGGAGTGTTGGGTTTTGTTTGGTGGTTCATCTTTGTTATAGTAAGCGGGTCCATGGTTGTGGACTATTTCGTCTCATGTGCAGGTTCTCTCAAGCATGATATGTTGGCTCCCCTTATTACGAGCCGTCAACCACAGTGATTAGCAAGATTCCACGACAGCAGGGTCGCCCTCGTTGCGGGCAGGGGTAGCAAGCCCAGGCTAGGCGTCCCAAGCCAGGCCATCACTCATCCTCAACCACCTCTTCCAGGTAGGAAATAGAGGATGTCGAGACCATCTCTCCATCCAATCGCCAGGCCACCTACTGGCTTCTACCTCTATGGAATCTATTTTTGAGCAGTTGTGGCACATACAAATTAACATATATAATATAAGGGACCACAAGTATGAAGACCGCAATGAAATTGTTTCCTATCTTACTAACATTCAATACAGTCATAATGCCATTCTGGAATAGTTGGACAATCTTTGGTGTAGTCAACGTCACACTAATGACCACCTCTACAACCTAGTGGCATGAGCGAAACATATTGAATCCCACATACATGATCATGTTGGCTACTTTGCAGCTCCCTCTGTAATTCCCCCTCATCCCCCTCCTTGATATGTTGCTACCAACTCAGGTATATTTTTGTGTCTCACATAGTATGCAAAGGCCACGGGGCCCTCCGGAAATAATAAATGCAAGTTGTCTATCCTGGTATTCTCCAACTCCCAATCTCAAAAGGTCTGGTTGGAATGGGGGAGCAGGGGTTGTTGAGAGCATTTTTGTACGCTATGATATTTTGAAAATCTAATGAAATTCATTTTGAACGACAAAAAAAAATTGGATCTACCAAGCACAGAGAGGAATCTAATCTCTTAAGGTGCAAACTTCTTTTGAAGTGAATAGATTTGATCCCTCTTGATGCTTGGTAAATCTAGAATTAAGATAGATCTAAGCTAACTAAATTTAAATTTGGTTACATAATCATTATATTAATTTATATGATAAAATGGATCTTAATTTATAGCTAATTTTTTATGTTATATATTTTAATGTAATATGTATATTATGATTTTGTTTTATCTAAAAAATGTTAATAATTTTAATAATGAAAACAAAATTACAATATAACAAATCGAATTTTATTATTTTTATTAGTTTTAACTTTTTATTATTAATTGAGCCAACACTTAAATGTTTACACTCATTTGTGGACACTAGAACATTTCCTCCATATGGGGCTCTATATCAATGTTGCAAACATCAGCATCAGGATCAAATCGGCAAGGGTTTGGAAAACCAAAAAATCGTAAAAATCGAGAAATTATCGGTAAACATCGGAAAAATTAAGATATCATCAAAATATTAGCAAACATCAATTAGGCCAAAAAACTGTGATTTCGCAATAAATTAGGATGTTATCGAGATGTTCACAACACTACTCTATATTACTTTTATCTTTTATTATTATTTGAATGAAGTCGACATGTAAATGTTTACAAACAAACATTTACACCACTACAACATCGCCTCCATACTAGACTATAGAGTACCTTTCGGCGCAAAAAATAAAATTGCAAATTCATAAATTGAATTGAGTCTTATTATTAATATTTTTTGGTTTTATGCTTCATTAACATTTCATCTAAAACTTCACTATGACATCTCGTTCATACTACTTTGTAAAGTACTTCTAGGTAATAATTAGAAAATAACATAACAATGTTATTCAAATTTCCTTATTATTTAAAATTAACTTAGTTGTATTGGCACTAGTGTTGTTTGAAATGGGTATATTAAAAATACTATAATATATGAAATTAAAATTCTATATTTTAATAATGGTTTCTTTTTCTTTGAATCTAGCCAGACAATTTTGGGTGAGATTGTGATTTTTCATTGTTTATAATGTATTTTGAATGCGTGAATGGATTCAACACATTGAAAAATATACAAGGCACTTGGATTATATTGATTTAAAACTTAAATTTACAATTTCAACAAATCTTTGTCAAATTTCAAGAATAATCCACTAAAAATATAGACCCAAAAAATAACCAAAATATCAAAAAGTTAAACCATCCTTTTTGACATATATATATATATATGAAGTTTCAGCCATACGGCTATGAAATCTATAGCTTCTCTGTTTTTATTCTATTTTATTTTAAAATAAAGAAATCCTAGGTTATAAAATTTAATATTCCTATTATAGAAAAAATTTGAAGTCTTATTTTGATTCAAAAGGAACTACTTTGCAAATATTGAACTTATGTCAATTGCAGATTTTGGGAATATCCCATAATCTAATAGTGAAGAGAGAGTTTAATTTTTTAATCCCTCTCCTGACTGTCGAATTTCAAGATATTCCTTAAATCTACAATCAACATAAGAATGTCCTTGCAACTATATATATATATATATATATATATTATATATATATATATATATAACTCTCTCTCTCTCTCTCTCTCTATATATATATATATATGTATAGATATATAGAGAGAGAGAGAGTTATATATATATATATAGAGAGAGAGAGAGAGACACACACACACACACATATAAGACTTCAATTTTCATATATAACTTTGGAAGGAACAATTTTCCATAGGAACAACAACTTTTAGGGTTTTTTTTATAGATATTGATTGCTTCATCCCTGACATAAATTTGATATTGATAACTCAGGTGGAAGGAAAGAGATATCGTGTAATCATGTGAGCAGGACATCATACACTCTGAAATCATTGACTTGAAGGAAATTTGGTCAATTTGGCTATCTTTGGTGTTACAAGTGTCATATATAAACGAGCGACATGTGCACCATTGATATATTTTAACATTGCTTTATATGTTTCGTGTCTATGAAGCAATGATGCACTGACTTGAATCGAATTGAAATGTTAAAAGATTAATTTTTCAACAAGGTTGTTGTTTGAAGCGTTGACTTATTCCTAAACACTCACGGAGACAAAACACCTCCTTTATATGTATTGTGTTGATTAAAAAACCCTTGACTTATATTCCCCATTCAATATCGACATGTTTTTCACTTCCCCTCTAGTATTCCTCGGTTGTTATAGACATGCATTGCACTTTGTATATGTACTTTGTTGATTAAAAAAACCTTGACTTGACATATTCCCCATTCACTATCGACATGTTTTGCACTTTCCCCTCTAGTATTCCCCAGTCGCTATAGACATGCATTTCAATTTGCATCTGTCTATAACTATTGACTATGGCATGGTCTTCCATTTAAATTTTTTAGTCCTTGCATTGCTCAGACATATAGAAAAGTTCGATAATATTCTCCATGTTGAGCATTATGAATAAAGTAGTGATAATTATTTTGGTTGGCGCCTAATATTACCAACATTTATTTAAAGGAATCTCTGTTAAATAATGATCATGACTTTTTTATATTTTTTCTAGTTAAGTTGAGTTTAAATGGGATCAGCTTCAATGTTTAATGGAAAATGATCTGTCTACCTGTATAATGTTGTCATCAACATTTGTGGGGAGTTTGGGCAATCCATAGCACAACTTTTATCCTTCATTAGAGCTTTTCGTCCTCGACATCTCCAGTCAAATTTGAACCAATACTTTCAATAACCTTATATGGACTAAACGATACTCTTCATATTATTTGATTTCTTTTCTTCAAAGATAATAAATCAATTTTATAATTTTAAAGATATCGATATCTAAATATTTGAATATGACACCTACGATTACCCATAACCTATTTGTTAGTGGAATGTAGAACGCACAACATTTCTTGGTGAATCGTGATTTTTTATTCTCTGCTTCTTTGTGGCCATAGAAATAACTTAATCATTCAGTAAAGTTGACATTTAAAAAATGTTTACATTTAACATCTAATGTTTAATGCCTATTGTTGGTTTTTTATTGAAGGAAATTTATTGGTTGGAAACTATGCCAGGAAACCAACTCAACCACTTTGGGTCCAAGTTGGACCTTGAACCAGAGGGGTCTCCCTCAAGTGTTATGAGGCTTTAATTTTGTTCATTGTCACTAAACAACAGCCTATGAAGAACAATGGCCAGATCTAGGGATTTTGTATGGGTGGTTGCTAATGAATCACAAATCCTTGCTTAACAGATAAAGTCCTCTCTTTCAATGGCCTGATCAAAGTGCAAACATTCAACATGAAAGAATAACAAAGCTTGAGAGATGAGGATGTAGAAATTAATAGAAATTTGATACTATTGATGAAATCGAACCGAAATCAAGAGATTACAAATTTCCTCTACTATTTTGTGGAAGGGAAATCGCAATTTAGAAACATATGCAATGACATGCAACCATTAAACCACAAGAACATAATGATTTTCAAGGGAAAACAACTAGGAAAAACTCCTTCGTTGCTTTGCATTAATTCATATGAAAAGAGAATCAATTACAATGTCTTGCTTCAAATTTGAAGCACACCCTGCACTGTAAAATTGTTTTCCTGCTTTTTGACTTGCTTTGGCCAACACTTAGACAATTCAAGGCCACAGCTTCCTCTTATTTCCTTGCGCAATCCTTGAGGAAACTAGCTACTAAAAGATAAGAATTTCCTCCTATTTTCTCGCGCAATTCCCAAGGAATGATCCATGTGCTTAGTGAAAAGGCATTGTAAACTCAAAATTGTACAATTATAAATAAAAATAGGCCTTTTCCTTCACCTCAACTAGGCAATTTGATTTCCATGCATGATTGTGTCTATTTTCAGTTGATTGACTGTTAACTGAGAGACCATTGAGTTAACAACAGTTCTACTACTCAACTAACTCAACTAATGACTAAACCTTAGTTAACTGATTTCAACTAACAATAACTCAACTAGATTGCTAAATCTTAGCAATTTTTGGGTGTAATATAGGGCATATTAATGGACCAACATTTAATTGTCAATCTGGGAGTTCGTAAACTTGGAGGTGTAGCACTGGAAATGGTAGAGAAGGACTTCAGCAACCAACAAACCCTACTTCTATCTTTCCTAATTAAGATTGCAGAATCAAAAGAATGGAAATTAAATAACACCAAAAGAATTCTGGTGCCAAAATCAAAAAGGAAAGTATGTTGCAAAAACTCAATGAAATGGACTTCAAATCAGCATAAACAATCATGATCATTGAAAGATGGAAAAGCATATTTCTGAGACTAAATGTCAATGCAGTCATAAGATAGAGAAATAATTAGGTTGTGAAGTGCATTTGTCTTCATTAAATATTTTCCTTCCTGCATTGAACCATTGTTCCTGCACCGCAACAACGTTCCTATACTGGAACGACGTTCCTGTACTGAAGCAATGTTCCTACACTAGAAGTATGTATTGTGCCTGCACTGAATATTTTGACCTTCATACAAGAGCTTTGGGTTCCTGTACCAGAGTACTCTATTCCTCTACCAGGATATCAATTCCTGTACCGAAACAGAGGTTCCTGTACCAAGAAATCAACGTTCTTGTATTGGGTTTCCAAATCACTTGTAGAAAATGAAAAGGGTGTTAACTAATAATAAATTACAAGGTGAAACATACCTGAGGAAGTAAATATTCATAAGCAAAAGATTCTTTAACTAATCATACATTTGGAAATGAAAGGTATTACGAGAATCAAAGAAAAATCCTTGCTAGAACAGGAAACTTCTTGCATGTGAAAAATAATTATCTGATCTAAATACAAACAAGTTTCTTCCTGAGATGACTGTTATTATGTAAATTAGATCTGTAGTTATTATAAATAGAAGTTTTAGCTTAGAGGTCCCTTCAGTAATTTCAGCGTTAAATTGAGTTACTTCCACAAGGGAAACGAGTTAAAGCACAGATCTATATAATGCAAACAGTGTTTCATTAAAGCTCATAAAGATAAATTAATTATAAATTGTGTTTTCATGTTGAGAATGCTTGGAAACTTCACTCAGAAATAAAAACACGATTTGCAGAAGAAAGAAAATGAAGTTTTAGGAAATAAAAGGACTTGCAAAAGTAAACTAAGTAACCTTCACTTGTAGAAATGAAAACACACTGGTGCAAGTAACCAAAACGCACTCCTTTTGCAAAAAGGAAATTAAACACGCATAAAAGGAAAGTAGGGTTAACACGAAACGCATGAAATAAACACACCCAAGCCTGCACACTTCGGATATGAATCACACATCTTATAAAGAAGTCAAATCATGTTAACTATGAAAGAAAAAAATATAACTTGCTCAAACCTTGCATAAAAATAAGTTTAACACGCTTCACAGAAAAGGGAGAATGAGTTGGGTTGGCTGGGCCCTATCCACCCAACTTGTTTCCCTGTTACGAGATAAAACCAACTGCTCAAATAATGCATCACCAAAATATTGAAACGGGGAATGAATAACTGGCATAGCTCCTGGTATTAAACTCAGTAATTGCAAATGTACATTGTGGATTGCCAGATCTAGCCCAGAAGTATGGCAACAAAAAATTATAGTGCAAGCAAAAATTCTACAGAGTGTCATCCCCTAAGTTCGGCCTAGAATCCCTAATTTATACATAAAACTCCACTCTCGGTCATAATGAAACTGGACAAAAAAATATGTTTGAACAACAATCGACCTCCATCTTTAGTTCAGTCATAACGCCTCAAGCCTAATACAGAGAATGGAACAAATCCTCGACAAGAGATGCGCACCAATCTTTAAGAGATATGATATTTTAGGAGTCAATCGATCAGTTTTCCACCTGGTGCAGGAACGATAGATGGTACAAGAATGACGATCGGTACAAGAATGACAATCAGTACAGGAATGACAGTCGGTACAGGAATGATCGACAGTACAGGAATGACGATCGGTACAGGAATGACCGATGGTACAAGAAAAATGTATAGTACGAGAACTTCATATCCTACATCTTTAGCACATCCATAATGCTCTAATATTGATGTAAAAAATTGAACAAAATCTCAATGGAAAGTGTGCGTCGTTCCTCAATAAATATGATATTTTTTGAGTCAATCTGGAATGAATCATCCAACTGTCCACCTAGCACAGGAATAGCAGGCGGTACAGGAACTACGGATCCTGTACCAACCGAACTTCACTTTAGATTAATGACATTTACTCACCATGCCTTAAGGAAATATGAAAAGGTAAGTTACAAAGGAAAATTTATAAATATTTTACCTTTTTAATAACAAATAAGCCCCTATGATCCATATTCAATAAAATCACTGAGAGAGACCAAAAATAATCCATAAAGGTTTAATTTTAATTGTAAAACAAAGGCCTAGGTAGTGTAGTTAGGAAAAAGATATGGTTAAAAGAAGGAAAATTATGGTGACCAACATCCCCCCAACCTCACCTTGTTGTGTGTCCTCACATAACTACTGACCTCCACAAAAAAACAAAATTATGATCCTTCCTTTACTTCTGGATCTGAATATTGATTCCCGACCCTCATCATGACTTTGATTGGAGTATGGTAGTGCTTTATTAAAATGAGGTTATCTAGACTTATAATATCCCTACACTTAAAACATTTATTCCCATTGGGCAATGATAAATAATGTCAGTTAAATAAAAAAATTCGATCAAAGGGTTCCTGCACTCGAACCCAACTTCCTATACTGAAACATATATTATTGCACCAGAACGTTGTGATTCTTGTATTGCATAAAGGATTCTGACAAATTAAATTTTCTTTGTGATACATAGGCTGAATTCACCAAAAAATTGCAGAATTTAATGGAGTTTCTTCTATTGCCAGTGTCCAGGTGTCATTGTGCTTTCCCGATCTGATCAAGTAACGTTTTCAAAAATTCATCAAATCCTGCAAAAATATTTATTGAGACTGATCCAAATAAATTATGATGCCAGGTCTACCATAGGAATGATAATAATGTCCTTACTGTAAGAATAGTGTTATCATGAAATAGTCAACAATCAAAACTTCCTCAAATCATCTCAAGAGTGGCCTTAGTCGGTAGGTCTTCACTTTCAATGGCCTCATTATAATAAATAAAAGTGACATTATTTGGAATCTAAGGCATTAAAAATGGATGGAAAGAGGGAAAGAAATATGAAAAATTGATAGCTTCCCAGGATGACCATCTTACCGTTACCCAAGTGTATAGTTGAAGCTTCTCTTGTTCAAGCAAAGCGAATCACCTTCACTAAGGGTCCCACATCCTTGAAAACCTTCATATTTATGAAACATATAACTCCAAAGCACATTAATGAAAGGATATTAAATCCATTCTCAGAGAGATATGATAATTTGTTTAGGGAAAGACAAAAACAACCAGGTAAATCATAGTGTAAATTTAACTTTAATACCACAAGCATGGCCCTGTTGCCAGCAGGCGTCTATAGCCTTGAAAATGATGCCTTATAATCCCTTGAATTGTTTGTATCCTATCTATTAGATATAAATTCAGATTCAATTGAAATCATTTACATTTTTTAGAAGTTAATTGAAGGCCATTGTCCTGGCTTGGTAACCAGTTAACAATAATGCCATTTGCAAGCACTGACAAGAATGAACAAGTCGGCTCGTGATGAGACCTCTTGTCTTCCATCTTTTCAACTAAAAGGCATTACCCTGACTTGGTGACTAGTAGCGGTAATTTCATTCTCGTTAGGACCCATGACCATGGTAGGTCGGCTCGTAATGAGACCTCCCATCCCTCAATTAATAATTTTAAAAGAAACTCTGATTATAATCAACCTTAAGTAGGTTACTTAATAGGTGGGGAGGCAAATCTTCTCCTTAAGAGCACGAGATAGCGTGAAAAGTTTTTAATTACTAATCCTTATTGATTGGTCATTCTACCCTAGAGACTCATTTTAAAGAAAAAATCTCAGATAACGACTGAAATATTCCTTAACTTGATCGTGCTAGGGTTCTCATGAGAGCTCAGTAGGGTTTTATAGGAGTGGTCCACCATAGGAGGATCTTCATCAATACCTTCAAAGAGAAACTTGAAATGATTTCTTGAATAATAGTTTGTTATAATGAATAGGTCAAAAGTAAGTTTTTAAGCTTATGAATGGAGAGTATTAAATATATAAATAACAATCCCCCTAAATGGCCTAATGATTAATCCCAACCAACAATTAAAATCACTTTATAGGATATGTGGCATTAAAAGTGAATTGCTTCTAACAAGTCTTATCACAAGAGTGCTTAATGATAGAAATTACAATATTTGTTCCTTAAGAATTGCAGTTTCAAGAGTGCTGTTATACAATTGTAATTCAAATGACATTTTTATTCGTTGATCTTATACTACCCTACACTAATTTAAAGAAAGGAAGTCTCCTTCAAGTGTAGGAGTACTTCCAATGTAGCCATGTGTGTAAAAAAATGTTAAATATACTCACACTCAGTTTTAAAGAATAAGCTTCAACACATACCAGATTATGAGAAATAAGTTGCTTTAATTGATTTGGTACCAAGAGTTGTCGAACGATGAGGAAACAAGGTGTGCAGATGATTGCTTGAAACCAAGATTCAATGGGATCCACATATTTATGATTCTCAAACTTATGTAATCCTTCCACAACTTGATAATCACTCTCTAGGAGGCATAAGGGATCTGGTGAAAGATAAAAGGAAAATCCCTCAAGTTCAGGCTCAAATATTTGCTTTTCAGATTGACAAGAATGGTGAAGGGAAATTCTAGGGTTTTGAGCAACAACAGTTTTAGAATAAGTTCCAATTATAGATTTATCCTCTAATGGTGAAGTTTCTTCCTAAGGTAAGTGTTATGTAGTGATAGGAGATGTTTCCAAACTCGCCTCTTCCCCCAACCTTGAAGATATATCATTATACTCAATAGGGGAATCAACGGGAAGAATAGGTGATTTAAATTGTCGTGCAACCTGTGGGTTTGGATTAGGGTTTGGGATATGTTTTAGGCTAGGATTTTGAATTAGATTAGATTTGGGTTAGGCTTTGGACTAAGGTTATGTCTAGGGTTTGGATTAGGGTATATATTAAGGTATGGATTGGGGCTAGGTCTAGGGTTTTGGTTAAGATATGGACTAGGGTTTGGATGAGGGATAGGGTATGGAGTAGGATAAGGGCTAGGGTATGGATTAGTGTAAGGTTGCACAGGCAATTGTGACCATGAAGGAGGATAACTTGGTGGTACATTGTTGAGAAATGGCAACAATAAGTTCCATTTTAATTTTTCCTTGAATTAAACTATGAATTAAAATAGAATTCGTTTCTCATAGCAATCTGAAAATAATTAATTAAGTTTAATTAACTTAATTAATTTAGGAAATTCGAATTGGAAGTATTTTAGAAGACATGTATATGTTCTCCCTAACTTATAGAAGTTAAGGATGAGTTATGAATGAGTTATAATTAGTTAACTCATTTTATTGAGTTAATTCTAGTTAAATTAGTTCCAATCAGTTTCAGGAACTAATAGTGAGTAACATTCAGTTAGGACACTAGTGACATAATTAGTGCTACTCTAGTTAACTGAATATTCCACCATCAGAAACTCATGCATGTTGATTCTGAGAAAGACCCAGTTGAGACTAGAGTGCATGGACAGTGTAGCAATTGTTTTAGATTTTTATGAGTTGCACTGATAGTGCATGCAATCAGGAAATGGTCCTTGAGGGATTACACTATTTTTATAGGCTTTATTTCCCTTTAAATACAAGTTATCCTTCATAGGAATTACAAATTGGAATAGAGACTTGGAGAGCTTGTGAAGAGGCTAATATTTGGCCTTGAGCTTGCTTATGAGTTAGATATTGAATTTGTTGAGTGCTAGGATTGTTCTAGAGAGAACAAGCATTGTAATTTCATCTTGATTTTTCGGATTAATACAAAACAAATAGCGGGGTTTTGAGTTGTGGCTTTCTGTGGATATTTATTGTGTTATGTGCCTTTGTTTATCTTCCTCTATTGATTGTTTTTTTCTCAATTTTTATGGGTTTCTATTGTAAAGAGTAGAAGTATATTCTTGTCTCTTATTTTAGTAGATTACATGAGCTTGTGAATCTACATGTTTTTCTACATGGTATTGGAGCAAGATTTTTTTTGGGCCGATATTTTGCAGAGAATTTCTGAGAATTTATATGCAAATTTTTCAGAAACAAATTTCAGATTTGGATTCCTTGGGAAAATATACCCAAATTCAAAAAAAAAAAAAAAAAAATTGGTCGAATCGGAGTTTGGATGAGGGAGATATCGCTGATTTAAAATCAGCTCTTTAGAGGAGATTTCAAATTTTTGAGTTTCTGGGTTATAGGTGAAAGTCAAATTTGCATACATACTTCAGGATCAACAGATCGCGTTCTATGGGTTGAGGCTTGAGTTGACTTGGAAGGGCGCTTGAATTTTATAGCCTGGAGGGACAAGATGGAGGTTGCGCTAGAAGATAATGGCTTGAAGGAATTCATTGATCAAGAAGTCCCCAAGCCAACAGCTGCGGATTCACAGAACTTGGACGAATGGAAGAAGTGTGTGGAAAAGGCAACGTGGATAATCCTTGAGGGAGTTCGAGAACACATTGTCTCAAGTCTCCATGGCAAGGAAACTTTGGATACTATGTGGAAAACATTGACGGACTTGTACCAAAATAGCAGTGATCAAAGGAAGTTGGCACCGAAGGATAAACTTCGTAAAATCAATATGTAGAAAGGTGAGACGATTCCAAAGTACTTGACCAAGTTCACTCAATGTCGGGATGAACTTGGAAGTGTTGGAATCACATTTGTCGAGGAGGATATGGTGCCCCTTGCTCTTCTTGGACTCCCAAAGAGTTGGCATAGTTATCAGGACTCTATCAGTGGTCGGGAGAAGCTCCCAGGTTGGGAATGACTATGGTCGGATTTGATGCAGGATGAGATCAGAAGGAACACCAAGGATGGCTCTTCATCAAAGACTGGTGATGAAGGGAACTATGCCTTAGCAATTAAGGCAAGGAATGGGAAAGGTAAAATTTCTCGTTCCAAATCAGATTCTTATCATGGAGGTAAGAAGAAGGACATGATGAAAGTTAAATTCTTTTATTGTCACAAGATGGTTCACTTTGCTACAAATTGTCCATTAAAGAAGTTCAAGGAGAAGTCCTCAGGAGGAGCGGCGAGTGAGGTTTTGGCATCCCAATTCGAATTGGACTTTTCCCTCATTGCATGCTTGGTGTCATCAATGATGGGAAGTTTTTGGTACCTTGACAGTGGAGCTTCATTCCACATGACTAGAAACAAGGAGTTATTTAGTGACCTGGAGGAGAAGGATCTCCATATGCATATTGAGATGGGTGACGATGGGAAGAAAAGTGTTACCAGTATTGGCACTATAACCTTTCAGTGGGAGCATGGGGCTCTTCTCACCTTGAAGAATGTTATGCATGTACCGGGTCTGACGAAGAACTTGGTATTTGTTCCCATGCTTGAGGATAAAGGCTATGATGTGATCTTTTCGAAAGGAAAGGTGTTCCTTCGACACATAGCCATTGGCCAAGTAAATAAGATAAGGATTCGAGTTCAGAATCTCTATAAGATAGAAGTAGAGAATTGTGTTGCTTTGAGTTCAAAAGAAAAAAATATGTTTAGCCAAGATGTTGTCGAGTTGTGGCATGGGGGATTAGGCCACTTGCATCATAGGGCTTTGAAGATATTGCAGCAATCTCTTCCAGTCTTCCCAAAGGTATGCTTGAGCAAGTTGATACATGCAAGGGTTTTACTTTGGGAAAATACACCAAGTCTTCCTTTGGAGATAGAGACAGTTGAGCAGAGTCTATTCTGGAGAGGGTCCATTCAGATGTGTGTGGGCCATCCTCGACAGTATCCACCACCAAACACAGGTATTATGTTATATTTGTAGATGACTATTCTCGTAAATGTTGAATATTTTTCATGCAGAGAAAGGATCAGATATTCACAAAGTTTTGTGAATTCAAAGCATTGGTCAAGAAAGAGTTAGGAAAGAAGGTAAAGCTCTACAGAGTGATAACGGTGGAGAATATGTATCCAATGAGTTTAAGAAATTTTGTGCAACGGAAGGTATTAAATGAGAGTTGAAAGCACCTCATAACCCTCAACATAATGGGATTTTTGAGAGGAAGAATAGGAGCATAGTAGGGGCAGCAAGGGCGATGTTGCATGATCAGGGCCTACCACTACACTTGTGGGCTGAGGCATGCAACACAATGATTTATGTTTAGAACCATAGTCCACATCGGATACTTGAAAGTAAAACACCAAAGGAAGCTTATTCTACTAAGAGGCCAGATGTTGGTCACTTCAGGATTTTTGGGTCATTGGTTTATTGCTATGTGACCAAAGATGCACGGAAGAAGCTTGAGCCAACAGCAGAGTTGGGGATATTTGTGGGGTACACTGATACTCCACACAACTATCAGATGTACATGCAGACCAGTCGGATGATAGTGGTTCACAGGGATGTCAAGTTTTATGAGGAGAAGGACATCCAAGTATCCCTTGATATGGAGCTTGAGCTACATGTGGAGGAGGAAATTTTAGTTCCTAAGGTTGAGGAGCCTCAAATTGATGTGGAGCAGCCACATGTAGAGGTTCCAGGAGTGGATACATCCACTCAAGTAGAGTCTTCCAGAGAGGGAAGAAATCGCACTAGAGAGGCTAACAAATTGTTGGATGATGCACGGGAGAATGTGGGAGCACCCACTTCTGAAGGCAGATAGAGGAGGTCACTAGAGAGGTCCACTGGATACATGACACTTATGGGTGCATGTGTTGTGACAGAGCCATCTTCCTTTCAAGAAGCAGTGCAGCAGCTAGTTTGGGTTGATGCGATGGTGGAGCACTATGACTCCATAGTTCAAAACAGTGTTTGGGATGTGGTCTAGAGGTCGGAGGACAAGTTAGTTGTGAGCTCCCATTGGCTTTACAAGGTAAAGCAAGTTGCATATGATAGTGTGAAGAAGCATAAGGCCAGATTTGTAGCCCGTGGATTTTCAAGGGTAGAGGGATTGACTATGATGAGACCTTTTCCCAAGTTGCAAGGTACTCATCTATCAGAACTATTTTGGAACTATCTGCACAGATGGGTTGGAGCATCCATCAGATGGATGTGAAGACTGCCTTCCTCAATGGCATGATTTCGGAAGAGGTGTACATAGAGCAGACTGAAGGTTTTGAAACCTTGGATCATGAGTCGCATGTGTTCCGACTCAAGAGAGTGTTGTATGGGATGAAGCAAGAACCCTGTGATTGGTACACCAGGATAGATAGCTACTTCACTGGGTTGGGCTTCACGAAGAATGAAGCATATGCGAACCTGTATCACATAGTGGTGGAAGGTAGGCTTTTGATCATTGTACTTTATGTAGATGATCTCATACTGACAGTTGATGAGAAGCTCATCAAATATTGCAAGGAGGATCTTGCAAGGTAGTTTAAGATGAAGAACATGGGGCTCATGCATTACTTTCTTGGCATGGAGGTATGGCAGGGAGATGGGGAAGGTTTTTGTTTCTCAAGGCAAGTATGCCAATGAGATACTCAGGAGATTCTGCATGGAGAAAAGTAAACCCATGGAGACTCCTCTAACTAGTAACTGGAGGAAGGAGGATGTTACTTCAAGAGAAGTAGTGGAAGCTATTGTTTACAGGCATCTTGTGGGTTCACTCATGTATTTGGTGAACACACGACCAGATATGTGTTATGTAATTAACCAGCTTAGTCAAGTAGTGCTTAGGCATACCAAGCTCTATTGAAAGGCAGCAAATCATGTATTAAGATACCTCAGAGGCACTACTCAGTTTGGGTTGTGGTACAGACGGATAGAGGAAGTAAAGATTCAAGGCTTCACCGATGCAAATTTGGCAAGGAGTCCATCTAACAGGAAGAGCACATCAAGAGGGATCTTTAGTATTGGGTCAAATACAGTTTCTTGGTACAACACGAAACAGAGATTGGTTGCATTCAATTCGTCAGAGGCAAAGTACATGGCTACAAGTCAAATAGCATGTGAGGCTATCTGGATGAGGAAGATCCTGGTTGTTTTATTTGGTTAGCAGATGGATCCGATAGAGATTTATTGTGATAATTAGAGTTGTATCAAACTCTCTGAAAACCCAGTTTTGCATAATCAATCCAAGCATATAGATATCCGGTATCATCATCTTAGCAATTGTGTATTGAGGCGGATCATGTTGTTAGATTACATTCCCATGGAGGAGCAAGATGCTGACATATTGACAAAGGCATTTCCAAGATGTAAATTCAAGTTTCACAGAGATAGGATCAGAGTAGTTGATAATACCTTTCTTGTTGAGAGGGAGCGTTGAGAAATGGAAACAAGAAATTCCAGTTTAATTTGTCCTTGAATTAAAATACAATTCTTTTCTCATAGCAATTTGAAAATAATTAATTAACTTTAATAATTTAGGAAATTTGAATTGGAAGTATTTTAGAAGACATGTATATGTTCTCCCTAACTTATAGGAGTTAAGGATGAGTTATGAATGAGTTGTAACTAGTTAACTCAGTTTATTGAGTTAAGTCCAGTTAAATTAGTTCCAATCAGTTTCAGGAACTAATAGTTAGTAAACAGTTAGTTGGGACACTAGTGACCTAATTAGTGCTACTCTAGTTAACTGAAGATTCCACCATCAGAAACTCATGCATGTTGATTCTGAGAAAGACCTAGTTGAGACTAGAGTGTAGGGACAATGTACTAATTGTTTTAGATTTTTATGAGTTGCATTGATAGTGCATGCAATCAAGAACTAATCCTGAACGGATTGCACTATATTTATAGGATTTATTTCCCTTTAAATACAAGATATCCTTCATAGGAATTACACATTGAAATAGAGACTTGGAGAGCTTGTGTTGAGCCTAAGCTTTGGCCTTGAGCTTGCTTATGAGTTGGAGATTGAACTTGTTGAGTGTTGGGATTGTTCTAGAGAGAACAAGCATTGTAATTTCATCTTGATTTTCCAGATTAATACAAAACAGATAGTGGGGTTTTGAGCTGTGGCTTTCCCCAGATATTTATTATGTTATGTGCCTTTGATTCTCTTCGTCTATTGATTATTGTTTTCTCGATGTTTATGGGCTTTTGCTGTAAAGAGTAGAATTATATTCTTGTCTCTTATTTTAGTAGATTACATGAGCTTGTGAATCTACAGGTTTTTCTACATGCATTAAGTGGAAAATGTGATTGTTGTTGTTGTTCGAGTAATTGATCTGGCATGAAATACTTCCATAGGGAAGAGGCTCAAACCATTCTTGAGGCCATGGGGATGTTTGACTTGAGGAAGATGGCCAAGGAGAGGGACATTGTGGACATGAAGTAGGATATTCAATTGGAAGAGGACTAAAATTTTTCCATGGAACTCCAAGATTATAAATCTGTTGAGAAACTTGCTCAGGAGAATAAGCATTAATCCAAGTATTGAATGATGATGGGTTTTGAGTTATACCTGGTGGCTAATTTGATTCCTTACTTGATTTCCTAAGTACCTTTAGAAATCATAGTAGTGGTGGGCAATGTTCTGTTGCATGAGCCTCTTCACAAATTCTGCAAAATTTCAGGCTACTTAGTGGACACTTTCCAAGGAAGTGTTTCTTTCTACATCTGGCACAAAATATCAACAATGGTTCTTCATACTTCTTTTTTTCTTCCTACAAATCATCCAACTTTGAAATCAAATATTTAATAATATTAACTTTATGTTTAAGCAAAATATTAAATTCTTCATTGGATGATTTATATGTCTCTGTAGCATCATCAAAACTCCTAATTGAATGATTCTCAAAATACCATTTTCTTGTTTTCAACAAGCCAATTGGTAAATTTTGTCATCACATGGATTAGTATATATATATATATATATATATATATATATATATATATATATATATATAGGGGGGTTCTTACAACACCCAAGAAATAAAAAACCTTCAAATAACCAAGATATGCAGGAAAGAAATAAATTCAAAGAACATAAACTTGGAAGAGAAACTAGGTGAAAAGAAACTCAAACTGCAGTAGGTCACCAAGGTCAATCCCCTAAGCACCTCCCCAGCAATGGCGCCAAAATTTTGGGTGTAATATAGGACATATTAATGGACCAACATTTAATTGTCAATTCTGGAGCTCGTAAACTTGGAGGTGCAGCACTGGAAATGCCAGAGAAGGACTTCAACAACCTGTAAAAACTACTTCTATCTTTCCTAATTATGCTTTCAGAATCAAAATAATGGAAATCAAATAACACCAAAAGAATTATGGTGTTGAAATCAAAAAGGAAAGTACGTAGAAAAATCTCAATGAAAGAGACTTCAAATCAGCATAAACAATCCTGATAATTGAAAGATGGAAAAGCATATATCTGAGACTAAACTTTAGTGCAGTCAAAAGACAGAGAAATAATTAGGTTGTGAAGTGCATTTGTCTTCATTAAAGATTTTCCTTCCTGCATTGAACCATCATTCTTGCACCGCAACAACGTTCCCATACTGGAATGACGTTCCTGTATTGAAGCGATGTTCCTGCATTAGAAGTATGTATTGTGCCTGCACTGAAGATTTGGACCTTCATACAAGAGCTATGGGTTCCTATACCAAAGTACTATGTTCTTGTACTAGGATATCGATTCTTGTGCCGAAACAGAGGTTCTTGTACCAAGAAATCAGCATTCCTATACTAGGTTTCCAAACCACTTGCAGAAAATGAAAAGGGTGTTAACTAAGAATAAATTGCAAGGCAAAACATAGCTGAGGAAATAAACATTCATAAACAAAATATTCTTTAACTAATCATACATTCAGAAACGAAAGGTACTGTTATCACAAAACCAGTACTGAGGGCTGCAACTAAGCATGGTCTCATGTAACTATTTCAACCTATCTTTAGACCAAAGATTAGCCTCTTTGATCAGAGAGGGCTCTCTCAAAACTCTTGATAAAATCCTTCACACACTAGATGGCTAACTCTTTATTTACTTATGAAAACATAACTGGTTGGAAACACACCAAAAGATATCTCATTGGGCTATGGAGTCTATAATATCAAGTAGACAAGAAAAACACAGTGATCTCATAGAAATCAAGGCTCTTAGCATTACAAGTCAAACATATTCCACCACACATAGCTTGCTGTATACACAGGAAGTCAGAGCATATAATTATGAATTCTGAGTGATTGCATACAACAAAACCATAAAATAACATAAGGTATAACACATCATCACTTCATTTAACCATGACAATCCTTCGAGAATCTTGAGAAGAGAATAACTCTGTTTTACTATTACTGTCAAAAAAGGTCTTACAGTCGCCCAAAACAACACACTTTTTCTATTAAGTATCCAACCTTTTTTACATCTAAGTTATTCCTATATATAGCCTATCAAAACACTGCTGTACGAGACTCCTCATCAAGCATGAAGGGAGCTCGGGCTTTTGACATAAATGACCTTAACAATAACATAAACAAACTAATTGATTACAAGAGATATGATGCTACGAAAACAGAGGATTCCATCATATTGGCACTTTAAGTCTTCTTCCTTGTATACCCTGCTGTGTCCTTGGAGCTTGCCACCTGTAGTATTGCAATAATAACCATATCCAAACTTAAAACAGATTCAATGTATATACAGCTCCGGATACTTGATGCATAGATGATTCAACAACCGAAAAGAAAATGAAGCCTATATTCTTGGTTGCTGCCTCCCCTCGGTGTTCATATATTAATGATCCATCTTTAATCCATTTAAACCTTGGATAGTCCCGTGTGACTGAAGAGAACTCATAACCCAACCATCCCACAACTGGACAAGTGTATCATTTAACACCTCAGCAGCTCTATCCAAACCCTAAAATTTCGGAGATAAAGTGACTTTTAGGCAAAAGACAAAACTTCGGCTTTTTCTTTGAATATTTACACCTGGCCTCCTTTTCAAAATATCTGACTGATCTTCTATAATCTCCATGCTGATATTAAACCATCTCTTTAAATATATGCTGACCTCAGCATTCCAACTCAAGCTTTAAACCTAACCAGTCATCTACAGCAGTTTCGTAGCGCGCTACGAAACTGCTGTAGGTCATCAAAATTAAATATATGAACCTCAAAACAGCAATATTTCAAATCTATGATTCCTTTAGTCTTTCCATACAGGTGTGAAGACACAAAAAAGTCTCAAAAACTTTTTAAAAAGACAATGGCCCAAAATATATCAAAATTTGAGAAAACACATTCCTCCTTGAATCATTTAGCTAGCTTGTCTAGCTTTTCTTTCAGGCTGATGACTTCCTCCTTCAACTTCTTGTTCTCTGCTCTTAGACTTGCATTCATTTGTTTCATAGTTTTTGCCTGTTTTAGAGCTGGTACTGTCCATACATAGGCGTCAGATACCGAACTAGCTTGACTGATCAAACTTGTTTTACCTTTCATCACAGCTTTCTTATAACTAGTATATCTCACTGCCTTCTCTTTAAAAATATTATGAACCTGAGGTATCTCCTTACTTGCTCCAGCTTGTTTTTTAATGGCAATCACATTTCCACTTTGACTAATAACCACCTTATTGTCCTTATTCTTGTTTTTAGCTGCTTGGACTATTTCAGAGAAGATTTCAAGTGCCTCTGTCCTAGGCATGTCTGAAGGGACTTTCTCTTTTTGAGCCTTTTCTGCTTCCTTCATTTGCCTCCTAGTCATTGGTCTGCGAGGTTTAAAGGCATACTCTTCACCTGGTTCTTCAAACTTTAACCTTTTGGAAGCCTTTGACTTCTTAGAACTTTCAGGTGAAGATTTTGTTAGATCAATATGCATAGGTGATACCAATTGATCTTGTTCTATTTCAAGTGGTTCAACTTGAATTGGATGTTCATGTTCTAATTCAATGGCTTCCAACAAATCATTTAGACTACCCTTAGAAACAGGACTCTCTTCCACATGAGCTGATTTTCCTTTTTCTTTGTTCAGCTGGCCTCTAGTTCTTACTCTTGAAACTCTTTCAACTTCACTAGACTTAATTTCATCTTTTCTTTTGTGAGTCTTCTGTTTAGATGATTCTGGTGTTTCTTTAAGAGGCAACTTAGAAGCTTCTTTTTCAGATACTTTAGATGATTTTGAAGTTTTGACTACTGATGCTTCAGGAGTTTCTTTAACTGCTAACTTAGGAGTCTTCTTTGTTGATGCTTCAGGTGTTTCTTTGACTGTTACAGACCTCTCTGGCTTCTTTGTTTTAGCTTTGGGCTTCTTATGGTCTGTTATTTCTTTCCTAATCTCAGCCAAAGTAGTATCCTCACTCCTATCCTCTCTTTCTCTTACAGGTAATGGAGTGAGGCCCGTTTTACTAGGGAAACCGGCCATGAATACAAACGAATCCCAGTCTTTACCAATTTTATGTAGGCTATCCAACACCAATAATTTAACCAGACCATGATGAAAAAGAGATGTTTCATAAGCTTCCTTCTTCAACTGAATCTTGTCACACATCTTAGTAATACTCCTGAATAAGTAAAAAGGGATGTCTATTGAGCTCTTACCAGTGAAGTGTAGTAGCAGCTTGAAATGATATGAGTAGACTTTGTTGTACCGACCTTCACATGTCAAGTACTTCTGGATGCATGTCAATAATGTAGCATAATTCTCCTTAAGATAGCTCCTTGGGACAGCTTTAGTAAGGTCTTCGTCTACATATGGTGCCTTTAAGAACTCCTTACACGGACCCATATCAAACTTGAAATTCTTGAACCATTCTTGGCCACCTCTTGGGATTTCTGTGACTGTAGAAATGACTTCAGGGAAACCGGAAACTCCAGCATGGCCACTTTTGAATTTAATCCCGTGAAGTTCACTGCAAATGCCTTGGTCACTTCTGCATGTCCACCTTTGAGTTTTTCACAAAACCGCCAACAACCAGCACCTCTGAACGCCTTTGCTACTTCCTCATCCCTGAGGGTTACATCTAATCCCTCCGGCTCTGTTCTCACACATCTACCCGAACGGTGCTCCTTTCTTTCCATGTTTCTTTGCACAATTCTACACAAGGAAATGACGGTGGTTTGCAGCACGAAAACACTCTTTGGCTGTAGAAATCAGGCTCGCTTGCAGTAGTCTGTTTAGAATAAAGCTCACGCTTTTCATAGAGCAGAAGACATTCATATGTTATGAAAAACACATTATGGAATGACCACTTCCTATAACGTCCTCCAAACTGACACCTAACTCAATGAAATCAGACCTGATGGCAAAGTAATGGCTAATCATGACACATAAATGGTGTGAGGAAACAATCATAACCGGACTCGTGACTCACTACTTCTCGGATTAGACATTCAAGGAAAAATGCTGCACAACAGCCCGAAACCCCGATTTCGTAGCGCGGGCAGTTCAAATTTAAAGGAATGCGCTACGAAATCGCTGACAAACGGGCCGCTACGAAAACACGCAAACATTATTTAGCAGCAGAACTGACCAATCACACTCGCGCTACGAAACTGTGCAAGTACCTAAGAGATCATACCCGCGCTGCGAAACTGCGCAAGTACCAATGACATGACATGACATAACTAACCATGATGGAAGATGACTAATGCCCTTGCCTTTACACGAATTTCATTCATAACTCTTGAATTTCAAAATTTGAAATTGACATAAGTTAACAAACCTATTTACAAGACCTCAAGACTTTATAAAAACTTATGGACAATTAACATATACATGAACTATAGATTCTAGTGATAACAGGTACTTCGAGAGTCAAAGAAATATCCTTACCAGAACAGGAAACTTCTTGCATTTGAAAAATAACTATCTGATCTAAATACAAGTAGGCTTCTTCCTGAGATGACTGTTATTATGTAAATCAAATTTGCACTTATTATAAATAGAAGTTTTAGCTTAGAGGTCCCTTCAATAATTTCAGTGTTAAATTGAGTTACTTCCACAAGGGAAATGAGTGCAAGCATAGATCTATATAATGCAAACAATGTTTCATTAAATCTCATAAAGATAAATTAATTCTAAACTGAACTTTCATGTTGAGAATGCTTGGAAACTTCACTCAGAAATAAAACACGATTTGCAGAAGAAAGAAAATGAACTTGCAGGAAATAAAAGGACTTGCAGAAGTAAACTAAGCAACCTTCACTTGCAGAAATGAAAACGCACTGATGCAAGTAACCAAAACGCACTCCTTTTGTAGAAAGGAAATTAAACATGCATCAAAGGAAAGCAGGGTTAACACGAAAGGTAGGAAATAAACACACCCAAGCCTGCACACTTCAGATCTGAATCACACATCTTATAAAGAAGTCAAATCATGTTAACTATGAAAGAAAAAAATATAACCTGCTCAAACCTTGCATAAAAATAAGTTTAACACACTTCACGGAAAAGGGAGAATGAGTTGGGTTGGCTGGGCCCTAGCCAACCAGCTCGTTTCCCTATTACGAGATCAAATCAACTGCTCAAATAACGCATCACCTAAAATATTGGAACATGGAATGAATAACTAGCGTAGCTCCTTGTATTAAACTCAGTAATTGAAAATGTACATCGTGGATTGCTAGATCCAGCCCAGAAGTATGGCAACACAAAATTACAGTGCAAGAAAAATTTCTACAAAGTATCACCCCATAAGTCCACCCCATAATCCATAATTTATACATAAAACTCTACTCTCAGTCGTAATGAAACATAACATAAAAATATGTTTGAACAGCAATCAACCTCCATCTTTAGTTCATTCATAATGCCCCAAGCTTAATACAGAGAATGGAACAAATCCTCGATGAGAGATGTGCACCAATATTTAACAGATATGATATTTTAGGATTCAATTGGTCAGCTTCCTACCTAGTGCAGGAACGGAAGACGGTATAGTAATGACGAATGGTACAGGAATGATGATCGGTACAAGAATGATGGTCGGTACAGGAACGACAGACGGTACATGAACGATGGGCAGTACAAGAACTTCAGATCCTACATCTTTAGCACATCCATAACGCTCTAATCCTGATGCAAAAAAAATGGAACAAACTCTCAAAGGCAGGTACGTGACATTCCTCAACAAATATGATATTTTTGGAGTGAATCTGGAATGAATCGTCCAGCTTTCCACCTAGTAAAGGAATAGGGGGCGATACAGGAACTATGGATCCTGTACCAACCGAACTTCACTTTAGATTAATGACATTTACTCACCATGCCTTAAGGAAATATGAAAAGGTAAGTTACAAAGGAATTTAAATATATTTAACCTTTTTAATAATGAATAAGCCCCTATGATCCATATTCAATAAAATCACAGAGAGAGACCAAAAATCATGTGTAAAGGTTTAATTTTAATTGTAAAATAGAGGCTTAGGTAGTGTAGTTAGGAAAAAGATAGGGTTAAAAGAAGGACAATTGTGGTGACCAACATCCCCCCAACCTCACCTTGTTGTGTGTCCTCACACAACTACTGACCTCCGCAAAAAACAAAATTATGAGCCTTCCTTTACTTCTGGATCTGAATATTGATTCCCGACCCTCATCATGACTTTGATTGGAGTATGGTAGTGCTTTATTAAAATAAGGTTATCTAGACTTATAATATCCCTGCACTTAAAACATTTATTCCCATTGGGCAATGATAAATAATGTCAGTTAAATAAAAAAAATTGATGTAATGGTTCCTGCACTCAAACCCAACTTCCTATACTTAAACATATATTCTTGCACCAGAATGTTGCGGCTCCTGTACTGCATAAAGGATTCTTACAAAATAAATTTTGTTTGTTATACATAGGTTGAATTCACAAAAAAATTGAAAATTTAAAGGAGCTTCTTCTATTGCCAGTTTCCAGGTGTCATTATGCATTCCCGATCTGATCCAGTAAGGTTTCCAAGAATTCAACAAATCCTGCAAAAATAATTACTAAGACTAATCCAAATAAATTATGATGTCAGGGCTACCATAGGAATGCTAATAATGTCCTTACTACAAGAATAGTGTTATCATGAAATAGTCAACAATCAAAACTTCCTCAAAGCATCTCAAGAGCAGCCTTAGTCAGTAGGTCTTCACTTTCAATGGCCTCATTATTATAAATAAAAGTGACATTATTTGGAAGCCAAGGCATTAAAATGGATGGAAAGAGGGAAAAGAAATATGACAAAATGATACCTTCCCAGGATGACCATCTTACTGTTACCCAAGTGTATAGTTGAAGCTTCTGTTGTTCAAGCAAAGCGAATCACCTTCACTAAGGATCCCACATCCTTTAAAACCTTCATATTTATGAAAGATATATCTCCAAAGAACATTACTAAAAGGATATTAAAGCCATTCTCAGAGAGATATGATAATGAGTTCAGGGAAAGACAAAAACAACCACATAAATCATTGTGTAAATTTAACTTTAATACCACAAGCATGGCCCTACTGCCAGCAGGTGTCTATAACCTCAACAAGGGTGCCTTTTAACCCCATGAAATGTTTGTATGCCATCTATTAGATATAAATTCAAAGTCAATTGAAATCATTTACAATTTTTAGAAGTTAATTGAAGGCCATTGTCCTGGCTTGGTAACCAGTTAACAATAATGTCATTCACAAGAATTAACAAGTCGGCTTGTGATAAGACCTCTTGTCTTCCATATTTTCAACTAAAATCCATTACCCTAGCTTGGTGACCAGTAGCGGTAATGTCATTCTCATTAGGACCCATGATCATGGTAGTTCATCTTGTAATGAGACCTCCCATCGCTCAATTAATCATTTTGAAAGAAACTTTGATTATAATTAACCTTACGTAGGTTACTTAATAGGTGGGGAGGAAAATCTTCTCCTTAAGAGCACGGGATGGCATGAAAAAATTTTAATTACTAATACTTACTGATTGGTCATTCTACCCTAAAGACTCATTTTAAAGAAAACATCTAGGATAATGACTAAAAAAATCCTTAACTTGATCGTGCTAGGGTTCTTATGAGAGATCATTAGGGTTTTATAGGAGTGGTCCACCATAGGAGGCTCTTCATCAATACCTTCAAAGAGAAACTTGAAATGATTTCTTGGATGATAGTTTGTTATAATGAATAGGTCAAAAGTAAGTTTTTAAGCTTATGAATGGAAAGTATTAAATATAGCAATAACAATCCCCCTAACTGACCTAATGATTAATCTCAACCAACAATTAAAGTCACTTTATAGGATATGTGGCATTAAAAGTGAATTACTTCTGACAAGTCTTACCACAAGAGTGCTTAATGATAGAAATTCCAATAGTTGTGCCTTAAGAATTTCAGTTTCAAGAGTGTTGCTATACAATTTTAATTCAAATGACATTTTTATTCGTTGATCTTATACTACCCTACCCTAATTTAAAGAAAGGAAGGTCTCCTTCAAGTGTAGGAGTACTTCCAATGTAGTCATGTGCATTAAAAAATGTTAAATATACTCACACTTAGTTTTAAAGAATAAGCTTCAACACATACCAAATTATGAAAAACTAGTTGCTTTAATTGATATGGTACCAAGAGTTGTCGAACGATGAGGAAACAAGGTGTGTGGATGACTGCTTGAAACCAGAATTCAATAGGATCCACATATTTATGATTCTCCAACTTATGCAATCCTTCCACAACTTCATAATCACTCTTTAGGAGGCATAAGGGATATGGTGAAAGATAAAAGAAAAATCCCTCAAGTTCAGGCTCAAATATTTGCTTTTCAGATTGACAAGAATGGTGAAGGTAAATTCTAGGGTTTTTAGCAACAATAGTTTTAGAATAGGTTCCAATTATAGATTGCTCCTCTAATGGTGAAGTTTCTACCTAAGGTGAATGTTCTGTAGTGATGGGAGATGTTTCCAAACTCACCTCTTCCCCCAACCTTGAAGATATATCATTATACTCAATAGGGGAATCAATGGGAAGAATGGGTGTTTTAAATTGTTGTGCAACCTGTGGGTTTGGATTATGGTTTGGGATATGGTTTAGATTAGGATTTTGATTTGGATTAGGATTTGGGTTAGGCTTTGGACTAGGGTTATGTCTAGGGTTTGGATTAGGTTAGGAATTAAGGTATGCATTAGGGCTAGGACTAGGGTTTGGGTTAAGATATGGACTAGGGTTTGGATGAGGGATAGGGTATGGAGTAGGATAAGTGCTAGGGCATGGATTAGTGTAAGGTTGCATATGTAGTTGTGATCATGGAGGAGGATAACTTGGTGGTGCATTAAGTGTAAATTGTGATTGTTGTTGTTTTTCAAGTAATTGATCTTTCATGAAATACGTCCATAGGGAAGAGGCTCCAAACCATTCTTGAGGCTGTGGGGATGTTTGACTTGAGGAAGAGGGCCAAGGAGAAGGACATTGTGGCCATGAAGTAGGATATTCAACTGGAAGAGGACTAAAAGCTTTCCATGGAACTGCAGGATTATAAATCTGTTGAGAAACTTGCTCAGGAGAATAAGCATTAATCCAAGTATTGAATGATGATGGGTTTTGAGTTATACCTGGTGGATAATTTGATTCCTTACTTGATTTCTTGAGTACCTTTAGCAATCCTGGTAGTGATGGGAAATGTTTTGTTGCATGAGCCTCTTCACAAATTCTGCAAACTTTTAGGCTACTAAGTGGACACTTTCCAAGGAAGTGTTTCCTTCTATAATTGGCACAAAAGATCAATAATGGTTCTTCATCCTTCTTTTGTTCTTCGTGCAAATCATCAAATTTTGAAATCAAAGATTTAATAATATTAAATTTATGTTCAAGCAAAATATTAAACTCTTCACTTGTGAGTTCTTCATTGGATGATTTATATGTCTCTGTAGTAGCATCAAAACTCCTCATTGAATGATTCCTAAAAATACCATTTTCTTGTTTTCAACAAGCCAACTGGTATATTCTGTCATCACATGGTTTAGTATATATATAGGGGGTTCTTACAACACCCGAGAAATAAAAAAACCTTCAAATAACCAAGATATGCAAGAAAGAAATAAAGTCAAAGTGTTAGGCCCCTATACTACTAGTGTAACCCCTTATTGTTATTAGTACAACCCCCTTATTATATTGTTGTACCCATGTAGTGCCCATATTGTTACTATTGTGCCCCATAGAATCCCACTATTGTTATTATTGTGCCCTTACATTATTATTGTTATGTCGGCTCTGATTATATTATGACCCCTTAGACTCCTATATATAGAAAGGAGGTCTTTTATTTTGTATCATCCAAGAATTGTTCATTTATGTAATGTAAAGGAGGTTGCCCCATCAAAGAGGCTGAATTCTAAGGCGTTGATCTATCTTTCCTATCTTTTTGTGAGCTGGTTTCATAACATTTGGTATCAGAGCTTTGGATTCTAGGGTTTCGCTGCTCCAAATAGGTCATCGTGGAATTTTCACTATAACCTTTTTCTGCGACGTTTCAGAAACTAAAAACAAAACCCATTTGAGACAAAATTGCACTGAACCTCGGGTCCAAATTTCAAAGCTTTTCGCACTATATTTGTAGAGATATGATCTAAGGAAGTTGGTCTTTTTGCAGACTCCTGAATTACATTCCAAACAGGTGACCTGGGGAAAATCATCATAACTTTCTCTCTGAGCATCAGATTTAAATTTCGTAAGAAGGAACAGAAAGAGGACAGACTTTAGTTTCTTGTATATATTTTTCAGAGCCAAAGATCAAAACAGTGACACGTGGCACGTCGTACAAGTTCTCTCTACTGAACTAGTCTATAATCAGGTCACTGTGGGAGATTTGGCATAACTCTTCCTTGGAGAATCCAATTTGGATCAGACTGGTGGCATTGGAAAGAGGACACAGAGGGATACTATAGGTCGCAATTTCAGAACTTAAAGATCCGAAACTACAAAGTTACAGTCATTTCAAGATCGAGCTCCTAAAATCAAGAAAAAGCAAGATGAGGAAGCTTGATGGCAAGGATCCGGTAAATTGGATACTTCAGATGGAGCAATATTTTGATCTACATGGTGTACCATTGTTACAAAAGATATGAATTGCATCTTCATATTTAGAACCGGATCAATTTTTTGGTATAAAGTGCTTTTTTTCGTAAACAACTTGTTACGTGGTCAATTTTCACGGAGGAAATGATAGCACATTATGAGGATACAAAGAGTAACACCTTCTTTAGAGCAACACCACAACAATTGGAAATAGTAAAAGGGCTTTGTTACATAGTGGAAAGCAAAATTATGGCAACAAGGAAGTCTACCCCTCACAACTATAAAGATGGAAGTGTTGTTTCTCCTAGCCTTCCACAACCTACAAGGGTTACACCACAACAATTGGAAGAAAAAAGAGAAAAGGGGCTTTGTTACAATTGTGATAGAAAATGTACTAAAGGTCATAAGTGTGCTGAGAAGAAATTATTTTACATAGAGTATGAAGAGGAGGAAGAAAAGGATCAAGAAACATCAAAAGAAGAGGATATACGCCAGGACCCAACCCCAGAGAAAGAAGAAATGAATCAGACCATATCTTGTAAAGCATTGGCAGGAATTACCACTCCTCAAACTATCAAGATAGAAGGATATATCAAGAAGAAAAATGTTCAAGAAGTGAAAGATCACATTGAGCATCACGAAATGAATCCGACCATATCTTATAAAGGATTGGAAGAAATTACCACTCCTTAAACTCTAAAGATAGAAGGACATATCAAGAAGAAGAAGGTTCAAGCAGTGAAAAATCACTTCGAGCATAAACAACAAGTTCTCTAACTTTTAAAGGATAATGCCACTTTGGTGCAAAATCGAATGAAACAACAGGTAGATCAACATCGTAGTGAAAAATGTTTTGATGTAGGTGATTGGATATTTTTACTACTACATCTCAAGCAAGCTATTTATGAGAAGGAAATGTTGGCAATACTACATGCACTTAATAAATGGCGACCTTACCGAATGGGAAGACACTTCAAGGTAAAAATGGATCATGATAGTCTTAAATACTTTTTAGAACAACTATTATCTTTAGAAGAACAGAAAAAATGTGTCACAAATATGTTGGGTTATGACTTTGACATCATCTATAGAAAATGGAAGCAAAATTTTGTTGAAGATGCACTCTCAAGTAAGGATGAGGATGTGGAAGCATTGTTTTGTCCTATTTCTATTATCCAACTAGATTGGATAAATGAAGCAAGGGATGAATGGAAGAAGGACGAAGAAGTATGGCCACTTATTCAAAAGTTGCAAAAGATCCCTATTCAAACAATATTTCCAGAAATAAGAACCCGACGGCTACGAAATAGGTCAATTTCAGAGTATCTCGTCAAGTGGAAGAACTTACCCGCTGAAGATTCCACATGGGAGGACAAGAATTTTATACAGAAGCATCAAGAACTACTCAAGCATTGAGGACAACACTTTTTGAAGGAGAGGGGCATGTTAGGCCTCTATACTACTAGTGTAACCCCTTATTGTTATTAGTACAAACACCTTATTATATTGATGTACCCATGTAGTGCCCATATTGTTACTATTGTGCCCCATAGAAGCCCACTATTGTTATTATTGTGCCCTTACATTATTATTGTTATGTCGGCTCTGATTATATTATGACCCCTTAGACTCCTATATATAGAAAGTAGGTCTTTTCATTTGTATCATCCAAGAATTGTTCATTTATGTAATGTAAATGAGGTTTCCCCCTCGAAGAGGCTGAATTCTAAGGCGTAGATCTATCTTTTCTATCTTTTTGTGAGCTGGTTTCATAACACAAAGAACATAAACATGCAAGAGAAACAAGGTGAAAAGAAAACCAAACTGCAGCAGGTCACCAAGGTCAATCCCCTAAGCACCTCCCCGAAAACGGCACCAAAATGTTGGGTGTAATATAGAGCATATTAATGGACCAACATTTAATTGTCAATCTGGGAGTTCGTAAACTTGGAGGTGCAACACTGGAAATGCCAGAGAAGGACTTTGGCAACCTACAAACCCTACTTCTATCTTTCCTAACTATGATTGCACAATCAAAAGAATAGAAATCAAATAACACCAAAAGAATTCTGGTGTCGGAATCAAAAAATAAAGTAGATTGCAAAAACTCGATGAAAGAGACTTCAAATCAACATAAACAATCATGATCAATGAAAGATGGAAAGGCAGATATCTAAGTCTAAACGCCAATGCAATCATAAGACTGAGAAATAATTAGGTTTTGAAGTGCATTTGTCTTCATTAAATATTTTCCTTCCTGCATTGAACCATCATTCTTGCACCACAACAATGGTTCTGTACTGCAACGACGTTCTTGTACTGAAGCGATGTTCCTACACTGGAAGTATGTATTGTGCCTGCACTGAAGATTTCGACCTTCATACAAGAGCTCTAGGTTCCTGTACCATAGCACTATGTTCCTGTACCAGGATATCGATTCCTGTACTAAAACAGAGGTTCTTGTACCAAGAAATCAATGTTCATGTACTGGGTTTCCAAACCACTTGCAGAAAATGAAAAGGGTGTTAACTAAGAATAAATTACAAGGTGAAACATAGCTAAGGAAATAAACATTCATAAGCAAAATATTATTTAACTAATCATACATTTAGAAATGAAAGGTACTTCGAGATTCAAAGAAAAATCCTTGCTAGAACAGGAAACTTCTTGCATGTGAAAAATAATTATCTAATCTAAATACAAGCAGGATTCTTCCTGAGATGACTGTTATTATGTAAATCAGATCTGCACTTATTATAAATAGAAGTTTTAGCTTAGAGGTCCCTTCAATAATTTCAGTGTTAAATTGAGTTACTTCCACAAGGGAAACGAGTGCAAGCACATATCTATATAATGCAAACAGTGTTTCATTAAATCTCATAAAGATAAATTAATTCTAAACTGAACTTTCATGTTGAGAATGCTTGGAAACTTCACTCAGAAATAAAACACGATTTGCAAAAGAAAGCAAATGAACTTGTAGAAAATAAAAGGACTTGCAGAAGTAAACTAAGCAACCTTCACTTGCAAAAATGAATACCCACCAGTGCAAGTAACCAAAACACACTCATTTTGCAGAAAGGAAATTAAACATGCATCAAAGGAAAGTGGGGTTTACAAGAAAGGCTGGAAATAAACACACCCAATCCTGCACACTTTGGATCCGAATCACACATCTTATAAAGATTCAAATCCTGATAACTATGAACGAATAAAATATAACCTGCTCAAACCTTGCATAAAAATAAGTTTAACGCACTTCACGGAAAAGGGAGAACGAGTTGGGTTGGTTGGGCCCTAGCCAACTAGCTCATTTCCCTATTACGAGATCAAATCAACTTCTCAAATAATGCATCACCTAAAATATTGGAACAGGGAATGAATAAATGGCGGAGCTCCTGGTATTAAACTCAGTAATTGCAAATGTAATTCGTGGATTACTAGATCCATACCAGAAGTATGGCGACACAAAATTACAAGGCAAGAAAAAATTCTACAAAGCATCGCCCCCTAAGTCCACCCTAGAATCCTTAATTTATACATAAAACTCTACTCTCGGTCGTAATGAAACTCAACAGAAAAATATGTTTGAACAACAATCGACCCCCATTGCCCCAAGCCTAATACAAAGAATGGAACAAATCCTCGATGAGAGATGCACACCAATATTTAATAGATATGATATTTTAGGAAGTAATTGATCAGTGGTCCACCTAGTGCAGGAAAGATGATCGATACAGGAAGGACAAACAATACGAGAACTTCAGATCCTACATCTTTAGCACATCCATAATGCTCCAATCTTGATGAAAAAAATGGAACAAACTCTCAACGACAGGTGCGTGCCATTCCTCAACAAATATGATATTTTTGGAGTCAATCCGAAATGAATCGTCTAGTTGTCCACCTGGTATAGGAATAGTGGGCGGTACAGGAACTATGGATCCTGCACCAACTGAACTTCACTTTAGATTAATGACATTTACTCACCATGCCTTAAGGAAATATGAAAAGGTAAGTTACAAAGGAATTTAAATATATTTAACCTTTTTAATAATGAATAAGCCCCTATGATCCATATTCAATAAAATCACAAAGAGAGACCAAAAATCATGTGTAAAGGTTTAATTTTAATTGTAAAATAGAGGCTTAGGTAGTGTAGTTAGGAAAAAGATAGGGTTAAAAGAAGGAAATTGTGACAACCAACAATAATCACTACATGCACAACTCTACTTCTAGCCTATAACTTGAATTTACTGAGTTAACTATTAGGCAAGGCCTTCTCACACAAGTTAATTGTAATCCAAGTCATTCTGCTAACGTGGAAAATCTAATTACTCAATTTGACGAAGGCACAAGTCAAAATTGATCCTTTTTCTTGCTACAATTTCAACACTCCCTCTTAGCAAGAAAAGGGCTTGCACAACCCCAATCCTGCTCTTGTAAGAATGTACTATAACTAAACTCCCTCTCACTGTTGTTGTTGCTACTGCAACAAATGCAACTGTGAAGCATCCCTAATACTGAATCAACTAATTCTTTGAGTTGCAACTGTCTCTTGAGTCTATGATCGAGCCTAGCCTGCAACTGTCGCTCAAGATTTGACAACATCAACTGACATTGATCCTCCTGCTACTTAATATTGCAGGCCCTTGTAGCAAGGGTAATGATCCATGAGAAGAGTATACTTCAACTATTGTTGCTCTCCTATGGACCCTGCCCAAATCTTTGCAACTGTGGGACTAAGGTTGTACATCGCCCCACCTCACTCCTAGAGGTATAGTTTCATGCATGGCAAAATCTAATCTACTCATATTGTTGCTACTACTGCTCAGTTGTTGCTTCCACACTGTTGCTGCAAGTACTATAATAATGAGTATGATCTCCTTAGATTCTGAAGTAAAAGCTTCCATAGGGTTGCTCCCTCTGAAACTAGACTCCCTCTGAGTCTTGATCTCCCTGTGGGAAATCTCTCTGCTCCTCAATCTGCCAATATCAATGATCACAACTAAATTTTGTGTCACTAAACATTTGCCTCGCTGATCTTTCCACTAGCAATCTTCTAGCTCCATTAAGAATTCTGCATATAGGGTCTTCTAGATCTACCCTGAATTAGGGCTTCATAACTCTACCTCCTAACAACTCATTAGTTCTTAAATAATCATTTTACATGAGGACTTCAAGGATTTCCCACAAGTCAAGCTTCTGCTACTCCAGAACGTTTCTCCTAGGTCTCTTGTGATGATCCTAAATTTGTTTCGACCTTAGAAATTCGAACTTCCCTCCAATGCATGCTCAAGCCTCAATCCATTGAAAGACATTTTTCGTGCACTAAAAATAATATGCACTAAAAATTCTGCAAATAGAAGTCTCTAAAGGAGAAGATCTATTAACTAGTGTCTATTGTGATTTCAGGCTCTGATACCATGTAGAAATTAAAATAGATTTTCTAATACTAATGAAATCGAACTGAAATCAAGAGATTATGAATTTCCTCTACTATTCTACGAAATAGAAATCACAATTTAGAAACACCTGCAATGACATGCAACCATCAAAACCACAAGAACATAATGATTTTCATGGGAACCCAACTAGGAGAAAACCCCTTTGTTGCTTTGCATTAATTCAGATGAAAATAGAAACTTGCTTCAACTCTGAAGCACACCCTACACTGCAAAATTTTTCTCTTACTTCCTGACCTGCTCTAGCAAACACTTAGGCAATTCAAGGCCCCAACTTCCTCCTCTTTACTTACCTAATCCTTGAGGAAATTAGCGCCTAAAAGATAGGAATCGCCTCCTATTTACTTGCACAAATCCCAAGGAATGATTCACCTGCTTAGTGCAAAAGCACTGTACAGTCAACAATATATAATTATAAATACAAACATGCCTTTTTCCTCCACCTCAACCAGACAATTCAAATTCCATGCATACTGTGTTTATTTTTAGCTGATTGACTAGTTAACTGAGAGATCACTGAGTTAACAACAATTCTACTACTCAACTTACTCAAGTAATGACTAGAGCTCAGTTAACTGAGTTCAACTAACAATAACTCAACTAGATTTCTAAATCTTAGCAATCATTGCATGCACAACTCTACTTCTAGCCTACAACTTGAATTTACTGAGCTAACTAGTATATAAGGCCATGTCACACAAGTTGATTGCAATCCAAGTCATGCTGCTAATGTGTAAAATTGAATTTCTCAATTTGGCTAAGGCACAAGTCAAAATTGATCCTTTTTCTTGCCACAATTTCAACAGAGAATGGAAGACATAAAGAGATATTAGGCAGCATAAACATTCATACTGAATATCGATAATGCCTAATAAGAATATAATTGTATAGAAGAATCTCTATAGTGAAACATCTATACATATATGAATTGAATAGAAACAACAATCTAGTGATACAGATAAATTAAATCAAACATATTGCTTAATCAATTCACTCGGTAATGAACATAACTTTTCAGTGGGATGTCAGGGAGGTTGACACTCAACCCAGCCTTTCCTATATTTCTATACAACCTCAAACGAATGCAGAAAAAGATTATGTATTCATAGGAAAACACTCACACAACAACCAAATCTGAGGTTGTTGAAGCTGATCTCTGAATATTTTTCAGCTTTTCTTAAAACTTGGTCAATTCGGCCACCATTTCTCCAACTGTTGAAATGTAATTTACAAATCCTTTACCCTTCATGTATAACATCTATTGGGAAGAATTAGAATAAGAGTTACCCTATTCTTGAAATAATTTGTATAAGTTCCTAGGTATAAACTTAAACTTGATTAGGTAGACACATATCTTCAACAAATGTACTCAACTTTACGATTTCCCTATACTCTAGCATGTTCATCTCTTCACATTTGGAACTGCTATCCTTGATTTCCACCAACCTTTTTGTGACTTTTTACATTCATATTCAAGCTACAACAAATGCTCAAAACAAGTACGAGCATTGGGTAACATGTCAGAATGTGAACCATTCTTATAGATGACAAATTTGAAGTTTGTGATCCCCTTAATTGGTGCATGATCACTATCTATTACAAAGAAAAGTAACTTTGTTTTGTTCTCCTTATTAGTGACCGAACAACCTCGCAAAAAAAAATCATAGATGACATGAATGTTACTTTTATAACCATCTTCATATATTATATGTTTCTCTAGCATTTCGAATCAACTACGAGACTATTGGAAATTAAATGTTTTGGTTCAATAGGCTGCAATAGTTTCAATACTCAACATTTGCATAGTTTCTGAAATTCCTTTTGAATTAATCAAATAATGATGTTATCAAAGTCTTAAGAAAATACTTAGTACATAGTTTACTGCTAGGAGAAAAACATATAATAATGGTGCATTAGCTACCAAATGACTCACAGAACCATGGTAGCCTAGGGGAGTGGGAAGTGAAAGCAACTTTAATATTTTGTGTATTTCATGTTCTTGAACATTCTACCCATAGGTAAAAGATAAATTACACAAAATCTTGGCAGTAACAGTCATTTCCTCTTCTGGTCTATTGATCATAATTTGATAGACTTTCCCAAGCTTTGCTTGAAGCATTTGCTGCAATAAGAGCATTTCTAAGTGAAACAGAAAATGTAGCTCCTTTCATAAATATATCCCAAGGAGGTAATGGATTTACTAGTTCTCCAGCATAGCCTAGCCAAAAATATGTTGACAAATCAATCAATCTTCTAGCAATGTGTGCTTCAATAATCAGGTGCCACATGTTTCAACCTGTTCCGCTTAAACTATCATTGCTGCTAGAAATATTACAATTTCACTATTGAGGCTAGAAACAAAGTTTGTTGCTTTGGAAGCAGCCTAATTGGCTACATAAACTACAAATTGAGGAGTTTCCAACAGACTCTCAAACTATCCTAAAATATTAAGGCTTGATACTAAGGCTATAATCCTGAAAAATAATGCAAATCTAATACTCCCAAACCATAGTTTTTGCATTATTGTGGACCCGTGACTCTAGCTTCCCTACAATTTCTTCTTTTAAACCTTCAAAAAACTAATTCACCATCATTTTCAGAACTGGAGTAAACTTATGTTCCAAAAATGGCATTTTATAGCTACGAGATTAACTCCAATTAGTGTTGAACAGTAATTTTGAACCTTTGTAAGACTTGTAACTTCTTTTGATATATACCCTTCTCTCTCTTGTAGTGTCTTCACAAGAGCTTCCATTGCTCCAGCATTTATCAAGTAGAATGATGATGCTTACTATTCACATATCCTCCATTTCTAATATGTACTTCTGTACTTTCAGTAGATGGCCTCCAAGACTTTTAACTGGTGAAATTCATGACAGTATAAAATTGTTTTACCTAGAGAGAAACCAATGTTGTTTGTTGGAGATCCTGGTCTACTAGATGAAATCATGGCAAAGGTTTTTTTATCCTTCATCGCATCCCCATTCTTACACTGTAAATTTCTTGTGGCTTTTAGGTTCTTGGTTGAACCTAAGTCTATACAGTCAAAAGACAGTGAAAAACAGAAAAGCGATAAAATGCTCGTGCATTTTTCTAGAAAAAAAATTAATGAATAACATCAACATTGGACCCATATCATGATGCCACATCTCCAACAAGATATCTCTCATCACACTACTCTATAAATGGTTTTTATAAGCTTGAAACTTTTCCTTTGACATATGACCAATCATTGCTTTCTATTGCAACTTGCTATGAAAATCTAACGTCTATGTTTTCGACATTGTTGAGGTTTCCTTTTAATCATGCCAAATACAAATAGAATAGTAAAATGATTATGACTTAGGCTCCAACTAGCCTATTGATGCCTTTGGAGTGGTTTAGGTGATGCTAATTTGAATAATATTTTTCCAAACAGCTACTTGTATGAAAACAAAAACAAAAAATGCTTTTGTGCCAATTACAATTATTCAAATACAAAATTCCTAATTGCCACCAGATAATTTTAGAAGTGGTCAATTTGGATTATATTGTTCACCACATGTGCTCCTACCACGAAAAGGTATGGATCCCCGTAAAAATTACAACACATTCAATTTCACCCTATTCTCAATAGAGCCAAAATAAACCCCTTTGTGAGGTCCCTTTTTTATTGTCAAAGACTCACAAACAAGAGCAGACTAATCAAATTTTAAAGGGTTTCCTCCAAGAATATGTGGATGTATAGGAACAAAATATTTAACTGTGCTGTTATTGATATCACCAAGAACTAGCATCATTGCATTTACTTCACTCCATTGTCCATATCTGAGGAAATTTCCCTTTGAAGTTAATTGAGACATCACTGCTTCAATAACATTACCAAGATTTTTTTCTTCTATCTCTACCCTTGTCACCCATTTCCGCAAGTCAAGTTCACTCTTCGCCCCATTAATGCATCATAGAGATCTATTGGTTAATATATCCCAATCATCTAAAATGGGCAGAGGAGATGTAAACTCATGTCATAATTCGCTCAACAAGGTATCCATCTTGGACTTCAGCGAGCCCCAATATTCTTTCTGGATACCTAGATTGTCGAGAATCATCAACTCATTTTCCATCTTCTGATCCACAACAATATGATTCACCACCAGGAGAAAAATGCACATAATGAGCTCTTCCATTACCAAAACAATTCTATAAGACGTGGAGCATTTGTTGTAGTAAGAAATCGATAAATGTGCAACCTATTGTAATGAAATGGCTACTTAGCAAACTTGTTGCCTCCTTTAACCTGTATTGTCACTAAAACCATAAGTGGATTTCACAGGGGACCCTATGGTAATCGTTTTTTGTGCAAGAGGGTGGGGAATTTACTAGCATGCGACATGTCAACAAAGATAGTCTTAGGAAACATGGAATTGCGTGTTTGTCTGAGTGGTTAATTAAACAGGAAAGAAATGAAACCAAATAACTGATTGGAAACCAAAAGAATGACACAAGTAAACACAAGATTTTACATGGTAAAACCTTGACAGTGTGTCAAGGAAACATCCACGGGGAAAGGGATTGGATCTTTATTAAATAAACAATGATTCTCCATGGTTACAATAGTTCGGGCATTCATCAGTTTTATAAGAGCCTCCTCCGTTACATAACTGCTATTTCGGTATAAAACTAACTTGGCAGTAACTAATACAGTTTTTACACATATTTACATAATTCGTTGTCAAATTTCAACAAACTCCACCTTGACAACAATTTTCCTAATCCCTTGCCCATGCCCATTCATCATCTCTTCTACAAGCCAAGAGAAGCTAAACACCATTGCAGCTTCTCCACTATAATTGGCTTCATGAATATGTCTGCATAATTCTCCCGTGTGTGGACCTTCTTGAGAGCTACTTTTCCGCCATTGTTCACATGTCTCAGAAAATGATACCTTACATCAATGTGCTCGCTCTTTCTATGATAAGCTGGATTTGTGGCCAAGTGAATAGCACTCTGACCATCACAAAGTACATTCACTCTCTCCTGCATCCTTCCAATCTCATCAAGTAAACCCTTTAACTAGTTTGCTTCTTTATTGGCATTTGAAGTAGCTATATATTCTTCTTTGGTAGTGGACAACGCAACTGTTTCTTGAAGCTTTGACATCCAACTAATTGCTCCACCTGCAAGACTAAAGACATCACCTGTAGTAGATCTCCTTTTGTCCAAATCACCTGCATAATCAGCATCCACATATCCGCAGGTTGATCCTTCACTACCATTAAAGATGATGCAATGATCACTTGTGCCTCGTAAATACCGAAGAACCCATTTCACTGCTCGCTAATGTTCTTCACGTGGATTTGCCATGAACTTGCTGACAACTCCAACTACATGTGAAATGTCAGGTCTTGTAGATACCATCGCATACATTAAGTTGCCTACAACATTTTCATATGGTACACGAGACATATACTGCTTTTCGTCATTAGTTCCAGGACTCAAAACCGAAGAAAGCTTAAAATGGAAGCTAATGGAACATTAACAGGTTTCACACTGTTCATACCGAACTTTTCAAGTACTCTTTCAAGTTTCTTCTGATGTGATAACCAAAGGTTACCATTTTTCCTGTCTCTATGTATCTCCATGCCCAATATATGTTTTTCTGCTCCAAGATCCTTCATATCAAATGTCCTAGAGAGTTGAGCCTTTAACCTGTTGATCTCTTCCATGCTTTTGCTTGCAATAAGCATATCATCAACATACAAAACTAAGATAATGAATTTTCCACTGAAACTCTTGAAGTATACACAATGATCATACTCACTTCTAATAAAATTATGGCTCACCATGAGGGAGTCAAACTTCTTGTACCATTGCCTAGGAGACTGCCTCAAGCCATATAATGATTTCCTGAGCTTGCAAACTAATCTTCTGTTGTGATCTTGTACAAAACCTTCTCGTTGTTCCATATATATCTCTTCATCCAAAACACCATGTAGAAAAGTTGTTTTAACGTCTAACTGTTCTAACTCAAGGTTCAGTAATGTAGTTATTGCCAACACAGTACGAATAGAAACAATTTTTACGACTGGTGAAAAAATCTCATGAAAGTCAATACCTTCAACCTGAGAATACCCTTTTGCTACCAGCATCGCCTTATACCTTTCGATATTTCCATCAACTTTCCGTTTCAATTTGAAGACCCATTTGCTCCCTTTAAGAAGTTCTACAAGATCCCAGGTATTGTTCTTGGCTAAGGAATCCATTTCTTCTTCCATAGTCATTTTCCATTTTTCACTATCTGTATCATCTACTGCTTCCTGATAATAAGAGGGTTCCCCATCTTCAGTAATCAAAGAAAAAGACGAAGCAGAATCTTCATACCTTTTGGGAGTTTTTCTTTCCCTTATAGACCTTCTTAGAGTGACTGGTTGCTGAACTGGTTCAGAAACTTCAACAGTTTCCTTTGTATCTTCATCACCTTTTCCTCCAGAAGTCTCTCCTTCCTTTCGACTTTCAAAAAAGGTCTAGCCTCCAACTGAATTTGTTGATTTGGCGATACCTGTTCCTATTCAATTCTTTCAACATTTGATTTTAAAAGAGAAGATTCATCAAATGTTACATCTCTACTAATGACTATCTTTCGTGACGTAGGATCCCACAACCTATATCCTTTCACCGTTTAGTCATACCCAACAAAGAAATAATATTTCAATTTTGGATCTAATTTTGAGCATTGATTTTTAGGAATAAGATCATAGGCATCACAACCAAATATACTCAAATGTGAATAATCACAAGACTGACCTGACCAACTTCTTCGAGAATTTTACAATTAATTACTACTAAAGGTGATCTGTTAACTAACTAACAAGCAGTGGATACTACTTCTACCCACAACTCCTTTTACAGGTTAGCATTTTTTATCATGCTTCTAGCTCTTTCCATAAGAGTCTGATTCATATGTTCAACAACACCATTTTGATGAGGAAACATAGTTACCGATCAAACGAGAAAATGACCTAGTACCCGTTTTTTTGAGGTAGCAAAAAATCACTCGATTTTAAAAAATGGTGATTTAGAATACATCCTTTTTTTGGAGCATATTTTTGCCATTTTAAATTATTTTTTTATGTATCAAGTATGAACAATTTTTTTAAATGTTAGTGATTTTCATGTTGATTTTGAAAAGTGTTGATGCGGCATCAACACATTTTTTTAGAGGGCTTATTTTTTACACTTTAAATTTTTTTATGTATCAAGTGTGGACATTATTTTTTTTTTTTGTTAGTGATTTTCATCTTGATTTTGAAAAGTGCTCATGAGCATCAACCCTTGTTTAAAGGGCTTAGTTTTTACACTTTAAATTTTCTAAATAATTAAGTGTGGATATTTTTTTTTAAATGTGGGTGATTTTCATGTTAGTAAAAACATAAAAGTAAAAATAAAAATAAAACATGACAAAAAAAATCAAATACAAAAAATAATATATAAAAAAATTTAAAAAAAAAATTAAAAAAAAAAAAAAACAACAACAACAACAACAAAACCTATAAAAATGTAAAAAAATAAAACATCAAAACATGACAAAAATAAAAATAATAAAAACATGTTATTAAAAAAAAGAACAAAAACAAAAACATAAGAAAAATTAAAAATAAAAACATAAGAATAAAAATAAAAATAAAAAAACATGTCCAAAAAAATAAAAAATAAAAACATAAAACATGTTAGTAAAAAAAAAAAAAAAACATGACAAAAAATATATAAAACAAAAACAAAAAACAAAAACCTATAAAAATGTAAAAAAAAAATTAATTAAATAAAAAATTAACGAACAAAAAAAAAGAAATTTTTTCAAAAAATATATATAATTTAAAGAAAAACAAATTGAACCAAAAAAAAATCTAAAAATATTAAAAAAAGAAAAATATATCTATATCTATATATAAACAAAATTAAAATTAAAATTTGAACAAAAAAAAGAATAAAATTAAAATTTGAACCCAAAATATATATATATATATATATAATTTAAAGAAAAACAAATTGAACCACAAAAAAATCTAAAAATATTAAAAAAAACAAATATATATATAATTAAAAAATGAAATAAAATAGAAATTTAAGAATTATTTTTCAAAATTAAAATTTAAAAATAATAATAATAATAACATAAAATATATATATATCATATAATAAAAAAAACAACAACAACAACCATTAAAAAAAAAAAATTCAAAACAATTAAAATAAAAATTCAAAACATATTAAAAAAAATCAAAATTAAAAAATAAATAAATCAATCAATCAATAAAAAAACATTAACCCACCCCACCCCACCCCTCTCTCCCTCCCACACCCTTGGCCCTCCCCTCCCCTTGACCCCGCACACCTCCCTACCACCCGTCCCCCAACCCCACATGTCACGCCCCCAATTCTGTTTTCGTTAAATTGGCCGGGTGCGGCACCGCCTAAGTTAATAACTTTATCCATCGTTAATTAACTTTACAAACTACACCTTCAACAATTCATAATAAACATGAATTAACATTATTAATGTGCGGAAACCATCAATAATACAAGATCAATAATAATAACCCGATAATATAAGAGAAGTAATCTTTTTATTATATAAGAGAAAGATTACAATGACCGGGAGCCGCGCTCCACCGGCGTTCATAAACAAGGTGGGCACCCGCCCGTGCAAGAGCGCACGGCGGTCTCCCTCAACCCTAACCGAATATACAATATAACATACACAAGTTTCTTGTTGAACAGGCGGGCGCACCCGTGCACGACCCGTGCCCAACCCAAACCAAACTCCGTGTATACTTGGCGGGCGGGCGCCTTTGCGCTCCACCGCCCACACTACAACCCTCACTTCACAAAACTCCGTCGCCCGACTCGACGGGCACATCCCATAATGCGACCTGCGGCTACACTTCGCACTTCTTGTGCGCACTCACCTTGTGCGAAGATCCAATGCGAAGATGTGATGCCTCTCCAAATGAGCGCACATCCATATGTTTATACACATCGTAGGAGGTGGCTAGCATTTGGCCGACCTCCATAAAGCTCCAACCTACGCGCCCTTTGAATGTTATGCAACGCTTTTACATGGTCGGCCCGCCCATGGTGCGGGACCGCCCCACCAGCTCGCCTCGCCCTACATCATTATCGCACTCCGGTCGGCTGTCGAAATGAGTCTTTCACAACTCGTCGTATATATGTGTGAGCACCCTCCTACTTACGCGCATGATATAACTGTGCCTTCGCTAGTTGGAGCGCTCGCACAATCCATACTTAGTCGCTTTTCGCAACGGGAGGGGCACGCGCCCGTGCACGAACCTACAAGGCGTTACATCCTCCCCCACTGGAAATCATTGTCGCCCTCGACAATCCTGCTCTTCTCATCAACTTCCTATTGTACTTTTCGATCTTGTCCTTCCATCTCCAAAGCGAGTCCTCTGATTCCCAACTCTCTTCCTCCGGTGCATTCTTCCATCTGCAAAGAAATTCCCTTCTCATGTGGCAACCAACCCCTATAGTTCTGAGCCTCAAAATCTTCTCCAACTCCAATCCTGGCTTGTCCACAATCCCAGCTGGTCCTCTCGGCGGTTCAGCTCTCTCTGGATGGTCTGAATCAAGTCTACATCTCTTCAACTGACTCACATGAAAAACTGGATGCTTCATGTGCATATGGCGTGGAAGCTCCAGCTCATAAGCAACTTCCCCCACTCTCTTCTTCACTCGGAATGGTCCCTCATACTTCCGTGTCAGTTTGCTCGTAGTCCCCTTGGCTGGCTGAAACTGCTCCCCGGTAATCCTGAGAAACACCATATCTCCCACACTGAAGTGTGCCTCTCGTCTTCCACAATCAGCATACTTTTTCATCCTCCTTGCAGCATCATGCAAGCGCAACCGTGCTAACTCCAAGGTCTCCTCCCAAGCCTTCATGAACTTCTTCGCATGAGGACTTCTCAAGAAGCCTCCCGTCACTACGGTATGCGGTGCAACCGGCATCTGCCCATTCACCAACTCAAATGGACTATACCCCGTCGCAGAACTCTTTTGAATATTGTAGCTAAACTAAGCAATATCCAAGAGTTCAGGCCAATTCTTCTGATCAGCCGTCACATAATGTCGCAAGTAGTCCTCCAGCAATGCGTTGATCCTCTCGGTCTGCCCATCTGTCTGCAGATGGTAACTCGAACTCATCAACAACTCTGTCCCGACTAGCTTGAACAATGTGGTCCAAAATCTGCTTGTAAAACGCGGATCTCTATCCAACACAATGCTCAATGGCATCCCCCAATACTTCACTATGTTCTTAAAGAACAACTCCGCAGTCCGCTCGGCTCCACAAGGTACCTTTGTAGGAACAAAGACAGCATACTTGGAAAAACGATCAACCACGACCATAATCCCATTATACCCCTGAACCTGTGGTAACTGAGTGATGAAGTCCATCGAGACACTCATCCATGGCCTCTCTGGAATCGGTAAAGGCTGCAACAGTCCTCCTTGCCTCTGAGTATCCGATTTGTCCTGCTGACAAATGATGCATGTATGTACATCCTCCCGCATCTTCTCCCAAAAGAATCCTCTCTCCAACAATGCCAAAGAACGACGCATCCCTGGGTGGCCAGCCCATGGCGAGTCGTGGCACTCCTTCAAAAGGTGCCTCCTGAGTCCAAATGACTTTGGAACATAGAGTCGGTTTCCAAAGAACAAGAACTCGTCTCGTAGAAAGAACTTTCGTGTCTTCCCCTCCTTTATTTGCTTCACTATATTCTACGCCAAAGTATCGGTTTCAACACTTTCCTTGATCTTATTCTGCATCTCTTCTGACATCTGAACTCAACTCCTACTCCTTGCTTCCTGATCTTCTCCCTCCAATGCCGCAAGTTGTCCCTTCCTGCTAAGGGCATCTGCTACCGCATTGTGCCTTCCCGGTCTATACTCGATAGTCATGTCGAATTCTGCCAAGAAGTCCTGCCAACGAGCTTGCTTCGCAGAAAGCTTCGGTTGTGATGCAAAATAACTTGCTGCAACGTTGTTAGTCTTGACAACAAACGACTTCCCAATCAGGTAATGCCTCCACACATGAAGACAATGGATGATCGCAGTCATCTCCTTCTCATGAACTGGATACCTTCGTTCTCTATCCTGCAACTTCCGACTCTCATACGCCACCGAATGCCCATCCTGCATAAGAACCCCTCCTATGGCAAAATCTGAAGCATCTGTGTGTACCTCAAATGGTCTCTCGAAGTCAGGAAACTTCAGTATCGGTGTTGTAACCATCCTCTTCTTCAAGTCATCAAATGCCTCTTGACATTTGTTCGTCCAACTCCACCTCTTGTCTTTCTTCAATAGGTCTGTCAGTGCCGATGTCACCTTGGAGTACCCCTCTACAAACTTCCGTTGGTAGTTGGTCATGCCCAAGAACACCCTCATCTCATGAACATTCTTCGGTTCAACCCAATCCTCAATCGCCTTCACTCTGCTCGGCTCCATCCGTATGTACCCTTGACCAACAATATGCCCCAGGAACGGAATCTCGGTCTGAGCAAACACACACTTAGACTTCTTCAAGAACAACTGATTTGCCCTCAGTGCCTCGAACACCATCGTCAAGTGCTTCTTATGATCCTCCATGTTGTCACTGAACACTACTATATCGTCCAAGTACACTACTACGAACGAATCCAAGTATGGTCGTAGGACATCATTCATCAAAGTGCAAAACGTAGCAGGAGCGTTGCACAACCCGAATGGTATAACAAGGAACTCAAAGCTACCATACCTTGTTACTATCGCGGTCTTCTTCTCGTCTCCTTCAGCTATCCGCACCTGATAATACCCATGCCTCAAGTCCAGCTTGGAAAACACTCAGGCTTTCGCAAGCTTGTCGAAGTAATCAGCAGCCAATGGCAAAGGATACCTGTTCCTTACCGTCTGCTTGTTCAATGCACGGTAATCACAGCACATCCGTAGCTCATTCGAATCCTTCTTCCACTGGAACAATACCGGAGCTCCATAAGGGGACCTTGAAGGTCTAATGAAACCTGCATTAGTTAACTCCTTTAACTGTCGTTTCAACTCCTCCAACTCAGGCCCTGACAATCGATAAGGTGCTTTAGCCGAGGGTTGCTTTCCTGGCTCAAGCTCAATGCTATGGTCCACTGCACGTCTTGGTGGAAGCTTCTTCGGAAGTTCATCAGGCATCAAATCTGCATACTTGGTTAGCACATCAGATATCTCAGCTAGAACAGGCATCCCCACTCCATCACCTTCGACATCCTTGAACATCACCGCATATGTCTCCATATGTAACTCCTTCATAGCCTTCTCCAAACTCAGTGCAGAAACATGTTGCACCTTGACTTCCCTCCTTTCCCTATGAATGGGAAAAGTCCAAGTTTGTGACTGTCCAACCAGCACCACCTCATCACAGAAGGGGACAACAATAGCCTTGTTGCCCTTCAAGAAATCTTGTCCGAGTATCATATCGAAGTCGTTCATCTCCATCACTGTGAAGTCCAACTGACCCTTCCAGTCTTTTATCTGCACAGGTACTTCGTGTACCAAACCCGCCACTTTAGCTCTAGAGTTCACTGCCTTGACTTCCACATTCAATGGGAAGATCATCAGTCCAACCTCTTTTGCCAATCGTGTCGTCATGAAGTTATGAGTGGCCCCTGTGTCCACCAGAGCTTGAATGGTCTTGCCATGAACCATCAAGTCCACGAAACCCAGACCGTTCATCCACGATTTCTCCATAACTCTTCCTTGTTCATCAAGCTTCTTCAACCCTGAATCAGCTTTACCTGTCATAAGCAACGGCTTCACCACCTGTGAACCTGCTCTGATACCAACTGTCATGCCCCCAATTCTTTTTTTGTTAAATTGGCCGGGTGCGGCACCGCCTAAGTTAATAACTTTATCCATCGTTAATTAACTTTACGAACTTCGCCTTCAACAATTCATAATAAACATGAATTAACATTATTAATGTGCGGAAACCATCAATAATACAAGATCAATAATAATAACCCGATAATATAAGAGAAGTATTCTTTTTATTATTATAAGAGAAAGATGACAATGACCGGGAACCGCGCTCCACCGACGTTCATAACCAAGGTGGGCGCCCGCCCGTGCAAGAGCGCACGGCAGTCTACCTCAACCCTAACCGAATATACAATATAACATACACAAGTTTCTTGTTGAACGGGCGGGTGCACCCGTGCACGACCCGTGCCCAACCCAAACCAAACTCCGTGTATACCTTGGCGGGCGGGCGCCCTTACGCTCCACCGCCCACACTACAACCCGCACTTCACAAAACTCCGTTGCCCGACTCGGCGGGCACATCCCATAATGCGACCTGCAGCTACACTTCGCACTTTTTGTGCGCACTCACCATGTGCGAAGATCCAATACGAAGATGTGATGCCTCTCCAAATGAGCGCACATCCATATGTTTATACACATCGTGGGAGGTGGCTAGCGTTCGGCCAACCTCCAAAAAACTCCAACCTGCGCGCCCTTTGAATGTTATGCAACGCTTTTACATGGTCGGCCCGCCCATGGTGCGGGACTGCCCCACCAGCTCGCCCTACATCCATTATCGCACTCCGGTCGCCTGTCGAAACGAGTCTTTCACAACTCGTCATATATATGTGTGAGCGCCCTCCTACTTACGCGCACGATATAACTGCGCCTTCGCTAGTTGGAGCGCTCGCACAATCCATACTTAGTCTCTTTTCGCAACGGGAGGGGCCCGCGCCTGTGCACGAACCTGCAAGGCATTACACCGCACCTCGCAACGCCTCCTCCCCTCCCCCCGACCCTGCACTCCTCCCTCCTCGCCCACACCCTCCTCCCACCCGCTCCTTCACCCCCCCCCCCCCCCCGGCCCCTAGCCAGCGACCAAGAGGCTACAGGCTGGGGGCCCAAGCAAGCAAGGGAGGGTTGGCCGAGGGTGGGGAGGGGAGGGGTAGGCAGGGTAGGGTTAATGTTTTGTTTTTATTTTATTTTATTTTTAAATTGTTTTTTATATTTTTTTAAAGTGTTTTTTTAATTATTTTATTTTTATTTTATTTTTATTTTTATTTTTTAATTAAATTTTTATTTTTTATTTGTTTTGAATATTTTGAATTTTTAAATTTAAATCTTTTTTTAGTATATTTTTTTGTTAGATCTAAGACTTTTGTGATCCATAATGTAGAGAACAGTGCTTACAATGTAATTAAACTGAAGGGTTGTTCTCTACAATATAATTTTTTTATAATTTGAAATTTTTTTTAAATTAATTTTAAGTTTTTTTTTTAATTGCTTTGAATTTTTTTATTTTTTTATTTATTTTCTTTTTTGGTAATTTTTTAACTTTTTTAAATGATGTTTTTATTTTTTATTTTTCACTTAAAAAATAGAATCTTTTTAATTTTTATTTATTTTTTCTTAAATTATATACATTTTTTAATTTTTTGTTTTTTGTTTTTTGTTTTTTGTTTTTGAATTTTTTTATTTTCATTTTAAATTTTTAGAAGTTAATTCTGAATTATTTTTTTTACATTTTTATGGTTTTTTTTGTTTTTCTAATTTTTTTTATATATTTAATGAAATTTAATTTACCTTTTGTCATGAATCGTCCTCTTCCCACCCCTGGGTGACAGGGGAATTTTTTATTTTTTTTAGTTTTTAATTTTTTTAATGTTGTATTTTATTTTATTTTTTTGGTTTTTATTTTATTTTACTCTTTTTATTTTTCTTTTTTTCTTTTTTTAATTTTACATGGTATGGTTATTTTTTTTTGTACATTTTATAGTTTTTTTTATGTCATTGCTATATATTTTTTATGTTTGATTTTTTTGTGGTGTTTTTTTTATGTTTTATTACTTGTTATTATTTTTTATTTTTTTTCAATATTTGAATTTTTGTTTTCTTTTGTATTTTTGTGTTTTTTTTTTCAATATTTGAATTTTTGCATTTCTATATATATTTTATATTTGATTTTTTTGTCATGTTTTTTATGTTTTATATTATTTTTTAATTTTTTTTTTCAATATTTGAATTTTTGCTTTCTTATATATCTTTCATATATATATAATATATACATATATATATATATATATATATATATTGTAGGGTTTGTGTCGATGCTTGTCTAGCAACCCGATCCCATTATGTGCAATTTGATAGTTGATTTTAAATTTTTTGTTATAATGAATCAAGTCTGACCCACAATGTGTTAATTTCATGGTTGGTCTTTAAGTTTTCATTCCAATTAGTTGAGCTCACCTACATTGTCTGTCAATTTGATAGTTGATTTTTATTTTTATTTTGCAATGTATCAAGTTGTCTTAGGCTAAAATTTCAAAATCGCTATACATTTAGCATTTAAAAAAAATATTGTTGGTATAATAACTCTTTCATTCAGGTGTTCATTTTTTAAGTTTTTTTAGTCATAAAAATTTTCCATAATGTCATGTTTGAAATATTTTGAAAATTTAAGATTGTTTTGTAGTCATAATCTTTGGTTTTAATTCCATGGTTGAAAAAATGTCAAGATTTTAATGTTTTCCTAAGTTGTGATATTTTATCTTTAATGTTATGGTTGAAAATAGTTATAAATATTTTTTATTAGCACTATGCTTGAAAATTGTTGGAATTTTAAGGTTTTCCAAAGAAGTGATATTTTAAATTTAATGTCATGCTTAAAAATCATTGGAATTTTAAGGCTTTTCAAAGACATGATATTTTATCGTTAATGTCATGCTTGAAAATCATTGGAAATTTAAAGATTTTCAGAGACACGATATTTTAATTTTAATGTCATTATTAAAAAATGTTGAAAATGTACCCTTAAACAAAAAACGTTATTCCGGCATCAACACTTTTCGATTTCAAGGTGTTTTTGGCACCAAACAAAATGGATTTTATTGTTTTTAATTGTTATTTTTAAAAAAATATTGAAAATTTACTCTGAAAAAAAAATGGTGATGCAGAATCAACACTTCTTTTTTGAGTTGTTTTTTCATGTTTTTTTTGGATTTTTTGGCTCGAGTACCCATTTTGAGGTAATAGTTCCTGTTTGATCGATAACTATGTTAGGAGTATAAATGGCAGTTTTATGTCTAACAATTCCTTCATCCTTACATTATTGTTCAAATTCTAGAGAAGTAAATTCACCATCATTGTCAGTTCTTAAACATTTAATTGATTTGCATGTTCTTTTTTCTACCATTGCTTTAAAATTGTTTAAAGACATTGAATACATCAGCTTTCTTTTTCAACATAAAGATCCAAACTTTACGGGAGAAATCATCAATAATAATAAATATAAAGCACCTCTATATGATACAACAAGAGATGGTCCCCACAAATCAAAATGAATATAGTCCAAAATTTCTTTACTATTATGACTTCTAGTTTTAAACCTTTGTTTACACTATTTTCCATATACACAATGTTTACAAAAATCCAACTTCAAGGATTTCAAAACATGAAGCAATTTACAGCTCATCAGTACCTAAAGATCTTTCTCGCTCATGTGACCCAATCACTAATGCCATAGGCGAGTACCTTCTTCTTCTTTCTCCTACACAATCGTTGCTCCTGAGTACTTCCTTTGAGTCTATAAAGATTTCCGACCTTTTCTACTTTCATAACAACTAGGGCGCCTTTTGAGACTTTCAGCACTTCATTTTGACATGTAAACTTATAACCATCTCAGTCCAAAACTCCCAAAGAAATCAAATTTTTCTTCAATTTAAGTACATGTCTAACACTAGTTAATGTTCTAACTGTGTTATCATACATTTTAATCCTGATATTTCCCATCCCAACAGTTTGACATGATACATTATTACCCATAAACACAGAACTACCATTTACAGCTTCATATGAAGTAAACCAATTTCTGTGTGGACACTTGTGATGAGAAGCACTAGAGTCTAACAGCCAAATTTCAAAATCGTGAGAGACATTACATACAAGTAAAGTTTCATCTATCATACATAATTCTTCAGCAGATAAAACTTCATCTATCATACTTGAATCAAATTGATTTGCTTCCTTCTTTGGGTTATCAGACACTTTCCATTTCCAACAGTCTTTCTTGGGTGTCCAATTTTATTACAGTACCAACATTTCACCTTACACTTCTTTCCCTTCGATTTTGATCTAGAAGATCCCCTTGTTTTTTCTCCTCTTTCCCTTGACCGTACTCTCGCTATCGTGGCTTGTGGTGTAACTATTTCAGTACTGGATTTCCTCCGTACTTCTTTAGATAAGAGAGCTCCCACAACTTATTCAAATTTCAAAGAATTAGTAGTGCTCAAACTGATTGAAGTTACGAATTGGTCCCACGACTCGGGCAGAGAACACAACAAGGTTATAGCTTTGTCTTCTTCCTGAATTTTAACTTCTATATCTTATAATTGGCATGTAAGTGTATTAAAAACATTTAAATGGTCTACAACTTTTGTACCCTCCTTCATCCGAAGACTGTACAATTGTCTTTTCAAATAAATTATATTGGTTAATGATTTTGTTATACATAGTTTTTCCAGTTTTTCCCATAAACCTACATTTGTACTCTCTTCAACAATGTTGAAGAGAACTTCATCCACCAGGCATAACCTGATGGTACTAAGAGCTCGGCCATCCAAGCCCTCCCAGTTCGAATCTGTCATGCTAGCATGTTTCTTATTTGCCCCATCTAAATCTTTGTGAAACCCTTGTTGCACAAGCAAATCCCTAACTTTTAGTTTCCATAGAACAAAGTTATTCTTGCCGGTAAATTTCTCCACCTCGAACTTTGCATTCGTTATCTTGGCCATTTTCTTCCTATAGGATTTAAAAAAAAAATCTACTTCCGGATTTTCTTCCTAGGGTTCTTCCAACTAAGGGTTCACTTTTTACTTTCAATTTCTGCTTCTTAATGATCAATTTTGTTAAGAAACCAAAACAAATTCTGATTTTGTTCCTTCTTCTTGATTCAATTGTTTTAAAAAGACATTTATGAAATTGACCCAAAAAATTTCCAAAATTTTCACAAAAAACTTCAAACCTTATTCCAATTTTTCCAGTTACTTGAGAAAAAAAAATTGGTTTTACTACTCCTTAAAAAATCCTTCTTTTTTTTATTCAACCAAAGAAACCCTACAAAAAAAAATTGCATTCAATTTTTTTTTCTTTTTGTTCTACTGTCAAAATTAAAAAAAATAAATAAATAAATAAATAAAATTACCCGGTTTGTACAAACAGTGGCCCTGTTTTCACCAAACCCTCAGACAACAGGTTGTTACTCTAGCGAACTTCAGCAGACTCGAGAAGGGAAACTTTATAAAAAAAATGGTTGTCTCTGGCACTAATTGATTTCCTTTTAAAAAAATGGTGGCTTAAGAAAAAACAACAGAAAAAAATACACTTTGCTTCAGAGAACCGAAAACAGGTCTCTCTCTCGCACTAACAAATTTCCTTTTAAAAAAAATGGCAGCTTCATCTTGCGGCAGCCTTCTTCCTCAATGGCGGCAGCGACGGCGGCTCTTTCAACATCAGCAGTCCTCTTCCTCAACATTAGCAACCCTCTTCCTCACTCTCCGCATGACTGAAAAATATAATGGTGGCTTTTCATTCAAATGACTGCTGAGTTGGTGGCTTCCATCAAATGACTGTTGCGTGCTCTTATAACTTGACTGCGGTAGGTTCTAAAAATGGCGGCTTCATCTCTTGCGTAGGTTTTATTTTTCTTCCCCGACTCCACTAGCTCTGATACCACTTGTTGGTCTTAGCGGTTAATTAAACAGGAAAGAAATGAAACTAAATAACTGATTGGAAACCAAAATAATGACATAAGTAAACACAGGATTTTACGTGGTAAAACCTTGACAGTGTGTCAAGGAAACATCCACGGGGCAAGGGATTGGATCTTTATTAAATCAAAAATGATTCTCCATGATTACAGTAGTTCAGGCATTCATCAATTTTATAAGAGCCTCCTCCTTTACATAACTGTCCTTTCGGTATAAAACTAACTTGGTAGTAACTAATACATTTTTTACACATATTTACATTATTCGTTGTCAAATTTCAACATTGCGGACCCCCCTCCTCCGTTAAACATTGAATGGGTAACATGTCGTGTAATTTGATCTTGGCCATCAATTTATGAGCGCTCATACCGACCATTAAAAATTTCTCGCACTTTAGCCCTTAGATGAATGACAACTAGCAATTATATATGCACTCACCGTTTTTATTTCATTTTTTTGTTATGGCGTTTACCCCATATGAAAGAGGATTAAGGAACGTGTTGGTGTTTATATACACCAAAGGCTTCAAATATATATCGGCGTGTAGTGAAAATACTAAGCCCCTTGCTTGGCTTGGCACGTTGTGTGTCGAGCTCATCCTTGGTGGATTTTGAAGGTTGGTTGATATTGGTAAGTGTTTGGCTTGTGAGTTGGCTTGGATATTGGGCTTTGATAGCACGCATATACAACATGATTTGGACTTGGAGATTGGACATATGCACAATATTTTTCAATAAAAAGAACAATAGAACATTAACCCTGCATATGAATTTGAGAACACACATAGCCATGTAGAGACCAAATTTTAAACCCAAGAATTCAAATTTTGACCAAATTAATCAAGTATTTACATATGCCCGAGATAATAGCCAAGAATCAAACTAGAAAATTTCAAAAAAAAATTGCAGCATTTCCTTTAATAAGAAAATGTTACAATATAGGCCTCCAACTGGGGACTTCTCCCCCCTATGAGACACAGAGCGTTGAAGAATCTAGGGCAATTTGGTTAATAAGATTCTTCTTTTCGTGATAACTATTTGTGAGGTGCTTTTAAATTTTTATTATTATTATTAGAGTGTGTTTTTCCTACTTCATAAAATAGTTACCAAAACAAAAGAGACAAAAACACAAGATGTTGGCTTTCTGCCAGGGCCAAAATCTCTCACTCTTTGAGAGGTAAACCTGCACAAATTATTCTTATAGATTTTCTAATTGAGAAATACCAAGACCATGACCCTTGAACTATTTAGCCACTCCAAGACCAAGACACCAATCCTCTTCTTCGTCGTTGATGAGATCATCATTACTATTACTGAACTCATCATTGCTACAATACCGAGGCCATCATTACTACACCACTGAGATCATTATTGATGCACCATCACCAAGATCTTTGCCATAACAACAAGATCTTTATTGTTGCCTTGACACTGAACTCTTCACCACAAAGATAATACAAATGTAGTTGCAACGAATTGTTATGTTATGAGACTGTAATAGAGGTGGCACCACATAATCTTCATATCTGTTGGTTTTATGAGACCTCAGAGAGGCTTCCGAGTTGCTTACTGCAATGATATCAAAGCTATAGATCTTGATGACTGTGTTAAAGGTCTAAGCCTATCATTGTTCTCCATCCCAAAATACATCTGAGATGATGATAGTAATCATCCTTCGAAAATTACAAAGGAGTTCGAGCTTTCTTATTGTGCTACAGATATAATTTACCCTATGTCATCCGAAACTTCTTTCTTATATGTTACTGCTCGTCTGACATATAGAAAGATAATCGAAATTTCTTTTCTTTCATGGTCATTTTCCTTAGCATCTGAATTCCTTGACTATTGTACCTTAGTCCAAGCATCTTATATGATATTTCCGCGTTGTAGCTTGACATCCAAATTCTTTCATAGTGATGGATCACCGAAACAGAGAATTTTCTCCTTTTCTTGATCACCGAAATCTCAGAGTGATGTGAAGTTACTTCGCTTTCTTCCTATGATGAGCATAGCCTCTTATATACAGTTGTTCATCGATATATAAGCCGACTTGTATTCACAAAGAGATGTGTCTTCATTTGAGGGCCGACTTAAGTTGTTTAATTCTTCTTGCAGACCGACTTCAAGAGGAGTTTCGTGCTTGTCTTTTGGAAGGTTATTAGACTTAGACATAGACTTATATATATTTTTCATATGCTCAAGAAGAGCTTCTTCATGTGAAATTGACTCTTTGACTTAATAATAAATCCTAAGGCTCTTCATGGGAGCCACTAACAAATAAACCTCTTGCTCATGAAACCCATGTAGCAAGGCATACAAAAATAATTATATTTATGTTATCATTTACAAATATCATGTCATTATGAATGCCAAACCTACTTACATTCTACAACACTCCCTCTTAACTAGGAAGGTATTCATAATGGTACTTGGTCATTCTTAATCTGAAGAATTCCTCATAAAAAGAATCAGATTGGTAACCCATCTGTATAGCATCATAGTAAGCAACATTGTTTCCACAGTAAGGCCTTCACTGACAGCTTTATCTTTCATTAGATCATAGCACAATGTTGGTGAGAAATATAACTATAGACACCTTCATCATTGTCTCTCAAGGTACATACCCACCCGGGTTTTCACTAAGTATGGCCTTCTAGGACTATTCTTATCTTGGGTTCCCAACCCTCAAAGAATATCATTCCTCTTGTCTACTCTTCTCTTGGATTCCCTACACATCCTCAAAGAGTATCGGATCCCATATGATTACCCAATCATCCATTCATTCTTCCCAAGTGAATACAAGAACGTTGTGTCTATCTCTCTCTCTCAACTAGGGAAGATATGTGTATTCCTGTAAAGGAATGTACCCAAGCTCCCTCTGACTAGGGACTTGCCCAAGCTCCCTCTTAATTAGGTACTTTTCAGAGCTCCCTCTGAACTAGGGACTCTCCTTTTCATCAACAACTTCTTCTTTGTGGGTCTTTCAATTGCTTGATCAATTTCTTTCCTTGTTGTCATGAAATTCAATCGAGCTTCTTCCTTGTAGGGCATTAGCCATCAATCACTTTCCGTATTAGTTCATCATGTCATTCCTTTCTTCATGGAAAGTGGCCTTCTTGGTACATATCTAGAACCTTCTTCATATGGCTACTTCTTTCTCATCATGCTTCTTTCAGAAATTTCCATCCACCACATGAATGTTAGTTGTAATTGCACTTACAACTCTTGCTCCAGTAGCCCTGCATGAACTCATCCAGATATTATTAAAAAACATAACATTAAATCAAATAGTACCTTACAATATGGCTCTTCATCATGATATCTTCCTGTAGGTACCAGCATCCTACATATATGTTGACACATCTCCCAAAGATATCCATTGTCAAGGGTCTCCATCTTTTTCAAACTCTCATTAGAGTCTTCACATCTTTCTAGGAGATTTCCTAGTCAAATCTTCTTGATCTTTTGGATTTTGATCACCTTTACCATGGTTGCATATTTCACGATCTCTTCCTTTTACACATTCCAACCTCAGGAGCTTCCAATCAGAGTTTCTTAATTATAGTCAACCACCTCATACTTCATGCAAGGACATATTATGTTGATTTCATCTACTGTGTCTTATGCCTTCCTGCATCCTTTCAGAGGAGGAGATACTTTTCCTTTGATCATGATTTTCAATATAGAATTAGTGATCCATGTTACCTGCAACCATATGACATGACTTTATAATATCAAATACAAGCATAGATACCTCATTTTACTTTTAGGTCATCTAGGCTTCTTCCAACAACTTCCTTGCTTGAAAAGATCTTCAACCCTTTGATCTACTTCATTTCTCATGTCGCCATACCATCATCCCATGAACTCCACAAGTTGAACTTTCTGATGAAACACTGCAGCTTTCTTTCTCGATCGGTGAATCCTTCAATGAGAATTCTATCTCGCATAATCTTTATACAACAGATGTTTCCCTTTTAAACTGATGTATGATGAGACTTGTCCTGGATGACTTCTTCTTTTGATCCAATGAGGTCACCAAGAGCTATATCTTCCAAAGTTTAATACCATAGATTTTGTTTTGGTTCTTCTTGTTTTCCTATGGTATTCTCACGAGCTCTTACTTCTAATGTTTCTACTCCCTTGTTCTTCCTTCTTTTGGCTTCCTCCATTTCTTTGGTGAAATGGACTTCTTCTCTATTTTGATTTTTGTTGTCCTTCTTAAACAATCTTTCCCACATAGTACATAATCTTTTACTTCCATAGCATTGAATCTCATCTATGCTCTTCTTCCCCTTTTTGAGTATCAAAATTTTTCAAACTTTCCTTCCTTCTAGCAAATGTTTGAGTCCTCAACAATTTTTCCCTCAACTTGTCTTATTCTATCTTGCATAGAAATCACAAGTTGAATGAGGTAACTTTATTTTCTCGTGGATATTTGTTACCTTGATTATTAGTTAGTGCATGATGACTATCTTCTTTCCTAGATATTTTATATGAGATCTTATGAAGATATCGTTCATCCTTTGATATCTTTTACTTTTGTGTAGATCTAATCTAATTCATGTGACCTTGTTTATTGTATCTTCAGAGAATAGTCTTATGAGCTTATAATATATATCTCTTCGATGTCTCCAATATTGTTATATGAGGGGATCTTTCATAAGAATCCCTTTCCATGTATTCAGAGGAGACCTTTTGATATGTTCAATGACTTCAACTTCTTAAAGGATTATGTCTATCCTCCTTCTTCATGCAATGAATTTCGATGACCCATCCAATTTATAGATCTCCTTGCAAACACAAAGTCATTTTACCAAATAAATTAAAGAATGAAAGATACTTACTTGACAAGTGAATATGAACTCTTCTACTTGATCACTTTGATAATGGTTGAAGAAGATGTATTAGATCTCCCTCTTGGATGATCTTCTTCCCAATGAAAAATCCTTTCTCCAATAAAAAATGTTGTTCCTTTTGATGAGGATGACTTTTTTCTTCCTCGACTGATCTTATTTTAGGGAAAGGAGATGATTCTTTCTTGTTTTATAACTTTGAAGATGATGACAATGCCTTGTCACCTTCAATATGCTTTGCCTTCTTTTGTAGTGTAGATCAAAACTGCGTCTAAGGTTTCGACTTTCTCTAAGATGATGTGATCTTCGTTCTTAAGGTCTTTTGAGCTACCTTGCTTTGTAGACAACTTGATGAGGGTCTTGGTGGCCTTTTGATGATGACTATGGAAACAAAAATCACTTTCTGATGTAGACTGCTTCTTCGATCTAGGGTTTGATCAAAATCAGGGTTTGATTCTTCAATGTAGATCTTGATCCTTTTTATTTGACAACCTTCAACTTGCTTTGATTCCCTTCTTGAAATTTGATCCTTGAATGTCTCTTTGCTTCCCTTACTTTGACTTCGACACCTTGGCTCTGATTCCATGTTGAAGAATCTAGGGAAATTTGGTTAATACAATTTTTCTTTTCATGATAACTATTTATGAGGTGCTTTTACCTTTCTTATATTATTATTAGAGTGTGTTTTTCTTACTTCATCAAATAGTTACCAAAACAAAAGAGACAAAAATACAAGATGTTGGTTTACTACCAGGGCCAAAACCTCTCACCCTTTGAGAGGAAAACCCGCACAAATTCTTCTTATAGATATTCCAATTGACAAATACTAAGACCATGACCCTTGACCTATTTAGCCACTCCAAGACCAAGACACCAATCCTCTTCTTTGTCATTGTTGAGATCATCATTATCACTATTGAAGTCATCACTGTTGCAATATTGAGGCCATCACTATTGTACCACTGAGATCATTACTGTTGCACCATCACCAATATCTTCACCATAATAACCAAATCTTTATTGTTTCCTTGACACTAAGATCTTCACCACAAAGATACTACAAATTGTAATTACAACGGATTGTTATGTTATCTTACTGCACCAAGATAGAGGTATATTTCATTGTTCCATTATCGAGACTATAATAGAGGTGGCACCACAGAATCTTCATATCTATTGGTTTTACGAGACCTCAAAGAGGCTTCCGAGTTGCTTACTATAATGATATCAAAGTTATATATTTTGATGACTGTGTTAAAGGTCTAAGCCTATCACTATTCTCCATCTGAAAAGATATCTGAGATGATAGCAATGATCATCCTTCGAAAATTACAGAGAAGTTCAAGCTTTCTTATTGTGCCACAAATCTGATTTACCCTATGTCATCCCAAACTGCTTTCTTATATGTTACTGCTCGTCAGACATATAGAAATATAACCGAATTTTCTTCTCTGTCATGGTCATTTTCATCAACATCTGAATTCCTTTACTATTGTACCTTAGTCCAAGCCTCTTATCTGATCTTTTTGTACTATAGCTTGGCATCTGAATTCTTTCATAGTGATGGATCATCGAAACAGATAATCCACTCCTTTTCTTGATCACCGAAATCTCAGAGTGATGTGAAGTTACTTCACTTTGTTCCTACGATGAGAATAGCCTCTTATATATAGTTGTTCGTCTATATATAAGCCGACTTGTATTGACAAGGAGATGTGTCTTTATTTGAGAGCTGACTTGAGTTGTTTAATTCTTCTTGTTGACCGACTTCAAGAGGAGTTTTGTGCTTGTTTTTTGAAGAGCTGTTAGACTTAGACATAAACTTATATACATTTTTCATATGCTCAAGAAGAGATTATTCATATGACATTGACTCTTTGACTTAATAATAAATCCTAAGGCTCTCAATGTGAGCCACTAACAAATAAACCTCTTTCTCATGAAACCCATGTAGCAAGGCATACAAAAATAATTTTATTTCTTTCATTATTTACAAAGATCATGTCATTATGAAGACCGAACCTAGTTACATTCTACAACATATAGAACTATAGACATGTGCTTTTCTATTGGGTTAATGGAGCCATGCCAAACTTTAAATCATTGTAACCTACAAATTGTGACCTATTCCAAATCCTTATCTGAAAACATTGTTGAAAATTGAAAGGTGAAATAAACTGAACGTTGAAAACCAAATTTGTCTACAAACTAAAATCTGTCTATTTAACTGCTCAAAAATTGCTTTAATACAAGTTGAATTGAAGACCTCTGAATCATAATTAGAAATTGAAAATGAAAAATTCTTCCATATAGATGGCTACATGATCTTTTGAATTGTAGAAACCATATCTTGCTTGATCCACATCGTATTCTACAACTTGATTATCATGGTTCAACTGTTCATATGTGCTCAATATTCTAAACTCATGATCAAAAGAAAAAGAAAAATATCCATTCTCAATAACAAAGGGCAACAATATGTCTTTTTATTGTAAAGGAAGTTTCAAAAGCATGGACCTGATATTTAAAAATAAAAATGGGTATTCTCTAAGCCTCTAAAACTTCAAGTTTTATCTTCTGAGTTACATTTGCATGACTTTTAAATAAGAAGATAAAAGTGAAGAAAAAAATTCATCCACTTCATCATCAATAAACAAGTCATTCCACTCTCTAAAACTTTGAAGAGAAATAGGGTCTGTCGGAAACATTTTTTTCTCTATCCATGTGTTCAAGAAGATGACCCAAAAGCCTTGAAACAATAGTAGCATCATCTAAGTTCTTCATTGATTCCAGTGGAGTCACCAATAAAGTATTTGAGCTATGAATCCCTTTAATGGAGTCAAAATTGATGTTCTGAGCTCTGGATTACACTGAAAAAGGAGTCACCAAGTGAATGATGCCCATCCCAAGAGAATGATGATAAACAACATCTGCCATCAATACATCACAATAGGATAGAAATGAAATGCTTAATATTGACCCATAAAGTAATGGAATGTCATATTTTGACTTCTGGTGATAAATGGAACAATGCTTCTCTATCATATAATGCATTTTTGTGTTCATCGACAAGTTCTACCAAGATAGTGCCTTTTTGGGAAAGTTAATCATATATACCAGAACTCGTAATATGCCATGTTCTTCTGAAACGGATTAATCTGAGTAACAAATGAAAGTGGAATTTTAAAGCCATTGTATGAATTCTTCCCCAATTGATTCGCCAGTGAAAATTTTTAAACAATTCAGATTTGAAATTTTCCTACTCTTGTAAAACCACAAACTAAAAATTGCTAAAGACCAACTAATCTATTGCATGCACTTCTACTTTACTAGACTGAAATTATACATTTTCCCACCTTGCCAGTAACTGAAGATATGAAAATAATATACAATATGAAATTCAGATTCCATTGAGAACTTATACTTACAAGCACAAATCGGTATTTCGTTGAAAGATGAAACATTAAATAAATCTGAAAACTCAATCTTCTATTGATATCTGAAATTTCTAATCAATTTCAAGACGAAGAAAGATGTATTGTGGAATGCAACTATCAATAAGCCATAAGCTAACAAAACAACGAAGGCATCTGACATCTGAAATCAATGGAATTGCCAAATAAACAAAGTGGAGTTGTCAAGTGGATGAAATGCAAACAATATCAAATGTCTAATCCTTTTTCACCAACAAGGAATAGATCTATTCTTGATCGTTCTCCGGGGAAATATCTCTTTGTTACTACACTCCCCAGCAACGACCCCAAATATTGTATATGTTTCTTGAAGGTAGTTTATTGGCTGGAAATTGCGCCAAGAAACCAATTCAGCCACTTTAGGTCCAAGTTGGCCCTAGAACCAGAGGGGTCTCCCTCAAGTGTTAGGAGGATTTAATGTTGTTCATGTCACTGAACAATAACCTATGAAGCACAATGGTCAGATTGAGGGGTTTTTGGATGGGTGGTTGTTAATGAGTAACAAATCCCTACTTAACAGATAAAGCCCTCTCTTTCATAGGCCTGATCAAAGTGCCAACATTCAACATGACAAAATAACATAGCTTGAAAGATGAGGATGGAATACATAAAGAGATATTAGGTAGCATAAACATTCATACTGAATATCGATAATGCCTAATAAGAACAAAAGAGTATAAAAAAATATCTATAGTGAAACATCAGTACATACATAAATTGAATAGAAACAACAATCTAGTGATGGAGAGAAATTAAATCAAACATATTGTTTAATCAATTCACTCAGTAATGAATATAAATTTCTAGTGGGATGTCAGGGAGGTTGAAACTCAACCCAACCTTTCCAAGATCTCTATACAAACTCGGATGCATGTAGAAAAAGATTACATATTCACAAGAAAGCACTCACACAACAACAAAATCTATCATAGACTAAAGCCAAGAGCCCTTAATTTAAAACTCTTTAATATCAAGCTCTTGCAAAAATATCAAGGTTTTGGCCCAAAACAAAACCTTTCTAATTACAAATGAAACAATATATAGAAAAAACCAATCCTAAAATTGTTACTAGTCTATAGGAAACAAATCTTATCAAATAAACTAAAAATAAACATAGTCTTAAATTTGTTGCAGGAAATCTGAAACTGATAGGAAGTCTTATGCCTCCAAATATGGAAATGATCCTTTGACTATTGATATTTTGCCTTTAAATCTAAGGTTATTGAAGTTACTCCTTGAAGATCTTCCAACTTTTCTTCAAACTAGGTCAACTTTGCCACCTCTTCTTCAACTGTTGAAATGTAATTTACAAAGACTTTATCGTTCACATAAAACATCTTTTGGGAATACTATTTAAAGGAAAAGTTACCCTATTATTGAAATAATTTTTATAAGTTCCTAGGCATAAACTTAAACTTGATTAGGTAGCCACATATCTTCAGCAAATGTACTTAACTTTACGATTTCGTTGTGCCCTGTCATGCACATCTCTTAAAATCGAGAACTACCATCCTTGATTACCACGAACCTTTTTGTGATTTTTTACTCTCATATTCAGGCCACAACAAATGATTAAAATAAGTATTAGGACTAGGTAAACTGTTAGAATATGAACCATTCCTATGGATGATAAATCTGAAATTTGCAAGCCCCTTAATTGGAGCATGATCATTGTTTGTTACAAATAAAAGTAACGTTAACTTATTCTCCTTATTAGTGAATGAAAAACCTCCCAAAAAAAACATATATGACATGAATATTACTTTTATAACCATCTTCATATACTATATGTCTCTCTAGCACTTCGAATCAAGTACAGGACTGTTGCAAATTAAATGTTCTAGTTCATTACGCTGAAACAGTTTCAATACTCAACCTTTGCATTGTTTCTGAAATTCCCTTTTGAATGCATCAAATAATGATTTTATAAAAGTCTTAAGAAAATACTTAGTGCATAGGTTACTGCTAGGAGAGAAACATATAATAATGGTGCATTAGCTACCAAATGACTCATAGACCGATGATAGCCTGGAGGAGCAAGAAGTAAAAGCTACCGAAATGTTAACGTTATGCATGTTCCTAAACATTCTACCCACAGGTAAAAGATACATTACACAAAATCCTGGCAGCAACAATCATTTCCTCCTCTAGTATATTGATCACAATTCGATAAACTTTCCCAAGCTTTGCTTGAAGCAATTGTTGCAATAAGAGCATTTGTTAGTGAAACAAAGAGTGTAGCTCCTTTCATAAATATAGCCCAAGGAGGTAATGGATTTACTAGTTCTCCTACATTGCTTGGCCAAAAATATGATGACAAATCAATCAATCTTCTAGCAATGCATGCTTCAACAATCAGGTGCCACATGTTTCCACCCCTTCTGATTGAACTATCATTGTTGTTAGAAATCTTACAATTTCACTATTGAGGCTCGAAACAATGTTTGTTGCTTTGGTGCTTGATTGGCTACAGAAACTACAAATTGAGGGGGTGCCAACAGACTCTCAAACTATCCCAAAATATGAAGGTTTGATACTAAGTCTATAACGTTGAAAATTAATCCAAATCCAATACTCCCAAAACATAGTTGTTGCATTGTTGTGGACCCGTGAGTTTGGCTTCCCTACAATTTTTTTTTAAATCTTCAAAAAAACAATTCACCATCATTTACAAAGTTGGAGTAAACTTATGTTCCAAAAATGGCATTTTCTAGCTAGAATATTACCTCCAATTGGTGTTGAACAGTAATTATGAACCTTTGTAAGACTTGTAACTTCTTATGATATATACCCCTCTCTCTCGTAATCTCTTCATAAGAGCTTACATTTCTCCAACATTTATCAAGAAAAATTATGATGTTTACTTGTCACAAATCCTCCATTACTAATTTGTACTTTTATTCTTTCAATAGATGGCCATATAGCCTTTTAACTGGTGAAATCCATGATCATACAAAATGGTCCTACCTAGAGAGAAACTAGTGTTGTTTATTGGAGATCCTGGTCTATTAGACGAAATCATGGCAGAGATTTTCTTACCCTTCATCACATCTCCATCCTCACACTATCGATTTCTTGTGGCTTTTTAGATGTAAATTGGAAGGTTCCTTGTTGAACCTCAGGCTATACAGATGAAAGACATTTTGACAAACTGAAAAGTGAGAAAATGTTCATGCATTTTTCCTGAAAATTTCGATGAATAACATCAACATTGGACCTGTATCGTGATGCCACATCTCCAAAAAAAAATCTCTCATCGCACTTCTCTCTAAATGGTTTTTCTAAGCTTGAACCTTTTCCTTTTACATCTAACCAGTCATTGATTGTTATTGTAGCTTGCTATGAAAATCTAACATCTATGTTTGCAGCCTTTGTTGAGATTTCCTTTTGATCATGCCCAAGATAATTAGAATAGTAAAATTATTGTGACTTAGGTTCTAGGTAGCCTATTGATGCCTTTGGAGTGGTTCTGGTGGTGCCAAGTTGAATCATCTTTAGGAAAATTGCTACCTGTATCAAAACCAAAAAAAAAAAGCTTTTGTGCCGATTACAATTGATCAAATACAAAATTCCTAATTGCCACCAAATAGTTTTGGAAGTGGTCAATTTGGATTATACCATTCACCACACGTGCTCATGTCCCAAAAAGGTATGGATCCCCATAGCAATTATAACACATTCAATTTCACCCTGTTCTCAATAGAGCCAGAATAGACCCCTTTGTCAGTTCCCTTTGTTATTGTAAAAGACTCACAAATGAGGGCAAACTAATCAATTTTTAATGGGTTTCCTCCAAGAATACATTGATGTACAAGAGAAAAATATTCAATTGTGATGTTAATTATATCACCAAGAACCAACATCATTACATCTCCTTCACTCCATTGTCCATCTCTAAGGTAATTTCCCTTTGAAGCCAAATGAATCATCATTATTGCAGCAGCATTGCCAACATTGTTTTCTTCTATCTCTACCCTTGTCACCCATTTCTGCAAGTCGGGTTCACTCTTCGCCCCATCAATGCATCGTAGAGCTCTGTTGGATAATATATCCCAATCATCTAAAATGACCAAAGGGGATGCAAACTGATGTCATAATTCACTCGACAAGGTATCCAGTTTAGACTTCAGCAAGCCCCAATATTATTTATGGATTCCTATATTGATGAGAATCATTTTCTCATTTTCGATCTTTAGATCCACAGGAATATGATTCACCACTGGGATAAAAACACACATAATGAGCTCTACCATTACCAAAACAATTCTACAAGATGTGGAGCATTGACTGTTGTAAGAAACTGACAAATGTGCAAACTGTTATAACGCAACAGCTACTTAGCAAATGTGTTGCATCCTTTAGCCTTACCTGTCACTAAAACCAGAAGGGGATTATAGGGGTCCCTGTGGTAAGCAGTTTTAGTTTAGAAATATAGGGCTTGAAACAAAAGGTGAGTTCTCTAGCAATGATAACTGCTTGTGAATATTTTTTACTTCTTTAGATTAGGTTCTTCTTTTGAATTAATATAGTGTTCTTCTTCATCAAACAACTATCAAACAATAAACAATAATGAGACAAGAGACACAAGATGTAGGCAATCAGCCAAGGCCAAAACCTCTCCAACTTGAGAGGAAAACCCAAACGAATTATTCTTCTTATAGAAACTTTAGGTGATGAATTCCAAGACCAAGACCTTTGACTTATCAACATTTCCAAGACCAAGTCACAAGACCCTTCTTCACTACTTCTTCTTCTTTCTTAATTCAGCAATAGTCAAACTAACTTCTATCACTGCAAATTTTGGCTACTCTAGTATTTCGGCCTTCTTCCACAGTCCTGCAATTCTCGGCTGCCTGAAACTTCTGCAAGATCACACGTGTGGGCTAAATTATGGATCTTGATGATGGTTTCCTTCTTCACTTGACTTGAGGGCTTCTCCTTGTAACCTCGATCGGTAATATTGTTGATTTATTAACCTTCTATTTGGCTTCTACAGAGGCTCGTGTAAGCCCATTATAGAAACCCTAGTTTTTGTCACACGTGTGAGGAGGATGACCCAAAAATAGTCCCAAATTTCTTCACTCTTCTTCCCTTCCTTCTCGCTGGTTATGAGGCTATTCTCCTTGTGATTCTCGCACTTCTTCTTATTTCAGATCCTTGGTTGAATAGTGCCATGAGAGAGGTCGAGATCTTTCAATATATAGTGATCTGCCCATAGAAAATAAGCCAACTTGTGCCATGGGGTAGGTTGAATTTCCATTATAGAATCATATTCATCCCCTTTTTTAAGGTTGACTTTATGAGGTACTTGTGACAAGGTCTAGAGGGTTTGTGACACAAATAAATTCTCCTTTTACAATGTATAACATGCCCAATTGGGTCTTCAATACTTGACATTGACTCAATAGAATTTATGACTTGATGACCAATCCTAATAGCTCTCAATGGGAGCTTCATCTATAAAAATAAAATTCCTTGAGCATGAAACCCATGACTCAAGCATAACAAAATAATTTTATTTTTCTTCTTTACATCAATTACATAAAATCATGATTACACATGTTGTTGTGAAGACTGAACGTAGTTACATATTTCAACACTCCCTCTTAACTAGGGAGGTATTCATAATCTACACAAGGTACTTGGGCATTCTCATTCTAAATAATTCTCATAAGAAAAGTCGGATTGGTAACCCATATGTTTAGCATCATATCCTCCAGCATTGTCACATAGAAAAGCCTTGAATAACAACTCTATCTCTCCACAAGATCAAAGCACAATGCTGGTGAGACTAATGATATATAGACACCCTCATCATTGTCTCTATCGGAACGTACCCTACCCTAGTTCTCTTAGAGTATGTTCCACCAGTACTATTCTTATCTTGGATTCCAAATCCTCAAATAATATCGGTCCTCTACAACTACTCTTATCTTGGATGCCCTACCACATCCTCAAAGAGTATCAGATGTCACATTCTTACCCAACCCTCCATTCTATATTCCCAAATGAAGACAAGAATTGTGTGTTTATCTCTCCCTCTCAACTTAGGGAGGACATACCCATTCCACTGAAGGAATGTACCCATTCCTATAAAAGGAATGTACCCAAGCTCCCTCTTAATCAGGGACTTGACCAAGCTCCCTCTTGACCAATGACTTGCTTCTGGAAACTCTCTTGGTGGAGATCATGGGATAAACAACTACTTGTAGAACTCCTTTCTTTGATGTCATGAATTTCTTCTTTGTCATAGAGTCTACATCTTGTGGGACTTCTTCGTAGGGCATAGACCATCCATCACTTTCATCCATGAGTCATGTCATTTACGTCATCATTACTTTTATTGGAAAGAGATTCATTAGTCTATATATGGCCTTCCTTCATGCCTTGTTGCCATCTTCATGTCATGTTTCCTTAAGGACCTTTCATCCTGATACATGAGCATCAATTGTAGAAGACTTCCATAGTTCTTCCCTTAGCAGCCCTACATAAGAGATGAACATTAAGAAAATAGAGGCCTCATTAATAAAAATGCTCCTGAGGATCAGTTGTCAAGATTGATCAATTTAGTCTTGGAGATCTCTTCTATTCCCTCTCTCTCTCTCATACTCATGGAGACTTAGAGTTTCTTGGAGCACTTTGGCATTAGAGTAAGAAAGGGAAGAGGAAGCAAAGATCAAGCAGGGAAAGGCATGATCAAGCAGCTATAGTAGGATTCATTGCAGGTATCGACTTGCATGTGTATTTTCCTTCCTAGATTTAGCATGCATGGGATTGCATGTGTTTCTTTTCTACCATGGCATGGGTTTTTCTAGGTGTGACAGTATTTTCAGCATAACCTTGTCATTTCCTGATAGCTTTGATGAGATTAGTTCTCTCATTCGGTTTATGTGGGATGGCCAGATTAGATTCAAAGCTGAGGTGGGTGGATCTTTGAATTGACAAACAAATGTTCTAAGTGGTACCTAAACCAGAATGAGGATCACAAAGCCATTGGCCTGGTAACCCCTGAACCAGACTGTAGGTTGTGGTAAAGCCAAATTGTGTGCCTAGGAATCATTGTCGGTGAATGGCGAGATATACGGTAAAGCCAAGAGGTGGATTTTTTCTCTATTGGATCTAGTGATCCCAGGATGGGATGCACGGTAAATCTTGGAGAGAATGTCTCGATGTAGGGCCTAGTGATCCCTAGATCAGATCGTGGATGCACGATAAAGCCTGACAAACTAGGGGCACTTAAATTCCTCACGGTGTAGGCAGAGAACTCTGGTGGCATCCATGTTGATTGGTGTTTTTGATGTGTTCTATGAGTCCCACATTCATGTTTGGAATATGACACGGGGGTGATTGGCTTAAGAGAGACTTGGATCAACCAATCTATGGTCAGGTGGAACGTGGTAGTCCCATCTCTAGTTGGTTCATTGCATTCATTAATGAGAAATTCACTCCCTTGATTTTCATGTGTAATTGTATTGATGTATATGTGGATTTTGATGGCTAATACGTTTATGGTATTTTTGTTCCTATTATACTATTTATATTTACATTTTATGATAGCAATTATGTATGGCCCTCGGCGTGTTCTTACTTGTATATGAATGGATAATGTATCTATGACCTAATAGAGGATAATGCAACAAATGACAAGAGGGAACAATGGTTCATAGCGATTCTCATATAAGTATGAGATCCCTACACTTAATTTTGTTGTTTACACCTGTAGGTTACATGTTGATGATATGTTTGACGAAATTCTTGTCATAGCTAGTAGGGGTCCGGTTATGGTCTTGATCAGCTTATTGCTTTTGCATCATTGTTTCCCTGTGCTTTTATTGATTTTAAGATATCACTCTCTTTTGGGCAGTGGCCTAGGCTCTGGGCTTGAAAAAGTGGCTTAAATCTTGGGGTCAGAACTGGCAACTTCGGTCCCTCGTCGCTGGCAGGCAAGAATTTAGGTTGTTGGTCTCTCCATTGCCCATAGCATGAGAGCAACTATGGCTAAGAGATTCATAAAAACAGTGGAACCTAGGGACAGATTGTCTAAGTGGCTGACTCGTCTCCTGAGGGTTCTGTTGATAATGTTGGATGTTTTGATGTTTCACCAATTCCACTTCCTTAAGGTCACATAGGATTTCAAATATGATCATAATAGCCTCTCGTCTCATGTTTACCCTAGTTGGAATGGTACATGTGGTGGATGTGGGAGGAGGGTGTTACAGAGTGGTATCAGAGCATGGTTCGCCCCTCGAACTAGATGGGCAGTGTGTATTGATCATGCATTCATGTCAATTGAATGTGTGTCTCTTACACTTGCATTCCATGTGCTTGTCTCATTGCATAATGTTGATCATGGTTGTAGTAAGGTTGTCATGAGGAACTTGATGTTGATTTTGTGGAATGCATCATCATGAGTATATGACTAGTTACATATTGTTATATGTCGCTTGATTATATCCTTGTATGTTAGGTTGCATTCTTGTATGTTTGATTACATGTATCAGTCTTGTAGGTTGGTTACAAGTATTGATCGCTTATGCTCGACTATATGTGTTCATGTGTATATGTGGTTGATTATGCATTGCTTATTCATGTTGATGGTTGCATGTGGCAATGCGTACAGCGGAGTAATGTTTGTTTTCATGCATGAGGTCATGGTTTGTGAAGTTGATATGGTCATGCATCGATGACTAGACTCTAGCTAGAAGGATGTGTATATGGTTTGGTACTCATGTGTTATATGCCTATATGCAATTGTCATGAATGTATGGTCTTGGTTATAGTTATGCATGAATAGTAGGTCAAACATGCCTTGTAAAGTCATGATATGCAATTTAGCTTATCAGGTGATATTGGTATGTTATGATGCTAGTGTGTTGGCTGAGATAGAGCAGGAGATGAAGATCATCATAATGAGGTTGCAACATTGGACTTTGGGGTTAGAGTAGATTGCCATACAAATATGGTATGTTTGGCATGTAGGTATGTAAGTCAAGGATTATTATATGCATTAGGTTTATGTAGATGTCTTCTAATGTTATGATTACATTCATGATAGATGTCAGTTGATTAGTGTAGTTATATGCACATGATTCGGATAGTCAAGAATGATGGTAATATGTGGTTGTATGCGTTGCTATTGTTGCTTTATGTTAGATAACTTGATGATTAGGTTATATGTTGTTGATGAGAAGGATATATAGGTTATCATTGTTATATGCTATTAACTTGATGATTAGGGTTATTTCACTGAGATCTTGATGTTGTAATTTGGATTGGTCATGTGCGTGATAGTTATGTTCAATGCATTGAAGATTTTGATGTGTTATGTATTGTGTTAACCTGTTTTGGCCTATGTAAATGGTTATGATTGTGATATTCAGGTATGAACCAACATATTTGTGATATGGTGTTGTACTAATCTAGATTGATCGTACATATGTGATTGTTATGCATGAACGAAAAATGCTGATTAGATTATGACATGAACATGTTAGTTAGTTACTGTTATGGATATCATGATTTATGTTTGAGTTGATATGTTGTGAAGTTGTAGCGTGCTAACCTAGATTGATTGTGTAGACAAGATAGCCTCCCCTGAGATTCATTAAGGTATGAGTTTGCTTATGTCATATATTTGGTACTTGACTATTTTATTATGTTGTCTAGTTGATTTATTTAACATGGTATGGTTGCAAGTTGATTGAATGTCTTATGAATTTCATAATATGAGTATGTGTTCCAATGATCTTGTTTTAAGATGATTGTAATAACACATATGTGTTGAGACAATTGATATGTACTTGAGTGTGGTAGGTGATAGTTGTAGCATTATGTTGAATGACTATGCGTTGACTATGGATTATGACATGATCATTAGTCTTGGTAAAGGTTGATTTCAAATTGATACATATGATTGTCTTGATGTTTGGAACATGTGGTTGACATGTGTGAACAGTTGCAAGAAACATACTTGGTATCAGGGTGACAAGGTAATAGTTGATGTGTTTACATAACTAATAGTTGGGTGATGTGACAATACATAGTAAGCCTCAATTGCAACAAGGTAAAAAGGTCAAAGGAATGAATTGGGTAAGAATTCCTTTGGCTATGTTTGGAAACCCTAATTCCAAATAAATGAGTGCTTTACATATAGGGATTCTTCTTAACCTTCATTTTGTTTGACATTATGTGGATATGTGCTAGATTCATGAACATGTACTTGACATGTATATTAGCTAGACTCTAGTTACAGATGGATATGTCAAGATAATTGGAGTCCCTTGAGAGATGGTGTGGATGTATTCAGTTGCGAGGCAGCATGCTTGGCACAACAAGGTAAGGTAATTGGTGTATTGTCATGTTTATTTATGCACTAACCATTATGTGTTAATGATAGCATGATGCAGGGAGTTGCATGGCAAGAGAGGTGATCCGAATTGGATCCATAGAAAAACTGTCAAGAACCATGACTAAATCAAGTCGAACAAATCTCTAATGAAATCCAAAACAGTATCAAAAACACCCTGAACTAGTGGCCATGGCAGCTAACGTGGAACGAGGAGGACCTTGATCAAAGCACGCTGACCGAGGCCCGTGGAGACCGCGCAGGAGGCCCGTGGAGACCGCGCAGGAGGCCAAAGTAGCCCCTAGGAGCCCCGGAATAGGAAAATAGCAAGGTTTTTGATGCACGATTAGCGCTTAGCCCGAGCACCCGGTCTAGTGGGGGAACCGGAGGACCACGGGCAGGAAAAGGTAAAAGCGATAAAGTACAAAGGTGAGACCCACGCTCTGGAAACTGGCGGTTTTGATCGGGGTGCCCTTCAATGGTAAGAGGTTTTGGACAGGAGCGGAGCAATTCCATACACCGATCGACGCGTGGCAGGTGGAGGTGAGAGAAAAGCATCGTTGATCGCGCGCTATCGGTCGACCAATACGCCATGGATGCGTTCTTCCTCCACCATGGCGGTCAAATGGATTCCAAATCCCTTTAGAACACGGCTTAATTCCCTGTTTATTCCACTTCTTTCCATTGGGCGTAAAGAAGTGGAATCAACGACGAAGCATGCTGGCACCATTTAGAGGAGGACAAGTGGCCACTCCCTGAGCGTTCATGATGACACTGAACATAGGGAACTCCAAGTGCAGCTGCAGAAGGTGAATCAACACAGGCGGAAGAGGAACCGAACAGGCATAGGGATCGAATGGCTAAAGCCATGAACGAAGACAATCGAACCAGTAAGAGTTGATTTGGAATCAGAATTGAGAAGAGTCCAAGCGACCAAGAAAGGAAGTGAACAGTGAACCCTGAGAGGAGGACTGGACACAGAGAATAGTAAAGCCAAGAAGAAGAGACAGAGGGTCGAGCTAACCACAGGCAGCGTTGAGCACCAGAGAGCTTGAAGATTCAAGCCTTCCCACAGAGGAATCTATCCGAACTAAGCATCACATTTGGATCTTTCCACTGTACACCAAGGGTCACAGAGTTAGTAGGAAGAAGAAGAGTCTGTGTACTCCGAGTGGCTTGGGGAATCCAAGAACCACCCTGCCAAGCAAAATCTGCTTCAAGAGAACTCATATTGAGTCCCTGTATTGTAATTTCTCTGCTGAAAGACACAATAAAACAAGGCCACCACTGAAGCTGGATCGGAGATGTAGCCCTGGATAATAGGGTGAACTCCTTATTAAAATTATTTGTCTTTGTGTTGCTTACTGTATTTCTCTGTTGTCTTTCCATTTTATTTTCTGTGTATTTGCAATCTGATCAATCCGTTGTTTCAATAACACAGAATACACACACTAGCACATGAGTCTGTAAAACCTTTAGTTTAATAAATCTTTAACTAATGGCACTCATAGGGTGAATATCAGATCAAGTGGTATCAGAGCAGTAAGGTTGTAAGGTTAAACAACCTTGTGTTGGTATAACTATGAATGCTCACAAGATCAAAGCTCAAATTAGGAGAAGGAGAGTTGGTGGAAACTAATCCTGAAATTGGGAGAGTCTATCCTCGAAAGACCATGTCAGAGGAAAGTCCTATGGGGCTAGACCCTCAATTCATAGAGAGTTTCCTAGCTATGAAGTCCATGGTTGAAGAAATGTACCGAGACTTTAGAAAGCAAAAGGTGGAAGATGCATCAGGCTCTAAGCAAGAGAAAGAAGAAGATGAGTCTCATTGCCATGACAACTCCAAAGGAAAAGGGAAAGAGGAAAGCTTTCTCACACCTCCTAATAGCCCTGTACATAATAAGAAAGCGTCTTTGATTAAGTTAGATGTTAAATTTGATGAGCCTATATATGATGGAGAGCTAAATGCTGAAAAATTGGACAATTGGATTAGACAAATTGATGTCTATTGCAAGGTACAGAACATAAACTCAGACAAGAGTAAGATTCAGCTAGCAAGCCTACACCTAGGAGGCACTGCCTTGGTTTGGTGGGAAGGTAGAACCCAAGCTGATATGAAAAGCCATGGTAAGACCATCTCTGTCTGGAGTGACTTCATTTCTTCAATCAGGAAATAGTTCTATCCATTGGCCTACATGCAGCAGGCCATGATGAGTTGGCAAACTCTTCGGCAGTTGAAGGGGCAAAGTGTACAAGGGTATACTCAAGAGTTCAGAAAGAGAGCGTTGACGTTGGGTACCTCACTAGACTCACCAGAGACTCTTTTGAAGTACATTGGTGGTCTACACAGCTACATGAGGCATACCATCCTCATGTTTAATCCCACTAGTATATATGAGGTGTCTGTACAAGCTACTCATCTAGAGGCTAGAGGAAAGAATGGCAATCCAGAAGTTGGGGGACAATGCCAACCCACTGTAAGCAAGAGAAAGGAGAAAAGAAAACAGAAGTGGAAAGAAAGGAAGGCTAACACTGCACAAAAAGCCAAAGCTTCATGCACTCACTGTAAAAAGGAGGGGCATGATGATGAGCATTGTTGGATTCTACATCCAGAGTTGAGACCTAAGAAGCCCGAGGGCAAGAAGAAGAAGATAGCTGCAGCTATTCAGAGAGATTTGGGGTCAGACTCGAGAGATGAAACAACCATAGCAGCCACAGGTATAAAAGGTAATAATTTTGAAGCATCTACAAGTAATTCTGCTCAATCTATTATTGATGGAGAAAATGAGAGAAAAAGACATGAGCTTTTCCATATTCGAGTTATTTCCAAAAATCAAAAGATTGATACTTTGTTTGATAGTGGCTCTCAAGTAAATTTGATTTCTGAAGCAATTGTAAAGAAATTGGGATTAGCAACTACACCTCATAAGAAACCATACCCATTAGGATGGTTGAATGATAAAGCACAACTACAAGTGATTAGACAATGCAAACTCAAGTTTTCTTTTGGGTCAGCATTTGTAGATGAGGTTGAGTTAGACATAATTCCTTTGGATATATGTGGAATTGTTTTAGGAAGTCCTTACTTGTACGATAGAAAGGATATTTTCTATAGAGCTGAGAACAAGTATCTACTGGTTAAAGATGGAATCGAATACTTTGTAAGAGCTCATAAGCTCAAGAATAACTATACTCTCATAAACTCAGGACAGATGAAAAGAATGATTAATTCATGCAAACAATTCTTACTGATGGTTGTAAAGGAAAAGAAACCTAATAAAACCAATGTATTTGAGGGTTGTAATGCTGAACAGCAAGCTGATATAGAAAAGGTTGTTTCAGAGTATGATGTCTTGTTTCAAGAACCTAAAGGTCTGCCACGTAAAAAGGGAATAGTACATGATATTATTTTGCAGCAAGATGTTCCATTGCCCAACATTAGGATGTACAGGTCGTCTGCTTTAGAGAATGTTGAAATCAAGAAGTAGGTGCAGGAGTTGCTTGAGAAGGGCTTCATCAGGCCTAGCACATCACCATGTGGGTCACCAATCGTTTTGGTGAGAAAGAAAGATGGCTCGTGGAGAATGTGCATTGATTACTGAGCACTGAATAAGATAACAATCAAGAATCGTTATCCCCTTCCTCGCATAGATGATCTCTTAGATCAATTAAAAGAAGTTGTTTATTTCACCAAGCTGGATTTGCACAGTGGATACCATCAGGTCAGAGTTGCAGAGCAAGATGCATGGAAGACTGCTTTCAAAACAAAGCAAGGATTGTATGAATGGCTAGTTATGCCTTTTGGCTTAACTAATGCTCCTGCTATTTTCATGAGATTAATGAATGATGTACTCAGAGCTTTTCATGATGATTTTGTTATTGTGTATCTGGATGACATTCTGATTTTTAGTAAAACGTGGGAAGAACATTTAAAGCATGTTAAGCAGACGTTAGATGTTTTGAAAAGAGAAAAACTTTATGTTAAACTCTCAAAATGTGAATTTGGCAAAACATCTCTAAACTACTTGGGACACATAGTAGGGGGAGGTGAATTGAAAATAGATCCCTCTAAAGTGGCAGTCATTGTAAACTGGCCAAAACCCAGGTCTACTATAGAAGTGAGAAGCTTCTTAGGAGCAACACAATATTGGAGGAAGTTCATCTCCAACTTCTCCACGATTGCAGCTCCCTTACATGCTTTAACAGGATTGAATAAGGTGTTTCAGTGGGGAGGCAAACATCAGAAAGCCTTCGACACCTTAAAAGAAAAAATAAGTACAGCACCTGTACTAGCACTGCCAGATTTGCAAAGACCATTTGAGATCCAAACTAATGCCAGTGACTATGCCATGGGAGTAGTGTTGACACAACACAGCAAACCCATATGCTATTATTCTGAGACTTTTAATCCTGCAGTAGTTAACTATCCTACATATGATAAAGAATTGTATGCATTAGTTCAGAGTGTGAAAAAGTGGAAACATTATTTAATGGGCAAAGAGACAGTAATACAGATTGATCATTAGCCATTTCAATATATACACTCCCAAACTAAGTTGCAACAATCAAGACATTACAGGTGGATGGGTTTTCTACAACAGTTTCACTTAGTCATCAGATATAAAAAGGGCATACATAACAAGGTTGCAGACATGTTATCTAGACCCATTATAAATGCATCTACCATACTTAAGCATAATTCTATACTACATGAAAGCTACATAGAACAATATGCTCAGGATATGGATTTTAAAGATGTATATGCAACTTTGAGTCAAGGCAAAAGAGTAGAAGAATTGGACTATCATATAAAGGACCAACTCTTATACCATTGTGGGAAACTCTGCATTCCACAAACCGAGAGGATAAAGATAATTAGGGAAGCACACACTTCTCTGATATCAGGTCACTTTGGGGTAAGCAAAACAGTTGCATAGCTGCAAAGATTCTGCTATTGGCTGAAAATGAATGAGACAGTTTCTAGATATGTAAGAGGGTGTGCCATGTGTGCTAAAAGCAAGCCCAGCAATAGAAAACTAGGCTTGTACACTCCATTGCCAGTTCCTTCTCACCCTTGGGAAAGCGTTTCCATGGATTTTGTAGGAGGACTGCCTAAATCTAGGAAAGGTCATGATTATCTATACATTGTTGTGGATAGGTTCAACAAAATGTGCATTTTGATACCTTGTAGTAAACAGGTCACAGCTGAACAGACTGCAAAATTGTTCTTTGAACATGTATGGGTTCATTTCGGATTACCCACTTCCATTGTATCTGATCGAGACACCCGATTTGTGGGGAAGTTTTGGTCTAGTCTGTGGGAACTGATGGACACCAAGTTAAAGAAAAGCACAACTTTTCATCCACAAACAGATGGCCAGACAAAAGTAGTAAACAGGACTGTGATCCAGTTACTAAGAGGATATTGCAGTAAACATCCTAAGCTCTGGGATGAACACTTGTGTTATGTGCAGCATGCTTACAACAGAGCCAAACACTCTTCTACACAGAGATCTCCTTTTGAGACCTGCTTTGGTTTCACACCAAGGTCTCCTTTGGATTTTGTCTTTGGTAAAGATACCATGGTTGATGGGCACAGTGATGTGGATAAGGCAACCAGGTTCATTGAACAAATCCAGGAGATCCATCAAGCAGTACAGGAACAGCTGGAAAAGAGCCAGGCCAAGTATAAGGCTAGGCATGATAAGCATCAGATGGAGCATAGTTTTCAAGTTGGAGACCAAGTATGGATGTATATCAGCAAGGACAAGATGCAAGGTGAAGGTAAAAAGCTAAAGCCTGTCAGGTATGGACCTTTAAGGATACTTGAGAAGATTGGTGAAAATGCGTTTCACCTTGATCTACCAGCTTACATGCACATCTACTAAGTCGTAAATGCAGATTGTTTGAACCTTCAATGATTGAGGACCTTAAAGAGAAAAGTCAATTGCCTTCTATTGATGACCTGCTACCTAAATACCTCAATGAGTTGCAGGAAGACACGGTGCTGGACAGGAAGGTGAGGACAACGCGCAGCGGAGAAGTTGAGTACCTCAGGATTGGGCTCAAAGGTTCAAAGCCAAGCAGCACAAAGTGGATTGAGATTGGACAAGTGAAGAAACAGTATCCTCACTTAGTCGATGCTTGAAAACCAACTTTTGGTGGTCCAAAAGCTTTTTCAATAGGGAGGTCGTGATCCGAATTGGATCCATAGAAATACTGTCAAGAACCATGACTAAATCAGGCCGAACATATCTCTAATGAAATCCAAAACAGTATCAAAAACACCCTGAACCAGTGGCCATGGCAGCCGATGTAGAACGACGAGGACCTCGGTCAAAGCGCGTTGACCGAGGCCCATGGAGACCGCGCAAGAGGCCAAAGTAGCCCCTAGGAGCCCCGGAATGGGAAAAGGGTGAGGTTTTTTATGCACGATTAGCGCTCTACGCGAACAGGGCCAAAATGGGAAAGCCCGAGCACCCGGTCACGTGGGGGAACCCGAGGACCGCGTGCGGGAAAAGGTAAAAGCGCTAAAGTACAAAGGCAGGACCCACGCTCTAGAAACCAGCCATTTTGATCGGGGCACCCTTGAACGGTAAGAGGCTTTGGACAGGAGCAGAGCGATTCCATACACTAATCGACACGTGGTAGGCGGAGGTGAGAGAAAAGCATCGTTGATCGCGCGCTATCGGTCGAGCAAGTCAACTACGCGAAACGTGCATATGGCATCGGATCTGGAGGGCCTAGATCAGACGGCTGAGATTGCCCCCGATGGAAAGAAGCAGAATCAACAGGGAATTAAGTCGTGTTCTAAGGGGATTTGGAATCTGTTTGACAGCCACGGTGGAGGAAGAACACATCCACAGTGTAACTGAAGAACGAACCGACGAAGCATGCTTGCACCATTTAGAGGAGGACAAGTGGCCACTCCCTGAGCGTTCATGATGACGTCGAATGCAGGGAACTCCAAGCGCAGCTGCAGAAGGTGAATCGACACAGGCAGAAGAGGAACCAAACAGGCATAGGGATCAAATGGCTAAAGTCATGAATAGAGACAGTCGAACTAGTAAGAGTTGATTTGGAATCAGAATTGAGAAGAATCCAAGCGACCAAGAAAGACAATGAACAACAAACCCTGAGAGGAGGACTGAACACAAAGAACAGTAAAGCCAAGCATAAGAGACAGAGGGCCGAGTTGACCACAGGCAGCGTCGAGCACCAGAGAGCTTGAAGATTCAAGTCTTCCCACAGAGGAATCTGTCCGGACTGAGCATCACATTTGGCTCTTTCCACTGTAGACCAAGGGTCACAAAGCTGGTAGGAAGAAGAAGAGTTTGTGTACTTCGAGTGGCTTGGGGAATCCAAGAACCACCCTGCCAAGCAAAATCTGCTTCAGGAGAACTCATATTGAGTCCCTGTATTGTAATTTCTCAGCTGAAAGACACAATAAAACAAGGCCACCACTGAAGCTAGACCGGAGACATAGCCCTGGAGAATAGGGTGAACTCCTTATTAAAAATGTTTGTGTCTTTGTGTTGCTTACTGTATTTCTCTGTTGTCTTTCCATTTTATTTTCTGTGTATTGGCAATCTGATCAATCCATTGTTTCAATAACACAGAATACACACACCAGCACATGAGTCTGTAAAACCTTTAGTTTAATAAATCTTTAACTGGTGGCACTCATAGGGTGAATATCAGATCAAGAGGTTACCATGAAATCTTGCAGAAGGCTCAGGTCGATCTTTCCTTGGGAACCATGGGGATTGAGTCATGGTGTTTGTTGTTAGTCTTGTGCTTTTGGTCTTTTGCAATTGTTGCACTTGATTTGCAATTTTGATTGTGTATGGTGCATGATCACGCCACTTTTTTGGGGTGTCATATTTCTTTTGGTTTTCATGTTTTCTTCTTGATTGTTTCTTGTCTTGCCTTTTATGTTTTGAGTCTTGGGAATGGTTGGGAAAGAGGAAAGTTAATGGAGCTTGGGGAGAGTTGTGTGGTACCCGACAGGTAATGTAAGACATGGTCGAAGCTCGATGCATGAGAAAGCGCAGCGGAAGGCAACAATATGAACAATCGATTAGATTGGTTCATTCCATTGGTGTAAATGGATAGTGGCAATATAGTCATGAGAAAGGTAATAGGAAAGGTGAAGTGAATGGATCTGAGACATCAGATGCCTTGGCTATGTTGGGAACGATTTTTCTCAGTGTTGTGCATGATGTGCATGGATAAAGGGAGTTCTCTTAACATAAAGGGAGGGACAAAAGAGAAGAGGCTACTTGCAAAGAATGAATCTCAATAGAGTATTCTGAGTGGTGACATGCTACATCTAACAAAATAATTCCAAATTGCCTAAGGTCAAATGGTCTGCCCAAATTCCCCCTATGATTATAATTGTCACTCCAAGTCCAGTGCAATGAGCTTCTAGAAGGAGATGAGGTGACAAATGCATATATTTTATAAAGCAATGCATAATTCATACCCCACCAATGGAAATGGGACCATATATGGTATGGAGGAGGAAATACATGAACGTTGGCATGACTAAGAACCATAAATTTAAGTTGCGGAGGAGGCCACTCCCATGCCTCTCCATTAATTATACCATTGCTCTTCATAATTTCATCAGCCGTTGAAACCATTGCCAAATGTGATGGGAGGTCCTTGCTAAGTGATGGTTGTTGTTGATTATATGTACTCTCTACATGTAGGAGGATTGACAATACATATATTACATGCAACCCTTCTACAGGGATTGCCACGATGTCCAACTGGATGTGCTTTCCCTTTCTAACCAGAGTTCCAAACAATGTTACAAACTCTAAGGATAAGTGGTGGATCATGAAATTGTGCTAAGGAGAAGGGGGGAGGTGTCAAGGGATGCCTCTCCACCCTGATTCCATTAATATTAGTTTGTCCAGCTTTGAGTAGAAAAGTTAGATTGTTTTGGCTATCCACCTCTGTGTTTTGATGCTATAACACATGGTAGAATGATTTTTTCTGGAATTCATCCAAGATTCTTGAAACTCTTTGAAGCAAAACCTTGAGATGGTTTTCTTTTGGCTATGAACTTTTTGAAGATGTTGGATCGTAATGAGAGAGTTCCCTAGGATCACGATATTTGGAAGATTCATGTATTTAGCTAATATCACTCCTAGCAATAGACCACACAACTTCGCATGATTGTTAGTCATTAGACCGAATCCCCATGGGTATCGAGTTATCAATGTTCCATCATGATAAATTAACCCCCCCTCCTCCCACCCCAAATAAAAACATAAAATTAATAATTATATTTATAATTAATAATTAAACCTGCCTAGATCCATCTTACCTCTGGATTGTGTTGCGCCGACAGGTATTAATTCTCTTAAGATGCAAACCACTTTTAGATTGAAAAAAGATTTGATGCCTCTCGGCGCATGTTAGATCCAAGATATTGTAATGTAATGTCCTATTAAACATTTTGACTTAGTCAAATTATATGTATATATTAAACTGGCCTAGATCTATCTTAACTCCAAATCTACCAGTTTTCGAGAGGGATCAAATCTATTTTCACTCTAAAGGAAGCTTGCACCTCAAGGGATTTGATCCCTCTCAGGGCTTGGTAGATCCAAAGTTAAGATGGATATAGGCTAGTTGATAGGAATTTGTCAGAATTAGGGAACGGATATCACAAAAAACCAGTAAATTTTAAATGGGCATGTGTTGAGAAATAATTTTTTTAATAATATTGAATTATATATATTCATTTTTTTAAGTAAAACATTTTAACTTGCATTGATCAATGTTAAACTAATATGGTCAAGAGGTAAATTGATTGTTATATATTACCTTGATAGGGAATCATAAATTGATATCTCAAATGATGAAATTAAGTGAAAGGGTTTGCATTTATTAAGTGTCGAGAAACATATGAATAATGTTGGGGTAAATTTATTTATTTACAGCTTCTTCATATCCATTGTGTATGCAAAGATTTGTTTAAATTATGGTGGGAAGTAACGAATGGTGAATATGTTATTTATCTGAGTATGAGTTAGTTTCAAACATTTTAATTTTAGGTGGTTTTCCTACAAAGGTTAACAATAAAAAATCATTGGACAAATATCTAATAATCATGGCAGGAATATTACAACTCTATCTAGAAACTAGGGCCAATGTGAGAGGTAGCTATCCACATGGAATTATTTTGTGCAAAGACTACAATAAGGCCTTCAAGTTTTTTTTTTTTCACACGTGGGAAAACCTATCATAACTTGGTTTTCAAACCAGCAGTGAGGACAACCATCTCTAGTTGCTAACCAAAAATGCAAGCTGACTCATCACTGTTATTCAAGGAAAACCACGCCACCTGGAATAACTCATTGGTGGTCCGTAAGGGGGCAGGCTTTCATTTCTACCAGATGCATTTGGATCTTGGGTTGTTACCATGTTTCCTTACATCCAAGGAAGACGAGCTCTTAGACAAGCAGAAGTAGTTTTAAGGCATACTCCAGACCCTCTTGGGACCTTCAAGTTATGATCCAATTAAATGTTTGAAAAATAGTTTTTGTAATATATATATATATATATATATATATGTGTGTGTGTGTATATGTATATGTATATATGTATATGTATATATGTATATGTATATATATATTATATATATATATGTATGTATGTATGTATATTTATGTATTTATTTATTTTTTTTTATTTAATTTTTCAAAGTTAAACATTTAACGCATTAAATTAATGTTACAAACAAATCCATCAATTGTTAAGTTATATAAGTTAATGATACCTTTAAAAAATATCATATTTTTATTTTAGTAGTAGTTAGATGTAATGGTTGAAATTTATTTCAAAGGTAGTTATGCCCTTTTAATTTTCAATTTAATTAAAAAATGTTATGAAAAAAAAATTACTATGAAATAACTATGGTCTTTTGGCATGATGGGTTAATGCTTATGTTTATATGTATATATGTTTATGTATGTCGTTGTCTGACAGGGTCATGATTGTTTTGTGCTAATGATTATATATGCATCTATGTATGTATCTATGCCACTATCTGACAGGGTTGTCAGGGATCGTTCTTGTGGAGGAATGATTTCTTATGCGGGCAAATGGCATGAAGAAGTTCCTGGCTATGAGGAATCAAGTGGGAAGAGTAGTCATGACAAATATATGAGGTCAGTATCATGTGGTTATGATTGGATATTATGTGATTATATTATGTCTATGTTATGGACAAGTCATACCAAGGGATACATCAACAAAGTGAAAGCAGTGTGGTCTGCAGCATGCTAGGATAAGCATGGATAAGACGTTGGAAGCAAGGTTGCTTGTAGAGGTAGTGTGGTTTCGGATGTGTGGTATTACTATTGTGCATATATCATACATGTTGCATCTGTGATGATTATGCGCATGCAATATTCTGCATATATAGTGTGTGTACATGTTGTTTATGCAATATTATGTACATTGTGTTAGTACAAATAGTGTTGTATGAATGTTGCATATTCAATTTTGGGTATAGAGGGCACTATGTACATGTTGGATATACAACGTTGTGTACATATTGTACTGTGTGCATGATGTATATGCGATTTTGCATGCATATTGTGCTCTGCGAGTGTTGGATATGCAGTGTTGTGTACAAATGCTTCTATGTACATGTTGGATATGCAATGCTATGTACATGTGGTGTTGCATGCATGTTGTACATGTGGTGCTATGTACATATGGTGTGGTGTGCATGATTGCACAAGAGGCATTATGTGCAGTTGATGTTGTGTACATGTCGTGCATGTGGCATTGTGTACATGTGGTGTTGTGTACATGTTGTGCATGTGGTAATATGTACATGTGGTATTGTGTACACGTTGTACAAGTGGTGTAGTGTACATGTGGCAATGTGTACACGTTATGCAGGTGGCCCCATGTACATGTGATGTTGTGCACACAATGTGCAGGTGGTGCAGGGTACAGGTGGTATTGTGTACATGTTGTACATATGGCACTGGTGCACGTGTGGTATTGTGTGCATGTCATACATGTTGTGTTGAGGGCATGTGGTACTAGGTATGTGCATTGTGTAGGTGAAGGTATTGTGTGGTGTTGTACATCAAGTATAGATGTATTGTTTTGTGTTGTACACCAGGTGTATGTATTATGTTATGAATTGGATGTAGGCATATGTATTGTATTGTATACACTGAGTGTAGGTGTATGTGTTGCATGTCAGTTTTAGGTGCATGTATTGCTTGAAGTTGTATGTCATGTGTGGTCGTATGTGTGTGATGCACACTACGTATATGTGCACATGGTTGAGGAGAAGGCACTAGGTGTTTGACGGGTGTGGCAACTAATATGGTGTGCGTATGAAATAAAAACAAAGGCAGAAGTAAGGATCGATTAAAGGATAACTATCGGTATACTATTTCAGTTTTATTATGCGTGTGATTTATGATTCTGATTTATGATGGTTACATGTGATTTATGATTTTGACCTATGATGGTTACATTTTGTGTTAACCTGACGTGATATTTCTATACTTGTTGACTTGGTCAAATATGCTAGTTTGACTTGTTGTGACAGGAATCGAACATGATTACAAGTGTACCTTCTTGACAAGCTACCAATGAGGTATGATTTGAAGTTATTTCAATTTATTTTAAGTCTAATGGAAGTTATGTGCTTGGTACAAGAAGCACGGGAATGCCCATATTGGCTAGTTGAAATCAACTGCAAGAATTTGCAGCAACAACAAAAGGAATTGGAAAATGCAACAGTATGTTGATAAATTACATCAGTAGCAGGGCCATTGTAGGACAGTGGTACGCAATAGTGTCACTTGATTTCCATGAGCATGCTATGACCGGTATGATGGTTTTAACGCAGGGATATGCCTTGGTTTTTTTTACCTTTCAATGCAAGGAAGCCTTGCCAAGGGATGGACTGCCTGGAATGGGGGTGCCAGCAGAACTTGGAAGGTGAGTGATTGCGCGGAAGGGGTGACCATATTCCCAAGGGACTGTGTATCAGAGAAGGGAAGGTCGTGGATGGATTTGTTTTGGTAATTAGCATTGCCATATGGAATTAGATGCACATTAGGAGTGTGCCCTGGAACAATGAGTCGGTAACTATTCACTGAGAGGACAAGTGCGCGACATCATAACGTTGGAAACTGGATGGAAATTTGACTTGGCAGAGGATTCTGGACTTCCTGGGAAGGAGGTGAATCCTGGTATTACCTTGAGGGTGGAGGTGTGACCTTGTGGATTCCCTTGTTGCGGATGCAAGCATCGTAACCTTTTATTTTCTAGTTGAGCAAATGTGTATATGTGTATATCATTTTAAAGATCATAATGAGTTGTGTTATAAAGCTCCAGTATGCGGTATGGTTGTTATTTGGTCATGTTGTTATGCTTTAGCATATGGTCATTATAAATATTGCAACGAGATATGTTGTAAAGCTCCATGGGCGTATGTTTTTCTTGTCATTAGCCTTGTTGGTTATAGGTGTCATTGAACACCGAGGACAGTGTTCCCCCAAGGGGGAGGGTTTTGTAACAACCCTAGTAAAAATCCATGTAAAAAATATATAAATACCATGGATGATGGGACACTTATTCCAAGATGAATGGTGGGAAAGACATCCTAGTGGGCGTTCATTTGGTTGTTTATGGATAAGGAAATTGGGAAAGGAAATGGCTAAGGATTTGGAAAGGAAAAAGGCATTTTTGGCACATTTATTTAGGAAAATAATGGAAAATGAAGAAAATAGAGGCCTCATTAATAAAAAGGCTTCTCAGGATCAGTTGGCAAGCTTGATCAATTCAATTTTGGAGCTCTCTTTTATTCTCTCTCTCTCTCTCATACTCATGGAGAGTTAGTGTTTCTTGGAGCACTTTGGAATTGGAGCAAGAAAGGAAAAGAAGGCAAGAAGAAGTAAAGATCAAGTAGGGAAAGGCAGGATCAAGCAGCTACAACAAGCTTCATTGCAGGTATTGACTTGCACGTGTATTTTCTTTACTAGATTTGGCATGCATGTGTTTCTTTTGTACCATGGCGTGGGTTTTTCCAGGTGTGACAATATTTTCAGTCTAGCCTTTCCATTTCCCGATAGCTTTGATGAGATGCGTTCTCTCATTCGGTTTACGTGGGATGGTTGGATTGGATTCGAAGATGAGTGGGGTGGATCTATGAATTGACAAAAACATGGTATGAGTGTCCTTGAACCAGACTAAGGATCACGAAGCCACTAGCCTAGTAAACACTGAACCAAACTGTGGGTGCGGTAAAGCCAGATTGTGTGCCTCGGTGGGCCTAGGAATCCCTGTAGGTGAATGGTGGAATATATGGTAAAGCCAAGAGGTGGATTTTCTCTCCGTTGGGTCTAGTTATCCCGAGATGGGATGCATGGTAAAGATTAGAGAGTATGTCTTGATGTAGGGCCCAGTGATCCCTAGATCAGACAATGGATGCACAGTAAGGCCTGAGAGACTAAGAGGCACTCAAATTCCTCACGGTGTAGGTGGATAATTCTAGTGGCAACCATGTTGATTGGTGTTTTTGATGTGTTATATGAGTCCCACATTCATGCTTGTAATATGTCACGAGGGTGATTGGCTGAAGAGAGACTTGGCTCAACCAATCTAAGGTTGAGTGGAACATAGTAGTCCCATCTCCAGTTGGTTCATTGCATTCATTAATGAGAAATTCACTCCCTTGATTTTCATGTGTAAATGTATTGATGTATATGTGGATTTTGATGGTTGATAAGTTTATCGTATTTATGTTCCTATTATGTTGGTTATATGTACATTTTATGACAACAACTCTGTATGGCTCTCAACATGTTTTTACTTGTATATGAATGGATAATGTGTTCATAGAGATTCTTAGATAAGTATGAGATCCCTACACTTAATTCTGTTATTTACACCTGTAGTTTACATGTTGATGATATGTTTGACAAAATGCCTGTCATGGCTAGTAGGGGTCTGGTTATGGTCTTGTTCAGCTTATTGATTTTGCATCATTATTTCCATGTGATTTTACTTATTTCAAGCTATCACTCCATTCTGGGTAGTGGCCTGGCTCTCGGCCTAAAAAAGTGGCTTAAATCCTGGGATCGTTGACACATAATTGGCAATTTCGATCCCTAGTCACTAGCAAGCAAGCTTGAGAGCAACTTTAGGTTGTTGGTCACTCCCTTTCCCATATCATGAGAGCTATTATGGCCTAAGAGATCCAAAACAATAGTGAGACCTAGGTGTTGTATCATTATTTGGTTTTGATAAGTTAGTATATTAGTAAAAAATAAATTCAAAATGTTAAGTTAGGATATGGATGGAAAAAATAAATAAATAAATAAAATTAAAAATTAAAAAATAAATAAATAAATAAATAATTAGGACAATTTTATATTTTATAGGCACCCATATCAATAAAATGTTAGGAGTTAGTTTCCCTAAAGAAAGAAGGCAAAAGAAAATAAAAATGTTAGGGAAGCAAAAAGAAATAAAGGCTTCAATTTCAAATAAAAAGAATAAATGCAAGGGTTGCTCATTTAAATGCGCCACATTAGAAAATGTTAAATTTTGTTAATTAATGATTAATTTCCTTAATTGGGATTAATTTTTGGTTATAAACCTTTGACATTAAAATTTATGTTATATAGCGCATATACATTGTTTGGGCCAAAGTCGCTAACGGACAAAATGTCTTGTCAGCTTTAAATAAAAAGAGTGCATCATTCAACGACCGATCTACTCCCCGCCCGGATCAACGGCGGGGAGAGACTTCGCACCCCCCTCGACCATTTATCGTTAATGTGACGGGGGGGTCAACAAAGTGGTTTCAATGGCAGACACCCCAATCCCACATGTCACCACCGTATTACTCTGCACCTCCCACACCCTTCCCCCTCCCCGGGGCTCAAAACCATAAAACCACTCGTACCCCCCCCCCAACGCGCAAACCGCTCATGGTTTCCTTCCGCCAATGATCTTTCATCCCGCACCTCGATCGTTATCCCCTAACCAATCCCATGCCACCACCTCACATCCTCGTTGCCAACTCATCCTCTCCGTTGCTATCTCGCAAGCTCGCTGCCCTGCTGTCATACTCGTTTATATTCACCCATTGTAGCTCCGCTCCTATGCATTAAAACAGCTACAGTCATGAATAAAAATGTTAGCCCTTCCATGCATGTTATAAATAAACCCATATCCACCTCTTTGTTACTTTCTCTGACTCTTTTATGTTATTTGCAAGTAAACAATTTCTGCAAAAATCTTTTTTCTATTCCATCGATCTGTTACCAGAACCACTCTTCCTCCTATCTGCCAGCATGGCCCCAAAAGGGAAAGCTAAAAAGCAAAGTGTAGAGGAAAGCATTGCTAATCCAACCTAGCTTGACCTTGACCATGTTTCTCTTGTAGACTCACTATTCAAAATTGCAGAAGCCAAGTGTGAGTTCAATTTGTATGAACTACACTTATCGCTCAAATAGAGTTACCTGGATAAGCAAGACCTAATCAGATTTTGGGAATCTCTATTACCTTTCTTTGGTTTCCCAAAAACACATGAGTTCCCTAACCTCATTACCTGGTGTCAAGCCAAACATGACCCTATAAAGATAGCAGCGGTAGCTCAGAATGGAGACATTCTGATCACCATCTCTGCTGAAACCATAAACCAGATGCTCCTAATCCCTCAATTAGAATCTCTCAGCCATTTTTCATTAGAAGCACTTATGGATATGTACCATAAGTTAACCTTTCCATAGAGAGCCCAAATTTTTGAAATCTTTTTACTTGAGGATGCAGAATTACCAAAAATAAATCCTCCCTACTCATCTTCCATGTTTCTTGAACCCTCCAGACATTGTATTTCTCTTCTTTCCTACTTATTAGGATATCCAGATGACCAATTTGTTGATGAGACTATCCTTGGTTTCCTTTCCGTCTTTAACAATGATCAACAACCAACATTCACGTATAATTACATCCAATTCTTGGCCAATAATATTCATGAACAATTCATGAATTTTACTATACAGGGAGTGTTTAGTTACAACTCTATAATTGTCCACATGTTTCCTTTTCAGCAAGGTGATCTTTTGCCTATCAATCTCAACAAGTAGGATCAACAAGGAGTGAATCAATCAATGATTCACTGGATAGAGATAGTCAGAACAACTTCTACCACCTCCTCATTTTCAGAATTTGTAGATACATTCATACATCCAGTGGCACAGCTCCTCAACAGCCAGACAGAGCCAAGGATTGGAGATGAAATTAAAAGGATTTTACACTTAAGTGAGTAGACTAAAACTGGTGACTGGTATTTATACCAGAATTACACAAAGATAACAGTATATGGTTGTGAGCTTGCACCATATAAGTTGCCCAAATATGTTCCTATGAGAATCTTTTCTCTGGAATATATTAGGCAGATGATCAACATGGATGACCTGCACTTTGTGTCAGGCAAAAGGAAATCTCAATTCAATATTAAAGCACATATTGGATCATTCATTTGCAACACCAGATCAGCTGGTGTTGAGGTAGATATATTGTTAAAGAAGATGAATTTCCAGCCCAGCTTCACCTAGTCCTATGATCCTTTTGGTATTATTTATGCTTTGAGAGTTGATTTAAAAATGACTCCTTATAATCATACTCCAAGACCAGAAATAGAAAAATTCATGAATCAAGAGCAATGGATTGATGGGACACTTCAAGAGACGGATGAACAGGCTGTATCCACCACCACTGAACAAACTCTAGTTTCTCAGAGAAAGCAACAGAAAAGGGTGAGAGAAGAGTCTTCATCTACTCAGGAGATTATGAAAGGCTTTATTTTTCAACAGAAGAAGCCAAAGGTTGGCTTGGTTACTTCAACAGAAGAAACTCAACCAGTTATAATTGATCTAGGAGATTCAAAAATTTCTACATCAACAGGAGTTAGTGTTTCAACCACTCCTCCCACAACCAGTGTTCCAAACACTCCTCCTACAACTTCACCTTCTAGAGAGCCTCTAGAAATCATTTAGTCCACAAGAACCAGTTCTTCAGATGATCAAAATATATTTTCAAGGTTCCTTGAGATTAAACAGAAGAATGAGACTTTGAAGTCCAATGTGTACAGCCAGTTCTGGAAACAAACTTCAACCTCCCAGCATAGGCTTCTTTCTGATTTTGATAGTGAGAAAGGCATAATGCAAATGGCTTTATTACAAGCCCAAATTCCATTTCCTAAGTCTCCATTAGATTATAAAAAGAATGTATTTTCATTTGATACCACCAATTGACCAGATGGATGTGCACAAATAGATTGGTGAGATGTTATTTTCCACTATGACCACTACAGCTATGTCTCTTTCTAAACTTAGGACTGCCCTATCAAACGTTCAGTCTCAACTTAAGTTAGAAAATATTTCTTCCTTATCTAAAGATAACAGAATAAAAGCATTGGATGATTTTGTAATTAAAGTGAGATATGATCCCAAAGATGTGAAAGTTGTAGAGTTACTCCTAAAAAAGAAAGATGCAAACATTGTTGCATTGAAGAAACAGTTGAAGCTACCTTCTACAGAGGATCCTCTAACAAAGGATATAGCAGAGAATGAACAACAAAAGGAGGACATGCTCAAGCTTATCATTGAGCAAAATATACAGCTGAAGAAAATGGAAGAGCAGATTGAAGAGTTACTAAAGGAGAAGGAAGCAGCACATCTTGCTATGGTTCAAGTCACAGCAATCCCAATAGCAATTGTAGGTACAAATCCTAGATCATCATCAACAGTCATTGAGTCTACATCAACAGAAGTTTATCCAACAAGATTATCAAAAGAATTGGCCATACAAAAACAGGAAAACGAGAAGTCACTGTAGAAATTCCAAAAGTAAAAAATGATACTTTGTATGTGCAGGAAATGCAAAAGTCCCACAGATTGGAACTCAAGATCCAGAAGTTGGAGAGTGAATCCCTAATGGCAAATACTTTGGCCCATGCCAAGGAAAATATCTAGACAAATATCAACAAATCCATGAAAAATGTATGGCCATCCATACAGATTATTTTTTAGCAGCAAGAACTCATCACTAGATGCAGAGCAGTGATAGAAGAACAAAAAGAAGCCTTGAAGACAAAGCCAGTAGAACCCACATATATGATCAAAGTTTAAAATTCAAACGCAGAGAAGAATTAGAAGAAATAAACATCTATGACAGAACAACTACCATCTTAGAGATTGAGAAGGTATTACAAAAGAAGAATTTGATCAACCAATTAGAAACTAAATGTGAAACTTTAGATATTATTGTCAAAAGATTTCATTCAAAGTTTAATATCTTGAATCAGAAAGGACTACCAGGATTGGTAGGCCTGAATGATAAGTTGATCAAATTAGAGGATTATTGCAAGGAATTGTATGCTATTGTAGTGGACAGAACTAAATTTGTAGGAGTCAAAGGACATATAACAGGGAAGGCCTTTCTAGAAGCCTTGGAGTTTGATTTAACCATCACGCATGAAATTAAACATTTGTTTCTCACCAAGCCAAATTTCGAGAGATACACAGAAGTGGATGAAACATTTAGAAAGATGGTGAATGTGGAAATCCCAAGTGAAGAAAGATGGGATCAATTGTGTGAAACAATTTAGTAATTTCTTATTCTAACAGCATGACAGCTCATTAGTATTTTCGGGCCAAATCATCAACAGATTCCCAAAGGATAGAGCCACCTCTTCAGCATTTTCTCAGTTCCTACTATATTGATCTATTTTTGTAATTTTGTACTATTTTGGTATTCTATTCCAAACAGATTGTAGATCTTTTGCAAAATTTTGTATAAATAACTCCTCCTTTGAGTTATTATGGGTTGAACCCTTGAACAAGATATCAAGTAGATTTGTACTAAGCTGGAGAAATTTTTTTGGAATAATAAAAGATCTTGGACTTACCTCATATGGTTTGTTTCTGAGTGAGTTGTATTTCATCTTATTTAGTCATTATGTTTTCTTCATATAAATTAATTCTTTTGCAGTTATCTGATTCATAATTTAACTGAGTTTCAATCTCATTTTGAATCCTCTATGAAGTTGTGATTTTAAATAAGAGAATAATTTACAGAATTGCTTGTTATTGTAAGTTCCTCTTTAAATATAAATTACATCATATCTATGTAACAGTTTAATTATATTTTGTTGATTAAGTAAACACTATTTTCTTAATTTCTTCTTATAACTGGTTAAGTATTCAGTTTGAATATTAAATCAATTATACTTCTTCATGCTCTACTTTTACACCCCATTAAAATCAAATTAACTATGTGTAGTTAAATAACAACCTTTTATTTAACTTGGAAATATATCTAAGTTTGAAACACATGTTTATAAAATTGTTCATTGGTCATCCAATCATTTAAAACAACACAACATTATAGACTCTTTGGCATAACTAATTGACCTAGAGTTATTTCAAAGGAAAACATTAGATTGGCGTTGTTGTCGGGGAGCAAAGGATTGAAAGTTTTATTTTCCTTGGGGCAACAATTTTTCCCTTTTCGTTTAATGTGAATAAAGGATTAGATATAGGTAAAAAACTTTCACCTGGTGATTCCACTGTTTCAAGCTGGCTCTTTTTAGGCATACTATATCACGCTCTGATTCTGAGATTGTTAACCGTCTTCCGGATCCAAAGAGACTTATTAGGGGATCCTCTTTAAGGAGAAGACATCAAACCTCTTCTTCTTCTTCAGCGTTACATTCTGAAGATATTTCATCTAGATATCATTTTTCATTTGTTCCATCTAATCTTGATTGGATTGAACTACCTCCTAGGGTTTTTGAACTCCATTCAAAAGGAGTAGATCTTCCATCAGTGGTTTTAATCCAATCACTTGAGTTATATCAAGTGCCATCCATTCCTATAAAATCACCTTCATCTGAGGAAGAATTGGGTTTACATTTACCTGAATTCAAACCTACAGACTTCATCTCTCCAACTCCCTATTATGTTCCATCAACTTCTACTAATCTTGAAGAGACATTCTCTATCTATTCAAATCCTTTGTTTGACAATAAGGAAGACTTTCCCTCAGGAGTTAAGAAGTTGGTTATTAAAACCCCTTTGAAATCTTCAAGGAGGTCTCCTCCTTATTTCTCTCCTCCACATACTAATACCCCTACTGATTCTTCTTCTTCACCTTCATCTTCATCATCTTCCTCTTCCTCTTCATCATCCACTCAGTCACCCCAGACTCCACCTGCCATCATGGCTTTTCAACCCATTGTACAAGCAAGATATGCTGCTTTAGTTCTTCCTCAAAACTTGGCAAATTTTCCTGATGGATATCTAAAGCATTTACCAAGATTCAATGGTGAAATTGGTCCTTCAACAGAAGATCATGTAGTTGCTTTCCTAGATTTTGCTGATAATATGAACATAGAACATGAAAATGTTTATATGAGATTATTTGTGCAATCCTTAGAAGGAAATGTTAGGATTTGGTTTAGGCAACTTAGACCTGACTCTATTAGAACATGGAATGAGCTCATAACTATCTTTAAGAATCAATGGGGGGTAAAGAAGGATCTTGTCTACTTTCTCACTGAATTTGAAGAATTGAAGAGAAACCCTGGTGAACCAGTGGCCGAATTTATCAAAAGATTTAATAAACTCTATCATAAAATGCCTGTTGATTGTAAGCCACTGGTAGCAGCTGCAAAAGTTAGATTTTCCAAAGCATTTGAGGATGACTTTGCAGTCATGTTAAGAGAAAGAGTGTCCAATACATTAGAAGATATGCATACAAATGCCATAGAGGTTGAAGCTAATAGGTCTGCTTCTAGCAAACTTAAAGCTAAAGCAGAAAAAGAAGAAAGAAAATTAAAATCTAGGATTGATGACTCATCTTCCTCCAAATCCAAACTTGAAGATCAGAAAATTGATGAAATTACATCTTTACTTAGAAACCTTTCTAATAGGATTTCTAAAATTGAAGCACAACCTAGAACCACTCAACAAACTATTGTTAGGCCACAAGCTCAAACCCAATTTCGAAGAGCTCCTCAAATGCAGATCCTTCAGAGACCAAGTTCTGATCAAAACATCCAGCCACCATTGTTGATTGATGATCAACAACCTCAAGATGTAGGTCCTTTAATTACTAAAGATATCAATAATCTTGATTCTTCAGTAGTACAAATGGCAATAGTACCTACATCTTCCTCTCAGTCTTTTGAACAAGAGCAAGGAGATACTCAACTTTCCAAATATCATGCATTTTCTGAATTTTTTATTGCAGAATTAAATAAGAGGTATGATCCAAAACCTAGATCAAGCCCAGTTAGACCTCCTAAATCTACAACTATAATTGAACCTGCAACAAAATCTATTCAAACACAAACTTCAACACCTCAAACCACAGAGTCATCTACTGAAACTTTTTCATCTGATAAAACCATTTTGACAACTTCTAATATTGATAAAGAATTGGAAAGAGTCAAGATTCATATCCCTTTAGCTGACCTTTCAAAGAACCCTGGTTATAAAATCAAGTGTCTAAATGGATACAATCCTCTAGTGTAGATGTTAAGGGAGATATTATCGGTCTACAAGATGCAAAACCTTCAGTAGTTTTTTGCCCCAGTTCTGATATGATTAATCAGATTGTTACACCCTTTTATGTAACTTTAAAGGCCCACGATTTTCTCTTGTATAACTACATGTTGGACTCTCGAGCTTCTCATAACCTTATGCCAAAGGTAACTATGGACCAGCTTCAGTTAGAAGTTACTCGTTCCTATCATGACCTCTACACCTTTGATTCAAATAAAGTACCATGCCTAGGACTAATTAAAGACCTAGTTGTGACCTTAGCCCAAGTACCTATTAAGAGTATAGTCTTAGACATAGTTGTCACTGATATTCCTGCCAAGTTTGGCATGCTTCTATCTAGATCATGTTGTGCTAAACTTGGAGGATCACTTCAGATGGACATGTCTTTTGCTACTATTCCAGTCTATGGAGGTGAACATCTAAGGTTATATAGGGAATTCAGATTCCTCCATACTGTTTACAGGTTAGATCAAGGAAAAAATCACCCCATCTATGCAATAGATCAGGATTTTGGTTGCTTTCAGTTATCATTGCAAAATTCATCAAATACTCAACTTGCCATCGAAAATACAGTTTCCAAACCTAAAATTGTAAAATCAGACATCTGGAAACTTTATTTTGATGGGTCTTGCTCAAAGGAAGGAGTAGAAGAAGGCATTGTTTTAATCTCACCAAGTAAAGAAAATATTACTCAGTCATGTAAACTTGAATTTGAAGTCACCAATAATGTGGATGAGTATGAAGCTTTTCTTCTTGGTCTTGAGCTAGCTAAGAGTTTAAAGGTTCAAAACTTGAGTGTCTTTTCTAATTTTGAGCTAATAGTTAAGCAGGTTAGAAACCTGTGTCAAACAAAGCACCCAAGACCTAGGTCCTATAGAAATGAGGTTTGGGATACAATTGAAAATTTCTTCCAAGGTTTTAACATAATTGCTATTCCTAGAGGTGAGAATATGCATGCTGATTCACTTGTTGTTTCAGCTAGCTCTTTCAAAATTCCTGAGCCAATATTGTTGGAATATCATATTTAAGTCAAGTACAGGCCATCAATCCCTGATAACCTTAAACACTGACATATTTTTGAGGATGATGAGCAATTAAAATATTTTCTTCAAGTCATTGATGAATTCTCAAATATTCAAATTGAAGAAGATCAAAGAGATGTCCAAGAATCAAACCAATAGACACCATAAACTTCATTCAGTCCTAAAATTATTGATCATGATATCATTCAATTATCTAATAATTTTATTCCCAAAGGATTAGTTCCATTGGAAAAGCTATTTGATAATAATGATGTATCCAGAAACCCCTTGTCTAATTCACCTGAAGAAGAAATCGAAGAGTGAAATATTGGGAATTTAGATGAAATGAAAAATATTAAATTGGCATCATCTTTGCCTTTGGATGTTAAAAACAAATACTTGAATCTTCTTTAAAATTACAAAGATGTTTTTGCATGGTCTTATAATGAATTAAGAACTTATGATACATCTTTAATTGAGCATAAGATTCCTTTGAAACGAGAAGCAAAACCCTTCCAACAAAAATTAAGAAGAATCAATCCAATACTTCTTCCAACTATTGAGAAAGAACATAAAAAACTACTTTATGCTCATATCATAGTCCGTCTGAGGTATTCTGACTCGGTAGCTAACCTAGTTCCTATCAGAAAGAAAAATGGTGAAATTAGGCTATGTGTAGACTTCCAAAATCTGCACAAATCATATTTAAAGGATAACTACCCATTGCCCAAAATGACCATCTACTTCAGAAAGTTTCAGGTGCAAAGAGGATTTCTATGCTAGATGGATTTTTTGGTTATAACCAGATTATGGTAAGTCAAGCTGACCAAGACAAAACTACTTTTACTACTCCCTGGGGTACATTCATGTATGCTAGGATACCATTTGGACTGACAAACGCTGGAGCCACTTTTTAGAGAGCCATGGATCTAGCATTTGTAGGTAAGACATCTGAATTTACTGTCATTTATCTAGATGATTTAATTGTTTTCTCTTATTCTGATGAAAATCATTTAAAACACTTGAGTAAGGTTTTTGACAGGTGGAGAAAATATGGCATGTCCATAAATCCAAAGAAATCTTTATTTGTTGTAAAGGAAGTGAAATTACTAGGGCATGTTATTTCCAAGGAGGAAGTTATCATTTATCCAAAGAGAGTTTCAACTATTCAAACTCTATCTCTGCCAAGAAACAAGAAGGAGATACAAACCTTCCTTGGGAAAGTTAATTTTCTTAAAAGATTTATCCCTAATTATGCAAAGATAGTAAAAGATATAATTGATATGTTAAAGAAGAACAATGAAGTGAAATGGATAGTTTCTGCCAGATATGCTTTTGATAATATCAAAAAGGCTATATTCAAGGCCCCTACATTAGCCAGTCCTGATTACTTCTCTCCTTTTGCATATTTTCTTTTGCATCAAAGACAACCTTAGCAGTTGTACTTTTACAAAAGAATATAAATGGTGATGACCAACCCATAGCCTTCTTTTCTAAAGTCGCGAGGGATGTTGATCTTAGGTGTGACATTATTGAAAAACAAGCTTATGCCTTAATCCAAGCCCTCAAAGCCTTTAGAACCTATGTCTCGCATTCACACATTACAGCCTATGTCCCTAACCATGTTGTCAAAACCGTTTTGAACCCACTTGATACTGATGGAAGAAGGGGAAGATGGATTGCCAAAATTCTTGAATTTGATCTTGAGATCAAGACCACAAAGTTGGTGAAGGGTCAAGGTTTGGCCAAATTGCTGGTTGAATCCAACTGCAAAGTATTGGGGATAAATGTCATTTGTGAACTGTCATATGAGAATAATCCACAAGAACCTTCTCAAATTGCACAAAGGGAGAATCCACAAGAACCTTATTTAAATGCAGAAGGGGAGAATCCACAAGAACCTTCTCAATATTTAGAGGAGAATCTACAAGAACCTCCTCAAATTTCACAACGGGAGAATCCACAAGAACCTTCTTTAAATGCAGAAGGGGAGAATCCACAAGAAACTTCTCAAAAAAGAAGAGAATCCACAAGAACCTCCTTCTTCAGAACAAACCATCCTCATTCATATAGATCAGAAATATCTACTCTCTGATTGGTATTCTGATATTGTGCAGTTTCTTAGAGATTTTCAATGTCCAGCTGAACTTGACTTGAAGCAGTGTAAAGCCCTGAAGCTTAAAGCAGTGAAATATTGTATTATCAATGGTAATCTATACTGGAAGGATCCTCTCAATATCCTTCTTCTTTGTTTGACTAAAAATGAAACAGAGGGAATTATAGATCAGTTCCATGCAGGGTTTTGTGGTGGACACTATGCCTGGAGAGCAACAACTTACAAAATTTTAAAGGCAAGTTTCTACTGGCCCACACTGTTAAAGAAGTTGGAGCAAGAGTTAGAAGTTGCACACAATGTCAAATATTTGCAGGGAAACAGAAGTTGTCAGCACTCCCTCTTGTTCCAGTATTGGTTCAGGCACCTTTTCTACAATGGGGGTTGGATTTCATAGGAGAGATTCATCCACAATCAAGTAATCAACATAGATGGATTCTAACTACTATAGACTATTTTACCAAATGGGTAGAGGCAATAACTGTTAGAAATGCGACTGATACCGTTGTAATTAAATTCCTTGAGGAAAATATTTTACCAAGATTTGGATGTCCTCAACAAATTGTTGCAAACAATGCAACAACTTTTAGAAATTTTAAAATAATTGAGCTATGTCAAAAGTATTCAATTCTATTACATCATTCTACACCATACTATCCACAGGGTAATGGGCTAGTAGAGTCCTCCAACAAAAGCTTAGTTAAGGTCATTAAGAAGACTCTTGAAGACCATAAAAAGAGTTGGGACAGTCACCTCATCCATGCAATTTGGGCAAACAGAGTTTCTCCTAAGAGATCCACAGGCAAGTCTCCTTTCCAATTAGTTTATGGTAAGGAAGCAGTTTTTCCTACTCATTTGGCTTTACCAATTATGAGGTTCCTTCAAGAATCTTATGAAGAAAAAGATGATTTCTCAAGAAGGATTAATCAAATCATTGAGTTAAATGAGGATAGGGATGAAATTTAGTACAAGCTAAGGAAATATCAAAACAAGATGAAGGAACTGTTTGACAGAAAGGCCAGAGAAAGAAATTTTAAGAAAGGAGACCTAGTGCTTAGATGGGATACAAGGAGGGAGGATAAAGGCAAGCATGCAAAATTTGACAACCTCTGGTTTGGTCCATTTAGCATTGTAGAAGTCAAAGGGAATAATACATTCATCCTACAGAATTTGGAAGGAGAGTATTCCTCATTGCTAGTCAATGGGAAATACTTGAAACATTATATCCAATATTAGATTTTCATCCATCCATTCATCATCTGTAAATATCGGAGAGTTCATTTTATTTTGAGAAAATTGCAAGTGTGTAGTTGTTTCAGCAAAGACTCCATAGCCCGAGGAGAAGGCACTTGGATCTGCTTGTTCTCTACATCCCACAGGGTGAGCAGTCCCCAGCTGCAGCCGATGTTGTAACATTATTTGGTTTTGATAAGTTAGTAAATTAGTCAAAAATAAATTCAAAATGTTAAGTTAGGATATGGATGGAAAATAATGAAAAATAAAAAAATGTTAGGACAATTTTATATTTTTAGGCATCCATATCAATAAATTGGTAGGAGTTAGTTGCCCTAAAGAAAGAAGGCAAAAGAAAATAAAAATGTTAGGGAAGCAAAAAGAAATAAAGGCTTCAATTTCAAATATAAAATAAATGCAAGGGTTGCTCATTTAAATGCACCACATTAGAAAAATGTTAAATTTTGTTAATTAATGATTAATTTCCTTAATCGGGATTAATTTTTGGTTATAAACCTTTGACATTAAAATTTATGTTATATAGTGCATATATATTGTTTGGGCCAAAGTCGCTAATGAACAAAAGGTCTTGTCAGCCTTAAATAAAAAGAGCGCATCATTCAACGGTTGATCTACTCCCCGCCCCGATCAATGGGGGGGAGAGACTTCGTACCACCTCGATTGTTTCTTGTTAACGTGACGAGGGGGGGTCCGCAAAGCAATTTCAATGGTGGACAACCCAACCCTACGTGTCACCACTATATTACTCCGCACCCCCCCCCCCCCCGCGGAAACAGCTCGTGGTTTCCTTCCGCCAACGGTCTTTCATCCCATGCCTCGACCGTTATCCCCTAACCAATCCCATGCCGCCACCTCACATACTCGTTGCCCACTCATCCTATCCGTTGCCATCTCACGAGGTTGTTTCCCTGTTGTCATATACGTTTATATTCACCCGTTGTAGCTCCGCTCCTGTGCATTAAAACCACTATGGTCAGGAATAAAATCGTTAGCCCTTCCCGTCATGTTATAAATAAACTTATACCGACCTCTTTGTCACCTTCTCTGAATCTTTTATGTTATTTGTAGGTAAGCAATTTCTAGAGGACCTTTTCCTATTCCATCGATCTGTTACCAGAATCGCTCTTCCTCCTGTCTACCAACATGGCCCCAAAAGGGAAAGCTAAAAAGCAGAGTGCAGAGGAAAGCATTGCTACTCCAACCCAGCTGACCTTGACCATGTTCCTCTTGTACACTCATTGTTCAAAATTGCAGAAGCCAACTGTGAGTTCGATTTCTATGAACTGTACTTATGACTCAAACAAAATTACCTAGACAAGCAAGACCCAATCAGATTTTGGGAATCTTTATTACCTTTCTTTAGTTTCCCAAAAACACATGAGTTCCCTGACCTCATTACCTGGTGTCAAGCCAAATATGACCCTGTAAAAAGAGTAGTGGTGGCTTAGAATGGAGACATTCTGATCACCATCTCTGTTGAAACCATAAACCAGATGCTCCTAATCCCTCAATTAGATCCTCTTAGCCATTTTTCACCAACAACACTTATGGATCTGTAACATAAGTTAACCTTTCCACGGAGATCCCAAATTTTTCAAATATTTTTACCTGAGGATGCAGAATTACCAAAAAGAAATCCTCTCTACTCATCTTCCATGTTTCTTGGAGCCTCTAGACATTGTATTTCTCTGCTTTCCTACTTATTAGGATATCCAGATGACTAGTCTATTGATGAAACTATCCTTGGTTTCCTTTCCATCTTTAACAGAGATCAACAACTAGTATTCATGTATAATTACAGCCAATTCTTGGCTGATAATATACATGAAAAATTCAAGAATTTAACTGTACAAGGAGTGTTCAATTACAGCTCTGTAATTATCCACATGTTTCTTTTTCAGCAGGGTGATATTTTTCCTATCAAGCTCAACAAGCAGGATGAACAAGGAGTGAATCAATCAGTGATTCACTGGACAGAAATAGTCAGGACAACTTCTACCACCTCCTCATTTTCAGAATTTGTAGATACATTCATACATCCAGTGGCACAGCTCCTCAACAGTCAGACAAAGCCAAGGATTGGAGATGAAATTAAAAGGATTTTACACTTAAGTGAGCAGACTAAAACTGGTGATTGGTATTTATACCAGAATTACACAGAGATAAGGGTATATGGTTGTGAGCTTGCACCATATAAGTTGCCCAAATATGTTCCTATGAGAATCTTTTCTCTGGAATATATTAGGCAGATGATCAACATGGATGACCTGCACTTTGTGTTAGGAAAAAGGAAATCTCAATTCAATATTAAAGCACATATTGGATCATTCATTTGCAACACTAGATCAGCTGGTGTTGAGGCAAATATATTGTTAAAGAAGATGAATTTCCAGCCTAGCTTCACCTTGTCCTATGATCCTTTTGGTATTATTTATGCTTTGAGAGTTGATTTAAAAATGACTCCTTATAATCATACTCCAAGACCAGAAATAGAAAAATTCATGAATCAAGAGCAATGGGTTGATGGGACACTTCAAGAAGCAGATGAACAGGTTGTATCCACCCCCACTGAACAAACTCTAGTTGCTCAGAGAAAGCAACAGAAAAGGGTGAGAGAAGAGCCTTCATCTACTGAGGAGATTATGAAAGGCTTTGTTTTCAATAGAATAAGCCAAAGGTTGGCTTGGTTACTTCAATAGAAGAAACTCAACCAGTTATAATTGATCTAGGAGATTCAAAAATTTCTACTTCAGCAGGAGTTAGTGTTTCAACCACTCCTCCCACAACCAATGTTCCAAACACTCCTCCTACAACTTCACCTTCTAGAGAGCCTCTAGAAATTTTTCAGTCCACAGGAACCAGTTCTTTAGATGATCAAAATATTTTTTCAAGGTTCCTTGGGATTAAACAGAAGAAAGATGCTTTGAAGTCCAATATGTACAACCAGTTTTGGAAACAAACTTCATCCTCCCAACATAGGCTTCTTTTTTATTTGGACAATGAGAAAGGCAGAATGCAAATGGCTTTCTTACAACCCCAAATTCCATTTCCTAAGTCTCCATCAGATTATAAAAAGATTGTCTTTTCATTTGATACCAGTCAATCAAATTGACCAAATGGATATGCACAGACAAACTGGTGATATGTTATTTTCCACTATGACTACTACAGCTATGTCTCTTTCTAAACTTAGGACTACCCTATCCAATGTTCAGTCTCAACTCAAGTTAGAAAAGATTTCTCCCTTAGCTAAAGATAACATAATAAAAGCATAGGAGGATTTTGTAATTAAAGTGGATATGGTCCCAAAGATGTGAAAGCTATAGAGCTACTCCTCAAAAAGAAAGATGCAAACATTGCTGCATTGAAGAAACAGTTGAAGCTACCTTCTATAGAGGATCCTCTAACAAAGAATATAGTAGAGAATGAACTTCAAAAGGAGGACATGCTCAAGCTTATCATTGAGCAAAATATACAGCTGAAGAAATGCAAGAGCAGATTGAAGAGTTACTAAAGGAGAAGGAAGCAACACAACTTGTTATGGTTCTAGTCACAGCAGTACCAATAGCAGTTGTAGGTACAGAGCCTAGTTCATCATCAACATCCATTGAGTCTACATCAACAGCAGTTGATCCAGCAAGATTATCACAAGAATTAGCCATAAAAAAAGAGGAAAACGAGAAGTTACTACATAAATTCCAAAATTTAGAATCGCAGAAAGTAAAAAATGATACTTTGTATGTGCAGGAAATGCAGAAGTCCCACAGATTGGAACTAAAAATCCAGAAGTTGGAGAGTGAATCCCTAATGGCATATACTTTGGCCCATGCAAGGAAAATATCTGGACAAAAATCAGCCAATCCATGACAGATGTATGGCCATCCACACATATTATTTTGAGCAACAAGAACTCATAACCAGATGCAGAGCGATGATAGAAGAACAAAAAGCAGCCTTGAAGACCAAGCCAACAGAAGCCACAGATATGATCAAAGTTTTAAATTCAAAAAGCAGAGAAGAATTAGAAGAAATAAATGTCTGTTAGAGAACATCTACCATCTTAGAGATTAAGAAGGTATTACAAAAGAAGAATTTGATCAACCAATTAGAAACTAAATGTCAAACTCTGGATATTACTGTCAAAAGATTTCATTCAAAGTTTAATATCTTGAATCATAAAGGACTACCAGGATTGGTAGGCCTGAATGATAAATTGATCAAATTAGAGGATTATTGCAAGGAATTGTATGCTATTGTAGTGGACAGAACTAAATTTGCAGGAGTCAAAGGACAGATAACAGGGAAGGCCTTTCTAGAAGCCTTGGAGTTTGATTTAACCATCATGCATGAAATTAAACATTTGTTTCTCACCAAGCCAAATTTCGAGAGATACACAGAAGTGGATGAAACATTTAGAAAGATGGTGAATGTGGAAATCCCAAGTGAAGAAAGATGGGATCAATTGTGTGAAACAATTTAGTAATTTCTGATTCTAACAGCATGACAGCTCATCAGTATTTTCAGGCCAGATCATCAACAGATTCCCAAAGGATAGAGCCACCTCTTCAGCAGTTTCTCGGTTCCTATTATATTGATCTATTTTTGTAATTTTGTACTATTTTGGTATGCTATTCCAAACAGATTGTAGATCTTTTGCAAAATTTTGTATAAATAACTCCTCCTTTGAGTTATTATGGGTTGAACCCTTGAACAAGCTATCAAGCAGATGTGTACTATGCTGGAGCATTTTTTGGGGAATAATAAAAGATTCTAGATTTACCTCATATGGTTTGTTTCTGAGTGAATTGTATTTCATCTTGTTTATTCATTATGTTTTCTTCATATAAATTAATTCTTTTGCAGTTATCCGATTCAAAATTTAACTGAGTTTCAGTCTCATTTTGAATCCTCTGTGAAGTTGTGATTTTAAATAAGAGAATAATTTACAGAACTGTTTGTTATTGTAAGTTCCTCTTTAAATATAAATTACATCAGATCTCTGTAACAGTTTAATTATATTTTGTTGATTAAGTAAACATTGTTTTCTTAATTTCTTCTTATAACTGGTTAAGTATTTAGTTTGAATATTAAATCAATTATACTTCTTCATGCTCTACTTTTCCACCTCATTAAAACCAAATTAACTATGTGTAGTTAAATAACAATCTTTTATTTTACTTGGAAACCTATCTAAGTTTGAAACACCTGTTTATAAAAATTTTCTCTGGTCATCCAATCATTTAAAACAACAAAACATTATAGATGCTTTGGCATAACTAATTGACCTAGAGTTATCTCAAAGGACAACACGAGGGACAGGTTGTCTGAGTGGTTGACTTGTCTCCTGAGGGTTCTGTTGATGATGTTGGATGACTTTGTGTGATGTTTCGTCGATTCCACTTCCTTAAGCTCACATAGGAGGTTGAATCTGATCATAATATCCTCTCGTCTCATGTTTACCCCGGTTGGCATGGTTACTGTGGTGGATGTGGGAGGAGGGTGTTACATCTTCTCTTCCCATTTTTCTAGTTCCCTTCTTGAGCTTAGGACAATCTCTCTTGTAATTCCCATATTCTTGACATCCATAGCATTTAACCTTAGCCATATTCTTCTTCCTGTTCTGAGGACCAAAATTTCCAAATTTTTCTTTTCTTTTTGTCATTGTAGCATATGCTTGATATTTCTCATTTGATCCTACATCAATTTTTGCCTTCAACCTGGTTTTTGCAATCTTGAATAGTGACCAAATATCCTTGAATGAAGTAGCTTCATTCTTCCCATAAATGATTGATGTAAAGTTACGCCATTCCTCTGATAGTGCATTTAGTACTACAATAGTCATCTCTTTGTCAGACATTATTTCTCCCAAATCTTGAATTTGATCCTTGATTTCATATATCCTAATAAAATATGATGTTATTCCTTCTTCTTTTGGTATCCTTAGCTTGTATATTTCTTTCCTTAATGAGATAACTTCTCTTGTAGTGTTTACAGAAAACAACTCTACCAATTTGTCATATATTTCTTATGAAGTTTTGAGTTTAGATACATATGAAATGAGGGGATCCTCAATGGATTCTATGAGAATACTTTGAGCCCTTACTTCCCCTTTCATAAACCTTGCAAGTGATTGAAAATCTTCCTTTGGAGGTTTGGTGATTGTGCCCTTAACATGTTTCATGACCTGATTTTCAATGAGATTCAGATATGTCATTTTTCTTCCATGCAGGAAAATTTGAAGCCCCAACCAACTTGTTGCTTTCCTTGAAAAAAGACATAGATTCATATGTATACATAAAGAAACTAATTGTGAATATCCTTCTTCCACTTGTTGCCTCTTTGAATTTTTTGATGATATAGATAGTAGATAACTTCTCCTTGATGAATATATTTCCCTTCAAGGGTGATCTTTAGCTCCAAAGAGAGGGAGATCACCTTAGAACTTTTGATGATGATGGCAGTGTTCTTGATCTTGCTTCTTTTGGATGAGTAGACTTCAAGTTACTTTGATTTGTAGATATTTTCAACTTGAGTAGAGGTAGGGTCTTTGTGGTCCCTTTTCTTTGATTATGACTTGAGTGAGGATCCCAAGACTTCTTCTAGTGTTGACTTCTTCTTCGATCAAAGGTTTTGACGCTTCCTTGTAGATCTTCACTTCAAAATGCTTTTAGGATGAGATGATCTTCTAGATCTTCTTTGATTCCCTTCTAGAGTTTTGGTCCTTGAATGCTTGAGTGTCCCTTGATGAGTTGTCCTTCCTTGATTTGTTACCTTATATTTGATACCATGTTGAGAATTCTACGGCTTGAAACAGAAGGTGATTTCTCTAGCAATGATCATTTCTTGTGAATACTTTTACTTCTTTAGATTAGGTTCTTCTTTTGAATTATTATAATGTTATTATTCATCAATCAACTATCAAAAATAAATAATAATGAGATAAGAGACACGGGATGTAGGTGATCAGCCAGGGCAAAAACCTATCCAACTTGAGAGGAAAACCCAAATGAATTCTTCTTCTTATAGAAACTTCAAGTGATGATTTCCAAGACCAAGACCCCTGACTCATCAACCTTTCCAAGACCAAGTCACAAGACCCTTCTTAACTGCTTCTTCTTCTTGCCCAAGTCAACAATAGTCAAACTCACTTCTATCATTGCAAATTTTGGCTACTCTAGTAGTTTGGCCATCTTCCACAATCCTACAATTCTCGTCTACTTGAAACTTCTACAAGATCACACATGTGGGCTGAATTATGCATCCTGATGATGATTTCCTTCTTCGCTCGACTTGAGGGCTTCTCCCTATAACCTTGGCTGGAAAGATTATTGATGTAGTGACCTTCTACTTGGCTTCTTAAGAGGCTAGTGTAACCCTACTGCAGAAACCATAGTTTCTGTCACATGTGTGAGGAGGATGACCCAAAAACAGTCCCAAATATTTTCACTCTTCTTCCCTTCCTTCTCGCTAGTTATGAGGTTCTTCTCCTTGTGATTCTCACACTTCTTATTATTTCAGATACTTGGTTGAATAGTGCCATGAGAGAGGCCAAGATCTTTCAATATATTGTGATTTTCCCACATAAAATAAGTCGACTTGTGCCATGGGGTGGGTCGACTTGCCATTCTAGAATAATCTTCATCCCCTTTTTAAGGCTGACTTGATGAGGTAATTGTGACAAAGTCTTGGAAGGTTTGTGACACAAATAACTTCTCCTTTTAAAATGTAAAACATGCCCAATTGGGTATTCAATACTTGACATTGACTCAATATACTTTATGAATTGATGGCCAATCCTAATAGATCTCAATGGGAACTTCATCTATAAATATAAAATTCCTTGAGCATGAAACCCATGATTCAAGCATAACAAAATAGTTTTATTTTTCTTCTTCACATCAATTACATAAAATCATGATTACATATGTCATTATGAAGACCAAACCTAGTTACATATTTCAACAATTTTGATGCAGGGGGATGTGTAATTTACCAGCACACAACACGTCAACAAACACGGTTTCAGGAAATAGGGAATTGCAGACCCCCATTAAAAATTGCTTGTGTTTTACCCCTTAAATGAATGACCATTAGCAATTCTTTTTACACTCCCCTTTTTTATTTCATTTTCGTGTTATGGGGTTTATCCCATATGCAAGAGGATAAAGGGTCATGTTGGTGTTTATATACACCAAAGGCTTCACATATATATTGCTGCGTGCAAATACTAAGCCCCTTGCGTGGCTTAGCACATTGTTTGTGGAGCTCATCCTTGGTGGATTTTGAAGGTTGGTTGATATTGATACGTGTTTGGCTTAGCGATTGAGATTTGATAGCGCACATATGCAACATGATTTGGACTTGGAGATCGGGCATATTCCCAACATTTTTTAATAAAAATAACATTAGAACATTAAACCTGCATATGAATCTGACCCCACACATAGCCCTATAAAGACCATATTTTAAAGCTTGAGAATTCAAATTTTGACCAAATTAATTAAGAATTTGCATATGCCCGAGAGTCTAGCCAGGAAACAAATTGTTAAATTTTGAAAAAAAATGTAGCATTTCCTTTGACAAGAAAATGTTACAACATAGGCTCCAATTGGGGATTGCTTCCCCCTTTGGGATGCATAGAACTATAGGCTTGTGCCCTTTTGTTGGGTTAATGGATTCATGCCAAACCTTCAATCACTATAAACTGCAAATTGTGACATGTTCCAAATCCTTATCTGAAAACAATTTTACAAACTGAAAGATGGAATGAACTGAATGTTGAAAACCAAATTTGTCTACAAATTGAAATCCATCTCTTTAACCGCTCAAAAATCACTTATATACAAGATGAATTGAAGACCTCTAAACCATAATTGGAAACTGAAATTGAAAAATTCTTCCATATAGATGGATAGAGGATATTTTGAATGGTAGAAACCATACATTGCTTGATGATCCAAATTGTATTCTACAAACTTGATTATCATGGTTGAAATGTTCATATGTGCTCTCTATTCTAAACTTGTGATCAAAATCCAAAAACAAATCTCCATTCTCAATAACAAAGGGCAACAATATGTCTTGTTGTTGCTACTGAAAGGAAGTTTCAAAAGCATGGGCCTAGTATTAAACAAACAAAAAAATGGGGTATTCTCTCAGCCTCTAAAACTTCAAGTTAATCTTCTGAGGTACATTTTCATGACTTTTAAATAGGAAGAAAAAATTTCATCCACTTCATCATCAACCAATAAATCATTCCACTCTCTAAAACCTTGAAGAGAAATAGGGTCTACCACAAACACTACTTTCTCTATCCATGCATTCAAGAAGATGACCCAAAAGCCTTGAAACAATAGTAGCATCATCTTAGTTCTTCATTGAATCTAGTGGAGTCACTAATAAAGTCTTTGAGTTATGAATCCTTTTGACAGTGGTCACAAATGATGTTTTGAGCTCTGGACTTTACTGAAAATGCAGTCGTCGAGGGAATGATGCCCATCTAAGAGAATCATGATAAGCAACATCTACCAATAAACCATCCTAATAGGATGGAAATGAAACACTTAAGATCAACCCATAAAAATAATGGAACATCATAGTCCGACTTCTGCTAATATATGGAACAATATTGCTCTGTCATCTAATGCATTTTGTGTTCATCAACAAGTTCTGCCAAGATAGCGCCTTGTTGGGAAAGTTAATAATACATACCAGAAGTCATAATATGTCCTACATTTCTGAAATGGGTTAATCTGAGCAACAAATGAAGGTGGAATTCTAAAGCTAATGTATGGATTCTTCACCAGTGAAATTTTTTAAACAATTTAAATATGAAATATTCCTACTCTTATAAAACCACAAACTGAAAACTGCTAAAGACTAATTGGTCTACTGGGCGCACTCCTACTTTACTGGACTGAAACTGTACACTATCAAGTGTAATCATGCTTCCATTGCAACCATGTGAGCATTACATTAACTGACAGACCACCTTGCCAGCAACTGAATATATGAAAATAATATACAATATGAAATTCTGATTCCATTGAGAACTTATACTTACAAGTGCAAATCAATATTCTGTTGAAAGACAAAACATTGAATAACTCTGAAAACTCCATCTTCTGCCAATATTTGAAATTTCTTATCACTGTTAAGAAGAAGAAAGATATATTGCAAAATTCAACCATCAATGAGCCTTGAGCAAACACAACAATCAAGGCATCTGACATCTCGAACTAGTGGAATCTATAACCCAATGGAATTTCCAAATAAACAAAGTGAAGGCACTAGGTGAATGAAATGCAACCAATATCAAATGTCTAATCCTTGTTCACAAGCAAGGAATAGATCTAGTCTTAGTCGTTCTTTAGGGAAAGATCTCTTTGTTACTGTGTTCCCGACAACGACACCAAATGTTGTATTTGTTTCTTGAAGGCAGATTAATGGTTGGAAATTGTGCCAAGAAACCAACTCAGCCACTTTAGGTCCAAGTTGGCCCTTGAACTAGAGGGGTCTCCCTCAAGTGTTACGAGGCTTTAATGTTGTTCACTATCACTGAACAATAGCCTATGAATCATAATGGCCAGATCTAGGGGTTTTTGGATGGGTGGTTTCTAATGAGTCACAAATCCTTGCTTAATAGATAAAGGCCCCTCTTTTAGAGGCCTGATAAAAGTGCCAACATTCAACATGACAGAATAACATAGCATGAAAGATGAGGATGGAAGACAAAAAGAGATGGTAGGCAGCATACACATTCATACTGAATATCGATAATTCCTAATAAGAACAAAAGTGTATGGAATAATATCTATAGCGAAACATCAATACATATATGAACTGAATAGAAGCAACAATCTATTGATGTAGAGAAATTAAATCAAACATATTGTTTAATCAATTCACTCAATAATGAACATAACTTTGCAGTGGAATGTCAGGGACATTGACACTCAACTCAGCCTTTCCCAAATTTCTATACAACCTCACATGCATGCAGAGAAATATGATGTATTCATAGGAAAGCACTTACACAACAACAAAAATTGTTAGAGACTAAAGCTAGAAGACCTTGATTTAAAACTTTGTAATATCAAGCTTTTACAAAAATTTCAAGGTTTTGGTCCAAAAGCCAACCCTTGCTGATTACAAATGAAACAATATATAGAAAATACCAATCCTAAAACTGTTACTAGTCTATAGGAAACAAATCTTATCAAATAAAGTAAAAATAAATATAATATTCAACTTGTTGCAAGAAATTTGAAACTGATAGGAAGTCTTCTGCCTCCAAATCTAAAAATGACACTTTGATTGTTTATCTTTTGCCTTTAAATCTGAGGTTGTTGAATCTGCTCCATGAAGATCTGCCAACTTTTCTTCAAAATTGGTTAACTCTGCCACCAGTTATCCAATTGTTGAAATATAATTTACAAAGCCTTTACCCTTCACGTGTAACATCTTTTGGGAAGAATTAGAAGAAAAGTTACCTTATTCTTGAAATAATTTGTATAATTTCCTAGGCATAAACTTAAACTTGATTGGGTGGCCACATATCTTCAACGAATGTACTCGACTTTATGATTCCATTGTACTCAGCCATAAACATCTCTTCAAATCTGAAACTTCCATCCTTGATTGCCACCAACCTTTTTGTGAATTTTTACTCTTGTATTCAAGCCATAACAAATGCTTTAAACAAGTACAATCACTGGGTGACCTATCAGAATGTGAACCATTCTTATAGATGACAAATTTGAAATTTGCAAGCCCCTTAATTGGAGCATGATCACTACCTATTCCAAAGAAAAGTAACGTTCTTTTACTCTCCTTATTAGTGAATGAACAACCTCCAAAAAACACATAGATTACATGAATATTACTTTTATAAGCATCTTCATATACTATATGTTTCTCTGGCACTTCGAATCAGGTAAGGATTGCTGCAAATTAAGTTTTCGAGTCCAATAGGGGGAAATCGTTTAAATAATCAACCTTTGCATAGTTTCTGAAATTCCCTTTTGAATTCATCAAATGGTGATGCTATCAAAGTCTTAAGAAAATACTTAGTACACAAGTTACTGCTAGCAGAGCATCATATAATAATGGTGCAATAGCTACCAAATGACTCATAGACCCATGATAGCCTGAAGGAGAAGGAAGTGAAAGCAACTTTAATATTTAGCGTATTGCATGTTCCTAAAAATTCTAACCACGCATAAAAGATACAATACATAAAATCCTAGAAGCAAAAATCCTGTCCTCCTTTGGTCTTTTGATCACAATTTGGTCAACTTTCCCAAGCTCTGCTTGAAGCAATTGTTGCAATGAGAGCATTTCTAAGTGAAACAGAGAGTGCATTTTCTTTCATAAATATAGTCGAAGGAGGTAATGGATTTACTAGTTCTCTCTCATACCCTAGGCAAAAATATTCTTACAAATCAATCAATCTTCTAGCAATGCATGCTTCAACAATCATGTGCCACACGTTTCCACTTGTTATGCTTGAACTATCATTGTTGCTAGAAATCTTGCAATTTCACTATTGAGGCTAGAAACAAAGTTTGTTGCTTTGGCAGCAGCCTGATTTGCTACAAAAACTACAAATTGAGGGGGTGCCAACAAACTCTTAAATTGTCCCATAATATTAAGGCTTGATACTAAGCCTATAACCTTGAAAATTAATCCAAATCTAATACTCCGAAATCATATTTTTTCATTATTTTGGACCCATGATATTGGCTTCCCTACAATTTCTTCTTTTAAATCTTCAAAAATCCAATTCACTATCATTTGCAAAGTTAGAGTAAACTTATGTTCCAAAAATGGAATTTTGTCACTAGAAGATTAACTCCAGTTGGTGTTGAGCAATAATTATGAACCTCTGTAAGACTTGTAACTTCTTCTAATATACACCCCTCTCTCTCTTGTAGTGTTTTCACAAGAACTTTCCTTGTTCCAAGCAAAAAGATGATGCTTACTTATCACAAATCCTCCATTTCTAATATGTACTTTTATTCTTTCAGTAGATGCCCCCCTAGCCTTTTAACTAGTGAAATTCATGACAGTACAAAATTGTTTTACCTAGAGAGAAACCAGTGTTGTTTGTTGGAGATCTTGGTCTCCTAGACGAAGCCATGGCAAAGTTTTTCTTACCCTTCATCACATATCCATTCTCACATTGTCGATTTCTTGTGGCTTTTTAGATGTAAATTTGAAGGTTCTTAGCTGAACATTGGGCTATATAAATGAAAGATGGTTTGACAAACAAAAAAGCGAGAAAATGCTCGTGCATTTTTCCTAAAAAGTTCAATGAATAGCATCAACATTGGACCCATATCGGGATGCCACATCTCCAACAAAATATTTGTCATCACACTTATCTCTAAATGGTTTTTCTAAGATTGAACCTTTGCCTTTTACATTTGACCAGTGATTGCTTGTTGTTGCAGCTTGCTATGATAATCCGACGTCTTTGTTTATGGCCTTTATTGAGATTTCCTTTTGATCAATCCCAATAAAATTATAATAGTAAAATTATTGTTACTTAGGTTCTAGATAGCCTAATGATTCCTTTGGAGTGGTTTCGGTGGCATCAAGTCGAATCATCTTTTGCCAAATTGCTACTTGTATAAAAAAAATTGCTTTCATTCTTGTTAGAGCCTAGATTGACCTTAGGCTGAAGGGAGGCAATCCTAGGATAACCACAAACCAAGCTTAACCTGGTAGCTAGCCCTACCAGGTCGGGAGAGGGCTCTCTCCTTGTAAATCTCAGTTAAGATGACTGAATTGAATATGGATTTTAGGCTAGGTATAGTAGCTCTATGGTTTTTGGTTGATTTTGAAGGTTTTGTTGTTGGATCATTAGAAGCAGGCAGCTTTGGGTCTGGAAAATCCAGTCAGAATTGCAGGGTGTTCTATGGGACGAGGTAGGTAGGTGTTTTGGCACTTGGAATTGAGTGAGATCGTAGCTCTAAGACTGGTGAGGGGCTGAGGAGGGCATGCAGATCATGAGTCCTCTTCAAACAGTAGAAAACATCAAAAACTAAATGAATTCCCAAGGCAAAGCATTGTAACCAATGTATTCCACCTATCTATCTTGATTTCATTTAATTAGAAGAATGAATAAGATTGTGGCACACATAAGACATAGGAAAAACTAATTACAGAAGAAAAAACAATGCAAAAACACATTACCACAAGAATCCCACAAAAATAGCTACAAATCCTGGTTTATTTCCTTGCCAAACTGCTGATACAAGTACACAATGAAGCTCAAAGCATCCACAAGAGTCCAACCTTTACAAATGATTAAGAAAGTACATAATATATGCACCAAACCGCCTATTCTAGCCATCAGGGGTTGAATCCATGAGAAGAGGGGTGGTTTCAACCATATCTAAACAAAGAACATGAATATAGGCAGTGGAACAGCTTGCCTCTAAAACCATGGAAATTGATTCATTCAACCCCAAACCACCTCAAAATGATGAATCTACCCTCAAGAGTCATTTTGCAATTACATTTACATACCATAGCATCATTTACATTCATAGATTCATCCAAAAGGAGAGCAAAATTCAAATTATAGAAAAACTAGGCGAAATTTTGATTTTTGGGCAAAACTGGCAAAATCCATCCTATGCGCAGCACCCCTGATCCTATGTGCAATGCTTTTTCCAAGCCAGTTTTGGGGCCTTCCCCTTAACCAAATTGAGCCCAAGATGGCTTGTTGGAAAGGTCTACCTGTCTAGTTTCTGGAACATCTTGAATTTCTGAATTTGGAGGTCATTTTCCCCCCTCAAAAATGGAATCTCCCAAGACTGCTTCCTGTGTGTCAAAAAAGTGGTAGAGAGGTCATTTTTTTATGGTTTTTTGGCCTTTAGGTGACCAAGATCTGCTCCAAATTTGATGAAAGTTTCTGGGTTTGCTTATTTTTTTATGCTGAATCCAAAAATGCAAACCATTCTCCCAAAAAGTGCCCGAGCACCTATTGGTATTTCCTATGTTTCAAAATTCAAAATTTGAAAATTACAAAATTTTATCAAAATTGTCCCAAAATTGGCACAAGACACCCTCATGCACTGCTTTGATGAGATAATGAGGCATCAGCTAGGATTTCTAATTTTTTTTGCTCCTTTTTTCTTCTCAAAGCCTTCCTCAGTCTTGCCTTAAGCTTTCTTATCCTTATATTACATATCTTGTTCTGGGTCATATAGTGATAGGCCATGTGGCGAAGCATTTTCTTTTCTTTATTGGCCTTCTCAAGCAGCTTCTCAAGGTGAATGTTCACCCTCTCTAACCAAGTTTCTCGGTCATTCTCAATTTCTTGCTCAATGGAGGTCATCTTGACCTTTGCCTTCTTTGCCTTTTGCCTCTCTTCTCTAATCATTTGCAACTCCATGATAACTTGCTTGTCAGTTAATTGCTTGTTTTCTTGCTCAAGGTAATTGATGATCCACTTTGCCCTTTCCAAATTGACTGACAAGGCTTGAATGTCAGCCTCTTGTTTCTTGATGATGTCCTTAGTACTTTGAGTCTCCAAATCAATGACATCAATTCCCTACTTCCTCATGAACAACTAAGTCAAAGTCTCTCTCTTGCTCATCACTAGGATCCACCTCTTGCATTTTTCCTTTGGCTTTACCTTTGTCCTTGCTGTGCTGCCCAACATGTACCTATTTTGCTAAAGAAGAAGGCAAAGCCCCTTCCACTCCTTGTGGAGATAGCATTTGCCTGTGGCATATAGATGAAGGCGAGACCCCTTCCACTCCTTGTGGAGATAATACTCGCCTAGCAGCTGCAAAAAGTCTCCTAGTGCCTCTCTCATAAGTGACAAACACTGGCACTCCAACAGTTTCAGCTTCTTTGACTTGTTCATGTCCTGAAGGTTCACCTTCCTCCTGATGCACTGATGAAAATATTTGAGGGCCTTTGAACACCTCATGAGAAATGAAGGTTTCCCATGGTATATTCAATAGATTCAACTGATGTAAGACAATGATCTTGATCATAGAGAAGTGGTAGATGCTATTCAGTTGTTGGGGATATGGCTTTTTCTTAACATAGTGTGCCATCTTTTCAATATTTCGGAACATGAAGTAAGGAATATCCATCATTCTCACTCTAGTAAAATGCATCAATAATCTAATGTGGTAGGCATACAACCGTGAAAACCTACCTTCACAAGTAAAATATTTAATGATGATCTTCATGAGTGGGGCAAACCTGTCCTCCAAGAATTTGAAGGGAAACACTCTTTTCAGTTTGCCAAGGTATGTAGCCTTGATGTAAGGCTCATAGAACTCCCTGTCAATGTACTGTCCTTTGTTCCATTTTTCACCTACATTAGGAATGCTTGTAGCCTCTGAAATGATAGCAGGTGATAGAGTGAAGGTAACTCCAGCAAGTTTTACTTCATTATTGTCCAGGTGTGTCACAAATAGCCTTGCTAATTCATGATGGAATTTGACCCTCTCCACCATTTCACAAAAACCATAACAAGACTAATGCTTGAAACATGAGATGGCAAGTGGACAAGCAAATAATTCTCTCAGGCTAATGGGCTCCTCCCTGGTTATCTTCCCCCCTTTGTGAGGTCTCTTCTACTGCAAGTTTATTTCGCTAGAACTGTCACTAAGGGTCTCTTCCCCGGTTTCATAATAACTGTCCATAGGTTTTAATGACTGTAAATGCTGGTGAGGAATGAAGGAGTAGTGTGGGTGAGTGATGAGTATGAAGAGATTTCAAAAAGAAGGAAAATGAGTGAGGTGAAATAGGGATATGAATGGGATTAAGGGAGTGAAGGGTTTGAGGAATTAGGGAATAAGGGGAGTGAGTAGGGTTTGTATATAGGATATAGGGTTTCAGGGATTGTGTATGTAAGTAGGGTTTGGGAGTGTTATGTGTGGGAATGGGAAAACATGAAGGGAATAATCTTTAGGGAAACTTGTGTAGGGGTTAGGTTTTTAGGGAACAGCAACAAAGTAAGGAATGATAACAAATAAAACAGTGGATTGTGGAAATGTTTAATGACAACTAGGGTTTATTTTTTAAGAGACAAGCTCTCCACAAACTAAGTACAAGAATTCTTTTTGAGCAAGGGTGGCAATAATACTTACTTGTAAGGGGATGAGCTTTGAATATTTAAGGAGTTTTGAGGCGATTTTGAGCATTTAGTAGTGTTTTGGGAGCATTCAATAGGTGCGCAGTGCCAATTCAATGCTCAACACCAGTGTTATTTTACACTAGCAGGAGCTCCCAGGTGCGCAACGCTAATCCAATGCACAACGCTTGCTGATAGGTGCGCAACGCCTGTGATTTTCTTGAAAAACACCTAGACTTGCTTCCTTTTGCCCAATGACAACTGAAAATCGTGTTTTGAACTCTCTTTAGCAATTCAAACTTCAACAATGAGGTGGCATAAGATATGAATGGCCTTTTATAACTTTTCAACCCTTTGATTTTTCATTTATCAAAACCCACTTTCTAATGTTTATTTTCTTTCCTGAAATACTCTGTTTTTGCTGATATTTGATTTTTGGCTTTTGACAGGTGGACTGATGCTGATTTCTTTGACTTTTTTGCAGTGGCAGGAGTTGACCAGGTCACCAGGTGACCAGGAGCAGCTTATGAATATTTATTACATATAGAAACCATAAAATTACATTAAATTACATGAAAATAAAATAATAAAATACAAATGCCCTGTTTTACCTCAAAACAAGTTTTGAGGTTAAAGAGCTTTATTTAGCTTACAAAAAGGAAATTATGATCTTTTGAACTTTTTTTAACCTCCTCATGTGTCTGCTGACCATTTTTATTCATTTTAAATGACCATGGCGAAAAACCCTAAGACCTAGTGAAACTAAACCCTAAGATTGGTTTTTATAAATGAAATGAACTGGAATGACTATGAATGACTGAAAAGATATGTGAAATAGGTCAACAGATATAAAGCATGAGGGACAAATGAAATGAAACCCTACCATCAGTTGATCCATGACCTAATGGAGTGCAACTCATCAGAATGGGACACCTAATATGAAATGCAAAAGAGCAATTTGATCACTGATGACAGTGTGAAAGCACCGACACTAACAATGCCGATTACAATTGATCAAATACAGAATTCCCAATTGCCACCAAACAATTTTGGAAGTGGTCAATTTGGATTATACCATTCACCGCATGTGCTCTTATCCCGAAAAGGTATGGATCGCCATAATAATTACAACACATTTAATTTCAACCTGTTCTCAATAGATCTAGAATAAACCCCTTTGCCAGGTCCCTTTGTTATTGTCAAAGCCTCACAAATTAGGGCAGATTGATCACTTGTTGAAAGGTTTCCTCCAAGGATATGTGGATGTACATGCAAAAAATATTTTAAGTGTGATGCTAATTATATCACCAAGAACCAACATCATTGCATCTCCTTCGCTCCATTTTCCATCTCTGAGGAAATTTCCCTTTGAAGCCAATTGAGCCATCAATGTTGTAGCAACATTGCCAACATTCTTTTCTTCTATCTCTACCCTTGTCACCCATTTCCGCAACTCAGTTTCACTATTTGCCCCATCAATGAATCATAGATCTCTATTGGTTAAAATATATCCCAATCATCTAAAATTAGCAGAGGGGATTCAAACTCATGTCATAATTCACTCGATAGGGTATCCAACTTGTCCTTTAGCGAGCCCTAATCTTCTTTTTGGATACCTAGATTGTTGAGAATCATCAACTCATTTTCCATCTTCAGATCCATAGGAATATGATTCACCACTAGGAGAAAAATGCACCTAATGAGCTTTGTCATTACCAAAACAATTCTATAAGACGTGGAGCATTTACTATTGTACGAAATTGACACATGTGCAACTTGTTATAAAGCAATGGTTACTTAGCAAACGTGTTGCCTCCTTTAACCTAGTGTTGTCACTAAAATTAGAAGTGGATTGTGGAGGGGCCCTTGTGGTGAGCGATTTTGATGTAGAGGGGTGCGCAATTGACCAGCATGCGACACGTCAACAAATATGGTTTCAATAAATAGGGAATTACGTACCCCCCTCCTTCGTTAAACATAAAATGAGTAGGGGGTTGTGCAATTTGAACTTGGCCATCAATTTATGATTGCTCATACTAACCATTAAAAATTGCTTGTGCTTTACCCCTTAGATGAATGACAATTGGCAATTATCTATGTGCTCCACTTTTTTATTTATTTTTTGTGCTATGGGGTTTATCCCATGTGAAAGAGGATAAACAAACATGTTGGTGTTTATATACACTAAAGGCTTCACATATATATCGATGCGTAGTGCAAATACTAAGTCCTTTGCTTGGCTTGGCACGTTGTGTTTTGAGTTTATCCTTGGTGGATTTTGAAGGTTGGTTGATATTAGTATGCTTGGCTTGCCACGTTGTTTGTTGAGCTTATTGTTGGTGGATTTTGAAGGTTGGCTGATATTGGTAAGTGTTTGGCTTGTGAGTTGACTTGGAGATTGGGCTTTGATAGCACACATATGCAACATGATTTGGACTATGAGATTGGGTATATGCCCAATATTTTGTAATAAAAAGAACATTAGAACATTAACCCTGCATATAAATCTAAGACCACACATAGCCCTGTAAATACCAAATTTTAAACCCAAGAATTCAAATTTTGACCAAATTAGTCAAGAATTTGCATATGCCAGAGAGTCTACCCAGGAAACAATTTGGCAAGTTTCGAAATTTTGTAACATTTCTTTTGACAAGAAAATGTTACAACACCTACACATCTCCCCTATATTGAAAAATGATTACATCTAACATCTAACGTCTACACATCTCCCATGTCTTGGGTTGTCAAGAGTATCTCGACGCAATAAGAAATTACAAAATAAAGAAGTTAGATAATTACTTATCATTTTCACATTAATTGTAATTGAAATAGGCCAAGGACATTTCTATCCTTTCTATAATAAGTGTTTTGAGTCAAAAATCTATTTTTAATTTGTATCGTTATTAATTAAGTTATTAAGTGTATTTATTTTAGAATAGGGTTTTTGGAATTTTAATTTAATTTTTAATAATTAACAAACGTTGCATAAAAAATTAGTCTCTGCCACTCAAAAATTGTTTATAAAATTGTTGTATCTAAATTAATTCAAAATTATTTGATGGATGGGCATAATTTGAGTTTGAGTTATAATTGCGCTACTAGGCACTCTCCATCCCAATATGGTAGAGATGTTGTAATGTAATGTCTTGTTAAACATTTTGACTCGATCATATTACATCAAAATAAAATAAAATAATTATAATTATAATTAAATAAAAATAATTATAATTATTAATACAACATTTTGACTCGTTAAAATTACATAGAAATAAAAATAAAATACAAACTACTTTTTTTTTTACAAGAATGAGTAGTTTTTGTATTAAAATCTGCATCATGACACAAGAGTTACTCTGGAAGTGGGGTACATGATTTCTCTTGAAATCTGATCCTCATGAGAGGAATTTACTGCTATCACCAAAGTCTTAGCTAGAGGAGATATTGAAAGTGAGGGAAAGAGAAGAGTTTACAAAATTTGCCAAGCAATAAAACACATTTATAGTGAAAATTCATCAGAAAAATGAGCGAGATTCCTCATCTAGAGGCCTAATGAGGTCTGGTAGATTTTTACCTGCATGCCTAGTAGAGGTGTTTGATTTTAAAATGTGGCTTTTCCTAGTAGAGAGTTGAGCTTACAGAGTCTCAATCTGTTGACGAAGAGCATCCACTTCATCATCATAACATGCTAATTTGCTTTTAATATCTTGGATTTCCTCCATAAGATTGATGATTGTTCACATTTGTTATCACATCTTTAATTTGGTATCCATGATATCCAATTGCAAGGACTCATTCCATTGAGTGTAGTTCAAACACCTACATTATCCCCTTGCTCTCGGGTTTTTCCAGTTATGAGCCTTTATTGCAATCGAAAGGAGAAGAGGAGGCCAATAAAATATGAATGCCAACTGACAAAACCACTTCAAAACAAGAGGAGGGAAAATTGGGAGTGACTTCGGGGTGACAATGGCACAGAATATGGACAAAGCACTCAGAATTTGAGTAAACATAGATGAAAGAAAAGAACACTCTTCAACTGCCAAGGGACTGAACACCAACTAAGGCATGCTGGACCTCAAGGATGTTCAGTGTTGAATGCCAAGGTGGCTCATAGGACTCCAAACATCAGGAAAGAATCCACATAAAGGAATAGATCAAATGTCAAAACCCAAAGAGAAAATGCAAATTGCAGGGAGGGATACATAGATGTTTAGAGGGGGAATTAATTGGAAATTCTAAATATAAACCAAGGTTGGTGGACAAAAAAGAAGAGGCTACTTGTGAAGAATGAATCTCAATAGAGGATTCTGAGTGGTGACATGCTACATCCAACAAAATAATTCCAGATTGCCTAAGGTCAAATGGTCTGCCTAAATTCCCCTTGTGACTATAACTGTCGCTCCAAGTCCAATATAATGAACTTCTTGAAGGAGATGAGGTGACAAATGCATATATTTTATAAAGCAATGCATAATTCATACCCCACTAATGGAAATGGGACTAGATATGGTATGGAGGAGGAAATCCATGAACGTTCGAATGAACAAGAAACATAAATTTAAGTTGCAAAGGAGGCCACTCCCATGCCTCTCCATTAATTATATCATTGCTCTCCATGATTTCGTCAGCCATTGAAACCATTGCCAAGTGTGATGGGAGGTCCATGTTGAGTTATGGTTGTTGTTGATTATATGTACGCTCTACATGTAGGAGGATTGACATTACATCTATTGCATGCGGCCCTTCTACAGGGATTTCCACAACGTCCAACTGGATGTGCTCACCCTTTCTAACCAGAATTCCAAACAATGTTACAAATTCTAAGTATAAGTGGTGGATCATGAAATTGTACTAAGGAGAAGGGGGGAGGTGTCAAGGGATGCCTCTCCACCCTGATTCCATTAGTATTTGTTTGTCCAACTTTGAGTAGAAAACTTAGACTAGCTTGGCTATCCACCTCTGTGTTTTAATGTTGTAACACATGGCAAAATGATTTTTTCTGGAAGTCATCCAAGATTCTTGAAACTCTTTGAAGAAAAATCTTGAGACGATTTTCTTTTGGTTATGAACTTTTTGAAGATGTTGGATCGTAATGAGAGAGTTCCCTATGATCATAATATTTGGAAGATTCATGTATTTAGCTAATATCATTCCTAGCAATAAACCACACAACTTCGCATGATTGTTAGTCATTAAACCAAATCCCCATGGGTATCGAGTTATCAGTGTTCCATCATGATAAATGAACCCCGCCCCCCTCCTGCCACCCCAAATAAAAACATAAAATTAATAATTATATTTATAATTAATAATTAAACCCGCTAGATCCATCTTAACTCTAGATTGTGTTGCGCTGACATGGATTAAATCTCTTAAGATGCAAACCATTTTTAGATTGAAAACAGATTTGATCCCTCTCGTCGCTTGTTAGATCCAAGATATTGTAATATAATGTCATATTAAACATTTTGACCTAGTCAAATTATATCTCTCTCTCTCTCTCTCTCTCTCTCTCTCTCTCTCTCTCTCTCTCTCTCTCTATATATATATATATATATTATATATATATATATATATATATATATATAAAATTGGCCTAGATCTATCTTAACTCCAAATCGACCAATTACCGAGAGGGATCAAATCTATTTTTACTCTAAAGGAAGCTTGCACCTCAAGGGATTTGATCTCAGGGCTTGGTAGATCCAAAGTTAAGATGGATATAGGCTAGTTGATAGTTGATAGGAATTTGACAGAATTAGGGAAATGGATATCACAAAAAACCTTGTAAATTTTAAATGGGCATGTGTTGAGAAATAATTTTTTTAATAATATTGAAAAATATATATCCATTTTTTTTAAGTAAAACATTGTAACTTGCATTGATCAATGTTAAACTACTATGGTCAAGAGGTAAATTGATTGTTATATATTGCTTTGATAAGGACTCATAAATTGATATCTCAAATGATGAAATTAAGTGAAAGGGTTTGCATATATTATGTTGATAGTAACCACTAATAACTCCAAATATTTACATTTTTACTTCTACTTATTAAAGTGTCAAGAAACATATGAATAATGTTGGGGTAAATTTATTTATTTACAACTTATTATTCCGTGACACACGTAAAAACATATTCAAAAAACATTGATGTTGACATTATTTTTAAATTTACCAAAAATTAAATGATGTTATCTAATGTTTATTTTTTTATTTTTTTTAAATCTAATTTTTCTACATTCTGATTGGTGGGAGTCTTATTCTTAATGATAATATGTACTTTGACATATTAATAGCAGTGTACAGTGGCCAACTTAGTTAACTTTAATTAGTGTGAGAAAGACACCACAATTTTTTTAAGTTTTTAATATCCAATTTCTTTTTTTTGTTAAGTTTCTAATATCCCTCCATCAGTCGGTCATTACATGCAAAGTTACACTTTATTCATTAAAAGGCTCTAGGATGGACTACGGTATAACTACCATTTCCATCAAATTTAAGCCTCGTCGGCCACGCCTATGTTTACGTCTTTATTTATTTATGTTTGGGTATATATACGGTAAAGTTCCAATTCAACCACCGAAAAAAACTAAAACGATTAATAAAGTCATAGTTGCAAGAGGCGACATGTGCAAATGTCTTGCATGCTCTTCCTTCGACCGAAACTCCGTTGGTGCGATTTATTGGTAAGCAGTCGCTATTCAATATTTTGTGGTTACAAATGTTCGAACACAAACAAATAGAATTGGATCCGTGGTGACATATAGAAATGATGAGACTAAATTCACACTTGGCCTTCCATAACAATCTCCATCGTGCTCACATTTAATTTCTCGACCACCACCTTTTTCTCATCTACCACAACAACCAGTGTTGCATGGTTGTCCTGTTTGGTTTCAGAAAGTTCAACAGATGCAGGTGAAACCACCCTTGAATTTTTGTAGATGAAGTACATGATGAGTTGGATCATTCCCATAACAGACCAATACCATTGGGTACCTACAATGTCAGAAAGAAACCAAAATAAGAGAAGATAATTTTATACACAGATCAATACTGAACCAAAACAGGTGGAAAAAAAAATAAAAATAAATAAATAAATTACCCCTATGAAGATATCTCGTGTGACCATAGAGTATGCAAGCATTTAGAAAGTTGAATAATGAAAGTAAGAATGGCATGTACTCCACGCTTTTAGTTCTGATAACAAGCCTCTGAAAAGCATCCAGAAAACACAGGTATTGGTCATTATGTATTACATTTATGAGCCTTTTTAAATTAAGGTAAAGTGAAACCTCATCGGGAACGTAAGAATATATTTATATTTATATGCGTTTTATTGAACATTGCACCTTAACGTTTCTTGTACACAAAATCTTATGGTCATAAATTTTTATTTTTTGTTTCGACATACTCTCTTCTTTTTTATTTTAGTATTATTTCCTGCCACAACAGAGTATAACAACTTATTCAAAAATTCATTGACATTAATGTTAATTTTAAATTTATCAAATAACTTATTCAAATAAACCAAACCATTTATATTGACGTTAATTTTAAATTTATCAAAAAATTAAATGATATATATATATTTTTTTAACATTCTGATTGATCAAAGTCTTATTCTGTAATGATAAAATGTACTTTAATCTATGGGATGGACCGACAACACTAACTGACTCGATCCACACCACTAACTCAATCCACACAAAACGGAAGAGGGACGAGGCCAGAAGAACGCTTAATCACGTCAATTACCGGAATTCGATGTTCTTTAATTTATTTTCAACATTTCTTTTTGCCAGATCTTTGTGTCTCCATCTCCGAGATATTATTAACAGAAAAAAACGTGATTGTCCCTTCCATGGAATGAATTAATTAAATTACGAAATGAAAGTAACTAGCATTTGCACCAGATGTTGCAAAGAAAACGTCGTAAGGCATAAAGTGCGGAAATCCATCATCCATGTAATGTGTGCATTATTCAACAAGGTGGATCTCTCTAAATTCGTTGCAAACATTTATGTTGTTGCATTTCTAATTTATTTAGAATCTACTACTACCTCCTCTTCTTGGAATATTAAATTCTTGGAATATTAAATTTCTTATCACCCCATGATGACAATCCCTCTAATTATTGGCATCACAGTTTTTCCACTTTAGTGGGTTTACCTTCAACCTAAAGAAACATGAATTTGAGTCACTCAATTAAAAAGAAATTGCTAAATTGCTATTTATCAGGTTTTGAGTAAAAACAATTAATAACTCATATTTACAACCCTTTAAATATTTACAACATTTTAAGTCTTGTATTTATAACTCATATTTATAACCCTTTATAACTCATATTTATAACCCTTTATAACTCATATTTATAACTCTTCATTGATCATGTGTCTTAAGTCTTTTATATCTCCAGTGTATTTTTCGTACAAATAAGAAGCATTTGTTAATCATGCATCATGTAATATGATCTCCAATCAGTAGAAAAAACTTAATATCAAAGAAAGAAAGACAGAGGAAAATGCTTTTAATGTCCACAAATGACTCAATGTTACAAAAGAGATGCTTGCTAATGAACAGGATAAGGTAGCTTGGGAAAAGTGTAGTAACAGCTTTTATAAAGAATCCTATATAGATTTCCTGTTAACAACATATTAAGATATTTTAGAGAGTAGTTAAGTATGTTTAGAGATGTGCTAAAGAAGATAAGGTCACTAAATAAAAAAAGAAGATAAACATCAATTCTTATACGAAAATGATACAAAAAGAATTTGTGGGAACTTACTACTCTTGAGAGAAGCTTCCTAAAATTTCCTAATGGTGCTTCTCCTTAAATAAATAGGTTTAAGGCTACATCTAATTACATCAACATGGATAAAACAAGCTCTCAAGGATATGGATGTAATGGAGTTGCACACCATTTCCCAGTTGATGCGTGCAAGTTTGGAACTATGATCATTTATTAATTAGTAATGCACTTGCAAGATAGAATTCAAACCTATGTTTATTTAACAATAAAATTTTATTGGAACAAAATATGATACACGACTACCTTAAAGGAATAAGGTAGTACTCCCCGAATAGGATGCCAGAAGCATGAGAGGGTGGGGGACGGGATGCCACCATCCCACCAATCAACACGCGCAGGGGACGTGGGAGCACACCCCTCTAGAGGATTGAAAGGTACATGGAACAAGCAAGGGAGTTCCAACACAAACATGAAGCTCCTCCCTCATTACACCATCCACTGCTCAATGAGGCGTAGCACCATCCAACTTGATTTTGTATTTTTGATGGATTTCAGCTCAATCAAGAGCTTTGTCATTTTGCTCTGCCCCATCAATTCGACATTTATTCAAGGGCAGGCAAAGGCACTTAGCTTTTTCATTTTGCTCCAAGCTTTTATTATGCATTGTATATTGGAAAGCCTCTAGACAGTTCTCAAGTCTCAGGATGTTTATCAAGAAAATGCTCGTCCTTGGCTCTTGCAATTTCATTGTCTTCTAGTTGTTGTGGAGAGTGAATTCGAGATTATGTTGTTATGGTTCTATGTCTTGTGGCTATTTTGGGATAATGCACACATTGGCAGTGGAGTCAGACGTTTAGGCTGAGACCTCTGGCCTGCCTCAGTGGTTTCCTAGTGACCTCCTAGTCCATTGTTAGGCTTTCCTGAATCTCAGTGAGGAAAGGGATGGAATTAGCCATGCCAGTAGGAGAACTCATTCCAAATTTCACTCTCTTCCAATGATGGAATGTGTCCGTGCCACATTTTGCAGGTCTAGGGTCTTTCCTTTACGGCATTTTTTTTAAATTCTCACTATGGTCGTTTTTGAGTGGTCTGTAGTTTTCAGTCAAGGGGTTAGCAGTAGCACAAGGCTTGCCCCTAGATAGGCCTATTAGCTCCCCTTCGCCCCCCGCCCAAGCCAATGACGATCATCCTTGGATCTTCACAGCCCATCCCAAGACACTCTGGGATGTCCAACCTCGAGTCAAAAACACTTTCCATTCCAGCGGACTCCCCTACTCTGTTTGAGCAGCAAGACATGCTGCATCAACATGCTCAGTCCGCTTAGGTGCGACTCATTACCAGGAGCGTGGCTTCGCCAAGGCCCAAACGAGAGTAGAAAGCTCAGCAGCCAGGTTTAGGGAACTTACACTGCAGCCAATTCAAGATGAATTGATTCAGCTGAAACGAGAGTTGGCAAATGAGTAGTGCAACCTCACTGATTCTGAAGTTTTGGCTGAGGTTGCACAGTGGATGACCAACATTGGTCATACTCGAGGAAGATACAACCAATATATGTACACTGTGGACATCCACTGGCACCTGAAATTTTCCTTGGTAGGGTTCTCCTTGAAAAAATGCAACCAGAGAGGACATGCTTCTCTCCCTAGATCATATGCGAAGACAATTAGTGTTTATGGTTCAGAGGCTTGGACAAATTGAAAGGCACATGGGCATCCCTCTAGAACCAGGCTGCTCTCCAGGCAGCTTCTCTCCTTGGATCGTATGCAAAGACAATTGGCAGCAATAGATCAAAGGCTTTGACACATTGAAAGGCACATGGTCATCCCTCCAAAACCAAGTTGCTCTCTAGGCAGCAATAAGTAGCCCATACAAGTAAAAGCCATTGAATCTGATCACTCCTCATGATGGTTTTCTCAATTAGTTTGTTTATCCTCATGCAACATTTTTGTTTGTTTTAGTTCCTTACAGGCCCTAGAGGCCCAGTTACATTTTTTAGACTTCTAGATATAGTCAACAAGGCTAGTTTTTGGACTAAAACTCTTTTGAAAAGACTGAAATTTTGTATCTGGTTGGGCCTGTCCAATGGAAGACTGTATCAACACTAAAATGTAACCCTATGTTATCAGGCAATAGAAATATTTACTTCACAAGACAAAAAGGAATAAGGTGATACCTTTTCACTTCTGGCCCTAGGAATGAGAATATGGTGAAAATTATTGATGGTCATCCTCCTAACTAATAACCATCAAACTCTATCTTGTCATTGGGCTTACTTTGGTGTTAGACATGGAAGCTCCTAAGAGAGACGAATCCAAATTGGTGACCCCAACTATGCATCCTGCTTTCTATGTCCTCCGTTGAGCCGCAAGAGCAAGTCAGTGTTTCCATACTCTTAATTTTCAGATTTGATAAGTCCAAAAACTTGCCATGAAATATCTAATTCCACATCATCTAATGAAAAAGAAGAATTTGGTTCTTGCAAAGCACATAAAACCCAATTGGCACAAAGAAATCAAGTGATTAAGGACAAGTAAATCATTGAAATAGAAAAGAACAAGAAAAACATAACAGGGTTAAGGTGACCTTAGCAATGTTTACATGTCAAGAAAGTCAAATAATGACATCACTAGTCAGTTTCATTAGAAGATTTTTACACCATGATTGATAAGGATGATTCCATATTCATTCAGGTTATGAAAGATAGATCATTGAATTGGAGAAAGATCACTTGCAAAAACCTTGACGCAAGATACATCATTCAACAGAAGCTTCTTCTCACGGGAGATGAAAACATCAACTACATTCAGGAAACTTTTAGTGGAATGGATACAAGGAAGAAGTGTCTGACGTATCTTAGAGATTTTGCCTTGGAGATAAAACTGAAAGTTTCTGGTAAAAGTTAAACTTCAGTTAGTTACTTAAAGTTAGTGAGGTCAAGAGTTAATACCCCAAAAGCAGAATTACTATTTGAGAATATGTAGGATGTTATATAGCCACATAAATTTATGGATAATATACAGAAAAAATGCAAAATGAACTTCGAGCTCATGATAACCTGATGCATACTATAGCAATGCTCATGATGGTCCATTGTTTAGAGAATATAAGAGGAAAGAAGCGTCAGAGCATATGTCCAGTACTAACGTGGCATTCTTATGGTCCTAGTATATGCTTCTTTATATTTGCAACTATCCAAACTGAGGTTATTTTGACCAGACTTATGGTAGGTTTTCAATAAACAAAGGGTACTTGTCAGATTTGCAGCCTGTTCTTACTATCCAATTGTCAATCGATTAATGTCCGACTATGTGTACACTAGACTTTACTAAGCTTTAAACATGACAGTAGAATCCTTTACTTATCCTACTTCAAACTCCCCGACTGTAACGCCATTGTAGCTTGGGGTCATCGCAGGGCACCGATGACCCGAATCTACAATCACGATAAGGATGACCCCTGAAACCTAGGGATAAATAACATTTGTTATTCTCAGTTGTGAATGAAAGCTCAGTTTGGCTTTGTGTCTGGGCCCTCTGATGACCCAAATCTACATGATAAGGATGACCCCTGAAACCTAAGGATAAATAGCATTTGTTAATCTCAGTCATGAACGAAAGCTCCGGTGGCCTTCAGAGAAATGTGAAAATTCAAAATCCTCCATCAAGTAAGGTTCTCCCATAACGATTAACAGATCTTCATCTACCATTGTTATTGCTAAGGCCATGTTGTCAATCATAGAGCATTCGAATAAATGAACAAGAGAAGTCCTGGTTTATTTCAAGTCCTAGAAGAGAGGGATAGAACCTACCTTCTAAAATGTCTTCAGAAGTGAAGACTCAAACCAAATTGTAGAGAATCATGACACAGCCGCTTATGTACCCTAAAGTTCATTTGAAATCAAATTGTAGCCCGTCATTACGAGGGTCTTTAGCTACCCGAAATATTGTCTGAAACTGCTAATATAAACTATCATCACAGCCATAAGGTCTCTGATTCTGTCAATGCATTTAACAAGAATGTAAATTTCATTTTTTTTAGATATACAGGGGAAAAATCAGAGATCTAAAAACAAATAAAGCACAGTTCCCAAAGCAGTTTCAACGAGGAATCGATATAAAGAGATAGTTACCAAGGTAGTATCAACGACATCCATTTCAGTAGAAAAAACATAGAGCATTTTGAAAAAGCGATCTATGGAAAGAGTTGCAATCTTCAAAGAGAAGCTTTGATTGGTTTTCATTACTCTTTTGCTTGACATTCCCCATAATTTAAGAAATCTTCAGATAAATTTCCTCAAAACCAATCATTCTTTGGTAGAGAGAGAAAGATCCGAACTATAAGTTGTGTTCCAGCTTGAGCAACTTAAAATTGATATCACGGCATGCTGTCATGGGTATCTATTATTTGGATTCATATGTTTCCATTAGCTATCAAGTATATTCACAGTGATGCACCCCATAAATTCACCAAATAGAGCAAGATCATAACAATACATAACATACTAGAAATTAGGTGGGAGAAATCACCAAAACTTAAGTTGATAAACAGAAATCCTATAGTTCATCCCTTGATTGAATCCACATTCTTTGTACTTTTCACATCATTTCTGTTAGGCAGCAATTTAGCCCTAGGCAACATTCTAAACAACATTCATGATAATTGGACAAAAAGAAAGTATCTAGAAAATGAGATAGAACTAGGAGTGAGTTCATCAAAGCATGCAAACAGAACCACTAATAAAACTTTGTTAGCAGCGAAAACTACCTGGATCAATCCCATCTGTGTTAGGGGCATCAAGGGGAGCCAATATGGTCACATGTTTTATTACCACATTCCTGCAGGACAGTATGTAGGAGAAACTCTGTGAATAAGAACAACATCTATTCCAATGTATTCTTATTGCAAACAAATACAAATCAACACAAAACTTGCTTAACTCTCACACTCGAATTTTTTTTTATTAATTACCAACCTGCAATAGACTGGATGTATGTTCTAGAATGGCGAGTTAAGGAATGTAACATTCAAGAATTAAGATTCAAAACTTGAAGACTAGATAGATTACAAAAGTTCTCAGACAATGATTTTATTGGAGTCTATGACAAATCCAAACCTTTAAGTGACAGGATACTATGTAATGATTTCTTTAAAAGAAACTGTATAATATTTTCTGTAAGAGGTGTAATATATTTTCTTAAAGAAACTAAACAATAGTTCTAAAAAGTGAAGAAAAGAAAGAACCGTGTGTATTATTTCTAAAATAACGCCATGGAAATAGTAATTTATTTTTAAAAAGAATAAATATATATACTGTGTGTTCTCTAAAACTACCATGGACGAAAGCCAAAAAAAATACAAGAAATAATCAAGTAGTGTAGTGTATAAAAGAGTAAGTATAAAAATGATTATTGATGAGTATTGAATTAGAGAAATGATATGGTTGGTAAATATAATAATATAGTAGACTGATGAAGTAAAAATAGAGAGTGATATAGTATAAAAGATAGTGAAATAATAAATAGAAAATTTAGATTATGATAATATAAATCAGAGTATGAAAATAAAAATAATTTTAATGTTTATAATAGAATAAAATAAAATATAATATAAGTGATAATTTATAATTTAGTGATATATATTAAATAATAATATATCAATAAGAAATTAAGAGATAATGATTAAAGTAGTATATTCATTATGCCATCAGTATCATTGCTGTATCTTAGTTTCAGCCAATCAGCCTGGCTAAGGCCAACTCCTCAATGTTGACGGTTATCAATATACATTTGGTTAATATCAGGCCATTGCCGCAAATTAAAATTCTTGTAGATAGAACTTCTTCAGACATGTTAACAAGTAATCACACCTGGGGCTTTCCTTACAGGCCCTAGAGGCCCAGTTACATTTTTTAGACTTCTAGATATAGTCAACAGGGCTAGTTTTTGGACTAAAACTCTTTTGAAAAGACTGAAATTTTGTATCTGGTTGGGCCTGTCCAATGGAAGACTGTATCAACACTAAAATGTAACCCTATGTTATCAGGCAATAGAAATATTTACTTCACAAGACAAAAAGGAATAAGGTGATACCTTTTCACTTCTAGCCCTAGGAATGAGAATATGGTGAAAATTATTGATGGTCATCCTCCTAACTAATAACCATCAAACTCTATCTTGTCATTGGGCTTACTTTGGTGTTAGACATGGAAGCTCCAAAGAGACGAATCCAAATTGGTGACCCCAACTATGCATCCTACTTTCTATGTCCTCCGTTGAGCCGCAAGAGCAAGTCAGTGTTTCCATACTCTTAATTTTCAGATTTGATAAGTCAAAAAACTTGCCATGAAATATCTAATTCCACATCATCTAATGAAAAAGAAGAATTCGGTTCTTGCAAAGCACATAAAACCCAATTGGCACAAAGAAATCAAGTGATTAAGGACAAGTAAATCATTGAAATAGAAAAGAACAATAAAAACATAACAGGGTTAAGGTGACCTTAGCAATGTTTCTTGCAAAGCACATAAAACCCAATTGGCACAAAGAAATCAAGTGATTAAGGATAAGTAAATCATTGAAATAGAAAAGAACAAGAAAAACATAACAGGGTTAAGGTGACCTTAGCAATGTTTACATGTCAAGAAAGTCAAATAATGACATCACTAGTCAGTTTCATTAGAAGATGTTTACACCATGATTGATAAGGATGATTCCATATTCATTCAGGTTATGAAAGAGAGATCATTGAATTGGAGAAAGATCACTTGCAAAAACCTTGACGCAAGATACATCATTCAACAGAAGCTTCTTCTCACGGGAGATGAAAACATCAACTACATTCAGGAAACTTTTAGTGGAATGGATACAAGGAAGAAGTGTCTGACGTATCTCAGAGATTTTGCCTTGGAGATAAAACTGAAAGTTTCTGGTAAAAGTTAAACTTCAGTTAGTTACTTAAAGTTAGTGAGTTCAAGATTTAATACCCCAAAAGCAGAATTACTATTTGAGAATATGTAGGATGTTAGATAACCACATAAATTTATGGATAATATACAGAAAAAATGCAAAATGAACTTCGAGCTCATGATAACCTGATGCATACTATAGCAATGCTCATGATGGTCCATTGTTTAGAGAATATCAGAGGAAAGAAGCATCAGAGCATATGTCCAGTACTAACGTGGCATTCTTATGGTCCTAGTATATGCTTCTTTATATTTGCAACTATCCAAACTGAGGTTATTTTGACCAGACTTATGGCAGGGTTTCAATAAACAAAGGGTACTTGTCAGATTTGCAGCCTGTTCTTACTATCCAATTGTCAATCGATTAATGTCCGACTGTGCTAAGCTTTAAACATGACAGTAGAATCCTTTACTTATCCTACTTCAAACTCCCCGACTGTAATGCCATTGTAGCTTGGGGTCATCGTAGGGCACCGATGACCCGAATCTACAATCACGATAAGGATGACCCCTGAAACCTAGGGATAAATAACATTTGTTATTCTCAGTTGTGAATGAAAGCTCAGTTTGGCTTTGTGTCTGGCCCTCTGATGATCCAAATCTACAATCATGATAAGGATGACCCTTGAAACCTAAGGATAAATAGCATTTGTTAATCTCAGTCATGAACGAAAGCTCCGGTGGCCTTCAGAGAAATGTGAAAATTCAAAATCCTCCATCAAGTAAGGTTCTCCTGTAACGATTAACAGATCTTCATCTACCATTGTTATTGCTAAGGCCATGTTGCCAATCCTAGAGCATTCTAATAAATGAACAAGAGAAGTCCTGGTTTATTTCAAGTCATGGAAGAGAGGGATAGAACCTACCTTCTAAAATGTCTTCAGAAGTGAAGACTCAAACCAAATTGTAGAGAATCATGACACAGCCGCTTATGTACTCTAAAGTTCATTTGAAATCAAATTGTAGCCCGTCATTACGAGGGTCTTTAGCTACCCGAAATATTGTCTGAAACTGCTAATATAAACTATCATCACAGCCATAAGGTCTCTGATTCTGTCAATGCATTTAACAAGAATGTAAATTTCATTTTTTTTAGATATACAGGGGAAAAATCAGAGATCTAAAAAACAAATAAAGCACAGTTCCCAAAGCAGTTTCAACGAGGAATCGATATAAAGAGATAGTTACCAAGGTAGTATCAACGACATCCATTTCAGTAGAAAAAACATAGAGCATTTTGAAAAAGCGATCGATGGAAAGAGTTGCAATCTTCAAAGAGAAGCTTTGATTGGTTTTCATTACTCTTTTGCTTGAAATTCCCCATAATTTAAGAAATCTTCAGATAAATTTCCTCAAAACCAATCATTCTTTGGCAGAGAGAGAAAGATCTGAACTGTAAGTTGTGTTCCAGCTTGAGCAACTTAAAATTGATATCACGGCATGCTGTCATGGGCTATCTATTATTTGGATTCATATGTTTCCATTAGCTATCAAGTATATTCACAGTGATGCACCCCATAAATTCACCAAATAGAGCAAGATCATAACAATACATAACATACTAGAAATTAGGTGGGAGAAATCACCAAAACTTAAGTTGATAAACAGAAATCCTATAGTTCATCCCTTGATTGAATCCACATTCTTTGTACTTTTCACATCATTTCTGTTAGGCAGCAATTTATCCCTAGGCAACATTCTAAACAACATTCATGATAATTGGACAAAAAGAAAGTATCTAGAAAATGAGATAGAACTAGGAGTGAGTTCATCAAAGCATGCAAACAGAACCACTAATAAAACTTTGTTAGCAGCGAAAACTACCTGGATCAATCCCATCTGTGTCAGGGGCATCAAGGGGAGCCAATATGGTCACATGTTTTATTACCACATTCCTGCAGGACAGTATGTAGGAGAAATGTTGTGAATAAGAACAACATCTATTCCAATGTATTCTTATTGCAAACAAATACAAATCAACACAAAACTTGCTTAACTCTCACACTCGAATTTTTTTTTATTAATTACCAACCTGCAATAGACTGGATGTATGTTCCAGAATGGCGAGTTAAGGAATGTAACATTCAAGAATTAACATTCAAAACTTGAAGACTAGATAGATTACAAAAGTTCTCAGGCAATGATTTTATTGGAGTGTATGACAAATCCAACCTTTAAGTGACAGGATACTACAGAGGCTGTCAAGAAAATCAGCAAGCTTGGAGCAGTTAGACAAGTTGAGAAACTGAAGCTATTGAAGTTGCTTCAAGGTTGGCAATCCTTTAATTGGAGTGGATGACAAATCCAAAACCTGAAGAGACGGGGTATTGTTGAACAATTCTTCTGGAATCTTTTCCAAACGAATATTGGAGGCTAAAACCAAACTCCTCAGTTCTGAACATCTCAAATAATTTGGCAGATCACGAATAGCATTATAGCCCACCGATATTCGTCTGCAATCCCTGGAAACTTTGTCAGTCGGAAAGCTCTGCAACTGTTGACCTGCTGCAAATAAGCATGTTCCCTCCTTTTGGCTATGTCAATTGCCATGTCACGAAAAGCTTCATGAATCTTTAAATACTCGACAATGTGATAGTCATCATCAACAATATACTCCACACGCTCCACCAAGCACCTTAATCCGCCAGAGCCCCTTCTTCAACGGAAGCTAATCCACCGCAGCAGCCCCTCCTTCAATGAAAGTCAATCCGCCGCAGCAGCCCCTTCTCCAATTCCAGTTAAATCTGTAAAACAAATTTGAATGCAAGATATTAAAGGGTTAATTCATGGCTATTATTTTATCCTACAAATTGTCAAAACAATGAGTGGGCGGGCAAGAAACATTACCCACAGTGATCCAGGTGGATATTGGTGGCCACCTGCCAAGTCCACCTGGACCCCCACCATTGTCTTTATCAGCATTTTCAGTTTCCTTAATTGTAGCACAACTTACTATTTTTAGCAGTTTTTCGGGTCCTGAACTTCCGGAGCCGTTTTGAGGCCCTAAACGACGTTTTCCAACAATGATAGTGCTCAGATAGATCTTTCTAATGAGCTATTGTACGCGTCAAACGGAGATCATATGCCAAAGTTACGACCCCGGGAAGTTGATGTACCAACTTACCCCCAAACGGGGCCCACAGTTTGGCGTTTCATCTCCTAGGGTTAGGTTTTGGAATGTTAAGGGTTTTCCATTGGTTCTCAACAATAAATAGGCCTTCGAGCCTCATTGTAAGACAGTTCAGAGGCATGTAGCCATCACATCTCTTCTCAGAGATAAGCTACCATCGCCCTAGCTAGTTTCTTTCCATTTCTGGTTGTAAGCATATTTTAGTATTTTCCATTAATGAAATGAAGTATTATTTCCGCTGCATCTTTGTGTATATGGTTATCTCTGTAATTTGTTGCGTTCCTGTTTAAATACGGATCAGTGGTATCAGAGCGGTCTGCTTTTTCTTTGTTTTTCTTTGCATGTCCCCAACAAGGTCGGGATATAAGGAGTTAGGGCTTGAACTGGTTGAACCTTTGCAAGACCAGCCTCGCAAATCCCGACGGCCTCCCATGGCGGACGAAAAGAAAGACGAGGGGGCAGGAGATCCCATCAAAATCTTGCTCGAAGAAGCCCTCGAGCGACAACGGAACGCGATGATGGACAACTTTTCCCAGATCCTTCAGCGGCTACCCAGAAGCAACGCATCGGCTTCCAGCAGCTACTCTGGAAACGCCACACCCTTTAAGGTACAAGTTGATTTTGAAATCCCCATATTCGAGGGTCAGATAGACGCAGATGTCGTAGATAAATGGTTAAATCTGCTAGAGGGTTATTTTTCTGTTCATGAATTTTCGAGTTGGGAAAAGATTGTTTTTGCTCTCCTCAAAGCAGCCCCCCACGTCAAGGACTGGTGGGAAACCTACTGCGAGCAGAAGGATGAAAGTACTGGCTCACTATTTTCAGCCGCACCCACCTGGGATTCGTTCCGGGATGCCATCAAGGAGTAGTACTACCCTGTCGGAGCTATGAGGATGAATACATAAAGTGGACCACGCTGCGGCAGGGAAGGGACCAAGACGTGCCGGAGTTCACCAATATTTTCCATACCCTTCGCACAAAGTTGGGTATCAAGGATTCGGAGCAACATTTGATACTCAAATATGTGGCTGCCTGCACAAGTACATCCAGGAAGAAATACAATTCCTGAACATCCCCTCGCTCGGCGCAACATACCGGTATGCCGTCAAGGTCGAGCAGAAGTTTAAACAAAAGAAGAGAGACTTTGGATATGCGAATCCAAAGCAGGGGAAAGGTGCCCCTAAACCACAGAACAAAGGACAAAGCCAAGGCGGGACAGCCCAAGACAACCAGCCGAAGCTGCAAGCAAAGAACAACGCCGCGAAGCCGAGAAAGGACACTGGAAAATGGTGCGAGTTCCATAAGAGCTCCACTCACAACACAAGTGAGTGTCGGGCCAAGCAGTCACTGGTGGCTGAGCTAAAGGTTTCAGAATCAGATGCATGTTCCGACTCTGAGTCAGAACCCGATAAGGGGTATGAAAAAGGGAAGCAGATCATTGATGCGGACCCCAGCGCCACTGTTGCTACCGCAAAGATCCAGAAAAATGAACCCGAAGATCCAGAGGAGGAGGAGCGTCTCTTCCACTCCCAGATGTGGGTAAAGGGCTCCCCAATACAGTTCATTGTTGATAGCGGGAGTCAAAAGAACCTCATTGCGGCAGAGGTCGTGAAGCGGTTGGGCTTACCGACCACAGCACATCCACAACCATACACCATTGGGTGGCTTCACCAAGGACGAGATCTTCGCGTGAGCCAGCAGTGTCGCCTTCCATACAACATCAAGCCCTTCACGGATGAGGTATTGTGTGACATTGCTCCCCTTGAAGTTTGTGATGTATTACTAGGACAACCATACTTGTGGAAGCGACATGTTGTGTATGAATCAAGACCCCGTGCTGTTATTATTACATTGGGAAATAAGTTGTTCAGGATACCAGAGGTAGCACCACCTGCCGCCCTCTCTTTGATTACTGCAAAACAATGCAGTAAGATCATTTCCAAAACCAAGAAATTTGTTTTCCTGATGATACGCCCTCAAGGAAAGAAGAAGACAGTGGCCGCGGCCTCCAAACGGGGCCCCTCTGCACGACAACTACAGATGGACAAGATTGTGGAGGAGTACGAGGACATCTTCACCTCCCCGGCAGGGGTTCCTCTGCACTATCAAGTCAAGCACTCCATCGATCTGACCCCAGGTGCGTCGCTACCCAATGGACCAATCTATCGGCGCTCCGTTCTGGAGAACGATGAAATCAAGAGGCAAATTCAGGAGCTCCTGCCGAAAGGTCACATCCGTCCGAGTTCATCGCCCTGTGGGAGCCTGATCGTGTTGGTACAGAAGAAGGATGGGACGTGGAGACTCTGTATTGACTATCGGGCACTGAACAAGATCACTGTCTGTAATAGGTACCCGATCCCGCGAATTGATGACCTCCTAGACCAACTAAAGGGGGCGAAATATTTCAGCAAGATCGACCTGAAGTCGGGATATCACCAGGTACCAATCGAACCCTCCGATGTGTGGAAGACTGCCTTCAAATCCAAGGAGGGCCTCTTCGAATGGTTGGTCATGCCTTTCAGATTGACGAATGCTCCTGCAACCTTTATGAGGCTAATGGATGACATCTTGCGGCCATTCACCAACTCCTTTGTAGTAGTATACTTGGATGACATTCTGATCTTCAGCCAGAGCTGGGAAGAGCACCTCCACCACATCCGACAGGTTCTCCAAACACTGCGGCAACACAAGCTATGTGCCAATTTGGAGAAATGCACTTTTGGCATGACCCAGGTTCAATATCTGGGATACATCATTGATGAACAGGGGGTGCATGTCGATCCAGCCAAGATCCAAGTCATTCGGGATTGGCCCTCTCCAACCACTTTAACAGAGCTCCGCAACTTTCTAGGTCTTGCCAACTTCTACCGCAGGTTTGTGTTGGGGTTTTCTCATATTTCTTGGCCCTTGAGTCAAGTCACCAAGGGCGGGGCGAAAGCAAAATTCTTTTGGTCTGAATCTCAACAGAAGGCATTCAGGGAGTTGAAGGATCGCCTCTGCACGACACCAGTGCTCGCGTTACCAGATTTACAACAACCATTTGAGGTCGAGACAGATGCCTCTGACTATGCTATTGGGGCCGTCCTTACTCAACATGGACATCCAGTGGCATATCACAGTGAAACACTTTCAGACACAGTCCGGAAGTACCCCACTTATGATAAAGAGATGTATTCCATTGTACAGGCCTGCCGACAATGGAAGCATTACATTTTGGGGAAGGAAACGGTCATCCACACAAACCACCAACCTCTGCAGTTCATACAGACCCAAGGGAAATTGCAGAATGATCGCCATCAGAAGTGGTCTACATACCTGCAACAGTTTCACTTGAATATCAAGTATAAAAAGGGCAGCACCAATAATGTTGCAGATTGCCTCAGTCGACCACCGATCATAGCACTAACCACCGTGCTCAACTCTTGTGGGCACGAGACTTCTGATTGGCCACTTCTCTACAAAAGCGACCCAGAATTCGGCCACACATACCAGACACTCTTGGAGGGTCGGCAGGTTGCAGATTTTCACCTCCAGGATGCCCTATTATGCCACCTTGGTCACCTTTGTGTTCCTTCAAGCGAGCGTGCCAAGATGATTTGGGAAGCACACTATAGTCGGGCTGCTGGGCATTTCGGGGTCGAGAAAACAGTGGCAGTACTGCAAAATTATTTCTATTGGCCAAATCCTCGACAGGATGTTGGGAAGTACATCCGATCATGTACTGCCTGTGCCATTGCCAAACCGGCCATTAAGAAGCACGGCCTTTATACCCCGTTGCCTACCCCTAGTCGACCTTGGGAATCCATCTCCATGGATTACATGTCAGGCCTTCCTTCCACTAAGCATGGAAATGACTATGTTTTTGTGGTCGTCGACAGGTTCTCGAAGATGGCCATTATGGTGGCCTGCAAGAAGAATATCACAGCAGAAGCCACTGCTAAGCTCTTCTTTGAACGAGTGTGGGTGCACTTTGGGATCCCACAGTCTATCATCTCAGATCGGGACAGTCGGTTTCTCAGCACATTTTGGTCCAGTCTCTGGTCAATGCTGGACACCAAACTCACGAAGTCCACAACCTTCCATCCTCAAACTGATGGCCAGACAGAGGTTGTCAATAGGATGATTGTGCACATTCTGCGCATGTATAACTCAAAGCATCCACGCACATGGGACGAGAGCCTCCCCTATGTTCAGCACAGCTACAACCAAGCTCTTCACAGCTCCACTGGCCATAGCCCTTTTCAGGTGGGTTTGGGATTCCAGCCATTATGCCCCATTGATGTGGCCATGCCACTTGCAGCTACTCACATGAATTCAGCTCATGTCCAGTCCGAAACAGATAAGGCCACCAGCTTCATTGAGTGCATCCAACATATTCGCCAGCAGGTCCATGACATTCTTGAGAAATCAAATGCCAAGTACAAGCAGCGACATGATCAACATCGTGTGCCACACAAGTTTCAGGTGGGCGACAAAGTCTGGTTGCATTTGCAAAAGGAACTCCTCACTGGAGCCTATCGGAAATTGAGACCACTCCGATATGGTCCTTACACCATTACTAAGGCGATGGGAGACAATGCATTTGAGCTCAGCATTCCCCCATCCCTTGGCCTGCACCCAGTGTTCAATGTGGACCGCCTTCGGCCATACTTTCCACCATTGCTAGACACATCCGACATTGCAGAACAGCTCAAACCCACAGAATTAAATCCAGATTGCATGGAACAAGCTGCAACTGATCGGATCATGGACACACAGATCAAGAACACTCGCCAACAGAATATCCAACTGTATCGAGTTGTCAAATCAGGCCAACTCCTTCAGCAGGGCAAGTGGCTCACCAGGGAACAAGTTCAACAGAAGTTTCCTCATCTCATGGAGGAGCTCAACGCAATGGGGACCATTGCTTCCTAAGGGGGGAGGAATGATCCAGGTGGATATTGGTGGCCACCTGCCAAGTCCACCTGGACCCCCACCATTGTCTTTATCAGCATTTTCAGTTTCCTTAATTGTAGCACAACTTACTATTTTTAGCAGTTTTTCGGGTCCTGAACTTCCGGAGCCGTTTTGAGGCCCTAAACGACGTTTTTTGGGGAATCCAGGGGCAACATGACCGATGTTGCCCGTTCCAACAATGATAGTGCTCGGATATATCTTTCTAATGAGCTATTGTACGCGTCAAACGGAGATCATATGCCAAAGTTACGACCCCGGGAAGTTGATGTACCAACTTACCCCCAAACGGGGCCCACAGTTTGGCGTTTCATCTCCTAGGGTTAGGTTTTGGAATGTTAAGGGTTTTCCATTGGTTCTCAACAATAAATAGGCCTTCAAGCCTCATTGTAAGACAGTTCAGAGGCATGTAGCCATCACATCTCTTCTCAGAGATAAGCTACCATCGCCCTAGCTAGTTTCTTTCCATTTCTGGTTGTAAGCATATTTTAGTATTTTCCATTAATGAAATGAAGTATTATTTCCACTGCATCTTTGTGTATATGGTTATCTCTGTAATTTGTTGCGTTCCTGTTTAAATCTGGATCACACAGCTCCTCCTTCAACAAAAGCCAATCTGCCGCAGCAGCCCCTCCTCCAATTCCACTTAAAGCAAATCCTCTGCAGCTGGCAGAGATAGCGAATATATATAGGCAATCCTCTGTAAATGGCAGAGATGAGGAATGTAGATTTAATCAGATTTCAATACCAATTAACAACATAAAAATGTCAAAAATATATTACATATTAGCAAATAATAATCACTGTACAGTACTGCAAACCAGGATCTAGTTTATTCACCCTTCGCGCAAACCTTTTTTCCAAATCCTTTACGGAGTCTTTCACACAAGGAACTAATTTTTTCCCTTGTCTCTTCCAATACTGCTTAAACTCCATGTCCGATTGCAGATATTCATATAGCAGAACCGTACATGCTGAGGAGTTCAAATATTTAAAAGTTTAACTCTCATGCGTGAAAACCCCAGAGAAAATATGATGAAGATCATTAAAAATTAAACTGAAAACTGTACAGAAAATATAATGAAGATCGTATAAATTTAAACTGTACAACATTGGGGAAAAAAGAAGAAATACACAGCATCACAAAAAATCATATAAGAGACCAGAGGAAACCTAAAGGAAACTTATAAACAGATATAACAAAACAAAACAGAACAAAATAAAACAGAGAACGGAAAAGAAAAGAGGACGCTGAAAGCAAAGAGACGCAGAAGCTGGTAAACATGTACACGGTCGTGGAGCAGGAGAAAACAGAGGCATTCTGGTTTATTCACAGAGGATCTAGTTTATTCACCCTTCTCTTAAAACAGAGAACGGAAAAGAAAAGAGGACGCTGAAAGCAAAGAGAAGCAGAAGCTGGTAAACATGTACACGGTCGTGGAGCAGGAGAAAACAGAGGCATTCTGGTTTATTCACAGAGGATCTAGTTTATTCACCCTTCTCTCGCTCTCGCCTCTACAATACCATTCTCATGGCCAGGAGGCCTGGCCTTTCATGCCCCATTGCCAGATCGTCCCTCTCTGTCTTCCAGCAGGTGGGAAAAAAATATTTTTCCAGAAAAAGGATTAAACCAACGGCTGAAAACACCCCAATCGTCTAACACAGAATCAATGGCTCAGGATCGCACACATCACATTTTAGGGATGTCTTTCTCAGAGGGAATGCCTTACGGCGTAAATATTCATTTTATGTTTTTAATGCTCAATTTAAATTTCCACACATTAAATATTCGTATGCACTGTACAAAGGTCTTTAGTAGATCGCATTGGATTTGCCTGGAGTCTTTGTGGGCAGTTTTGCTTTTAATGGTTATTTTTTAATATTAAATTAATATTTTTTGAAATAATATATAATTAATTTACATTAATATTATTTTTCAAGTATAATTGTTATATTTTTAAATAAATTAAAATTATGATAGATTTTCTTACTTAAAACACAAAATTATAGATAAGTTAGGCATATTTTCAATTAGATAATATTTGTTTTACTTATTTTTCATGTATTCAAAAAACATTGACGTTGACATTAATTTTGGATTTGGTGAATTTTGTCCATTTTCAACCAAAGGTTTTCAACTAAAAGTAAAAGTAAGAAGATGCAATGGGCTTAAGTGTCTCCCCAAATTCAAGTTAAATATTTTGGAATTATTTATTTAACTGAAAATTTTAATATGCTTTATATTTTTAGTTTTTGTCGTATTTAATTATTTTGTATCTTTGAATCTTTATTTAATTGTTTTTCATTTTAAAATTTATATTAAATTTCAATTTCTAGAACGATACAATTATAAAATTGTCATATATACTATCAAATAACATATTACATCATATAAAATAACAAATTACATCATATAAAAAAAAATTATCAAATAATAAATAATACATTTCATTTTGAGAAATATAGAAATTATGATGTGATGTGGATGGAACCAAAGCTAGAGGAGTGACTTTGAATCAGGCTTCATGCTTGTAATTCTTCCTTCTATTCAATAAAGTAGTTGCACCTTTTTCCATATGCTTATCTTGATATGTGATGCTTATATGTGTGAATGTATCTGATTCCATTTACTTGTAATCAATAGATCTTTTGCTTTGATCAATTCTTTGTCTTCTGTTGATACTTACAGGTACTTCTCAAGCGTGTTAAGTACAGGAAGGAGCGACAATATCGATACAAAGGAGACAAGAGGAAAGCGAAAGTACAAGTAGGTCCTTTCATTCTCTTTGTCTTATCTATTGTTTATAGAGAAAGGTTAAAAGTGCTTTAAACTGTTGTTCTAGATATAGCTATTGTCTAGGGAATTAGTATTTATCCATAGATACCAAATTCTTCATAACAATCCGGCTTATGGTCAACATATATGATATCATACCCGTCCTTAGGAGAGTAGTTCCCTTTCTTTGCAAAACCCTAGATCAGTTCATCCTCATTGTCCCTTAGGCACATATGCAATTCTATTAGTGCCTACAAGTAATTCCTCCATTGCCTTTTCCATTGGTCCGGAATGTCCCATGCCTCTCCTGTTAGCCATGCTTGTTGGTATATGGTTGTGTTGAGAGGGTCCCCAAGATGTGTAATGTAGTGCACTCCATTAAGGTTGAGCAAAGTAATCAGATCCGGTGGAAGCTGGTAGGAATTCCCACTGCTTATCCACGGATCGATCCCAATCCGGACAGAGCCACCATTCCCAATCCACCATATGAGGCCCCTCATTATGATGGGAAGGGTGTTTATTATAGCCCTCCAGATTACTAATATACCTTCCCTGTTCCATGAGGGTAGTCTTAGCCAATCCAAGGCAGAGCTCGGCCATATGTATTTGTAGGTGACCACCTCCGACCAAAGGCTCTTGTGCTTCAGGAGTAGCCAGCCAAGTTTTGCTACCAGTGCCTAAGTGAAGGCACGGAGATGTTTTAAGCCCCATCCACCCCATTTTTTAGGAGTTGTGATCCTACTCCATTTCACCCATGCATAGGGTTCTCCTTCTTTGTGACCCTTCCATAGAAAATGACAACATACTCGTTGAGTCCTATATAGTATGCCTTGGGGGATCCAGGCCAGGGACATCCAAAATACTGGGGTTGCTTCCATCACTGCTTTTATGAGCACCGGTCTACCTCAATTATTTAATCTTTTTTCCACCTTTGCAATCAACCAAGTCCAATATGCAATTTTATATCCATCTGCTTTAATCCTGAAGCCCAAGTACTTCAATCCATCCTTCAATGCCAAGATTTGATAGGGGAAATTTTACAGTGCTAGCTAGGTTTCTTGTTGAGTGCAGTCAGACAATGATATTATAGATTTATCTCCATTAATTTCCATCCCTGTGGTAGCACTTAATAGCTTCAGTATCTCAGTTAATGTAATGATGTCATGTATTCCCCCATCTAGGAATATGAGGATGTCATCAACGAATAGTAGATGTGTTATTAGACATTGTTCCGTGATCTTGAGGCCCCTAAACCTCCCTGCTCTCTTCTCCATTGCAATCAATCTACTCAGTGCTTCCATAACCAGGAGGAAAAGTAAAGGGGATAAAGGGAATCCCTGTCTGATTCCCGTCTCTGCCCAAAAGGTTTGGGAAGCAGATTTGTTAATTAGGATTGCAAAGGAAACTGAAGTAATGCACCCCATAATTCATCTGATAAATACCAGTGGGAACCCCAGGTGAGTGAGTATCATCCTTAAATATAACCATCTGACCTTGTCAAATGCCTTTGAGAGGTCAATTTTAAGCCACACCCCTTTCAGATTCTTCAGCTTGATGGAGTGGAGGACCTCTTGAGCTGAGCCTATGGCCTCATGGATTTGTGTATTTTGCAGAAAGGGAAACTGCTCCTGTGAGATGTGTTTAAATAGGATTGGCTTGATGCGATTTGCAATAATTTTATAGAGATAGTTGCAGAGGGATATACGACGGAAGTCATTGAAGGAGAGCAGGGAGTCTGATTTGGGTACGAGGGCAATATAGGTGGAGTTGATAGGAGCATAAATACAACCAAGGATTTGACTTTCTTCTACCACCCCGAGTAGGTCATGTCTAATGATATCGAAAAAAAGCAAGGAAGAATTCCACAGACCAGCCATCTGGTCCCAAACTTTTGTCCTTTTTGAACCACTTGAGAGTGCTCTCTAATTCCCCCATGGAGACTAGTTTGATAAGGTCCTCCATCCTGTCAAGTTCCACAAACCTAGGGAAATGACCAGCAATGCGGATGATTTCAGCAAGTGTTGTTCCAGGAGGGGCTTTGAATAACTGCTTGAAATGTGTGATACCCAATCAAGCAAGCTATGGGTGTGTGTTAGCAATCTGATCCTGTTCCAAGGGCATGTGCCAGATGGTATTACTAGCTTTCCTTCCATTTGCATATTTATGAAAGAACTTTGTGTTGCCATCCCTCGCTTGTAGCCAGATAGCCCTGCTTCTGAGTCTCCATGATTCTTCTCGGTCAAGTAGTATCTCTAATCTCTGAGCTTCTAGTTCTACAAGATGTACCTTAGCTTCTATGGATAAGAAACCTCTACCACATTCATCCATTAAGGAGGCCAACTGTGATTCAATGTCAGCTAGAGTGTGCTCATCCCTAGTTTTTTTCCTTTTTGCCCACCCAATGGATAATCTCTTTAGCTGATTCAGGTTGCTACATAATCCTTTAGCCTTCCTCTGCTCCATGAGTGGGGGCTGAGCTTGCCAAAACTCCGAGACCATCTTGATACAGTTAGGGTCCTTTAGCCAGGTGGAGTTAGCTTTGTAAGGTGCTCTAGGTTTTCTGAATGAGCCCGCCACTTCCAGATATATGGTGGAGTGACCCGATATTCCCCCAGAACCCACCCATTGTCTATAGATGGTGAGGGATTGTAGGAGGTCTTCATGAATGAGGTATCTTTCTAGCCTTCGCCTTAGAGCTGCTTCACTAATCTGTCTGTTATGCCATGTTGGCATCTTCTTGTTCATAGGGACATCAATGAGGCCATATTGTTCCAAGAGGGTGCTTAGTTGGTCTAAGAGGGGGCCTAGCTGCGAATGGTGCCCCCAGGATTCCTCATGTCCGATGGAGAAATTTAGGTCACCCCCTAGAATAGTAGAATGACTAATCATGGGATTTTCCAGAAATGTTTGCCAGAATGCCAGTCTGTTTTGATTAGGGGCATAGATATTTATAATACGAAGCTGTTTGCCAAATTCTGTCGAGAAAATGTCCATACCCAGGAACCCCTGACCTCCCTAGATGAAATCACCTTGATGGATAGAGGGTTTATCCCAATGGCTAGGCCCTCAGAACTCCCTACCACATCTAGAGCTTGGAGGTGCTAACCGGGAAAGATGGCTTGAAGGGTCCTAACAATCTGCTCAGATGCAACTAGGGTATCCTAAAGAAGTATCATGTCACATGGTACAATGTTCAAAAGTCGCTTGAGGGCCAATTTTTTTGAAGGGCTGGCCAAACCCATACAGTTGTACGATAACCACTTCATTAGGCAACAAAGTCGAGGGTATCAGGTGCTCTAAGTTCCCTTTCAATGGTGTTCTGGTGCCCCTGGGCCACATCTGCCCTCGCGGATTTGATGGCTTTGGACATCTTTGAAGGTCTACCCTGGGAGGGTTTGTGCTCAATGGAGGGGGGAGGGATGCCCAGACCCAACAGGTTAGGGTTCGTCAGTTGACGGGAACAAAGGTTGTAGTAGTGTGAGCCCGAGGCTGTACGGGAGTGAGGGGGATGATGTAGATGATCATGTCCATGGACAGTCGGTGGGGTGGTGGAGAAAATAGGAGAGGGGAGTTTGAGTGCACAATTGATGGGGGTAACCATGCTAGAGATAGATGCAGAATGAGCCAGAGAGACATTTAAATTATTAAAAAATAGTGCAGAGGGTAAGGGAGTAGAAGCAATACCCGATGTAGGAGTAGCCTCTGCAGCAGACTGATATCGAGTCAGTGGAGGGGACATAGGTGGTATCTAGGGAGCACTGGTTTGCTGAGCAATGACTCCATCTGCAACCTTTGAATGATCCAGACTTGTGGGCTGCTCGTCCACAATCGGGTCTTCCGTCTAGCAATGCTTCGTTCCCCTTGTAGCTGTCGAAGTAGTAGGAGTGAGCACAGGATAGTCCCTGTAGCGGTGGCCGACCTTATGGCATCTTCTGCATCAAAATGGTACACCTTCGTAATCGAGGTTTTGGCGACGTGAGAAGTGTCGCCAATGAAGGGTTATCTTTTCCTCCAGCCCCTCCCTTGTGTCCAAATGTACCAGGATACGAACCATTGTCATGATTCCAGTCTTCTTAAAGGATTGATTATGTTCCAGGTATGTGCCTAGAGCATCTCCAATGCGCTTGAATACCACAGGGGTCTAGAATTGCATCGGAAGACCTGACAAGCAGACCCAGATCAGCTCGACTCCTAGTTGTTCCCTCTGGGGGTCGAAGAGTGGATCCCATCTTTTTAGCAGGACCGGTGCGAATTCAATGTGCCAAAACCGGGATAATATCTAGTTTGTATATTCCTCCCTATGGAAGCGCAGGGCAAACCACCCTCGAGCTAGCACCCAGATGATGGGTAGTTCTTTGAGCAGGGAGCCCTAGATCTTGGTGGTCCATAGACGAAGACATTCAACTGAGTAATTCCTACCATGAACATGGCCAACTAGTACCTTCTTTGTAGTCTCTGCAACTTCACTGATCGAAATGTCTTCACCCAGTGCTAGGTTAATGTCCTTATCCACATATTTGAGGCACCTGCCTTTCTTGGGCTTGTCCGAGCGATGAGCAGTTGGAAAATCCTTGAGGAGTCTTCGACAACCCTGATTTATAGTCTGGGGGGTGGATTTAGGGTTAGGTATCGGGGAGCTGAAGTAGCCAAAGCGAATAGGGGTGTTAGGGTTTGGGCCACCAGGGTTTAGGGTTGCACTGGAGAGAGTAGGGTTATTGAGGGAGGAAGGCCCGGACGGATGGATGCGAGAGGTGGACAAGGTGCATTGCGGAGCGGATATGTGGGGGAGTTAGGGTATCGGTGCGTCGAAAGTGGGTGAGGGCTGGAGGCAGGTTCCAAGTAGGTTTAGGGTAGCTGGGGACAGAGGGGGATAGTCTAGACGAGGGGCATCGTCAATGTTAATCGAGGGCAGGGGATGTGGTGCTGATGAACTTGGGCATGCCTAGACGAAGGGTGCAGCTGACAGAGGTCGCAGGGTTGCAGCGAAAGGACCAGAACCCGACACGGAGCGATGGTGAGACCAAATGACCTCCTGGGGATGAGGGTCCTCCTCATAGTCTACCTCGTCCAGCTCCATAGTAACCGACAGTAAACGGTCGGTGGAAGTTACTGTTGTCGAGATGAAAATGAGACGGTGAGGAACCAGGTAATCACGAGGTGAGAGGATGAGAGCCGCAGTAGGTTGAGGAGGGTAAGTAGTTTAGGGGTCAGGCGAGCCTTGAGGGATGCCCATACTATCAGGCCCAAGGCTTTTGTTCCTTTGAACCACCATGGATGCCGCCATCAGAGCTCCCCTCGAGACCCAAATAATTTTATTTTTATTTTTTTTCTTTGCATATATTTTTTTTAAGGTATAATATATGAAAAATCTTTCTAATTTTCCAAGTTTGGGTTTCTGACGTAAAGTCTCTATGATAAATGTGTGTGTGTGCCATTGCATCTTCTACTTTTACTAATAATTTGTTTTCAATAATTCACTACATAGGGTTAAAAATAACATCTATCCTCGAGGTATGTTATCTACCATGACTCTAAGTTATTTTTTCACTCCTAGCCTCAATGCAAGGTTTGTTTTAAGGTTAATGTTAGAAATTGTAGCAAGAAAGGCTAAATTTTACTTGTGCCTTAGTCAAATTTAGTAATTTGATTTTCCATATCAGTAGGATGACTTGGGTGGCAGTTAACTTGTGTGACATGGCCTTCTCTACTAGTTAGCTTAGTAAATTTGAATTATAGGCTTGGAGTAGAGTTGTGCATGTAGTGATTGCTAAACTTTAGCAATCTAATTAAGTATTTTTAGTTGAACTCAGTTAACTGATCTCAAGTAACTAATTGAGTCAGTTGAGTAGTATAATTGTTGTTAACTCAATGATCTCTTAGTTAAACTAGTCAACCAGATAAAAATAGCCCATATAGGCATGGAATTCGAATTGCCTAGCTAGAGTGGAGGCAAAAGGCACATTGTAATCATCAATTGTATACTAGTTGAGTGTACAGTATTGGCAGTTAAGCAGGTGAATCATTCTTTTGGAATTGTGCAAGCAAATAGGAGGAAATTCCTATCTTTTAGGAGCTAATTTCCTCAAGGATTATGTAAGGAAATAGGAGGAAGTTGGGGCCTTGAATTGGCTAAGTGTTGGCCAAAGTAGGCTAGTCAACGAGAGAATAGGTTTACAGTGCAGGGTGTGCTTTAGGATCAAAGCAAGGAATTGTAATAGTTTCTCATTCTCGTCTTATTAATGAAAAGCATCGGAGGGGTTTTTCCCAGTTGGATTCCCCTGTAAATCATTGTGTTCTTGTGGTTTTAATGGTTGCATGTCATTGCATGTGTTTATAAATTGTGATTTCTACTCCATGGAATAACAGAGGAAATTTTCAATCTCTTGTTTTCAGTTCAAATTTATCAGTAGTAGCAAATTTCTATTAATTTCTATAGTTAATCTATTTAAAGACCTCAAGGAACTTATGCTCGTTAGGATTGGTACCGGATACACCACTAGTTAGCCTAATATATCAATTTTCCTAACAATTGCTTTCATTTTCAAAGCTTCAATCATCATAGATGCAATTATCTAGTTATGAACAAGTGTGACCTAAAGGTTACACTGCCCACCCAAACCTTTCCTTCTCCCAACATTTCACAGGAAACGAATGCAAGTGAAGGTGTTTGGACTAAAGCTATCCATAAAATAAAATTGATGGTGTACCCAAATTCCTAGCCTTGAAGACCTTAGTGCTCAAGGCTATAATCACGATTGAAACTTATCAGCCACTAACTAAGGTAGCCAATAGAGTGCCTTTTGATACTAAGGGTCACCACAAATAGTCACATGAGAGTGAAGTGTTTTTTATACCAGGGGTCACCATAAACAACCATGAAAAGTGACTCCCGGTGATTATTGGTTGAACTTTCCCCCCTCAAAGTAATCCTTCCATGCTCCCTAAGGTCTCAAGAATAATGAGGTAGAGATGCAAGACATTGCGACTTTTAATTCAAGTGGCCTCATGGAATGTCTAGGCTATAAATGACCTTACAAGAAAATACATTATCCACCAAGAATTGAATTCTCTTGGTGGTATATATATATATATATATATATTATGTTTGCAAGAGGTCGAAATGGTAGAGTTTATACTTTATATTGCCCAAACTATAATATGGCTATGGTCTAAGTACTTTATCTCTAATATTTTTGATGGGAAATTCATTGTTGTTAACATGGTATTTCCACAGTTTGCTAGAATTGTTTGTTTATTGTGGATCCATCCCATCACAAATACATGTTTAGATTTTACTTGATTTGGATAGTTCTTTATGAGGAAGAGTTGATAATTATACTTCTAATGGCTTAGGTGAGTGTGTGGTATCTCGATGTTGGCTTGTAGATGAACTTCTTAACAGCCTTTGGCTTCTATGTGGGGATTTAAAATAGTTGTGTGTCAAAAGGATATAGAAGTAGTATTATTGGTGCACCTATCAAGGAAAACAAACCCTATCTATCTCTAAAGGCCCAACATGGGTCGTATGACCCTAAGCACACTAATATTCTTCAAAGGCTTGATTCATCTAGAAAAATTTCAAGAACAATTGGATTAAATTTATGAAATGCTTGATAGGGCTATGAGATAATTCCTTTTGGTTTTGACTCATATGGAGGTCACCCACTTGATGTCATTGACATGACCACCTCATTAAACCACAAACCCATCTAGTTTATACTATAATAATGGGAGTTGAATAAATGTAAATGTCTCACATTCATTTTATCCTTAATGTTTTGCACCTCCATAACCCAAGCTCCTTGATCTACATTTGTGTTGTGTGGAACTTGATTCTTATGCCATGTCAAGATGGTGGATGGATAATATGGTGGGAAGCGGACATTTCCAAAATGGTCACCTCTCTAGGTAGGTAAGGCAAGTAAATTTATCAAATTCATTATAGTTGCAATAATGCAAAATGAGATGGAAGGTCTTATGGGGGAGTTGCAATGGGCCTTTATGATAAATAAAAGTAAGCTTATGCTAGTGTCATATACTTTGGGTGGATGATGTTTGCCAAGTAAGAGGTAGTTAATCACGTAGAAAACTTCATTGGATCAATATTTGCCACCAACCTATGAAATATTTACTCTTTCCACTAAGGAAACCAATGAGAATATATCAACCATAAAAAATTCCTTAGGTTGGACTTCTAACCACGAAGGAAGTGAATGAGAATTTGTAGAGTATTCAATGATGTTAAAAACCTAAGGCCTCTTCATAGGTATGCATGAAGCTACCCAAAAGTGCCTTGATATAAGTATGTGTAAGGTTACTAAAGAGTAATAGCTCAAGTGGTGGGAAGGTTGGTCTTACACTCTTCCCACCTAGGTTCAAATCTTAAATCAGACTTGGTCCATTGTGATAATTCTAGAAGGGTAGGCACCCCCTCATGAGTTAGGCTTCCAAAAGGTGGGTGCGTCCTTAAACATCCTGGCCCTTGTTGAGTCATAAGTTGTTGGAATGTATGGCTTGTGGGTTGTTGGATATACACTTGGGTTATAGTGGTAACTAGTTTGTCATAAAGCCTCGAAGATATAAGAGAGGATCTACCATAAAAATCCCAATATAAACCCTAAAAATTAAAAGATATCCAGGACATTCACCATAAACAAAACCAAGAATATAGAGAGAATAAGCCTTGAAGTAGGATGGCTCCATCAAATACTCTTTACAGAGGAATCACTCCATAACTAGCCATACTTGCTACAAGACAATACAATGCAACATTACTCATGTTTATTTATGTTCTTTCATGAGTAATCATGGGATATTATGCCTACTACTCCTTATTATTTTATTTTATTTTAATTACATAGTGGGCCTATTCCAATATTATGGCCACCTTACATTTATTATACCCTTGGGTACCTCCCTAGGCACCCCATGTTATCCTCCTTCTGCACATTACATTCCATTTCCCTTAGCATGTTTAATCTTTAAAACATGGAAATTAGCCATATAATATGACCTACTAAGCTTGTTAATGCTCATTCCCTTACCTTGACGACTATTGTTTCTTTGAGTGGCAGGGGTGGTGACATAAAGCAACCATAGCCATTAGTTCTTCTTTATTTGCCTCTTCAACCTATGGTTCCTTTAAGACATCTAGCTCCTTAGTTTCTTATTCATGTTTATGCACTTCACGGGGATTTGCTTCAAGTGCTTGTATAACCTTTTCTTCTAATTCAACCATGATCTCTTCATCTGATGTGTCATTAGGTACTACAACTTGTTTCCCTATAGTTACCTCTTCATGTGCCTCCTTTATTTCATAAGAGAAATATCTTGCAATGTAACTTTATTTTTATTGTACCACAACTTCAAAAACCTTTTTTGCACATTAATATTAACTATATCAATTGAGTCCATCCAAGCATATCCAAAACGATATCCACATCATTCATATCTACATCATAAAAATCTAAATGCAACACATATTTATCTATGGTAATATTTAAATCTTTACAAATTTGAACATTTTCAAGTCTATTCAGTAGGGGACCCTTAATCCTAATCCTCTACATGCTCGTAATTGAAGCTCTTGACTAAGTAATTAGCTCAACGATGATTTTGGGTCTAATTGGAGGGATCTGCCAAAACTAAAGCTCCTTCTTGGAAATTCCAAATGACTAGACTTCCTAGGTCTAAACCACAGAGCTTCTGGACACCCTATTTGTACTCATGGGATCAAACATTCAATGGGATAAACATATTGCTATAAATAATGCCAACAACTTATGCCCCCTTGACTGGCCTCCCAAAAGTAGTAGTGGATTTACTTACACAGATTTTAAAATTTTGGGGCATGCCATTTGCCTTATAGGCACTAATCTAGATGACCAGGGCCATTTTTAAAATTGTTTTAATTTTGACAATTTTGGGGTCTTGAACTTTTGACATAGTTTTCAATGATTTCCCATGCATTGTTCACACCAAATACAGATAAATCTTTTTATTTTATTTCTAATGAACTAAGGAAGGCCTAAAACATTCAAATGAGCAAAATGATATAGCCTTGGCAAGGCTCCCGTCTCTTGAATACCTTAAATTTGTTCAACTCAACATTCCCATTTAACCATAATTTCATGCCAAGGTTAAGGTTCTTGCATATTACAGTTTTTGCCTCTTGGATTTTGCTGACATTTATAAAATATGGTTTTAGCTTCTTGTTATTGGCTTCTTTCAAATGAGCATATTTGACATTGGAAACAAGTTATCACCATCATGGCCAATTTGTATTACTTTGCATATTGCAACATTTTCATTCTTTCTTTCATTAATAGATTTGGATTTCACTATATTATTATGCTCTTTATAATATCTCACGTCAATTCTTGCCATCTTCATTTCATTATCAACATAATATGCATTAGGAATCATGTAGAGACCTATGGGAAGTGATAGTGTGACCACAAAGAACAAGACAACTAAGTGGATCACCGAGTCCTTTACTATGGTGGTCAAATAATAATTTGCACCAAAATCTTGGTCACAACTCATGTATACTATTCATCCTACTAGGTTCCATCCAAAGCAACATATTGATGCTTAGAAAAGACCCTCAATAATTTTTAATGAGCCAAAGTTGATAAATGGAAAAGGGTTTCATAGAGTTAATTGGGAGCTTTGTTGCTCTTTGAGAGAGTTTGGGGGCTAGGGGTATTATTCAAATGATTGTTCAAGCATGAGGACTATGTCCTAGGTGGGCAATTAGAGATGTTGAGGGCAAGGGAGTTTGGAAAGTCTTTCCAATGCATCTCATTTGGCAATGTTTACCACTTGGAAGGCATCATGCATGCTAGTGGATCTCTCTATAAACCCTCTTTCTCACTCCTTCTCATGTTAAGATCTTTGGTGTTCATGTTCAAAGAATTTGGAAGCCTTGGGAAGCCATAAAACACTTCCTCTCTTAGAAGAAGGTGTCTCTTCTATTGGACTTGCCATTTTTTGATCATTACTTCTAGTAGTCACCTTTAACTCCTTTTTAAGGGAATCCATTGGCAAAGTCCTCTTGGTTCTCAACCTTACGACTCTTTATGCAGGTGTTCAATATACTAATAAAATTTTAAATGACCTCCCCCAAAAACTTCTTGACTCCCTTGAGCCAATGTTAAGAGAAGTTTACATTGTCCAATGTCGATAAATTCATCTCAAGGCACATCCTTATTCTAGAGAATTTGGTGATAACACTTAAATTTCCATACCTCAAACTTGGTGGGAAGACTAACATTAAAAAATACGCAATTTCTCCAACTACAAACCAACCATGGTATCCACACACACACACACAACTTTTATTAATATTTAAAGATAACACTATTAAAGGAAATTAATGAAAAGTGAAATTTAAATGACCTCCCACAAAATCTTCTTGACTCCCTTGAGCCAATGTTAAGAGAAGTTTACATTGGCCAATGTCGACAAATTCCAAAGAATTTGGTGATAAAACTTAACTTTCCATACCTCAAACTTGGTGGGAAAACTAACATTAAAAAATACCACAATTTTCTCCAACTACAAGATCCCGTCCCCCTCCCCCCAACAACACACCTTTTATTAATATTTAAATAAAACATTATTAAAGGAAATCAATAAAAAGTGGAAATACACTCATACCACTCCTAATTTTCACTAATTTCCATGAGATGTATCGAGTGATTCCCAATTGATATGGATTTAGACTTTGAAGTTTTTATGATCAAGTATGGTATTTTCTCATAATGTTTTAAATTTATATTAGTAAACGACATGGTTGATTCATTGTGATTGGTAAAATACTCTCTTTTAAATTTACATAAATAGATTCACTAATTTCCACTAGATGTATGGAGTGATTCCCTATTGATATGGATTTAGACTTTGAAGTTTTTATGATCAAATATGGTATTTTCTCATAACGTTTTAAATTTATATTAGTAAAAAACATGTTTGATTCATTCATTGTGATTGGTAAAATACTCTCTTTTAAATTTACATAAATAGATAAAAATGCTCTTTTAAATTTATGTTGGTAAAATAAATGTTTGCAATTCACTAAATTTATGTTGATAAAAGAAATGTTTGTAATTTACTAGATGTATGAAGTGATTCTCTATAAATATGGATTTGATTTTTCAATATTTTTATGATCAATTAAGGTATTTTCTTAAAATGTTTATCAAATTTAAATATATAATTATAGTGTAGGTAAATCTATTGTGATTTTTAATGAATAAAATGTATTTTTTTTTTAAAATTTGTATTAGTAAAATAATTGTTTGATTCATTCATTGTGAATAGTAAAATACTTTTTTTTTTAAATTTACATAAATAAATAAAAATCAATTTATATTTGGTAAAAAATAATATTTGATTCATTTAAAAATGGTCCTTTAAATTTATATTGGTAAAAAAAATATTTGTAATCCTTTAAATTTATATTGGTAAAAGAAATGTTTGTAATGGTCAAAAACCTATATTGCAAGGAATGTTTGTGTCCATTGTGAATCGTCATGGGTAATTTTTTTGAAATCTTTGTAATATACTTCCAAACTTTTTAAAACTTCCGTGGGAAAATGCTCTTTAATTTTAAGATCTTTGATGAAATATCTTTACGCGGATTTGATCTCGCGATCTACCGAAATAACCATCGATTTTATGTTTGTATAAATCACCAATGATCCAAAAGGTCGTTACTGGTTCGCTTCGTCTGTGAAGCCATATCTATTCGGCTCTCCGATGACTTTAAGATAAGACAAGCTTAAAATACGATGGGGGTTTCGCGGTCTCTAAAACCCCTTCAAACGAGCTGCTGTTCTTGTAGGCACATCCCGTTGGAGAAACGGTTTCCTCTTCTGTGCCATTTCCACTGCCCCAATGTTTACGTCAATGAATCGATTTCACGGGGTGCCGAAATCCCTTCGTTTTCACTTGCTCAAGCACTAGGATCTGAAATTGATCCTAGTATACATGTTGGACGTTTTCCTACTGATTTATTTCTTGCATACATTGGTGCACGCTTAAAACTGACATTTAGAATAATTGGATTGCTGTGGCACTGAACGCTTGGTGGCATTCTTGTTTCCAGCGAATTCACCCAGCGGCCGTGGAATTTCAGTTCCTTGTCCGTAATAGTTACAAGATTCATTCAGTTGATTTTCATGAATACCGCACCTTAGCCTTTTCAGGTCATTATTATCAAGGTTCCATTCAATTATTCTTTCCATGTGTTTTTCAGGGCTTTCTTTTCGGGTTAATTTTCCAGACATTGGCTCTCTGCAAAACCAACCGTTGAAAAACATCTCGATTATATCCGTTAAAGGTAAACTTTTTATCTAAAACAAGATCATCTTCACTGTTTTGGCCAGAAACCTTTATTCAGAGTACCAACATTGCTGCCCACTTATAGCCTCACTGTTTCTTTATTTAATCTGAGAGGGAATTTGGTTTTAAGTTTTAAGCAGAAGAGTAATCACATGGATTCGGTTCCTGCTCCATCCCCGGCTACGGCCCCCGACCCTGTCTCGAGTGCAAATCACAAATCCTTTGTACCGCACATTCCCCGCAAGAATAGTAAGAAGAGGCGGAGAATGCGTGGGGTTATCACAGATCAGGTCCCCAGGAACCAGTCCAATTACCATCACAGTGCATCCCCTGGTAATAGTGCTCATCATAATACATTTCGGAATGATGACATTGACCATGATGATCGCCGGTCCACTAATCCAGCCAGGTCCTATGAAACCGCTGAAAAAGCCCCCACGAGAAAGAATTATACTTGGCATCGGCAACAAACCCTACCTTTACGTGGTACTACTACAGCCGAATTAGATAATACGTGGGCCGAAGGACACCTTCAGTCCAAGGGAGAAGACACCTCAAGAAATGACAGACAGTTTGATGGTCCAACCGGGAGTTGTTATTCATATCCTCATCACGACAGCTTCCAGTCTCAGCGAGACAGCTGCTACAGGCTATGGAAGCAGCTGGATGACGCCTATGATGCCAGAGAACGGTATGCAGAATTATCTGCTTTGATGGCATGTAAAGTTTCTTGCAGGTTAAATTTGCACTTGGTTGAAGAATTCAAACACAAAGTTAGTTGTCTGTCTGAAAAATTGGTCTGTAAGTTGTAACTTTATTCTTTTAACAGGCGTCTTTCAATGAAGGAGGAGGATCTTGCCAGGCGAGAACAGGCTGTTCGAACTCGGGAAGAACTTATTACACACTGGACAGCACAGGCACAAGCTGAAAGATTGGAAATTGCTTATATCAGGCAGCAAGCAATAATGCTGAAAGAGCAAGTGGATAGAGAAAGATGCAAATTGGAAACGGAGGTGTGCATATTTTGTTTTGATTTGCTTGGTCCATGCTTTTATTTTGTAGTACATTGTCTTATTCCTCAGTTTCATGCCCATTAACTAATGCAGCCAAAGAGACTAGAGACTATAAGGCCAGATATGGAGCCAATTATTTTAGCAGTAAGTTTTTGTTTTATTGCTCGGCATTGGCATACGATATAATGAGTTCATACTATACAGGTCAAGACAGCTATGGATTCACAATAGCTTGCCTTCTTTGCCATTACCCCTACGCTTAACAATAGTTACTGTATGAATACACTATTCTAGATATATTATTTAAAAATTGAAGTAACATGACAGTCACAAATGCAGATCAACAATAGCATAGTTTTGTGGACTTACGAAATATCATCCTAAATATGAAAGGAATGCCAGTTATAGAAAAACAAAATATAAAATTTCATTTGACCCCCACATCCATGAAAGGAGCTAACTTCTGTTACATAATTATTTTTGTATGAGATATAATCAATTAGTGTAAATGGGTTGAATGTAATGAAGCCTTTGTTTAAAGGAATATTGAAGAGGCAGAAGTGAAAGTGTGCCTTCTAGAATGTGTTCCCAGACAAAAGAATGCATGTCAAAGTCAGGTATTCCTGACATTTTCCCAACCGACATTTTCGTTGCTTTGTCCTTGACTCTAGTTGTCCTATTGTTATTGCTTGTTGTTGTTGTTTATCAAGCAAACTTATTATATAGATTACATAACTTAGGACAGATTCCTGAGAGAATTTGCTAGAACAAGCGAGAGAATGCACAATTTTGTGAAGTGAGTTACTTGTTATAAACATAGTTTTATTTGCATAGTTGCAGAATTATAGGCATGAACATGCAAACTCGTGGACCAGAACAGCTTAGAATTGCACAAGCTGTGACTGAATGCTTGCCATAAGTAAGCAGACTAGGAATATTTGTAGAAATGTAGGTATCAATATGCGAATTCATGGATTTCCAGGCTTGTGGATAAGTTCAATGTGAACCTTTCAAAGTGTGAACTTGTGGAGGGTTCACCCATTACGGACTTTTAGGATCATGCTACTGGGTTAGAAGCATAGTTATATGGTAGTGTTTACGTATGGTTGCTTTTTACCATCGTTGATTGGGCGTTGTGAGATGCTAAAATTTCCCATTGGTGAAAACATAAAAAATGTGTTTTCTTAGAATTGCAAAAAGCAGTTGTGAAATGTTCTTAAATTTTTTTTGATAAGATGCCTCTCAAGATTGTTAACATGCTAATCATTTGTTGCGTATCAAGAGGTGGGGTGTTGATTGACACTTGGAGGCATGAGGCCAGCTTTGACTTGAGAACCACAACTCTGTCACTTTTCAACACCCATCTATCACTTTACAATGCCCACCTTGCGGGACTCACCACTATTTGAGGAATCAAACTTGAGTGGGGGCTATGAATTGCCTCACTCTCACCAATGCAATGTGCCTCTTGCAGCACAATGCCCTTATAAAATATTGTCTGTAAACATTTACATAATTATTGTCTCTCTTTTATAAATAATAAATGTTGCTCAGCTGAGGAACACTTAAGTTTAAAGCTATTGACTTAATGTTAATTAATAATTATCGCTAGTGGATGAAATATAGAAAATTTAAGATTGATGGAAAATAAAAGATGTTGCAAGTGACTAGTTCAAATCATTTTGATTTTTGCCATGTCATCCCTCATATTGACATGAGTGATAAAGATGTATTTGCAGGGATACACACCCTATTTTTGTGCTTGAAAATTGGCTCAACCTGCTCCTTGATGTTGTTAAGGTTGGATGCTTTGGTTGGTGGTGTTCATTGGATTGATTGAAGGGGTTTGGGATAATTATTGGCATTTGTATTCTAAAGAAAACAATATAGCATATTCTTTGCCCATTTTGCTATCATGATGATGCTTGATGAGATATAGGGTGCTCATCCTTTTGGTTGTACTTTGGAGGACCATGGGGGGATGGAGTCGTGGTTTCATGATGACATGCCATCTCATTGCCCTGGAAGAGCTATCTAGTGTTTTTCTAGTTTGTTGTGTTGAAGAAAGTGTAACTAGGTTCGGTCTTCATCATGACATGTAATTATGACTGATGTAAATGATGAAATAAAGAGAACAAAATTATTATTGTAAACTTGCTTCATGGGTTTCATGAGCAAGTGATTTTAGAATAATAGGATTTGTCATTTAGAGTCTAGAATTAATGTCATGTATGAAGAGCTCTTCTTGAGCCTATATTTAATGTATACAAGTCTGTAGAAATGTCTAGAAGCCATCCAAAGACAAGCGCAATCACTCTTGAAGAAGTTGGCCTACAAATTGAATTAAAGGAAGATCAAGTCGGCTCACTATATAGAAACACATCCCTTCATACAGTCAAGCCGACTTATTTATGACGGGAAACCACTATATATAGGCACCAAGGCACTTCACATTTCCTCAGTTCAGGAATTTAGATCATCCTTTGAATTTAGATGGGTAATAATAAGAGGACAGTTCGGATCCCTAGAACAGAAGCTAATTCGATGGAAGGAGCAGCAAGAAAAGATGATAATGGAACAACGAAAAGATCTAAGGGCTAGCTGCAAGTACAGTGATTCAGATACCTCTCTTTGATGTTCGAATGAGGCTACAGTGATCTCTGAATTTGGATGGGTAGAGGCAGAATGAGGTTCGGATACATCTCAGTGTTCTTCGGATGGGTAGTGGCAAAATCTCTGTGGAAACTTTAGAATGGACCTGTCCCTTTGATGAGGAATATCTCAGTGATCCCACAGTGACACACTCTGTCTCAACATACATTCTATATGCAGTCATAATCTTGGCATAGATGTAATCATGGTCTCGATATAGTTACAAGATCATGATCTTGATGAAGATCTCAATGCAACTCTCATATATATATACATATCTCAGTATGGAGATCTAATTGTTATGATGAAGATCTCGGTGAAGGTGCAACAGTAATGTAGATCTCGGTAGTGCAGTAGTGATGGCATTGGTATTGTAGCAGTGATGATGATCTCAACAATGACGAAGAAGAGGATTGGTGTCTTGATCTTGGAATGGCTAAATAGGTCAAGGGTCATGGTCTTGGTATTCGTCAATTGGAATTTCTATAAGAAGAATTTATGTGTTTTCCTCTCAAAGAGTGAGAGGTTTTGGCCCTGGCAGAAAGCCAACATCTTGTGTTCTTGTCTCTTTTGTTTTGGTAACTATTTGATGAACTAAGAAGACACACTCTAATAATAACAAGTGAAGATTGTGCTAATAAGAAAAAGTAAAAAATACCTCACATGATGAGAAGAATCATATTAACTTAATTTGCCCTAGATTCTTCAACATGGTATCAGAGCTAAGGTGCTGAAGTCAAAGGAAGGGCAAAAAAGAGACATTCAAGTATCAAGTTTCAAGAAGGGCATCAAAACAAGTCGAAGGATATCAAAGAAAAGAATCAAGATCTACATTGAAGAATCGAACCCTGATTTTGATCAAACCTTAGATCGAAGAAGCAGTCTACAACAACAAGAGTTTTTGTTTGCGTAGTCATCATCAAAAGACCACCAAGACCCTCATCAAGTTGTCTACAAAGCAAGGTAGCTTGAAGGACCTCAAAAATGAAGATCACATCACCTTGGAAAAGGTTGAAACCCTAGAAGCAGTCCATATCTACACTACAAGGAAGGCAAAGCATAGTGAAGGCGAGAAGTTATTGTCATCTTCAAGGTTATAAAAACAAGCAAGGATCATCTCCTTACCCTAGAAGAAGATTATCCAAAGAAGCAGCAAATCATCCTCATCATAAGGAGCCACCTTTTCTATTGAAGAAAAGCTTTTTCATCTGAAAGAAGATCATCCAAGAGGAAGCTCTAATCATCAAAGTGATCAAGTGGAAGAGTTCATCTTCACTTGTCAAGTAAGTATCTTTTATTTTATAATCAAGTTTGGTTAAATGACTTCGTGTGTGCAAGGAGATCTATAAATCGGTTGGGTCATCGAAATTCCTTGCATAAGAAAGGAGGATAGATATAGTCCCCGGAAGAGAAGTCATTGATGTCTATGGAAAAGTCTCTGAAGGTCAAGCATTGTTTGAATGCATGTAAAAGGATCAAGGGACTCATAGGATTCTTATGAAATTAGTCAAAGGTCCTCTCATCCCTATGTAGCAGGAGAGGAGACATAAAAGAGATATATGAAATACTAGAAGATATATTCTCTGAAAATGCAGTAAATAAGGTCATATCACTTAGACCTGATCTACAGAAAATTAAAGGTATCAAAGAATGAAGGAATATCTTCATGAGATCTCAATTAGGAGATCTGGGAGAAATGATAAGAAGATAATCATCATTGTTCTAATTGATAAGCAAGGTAACAAATGTCAAGAAAGTTACCTCATTCAACTTGTGGTCTCTATGTTAGATAGAAAAAAGACAAGTTGAGGGCGAAAATGTTGAAGGTTAAAAGACTCAAACATTGCAGAAAGGGAATTTTGGTCCTCAAAACAAGACAAAACAATATAGCTAAGATTCAATGCTATAGAAAGATTATGAAAAGAAAGCTCATATCGTTAGAAAGATGGAGGAAGCTAAAGAAAAGGGCCAAGGAAAGAGGGAGTAACAGATCTCTACTATGATTGAGATGGTATCCCTCACAAAAGGGTCTTATCATAAGCTCCTCAATCTTTTGATATGGCCATGACAATAAGATGCATCGTGGCATCATGGAAGCATTAGAAACAAGAGCTCATGACATCACCATGGGAATCATGAAGGACAAAATCCATGGCAGTCAAACATGAAGGATATAGCTCTTGGGAACCTCATTGAACATTGAAGGAAAGGATGAAGTCATCTAGGACAAGGCTCATCATACATCAAGTCAAAAAGGAAACATCTACCAGATGGGGATATACAAGATCCTCAAGATTCTCTGATGGAATCCTCATCGGAGGGTTCACTAATCTAGAGAGGAAGCAAGTGTTTCATCAAAAACTCCAACTTGTGGAGTTCATGGGATGATGGTATGATGACATGAGAAATGAAGCAGATCAAGGGGTTGAAGATCTTTTCAATCAAGGAAGCTGTTGGAAGAAGCCTAGATGACCTAAAGGTAAAATGAGGTATGTATGCTTGTATTTGATATTATAAAGTCATGTCGTATGGTTGTAGGTAACATGGATCACTACTTCTATCTTGAGAAGCATGATCAAGGGAAAAGGATCTCCTCCTCTGAAAGGATGCAAGAAGGCATAAGTCGCACTAGATGAAATCAACATAATATGTCCTCATATGAAGTATGAGGTGGTTGACTACAATTAAGGAACTCTGATTGAAAGCTCCTGGGAATGGAATGTGTGAGGAAGGAAGAGATCGTGAGATATGCAACCCTGATGAAGGCAATCAACATCCAAAGGACCAAAAAGATTTGACTAGGAAATCTCCCGGAAAGATATGAAGACTCTGATGAAAGTCTGGAAAAGATGGAGACCCTTGACAATGGATATCTTTGGGAGATATGTTAACATGTATGCAGGATGCTGATACATACAGGAAGATGCCATGATGAAGAGCCATCTCGTAAGGTACTATTTGATTTAATGTTATGTTTTGATTTCTTGAATAATATCTGGATGAGTTCATGTAGGGCTACTAGAACAAGGGTTGTAAGTACAAGTACAACTAGCATTCATGTGGTGGATGGAAATTCCTGAAAGAAACATGATGAGGAAGAAGTAGCCATATGACGAAGGTTCCAGATATGTATCAAGAAGGCCACTTTCCATGAAGAAAGGAATGACATGATGAACCAAGAAGGAAAGTGATGGATGGCTAATGCCCTACACGAAAGAAGCTCGACTGAATATCATGGGATCAAGGAAGGAGATTGATCAAGTAGCTGAAGGACCCACGAAGAAGAAGTTGCTGATGAAAAGGAGAGTCCCTAGTTAAGAGGGAGCTCTGACAAGTCCCTAATTGAGAGGGAGCTTGGGCAAGTTCCTGGTCAGAGGGAACTTGGGTACATTCCTTTACAGGAATGGGCATGTCTTCCCTAGTTGAGAGGGAGAGATAGACACAACATTCTTGTCTTCACTTGGGAAGAAAGAATGGAGGATTGGGTAATCATTTGACATCTGATGCTCTTTGAGGATGTGTAGGGCATCCAAGATAAGAGTAGGCAAGAGGACCGATATTCTTTGAGGGTTGGGAACCCAAGATAAGAATAGTCCTAAAAGGTCATATTCAGTGAACACCTGGGTGGGTATGTACCTTGAGAGACAATGATGGTGTCTATAGTCATTGGTCTCGCCAACATTGTGCTTTGATTTGATGAGAGACAGAGCTGTCAGTCAAGGCCTTGCCATGGAAACAATGTTGGTTACTATGATGCTATACAAATGGGTTACCAATCCGATTCTTCTTATGAGAAATTCTTCAAATTGAGAATGACCAATTACCATTATGAATACCTCCTTGGTTAAGAGGGAGTGTTGAAGAAAGTGTAACTAGGTTCCGTCTTGATAGTGACATATAATTATGAGTAATGTAAATGATGAAATAAAGAGAACAAAATTATTATTGTAAACATGCTTCATGGGTTTCATGAGCAAGTGATTTTAGAATAATAGGATTTGTCATTTAGAGTCTAGAATTAATGTCATGTATGAAGAGCTCTTCTTGAGCCTATATACAAGTCTATAGAAATGTTTAGAAGGCCTCCAAAGACAAGCACAATCCCTCTTGAAGAAGTCGGCCTACAAATTGAATTAAAGGAAGATCAAGTCGGCTCACTACATAGAGACACATCCCTTCATACACTCAAGTTAGCTTATTTATGATGGGAAACAACTATATATAGGCACCGAGGCACTTCGCATTTCCTCAGTTCAAGAATTCAGATCATCCTTTGAATTCAGATGGGTAAAAATAAGAGGACAGTTGGGATCCCTAGAACAAAAGCCTAATTCGTTGGAAGGATGTTAAATTATGGTATTTTCTATGCTTAGAGCAATTTACTTCAATTTATTCTTATTAGCCCAATGTCAATTCTCAGTATAGCAATCACATTAACATATAAGTAAATTGCTGATAGAACATAAATAAAATCGACAGAAGACAAGCTAAGACAAGAGACACAAGATGTGGCGGCTAGCCAAGGACAAGCCCCAATGTGGGGAAACCCATTGATCAATTCTTCTATATTCTTCAATAATTCAACAGAGAGAGAGAGATAATACAATATCACAAATCTGTGATTTTATATCAGCAGCAATACAACACCAACCAGCAAAGTCAAAGCTGGTCAAACAACTCCAATTTGACCTCAAGTCAACCTTGAAGAACTCGATCTTCAACAACAAACATAGGCAGCCCAAAACAACCCTCGATCAACGGTCAAACATCAGTCAATGAACAACAGCATGCGGTCAGCCCTAACCAGTCAACGCTAGTCAACGTTTTGGTCAACGCTGATCAACATGACACCCAAAACAAAAATGCGCAGATCAGATTTGGTCAATGCTGGGTCAACGCATTCCTCAACAACTCGGTCAACGGTCAGCAACCCTGCACCTTGGTCAACACAACCTTGAAAGTCAACGCAACCCAGAAAAGTCAATGCAACCCTAAAAATAGAAATCTGTCCTCCTTCTACCACGTGTGGGAGATCAGTTGCTCCTATGCTTGCCCAATCAGATTAGGAGAGAGAAGATAAAGAGATGAGTGATGGTGAAATGAGGCACAATGTCTCCTTCCTTTATATGCAACGTTGCGGTTAAGCTGTGGGTGTGCCACTTTATCTTGCTGGCCGACCTTGACAAACTATCAAGAAATACAAATAAATTCATATCTCCATGAATACGTGTCGGAATTGGATGATCGTTAGATCAATCCTACACCTCTCGACGAGAGGAATCCAAGAAAAATATCAGCTGCCATAAATAAGATGACCCACATGGAGTTTGGCCCTAGTTGCCAATTTTAACACTCCCTCTCAACTAGGGAGAACTCCATCTGCTAATCCATCTGTCTGTCGGTACTATCTTTGCCATCAAATGCACTGCCCTGCACTGCTTGGCTTTGCTCTGCTGAACTATGAAGAAGAAGAAATGATCGAGGATGTATCATACCATCCTCTATTGACCTGAAGTCAGTCCCAGATAAAAGAGAGTGCTCAATAGCGCTCTTACTGACCTGAAGTTAGTTCCAATTGATCCCAGATCAATGTCATCCTAGCATAGGGAGTACGACAGATACATGATGCGTCCATCGGTACTACATTGGTCCCTATCCTCATTTCCCTACTCATTGGCCAAATGAGAGGTACTTCCCATGAGTCCCAGACTGCATGGGTAGGATGTCTCGACAGGGGAAGGATGAACCACTCATCCTGCCTACGTGTCGCCATGGGGTATCACAGGGGAAGGCTGAGCCATTCACCTTGTACACAGCGCACCACTAGGAGAGGGTGAGTAACCCTATGGTCGCTCGTCGCTCCAAGAAGTACCCAAGCCCCGTGGAGCTCCCAGAGATAAATGTATGCATCATAAAGGACCCTCATAAGAGGGTCTCTCAACAACTCCTATTCGTTCTCGGAAAGTCAAGAATTTGACCTTTCCTAGGGGCTTTGTCAGAATGTTGGCGACCTAGTCATATGTACCGATATGATGGAGCCTTATTGCTCCTCGCTGTACCATATCCCGGATAAAGTGGTACCTGATATCGATGTGCTTGGAGCGATCATGAAATATGGGATTCTCGGATAAACGTTCCCACTCTGGTTGTCGCAAATGTTGTTGGGAAAAGTATCCAATACGGAATGACCCTATCCCATTCTAAGGGTGATAGTACCTCAGCAACAATCGAAGCAAAGCTATCTAAGATTTCTTCTTTATGAAAGTAAAATAGGGGAGAAAGAGATCTACTAACCGATGTCTTTCGCTAATGGTTGATCCAATCTTCTCTCCTTGCTGCTTGCTCCCGGCTCCTTGCTCTTTCACTGGCCCAGCTACACCAAGATCCTGCAAAATGGCAAGAGAGGGAAACTACAAGAAGCATACATTCATAATTGATTCAAGGATTAGAATAAATCAAATACACAAGTATAACAATACACCATTGAGACACATGCATATAGAAGAACCTCAAATGCTTTATTAATGGAAGAAGTAAAGTTCAGGAAGTGATACAACCATAAAAGGCCCAATCCAGCATCACCTCCCAGCAGAAAGAAATCTCCTCTTCACCTCCTTCAAAGCAAATCACCCAATAGTTCTAAACTCAAACCAACAGCACTTCCTTTGTTGGGTCCCTATAATACTAGTGATTACCCCATTACTATTGTAGTTATACCCCTTATTTATATTGATGTACCCATGTAGTGCCCATATTGTTACTATTGTGCCACATAGAAGCCCACTATTGTTATTGTTGTGCCCTACAATATTATTGTTATGTAGGCTTTGATTGTATTGGGACCACTTAGACTCTTATATATAGAAAGGAGGTATTTTCATTTGTATCATCCAAGAATTGTTCATTTATGTAATGTAAAGGAGGTTGCCCCCTCGAAGAGGCTGAATTTTAAGGCGTGGATCTCTCTTTTCTATCTTCTTGTGAGCTGGTTTCATAACATTTGGTATCAGAGCTTTGGATTCTAGGGTTTCGCTGCTCCAAACAGGTCATCGTGGCATTTTCGCTATAACTTTTTTTTCTGTGACGTTTCAGAAGTCGCAAAAAAAACCCATTTGAGAAGAATTGGCGCTGAACCTTGGGTCCGAATTTCAGAGATTTTCGCGCGATATTTTCGGAGATATGATCTAAGGAAGTTGGCCTTTTTGCAGACTCCTGAATTACATTCAAAACAGGTGACCTGGGGAAAATCGTCATAACTCTCTCTCTGAAGATCGGATTGAAATTTCGTAAAAAGGTGCAGAAAGAGGACGGACTGTAGTTTCTTGTATGTGTGTTTTAGATTCAAAGGTTGAAACAGTGGCTCGTGGCACGTTGTACAAGTTCGCTCTACTGAACCAGTCTAAAAGCAAGTCATTGTGGGAGATTTCACATAACTCTTCCTTGGAGAATCCAATTTGGCTCAGACTTGTGGCATTGGAAAGAGGACGTAGAAGGCTACTGCAGGTAGCAATTTCAGAACTGGATGATTCAAAATTACAGAGACACATCAGATTCAATATCAGGCTTCTATAAAGTGAAAAAAAGGTGTGTAGTTTTTTTTAAATTTTTGTGTAAGCTTGGTTTAAAGGAATTCAAAGGGCATAGTAAAGAATTATTATCGGTAACTGATGCCCCGAGGAAAGAAAATGCAAACACCTAGTAAGGAACCTGAAAGCTCTAGCATGACTCATGAAGAAGAAGAAGAAATGCTACGTGATATATCAAAATTACAAGAACAAGTGCAACAAATGTCACGATCACAAAAGCTAACAGAAGCTAAGATAAGTGGCGTGGAATCTAAGATAAAGGGCATGGAAGCTAAGATGGATGATTCAAAGACAGATTTGAAGAGAGACATGGCAGATTTGAAGATAGATTTGAAGGCAGATATGGAAGAATTGAAGAAGTTGCTACAAGAAAGTGTCACTAATGGTGAAAAGGTAGTAAAGGAAACTCATGATGAGAACAAAAGAAATGTTAATCATGATACCATAGACGCTAATGTTGGATCGAAGACTCATCATGTTCCAAAAATCGATATGAGGAAGTTTGATGGCAAGGATCCCGCCACATGGATATTACAGATGGAGCAATTCTTCGATCTCAATAATGTGCAAAACACACAAAAGGTACGTATGGCAACTTTATATTTGGAACCAAATCAGTTTGTATGGTATCAATGGCTTTGTTCTCGTAAACAATTTATCACTTGGGCAATTTTTACGGAAGAATTGATAGCACATTATGAGGATACAAAAAGCAACACTTTTTTTAGCCAATTGATGAATCTCAAACAAAAGGGTTCAATAATGGAGCACATTGAGGAGTTCCAAAAATTGAACATAAGGATAAAAGATATTCCAGAGGAGCATAGGATTGATGTGTTCATAGGGTCTTTAAAGGATAATATCCAACATGATGTGCGCCTTTGGGAACCTGATTCATTAGAGAAGGCATTCAGGTTAGCAAGAAAAATGGAAAGCAAAATTATGGCAACTAGGAAGCATACCATTCACAACTATAAAGATGGAAGTGTTGTTGCCCATAGTCTTCCACAACCTACAAGGTTGACACCGCAACAATTGGAAGAAAAAAGAGCAAAAGGGCTTTGTTACAATTGTGATAGCAAATACACAAAAGGTCATAAGTGTGCTGAGAATAAATTATTCTACATAGATTGTGAAGAGGAAGAAGAAAAGGAGCAAGAAAGGTCAAAAGAAGAGGATATATTCCAGGAACAAAGCCTATATGAAGAACAAATAAATCCGACCATATCTTGTAATGCATTGGCGGGAATTACCACTCCTCAAACCATCAAGATAGAAGGACAAATCAAGAAGAAAAATGTGATAGTGTTGATTGATTCAGGAAGCACCCACAATTATTCATTGTAGGGTAGCAAAAGAATTGAATTGCTTCCTATATCCAGCACCAGAGTGTCAAGTGATGATTGCAAATGGAGGAACAATAAATTGCTCTGGAAAGTGCCATAATATCAAGCTATCCATGGGAGAATATGTATTGACTAGCCCAATGCTTTCCATTCCAATGGGAGGTGCTGATGTTGTACTAGGAGTCCAATGGCTACAATCCTTGGGTACAATAGCTTTTAATTTTCAAGAACTTTTCATGAAATTTTCTGTGGAAGGAAAGGAAGTTGAATTAAGGGGTATTGCAGGGAAACCAGGAAAGATAATAAGCTCTAATGGTATGACAAAGCTTCTAAAAAAGGAGCAAAGGGGTGTAATTGCACAATTATGTTCGCTAGATGTTTCCACATTAGAATCATCTATTTCTCCAGATCTCCAAAAAGTCCTGGACAATCATTCCAAGGTATTTGAGACTCCCAAAGGTCTCCCACCTATGCGTGATCATGATCATGCTATTCATCTGATTCCAGGAAGTGTTCCTCCAAACATCAGGCCGTACAGATATCCCTATGTCCAAAAAAGTGAAATTGAACGTATGGTTGCAGAAATGCTAGAGGCTGGTATAATTCAACCGAGTCAAAGTTCTTTCTCTGCTCCAGTAGTATTGGTGCACAAGAAGGATGGATCATGGCGCATGTGTCCAGATTATAGGGAGCTCAACAAGCTCACTATTAAAGATAAGTTCCCCATTCCTGTCATTGATGAATTACTAGATGAATTGCATGGATCAATTTACTTCACCAAGTTGGATCTTCGTTCAGGATATCATCAAATCAGAATGAAGATTGAAGACATTCCGAAAACGGCATTTAGAACTCATGAGGGTCATTATGAATTTTTAGTCATGCCTTTTGGCCTTACCAATGCACCTTCAACATTTCAAGGTTTGATGAATTCAATTTTCAAACCATTCCTTAGAAAATTTGTGTTAGTATTTTTTGATGATATACTTATCTATAGCAAGTCTTGGAAGGATCATGTTGAACATGTCGTCAGGGTGCTACAACTATTGGAAGAGAAACAATTATATGCCAAAAGATCCAAATGTTTCTTTGGAGTCCAGGAGGTGGAATATTTGGGTCATATTGTATCTCATGAAGGAGTTAAGGTAGACCCTACCAAAATTAAAGCCATTATGCATTTTCATGGACTCCGGAAGCAACAAAGGCCTTTGAACATCTTAAAGAGGCAATGTGCCAAGCACCGGTCTTAGCTACACCGGACTTCACAAAAACCTTTACTGTGGAATGTGATGCTTCAGGAAATGGAATTGGTGCTGTTCTAATGCAAGATGAAAGACCCATTGCCTTTGAAAGTCGTCCAATCAAGGGAAAGTTTCTAAGAAAAGCTATTTATGAGAAGGAAATGTTGGCAATACTCCATGCACTTAAGAAATGGCGACCCTACCTAATGGGAAGACACTTCAAGGTAAAAACAGATCATGATAGCCTTAAATACTTTTTAGAACAAAGATTATCCTCTGAAGAGCAACAAAAGTGGGTCACAAAGATGTTGGGTTATGACTTTGAAATCATCTACAAAAAGGGGAAGCAAAATTTGGTGGCAGATGCACCCTCAAGGAAGTATGAGGATGTGGAAGCATTGTTGTGCGCTATTTCTATCATCCAACCAGATTGGATAAATGAAGCAAGGGAGGAATGGAAGAATGACGAAGAAGTATGGGCACTTATTCGAAAGCTACAACAAGATTCCAGTACGTCTGATACATTTAGCTGGAAAAATGATTCGTTATGGTACAAAGATCGCTTATACCTCTGTAAGAATTCCCAGCTAAAACAAAAGATTCTTATGGAATTGCACACTTCTCCCTTAGGAGGGCACTCAGGATTTTTAAAAACTTAGCACAGGGTGAAGAAGGAATTTTTTTGGGATGGCCTTAAATCAGATATTCATAAGTTTGTGGCAGAATGTTTGGTTTGCCAGCAAAATAAAGTTGAAACAATTAAGATACCGGGTCTATTACAACCTTTACCCATTCCAAGCCAACGTTGGGGAGGAGGTATCAATGGATTTTATCACAGGTTTACCCAAGTCTGAGGGAAAGAGTGTCATCATGGTGGTAGTTGACAGACTTACCAAGTATGCACACTTTTGTGCATTATCACATCCATTTAAAGCCAGTACAGTTTCTACTGCATTTATGGAAACAATTCAAAAGCTACATGGAAACCCAAAGATTATTGTAAGTGACAGAGATCCCATTTTCACTGGAAATTTTTGGACAGAATTATTTTCTTGTCTTGGTACTCAGTTAGCTCATAGCTCATCTTATCATCCTCAATCTGATGGGCAAACTGAGATAGTAAACAAATGTTTGGAAGGATACCTTCGTTGCTTTGTATCTGATAAACAGACACAATGGGTCAAATGGTTGCCTCTGGCTGAATGGTGGTATAACACTTCCTTTCATACAGCAACAAAAATGACCCCATTTATGGCACTTTATGGGTATCAACCACCATCCATCACATCATATTTAAGAGAAAATTCTAAGGTTCAGGCAGTGGAACATCACATCGAACATCAACAACAAGTCCTCCAACTCTTAAAGGATAACCTTGTGTTGGCACAGAATAGAATGAAACAACAGGCAGATCAGCATCGCAGTGAAAGAAGTTTTGATGTAGGTGATTGGGTATTCCTACGGCTACAACCATATAAGCAAATGTCCCTCAAGCAAGCTAAGAAGGATAATAAATTATCACCAAAGTATTATGGTCCGTACAAGGTGTTGCAAAAGATTGGTACTATGGCATACAAATTGGAGCTTCCTGCAGCTTCTCGATTGCACCCAGTTTTCCATGTTTCATGCTTAAAGAAGGTTATAGGCGACAAGCTCCCAGTTCAAACAATATTGCCAGAACTTGACAAAGAAGGAAAAATTATATTGGAACCGGAAGCAGTTATAGAAACAAGAACTCGACAGCTACGAAATCGATCAATTTCAGAGTACCTTATCAAGTGGAAGAACTTATCCGCTGAAGATTCCACATGGGAGGACGAGAATTTTATGCAGAAGTATCCTGAACTACTCAAGCGTTGAGGACAACACTTTTTTGAAGGAGAGGGGCATGTTGGGTCCCTATAATACTAGTGATTACCCCATTACTATTGTAGTTATACCCCTTATTTATATTGATGTACCCATGTAGTGCCCATATTGTTACTATTGTGCCACATAGAAGCCCACTATTGTTATTGTTGTGCCCTACAATATTATTGTTATGTAGGCTTTGATTGTATTGGGACCACTTAGACTCCTATATATAGAAAGGAGGTATTTTCATTTGTATCATCCAAGAATTGTTCATTTATGTAATGTAAAGGAGGTTGCCCCCTCGAAGAGGCTGAATTCTAAGGCGTGGATCTCTCTTTTCTATCTTCTTGTGAGCTGGTTTCATAACATCCTTACATTCACAAGATTCCAACCTCCCTAGACCTCATGAGAGAGATCTATATATAGGAGTTTTGGAGAAAGGATGAGTCAGCTTGAGGCTGGCATGAAGCTGACTAGTGTCCTCTCTCACTTCAGTTATTCTTCAGTTCTTGAGTCCACTTGGAGGTTCTTGCTTCCACTTGGAGATCTAGACCCTCTTACTCATCACTAGTCGAATTCCTTGATCCAAGTGTCATTTTGGAAGCTTCCTGGGCATTGACACCTTGAGGAATGACTGTGCCACATGTCCCAACTCGCCCAGCGCAGGTAGCCTTCTTTGCAGTTGACATTCAGCGCAGGTAGACAGTGGAGCAGTTGACATTCAGCGCAGATGCTCAGTGGAGCAGTTGACATGATCCAGAATTGCCTTGTTTTTGAGTGTTTTCAGGTGGAGAACTGTTATTCAGTGCTGTGGTTTGCTGACCTTGTTCCTCTAGGGGTAGGAACAACATGTTTAGGGACTTTGGATCCCTCAGATTATGGACATTTCATGCTTCATGCTGTAAGGCACAAAAATGTCTATAACAGTTGCCCTCTAAAGTATGAGGTCGTTTATCAGGTGAAATGCTTTATCAGGAGGATCCGAAGTTCATTCAATCGCTGAGAGGTGACCTGTAATAAAATACAATACAATACATTATTTTTCATTCTGCTTTCATGATCTAGCTGAGGCGGGCATTCCCATGCTCATCTTTATAAATTCATTTTGGTACATAGAACAGACGATCGTCTGATGGTAGACTGATAATTCTCTGTTGAAATTATCATCCTTTGAGTAGGATGATCATCTGCTGCAATGATGTACATGTCAAATGTCTTTATATTTCCTGAACATATATCGCAGCCCGGATGGATGAAACTAGATCCGGGGTCTTCAAACTCGTTCGATCTTCACTCTAAGTACAAGTCCATCCATGTGAGAATTGCGCTGAAGTCGAACATGGAAAGACATCGCTTGATTACCGGTCAATAATGTAAACCGTTAACAAGCGCGAGAGGAATCACCGATAATGATAATGACCCTCAAGGTACTACAGTACAATTCATGTGGTGTGAATAAAGGACTTGGCGTCGAACACCACGCAAAATCTTTCGGTCGAAGGTCATTGATGTATACCTGTCGCCGGAAGTGAGAAACTTGCCATTGAGGCATGCAAGCTTCAAAGTACTGAGGGGGTTGTTCCTAGATCAACTTCTTGGATAATGAGCTGAAGTCGACAAAAAGCGATCCGTCAAAGGAGGGCCTTAATGAATCCCACATCAGTGACACGGAACGGAGCTAATGATTTTAATGGAGGTGAAAACAATCTGTGACATATGATTCAGGGTGGCGATCATGGGTGGATGAAGGATAATGTATGGTAGTGGATGGGACACGGTTGACTCTTTCTGAACAACATCTCTTGAACATATAACGACACTGATGCGATGGATCGGTAGCATTACCCCAAATGTGGATGGTTTGGCGAGACCATGGTGATGAGACCGGTGAATGAAACAACCCAACCCGATGTGATACGGAGGAAAAGTGTCATGTTCAAGAGCGACTTGCTACCATTAAAGCTTTGAGGTTCTCCCAATTTTTCCCCAGTCATTTCTGACCAGTACCTCTTTATTTTTGTCAAGCTTGAGGAGGATAACATATGCTTGTTCTATAACCTGCCCTTCGGGCAAGCCCATCGCTATGTTTTAACGAGCCTAGCGATAGGGAAACTCGTTCTCGTCTAAAGACAAGTTTGTCGCTATTTAATCATTTTAACGAGTCTAACGACAAGGAAAACTCGGTCCTTTTCATTTTTAGAGAGTCTGAAAAGGTACAGAAAGTTAACTCCATAATTCCCTTTTTTCGTCATCTAATCCCTTAAGTCCGAAAAAGTATAAAACAATACAGAAGGGATGAGTTTTCGATAACTTTAACGAGCCGAATAAAACAAGCGCTCGACCTTTTTGTGTAATAATCCCTCAGGTCCAAAAAGATTAAAATCTAGAGGAGGGATAGCTCTTCCGGTCCTTTTAACGAGCTGGAAGGCCAAAACTCGGCAATCTTTTCATATTTTACGAGTCAATTGAAAAGAGCTCAAAGAAGACTCGTCTTTTGAGGAACGAGTGATAAACAGGGATAGCAGCAGATTCCAGGTACAGGTTGGAATTTTCCAATCACGGCAGTGTCACAAGGATGGCTAGGTGAAATCACTCTTCGCAGCTGTTCTTCAAAATGGTTAAACAATCATATGGAGGTGAACGATCGGCCAAATGACGGTGGAGGTGGCAGGTGCAAACACGACCAAGGCTTTTTATGGCTGATAAATTTACGATCACAGAGGTTATTTACCGGAATAGGTTCATTTTTTATTTAAAAATGAGCTTAAACTCTGGGGGAAACATTGCTCACTGCTTTTATTTATTTTTTAACGAGCATGAAGACCGCGTTAAAACTGCTCGGATCTTGCGTTTATTTTTTAACGAGCATGAACTTTATGCTAAAACTGCTCGAAATACCAGTCATAAGATAAGAAATGTCCCCTGTGAGATCTCTATTTTTTAAGGAGTTTCATCTCACTGAGCTTTACTCCATATCCTTTCTTTATGCAAGTTCGGAAACGACTAATCCAAAAAACAGATAAATAATCGCTCTTTGCTTGCACTCCAAAAGGTTTGCATGCCCCCAGGTATAAAATACAATTTCAAGGCTGCCCCTCCTCCTTCCCACCTCTGTTTTTCTTTGGGTGTTCACACCTACTTGTCGTCTTGCCAGTCTAATGTTAACGATACTTGTCTTCTCGTTATTTTTAACGGGTCTTACGCGATACTCTCGTCAGCCCAACTTTTAACAGATCTTTCGCAAGATCGCAAGAGAACAGCTACTAGCGACAAGAGAGCAGCTACTTGCGACAAGAGAAGAACACTACTCAAAGACAAAACATTAGTGTTACTGAGAGAGGCTTGCCTCTTTCTGGTTACCCAAAGATTGTTTCGTTAACTTCTTCAAACAAAACATTTCCTCGGCACTGTCTACCGAAATAGACAAGGGTGAATGACTCTTGTCAAACACGTAACTTTGACAAAAGAATCCTATTCCAGAACAACCCCTCTTCCTCTATGGACGGGGTACAGACTAGTCATATTCTCTCGCGGAAATTCTATCTTATACCCAAGGTTTTCTCTGCCCAAAGCAGACCAGGATGCATGCCCCCTGGGTTCCAGTCCCATCTTTCCGAATCACTCGCACTCATCGGGAAGAAGGACTGGGGGTGGAGACATTTCTTGATTGAATAGACCATTCAGGGTTGGTATGCGACTATTTGCGATGCGTGATCCCGGAAATGAAAGTTGGTCTACGAGCTTGACCATTCTTCCTTCGTGTGGAAATCACATTACTCTAAAGAGTGAGGAGACTACTGCTCCCATGCAATATATATATATAGTCTCGTCCAAGGAGTAGGTTATAATCCAAGGGTCCTTGAACGACCATCACGTTCATTTGAACGGTCTTCCCTTTCAATGTAACAGGCACATTGGGGAGGATCCCTAATAATGGTCGACTGGTTCCTTTATCGAAACCGAGAGATTTCTTATCTCAGGCAAAAGCGCCGGGGAACCCAGTGCTTTCCAAGCAATAGAGGAAAGGATACTCACAGATGCCCCTTCATCAATGATAGTACTAGCCATTACCATTCTGTATATTTGGACTATGATTCTGAATGGTATACTGGCTGGCAACCGGGGTCTGCCTAGTTGGTTCCAATCAAAGGACACAACCAGGTTGCTTGGTGGTGGGACCGAATATACGGCCGGATATGACCCTGAAGATGTTCCTTTATGCGATAAAGGAATGGGCGCATTGCCCTGATGCTCATCAGAGTCTGTGTTGATGAAAAGAATCTGGATGGTGTCATCCTTATTCTCTTCGGTGAGGGTGTCATTTGAAGATGAATCTTCAGTGACGGTGTCATTTGATGATGAAACTTCTGAAGGAAGAACCGGGTCAACTGCCGTTTCGACCTTTGGACTTTCGTCCGGTCTGGATTCAGTAGGTTCATTTTCAATGACTGACGCTTCAGCTGACCACTTGAGCGGGCCAGCTGTGTTCTCAACCAACGAAGGACTTGGCACGAGTTTTTTGTATCCAGGAGGAAGTCTCAACGGTGAAACCGGACGATCTTCCAAAACTCTCTTCGCTTCGTCTAAGAAGGGACAACGGTGGATGGCGTGATCGCCTTCACACAGTCTGCAGGGGGATCTTGTTCCCCCTCTTTGTCTTGCACCTTCACTTTCGCTGGTTGACGGTAAGCATTCAACATGGCTATCAGAGGTTGATGCTCCCGAATTGTGCAAACGAGGGGACCAGTCCCTTAGTATCCGGGGAATACAGGGACAATCTCTATGGAAGTGGTCTCCTCTACATATGACACATGGCGATTTAGGCCCGGTCTGTGCTGTGTGTGGATTTTTGTCAGATGTCTTTTGCTTGCCCCCAGTCGCCTTAGGCTCCTTCTTCTTCTTCTCTCTTCTTCTTCTCCTTCTTCTCCATGGGAGCTTGGTTTTGCGGCTCTACCTACCTTGCGAAGATGAAGGATTGGAGGAAGAGTTATAGGAAGTAGAAGGCTGGTGGGTAGCTCTAGACTGATCTAACTGTTGACTCGACTGTTCAGGAACCATGGTGTTCTGAACTACATTAATTGAGAATAGCCAAATTGGCAGGCCAATTGTCAGTCCTGGAAGCGACAATGTGGCCATGTGGGGCGCACCAACTTCTCCCCAAGAGGAGAAAGGACTAGGATTTCCATCATGGGGAATTCCTTGGTTGGGGCGTTCCATGTTCTCAACCTACAGATCAACACAGGAATAGGAGGTGATTATGTTCCGTTTAAAATAAATTTTATAATGACGCTTTAGACACAACTTGCTTTTTCACTTTTTAAGAGTCGAGAAAAAGCTAAAGATGACTCTAGTCTCCTTCGATGTTTTAGCGAGCCCGAAGTGACAAATGCTCGGATGGACTTTTTCAGTTATAGAGTTTGAAAAAGGCCAAAAGAAACTGCTCTGGAGATCTAGGCAGAGGGTGTGCCAAACTTTTCGCAAAACCACAGAATACGTTTTACGGTACGGGTGGTCGATCTTCGTGAATGCTGTGTTCACTGCATTGCGATCAGTAGGGCGGCCGACACGGCTTCCTATGGATAAAGGCTTTGTTCCTATAGGGGTCTCCCAATATATACGCGACGGTACGTGGGAGCACAAGTCCGTATTGATACTTATCGCTTCACCGTGGAGGAATCACCCAACCACTCAACGGTAAGATATCACGTTTAACGACGCCGGAACACGTCTCTAGCTTAGACCTCTATGTGTTTGCGTTATGTTTCAAAGCGTTGTTATGTAAATTCAATTTATTTTAAGTTGATCTTGTTTAGCAGTTTGCCTTTATGGATCACCACGAGATGTATGGTACAACTCCTAAATGCAGTCTAAGATGATAAGCAAGCTTTTCAATCTTTCAACTTTGAAAATCTTAACTACTGAGGGAAAAAAAAGACATCATCTTTTCACACAGATCATAGAGCACACACTAATGCACTTTTCTCTAAATCAACATACAAGCTGTCAAAATGCACATGCACAATGCAGGTATTTCTTTTCTCTTTCTTAATGTTGATGTATTACAAAAAGAAAGCTGTTGTATAACTTTGAATTCAATTTCAAGTGAAAGCAAACAAGCTTTGTCCAAAATCAAAAGACACCTTAAGATTTACTTGTTTCGACACTAGAAATACATAAATTCAAACCATATGACGAAAGCAAAAGCTCAATCAGCTATGAACAGCAAACAAACTAACTCTTAAGATCAAAACGACACTTATCACAGGTCTAGATCTAAGAGGCCAAAGCAAGACTAGTTCACTTTCGTTATGAGAAATTGCAAATGATGTAAGAAATACACAAAGAACAAATACAGTTTCTTTATACAACCGAGGCGGAATAGTGGTAAGGAAAGGTGGTTTCAGATAGGTACATTGACTGATAACAGGCTGCAAAAACAAGGATGAAAACAGGGCAAGAAACAGCAAGGAACCCCAGTTGCACAAGGCAAAACTGTTTCAGCGCAGGTAGTACACTGTCAGTTTGACATTCAGCGCAGGTAGCCCCTTCGGGACCTGCGATGAAATGCAGACTGCCTTCACAGTGTCTGCAATGAAGAGAGAAACTCTCGTTTCTCTTGGTTTCCGGGTTACAGATTGCTAAAAAATTCACAGTTTTTGGCCAAATCAAAAGCTATCAATCAAGTACACACTAAAGGATGAAAAGGAGGATGAAAAGCTATCACTAAGAGCTGTTCAGAGTCCTTGTGGATCAGCTCTTCAAATCATAAACATGCCGAGAAACTGAGCTAGAGTAGCTGCCCTCTACTTTGCATTTGAAAGATCCAAATGCAGTTCGATTCGGTACTCCCTATGTTTAGGAAATGAATAGCAAAAACACAAACAACCAACAAGATACGATCCCCAGTGGAGTCGCCAATTTGTTGTTGGGAAAAGTATCCAATACGGAATGACCCTATCCCACTCTAAGGGTGATAGTACCTCAGCAACAATCGAAGCAAAGCTATCTAAGATTTCTTCTTTATGAAAGTAAAATAGGGGAGAAAGAGATCCACTAACCGATGTCTTTCGCTAATGGTTGATCCAATCTTCTCTCCTTGCTGCTTGCTCCCGGCTCCTTGCTCTTTCACTGGCCCAGCTACACCAAGATCCTGCAAAATGGCAAGAGAGGGAAACTACAAGAAGCATACATTCATAATTGATTCAAGGATTAGAATAAATCAAATACACAAGTATAACAATACACCATTGAGACACATGCATATAGAAGAACCTCAAATGCTTTATTAATGGAAGAAGTAAAGTTCAGGAAGTGATACAACCATAAAAGGCCCAATCCAGCATCACCTCCCAGCAGAAAGAAATCTCCTCTTCACCTCCTTCAAAGCAAATCACCCAATAGTTCTAAACTCAAACCAACAACACTTCCTTACATTCACAAGATTCCAACCTCCCTAGACCTCATGAGAGAGATCTATATATAGGAGTTTTGGAGAAAGGATGAGTCAGCTTGAGGCTGGCATGAAGCTGACTAGTGTCCTCTCTCACTTCAGTTATTCTTCAGTTCTTGAGTCCACTTGGAGGTTCTTGCTTCCACTTGGAGATCTAGACCCTCTTACTCATCACTAGTCGAATTCCTTGATCCAAGTGTCATTTTGGAAGCTTCCTGGGCATTGACACCTTGAGGAATGACTGTGCCACATGTCCCAACTCGCCCAGCGCAGGTAGCCTTCTTTGCAGTTGACATTCAGCGCAGGTAGACAGTGGAGCAGTTGACATTCAGCGCAGATGCTCAGTGGAGCAGTTGACATGATCCAGAATTGCCTTGTTTTTGAGTGTTTTCAGGTGGAGAACTGTTATTCAGTGCTGTGGTTTGCTGACCTTGTTCCTCTAGGGGTAGGAACAACATGTTTAGGGACTTTGGATCCCTCAGATTATGGACATTTCATGCTTCATGCTGTAAGGCACAAAAATGTCTATAACAGCAAAGGATCATGGTAGTATCCAATGTATGTCCAAACAACTCACTGAAGAGCTTCCTCAACCAGACAGCCTCACAGGAGGTCATACTCGCAACAATGTACTCTGCCTCAGCGGTGCTCAAAGCCATCGACTTCTGCTTCCTGCTCATCCAGGAGATCGAGGTAGAACTTAAGGAGAAACAACACCCGAAAGTGCTCTTTCGGTCCGCCACACTGCTTGCCCAATCAACATCAGAATATCCATGTAGCCTCACATCTCCGGCAGTGTATCTCAACCCATGAGTGATTGTGCCCCTAAGATATCTTAGAAGATTCTTGGCACCAATCCAATATGAATGATGAGGCTCAACCATATATTGGCTGAACGTGTTGATTGCAAAACATATATCTGGACGGGAGTTCACTAAGAACATCAATGCTCTTATGAGTGGATGATACTTAGTAGCATTTCCCAAAGCAGGTCCGGCAACACTACCACATAACTTCTTGAAGTTAAGCTCCATCGGGGTAGTCATGGACTCACAGTCCACCATACTGAATCTCTCCAATATCTTAACTACGTATTTTCCTTGAGATAGGAAAATCTCTCCTGGCTTCTGCCAGACTTCCAACCCTAGGAAATAGTGCATCAGTGCTAGGTCCTTCATCTCAAATTCGGAAGCCAACTCCCTCTTACATTTGTGAATGAGAGGGTCTGCACTTATCAGAAAGAGGTCATCAACATACAACACCAGTATGAGAGGCTTATCATCCTCAACCTTAAAGTAAAGGTTTGGATTGGCTTCACTCCTAGTGAATCCCGGCTTCATTAAGTAGCTATCAATCCTCTCATACCAAGCTCGGGGTGCTTGCTTAAGCCCATAGAGGGCTTTCTTCAACTTGCATACGTGAGATTCCCGATTATGAATCTCAAACCCCTCAAATTATTCCACATAGACTTCCTCTTTAATCGAACCATGCAAGAATGTAGTTTTGACATCCATCTGATGTAGGTTCCATCCTTGCGAAGCAGCAAGGGCTATGATCGAGTGGATGGGGTGTATTGGGCAACAGGTGCAAATATCTCGTCATAATCTATACCTTCCTTTTCAGAGAAGCCACATGCGACAAAGCGAGCCTTATACTTTCAGCACTCCCATTAGCTTCATGCTTTATTTTGTAAAGCCACTTCGAGGTGACAACTGATTTGTCCTAGGGTCTGGGGACCACATCCCAGACATTGTTCTTCATGACGGACTTGTATTCCTCATTCATAGCATCCTTCCATACTTGATGCTTCATGGCTTCTTCAAACGACGAACGCTCATTTTGAATAACGGTGCTCATAATGGTCAAGTATCCCTGATACCTGGTAGGCTTCTTACTTTCATGGAAAGTCCCTTTGGGTGCAATATGTCCTTCAGCATCATCAAGTGTCCCCCTAAGCCATGAGGGCCTCTTCCTAGAAGAGGACGACTCTTGCGGAGGGGGATCAATAGGATCCATAGGTTCTTCCACATCGGGCATCGTCTCATCTTCCTTCTCATCCGGCTTCTTGGTGTCAGCTTCTTTATCTTTTCTTAGAATAGGAAGATTGTCAACCTTACTAAGAGTCATATCTTCGTCAAAGGTGACATCATGACTTATCTCGACTTCCCTTTGACCAACCACATAGATTCTATAACCCTTAGAAGTTTTGCTATAGCCCACGAAGATTTCCTTCTTTCTAGATGCACCCAATTTGTTCCTTTTCTCTTTCGACACATGAAAATATACGGGACTTCCAAAAATTCTAAAATGAGAGACATCAGGTTTCTTACTAGTGAACATCTCTTCGGGAGTCTTGGAATCCAATGCTTGATGAGGGCATCGATTTTGAACATATACGACGGTATTTGCAGCTTCGGCCCATAGAAACTTCGAAAGCCTTTGATCATGGAGCATGGAACGAACAACTTCCAAAATCGTATGGTTCTTTCTTTCCGCCACACCATTCTGCTTAGGAGTGTATGGTGTTGTGGTCTCCCTCTTAATGCCAGCTTCCTTGCAAAAGTCATGGAACTCATTGGATTCATACTCAGTCCCATTATCAGTCCTTAAGATCTTGATCCTCTTCTCGGTTTGATTCTCGATCAAAGCTTTGAAGTGATGGAACCAGGGGAACACTTCATCCTTCTTTTTCAAGAAGTATATCCAAGTCTTGCGAGAATAATCATCTGTAAACGTGAGATAATATAAATATCCTCCCAAAGAGTTCACGGGCATCATACCAGATATGTCAGAGTGAACCAACTGCAAAATGTCGGAGGTCTTGCTGTGGCTTGAGGGGAATGGTCCCCTTTTGAGTTTTCCTTTGGCACACCCCGGACATACACCTTCTTGCTCTACTTTAAACTCGGGCATCCCGGTCACCATCTGTCTCGGATCAGGTAGAGCCTTATAATGAAGGTGGGCAAACCTCTAGTGCCATAGTTCAGATTGAAGAGTTGTGTCGCAAGACATGACTCCCAACGGACTTCCTTCAACTTGATATAAAGACTCAAGAGTCAACTCGAAACCCAAGAATGAAAGCATCTTTAAAATTATTTTTCCACACACGTACCTTGCCATCGATGAAGGCCACCTTGTAGTCTTTGTCTTCCGCTGCCGAAATGGACACTAGGTTCTTCTTGAGATTAGGTACATATAGGACTTCTTGCAAATGAATTGTGTTACCCTGATTTAATTGAAGAGTAACACTCCCTACACCCTTTACAGGATAGGTGGAATTGTCGCCAAGAATAATCTCCAAGTTTGTCTCCTTCTCTATCAGATTAGAGAGAGCTTCCTTGTAACCAGTGAAGTGCCTAGAGGCACCACTATCAATAAGCCAATTGCCCAATGAGTCCAGAGGAGAGGTAGTGGAGAGGGCTGATATTAGATAATATTCATCTTGCTTATTGTTAACAACATTTGATTCATACCTGGAGTTCCTTACTTTCTTGGAGGGTTGACCACTTCCTTGATTTCCGACTTTCCTCTTTCCTTTGCCATTGAACCTGCCATTCCTTTGATTGTTGTTGGAGTTGCCCCAGGAGTGATTTTGATCATTGTCATGAGATGTGTCCTTCCTAATTGGACACCCCCTCGCATAGTGGCCAAATTTATTGCAAGCGAAGCATCTTCCCTTTCTTCCACCCTTTGATTCGGCTTTTCCCTTGAATTTAGACCTAGAATTATTTCTCCTTTTAGCATGAGAGGAGAAAGCAGTGGGGTTGCCTTTGAATGAAGGCATTTCTTGCTCTACCATCCTTGTCTCTTCTTGAATGCATCTTGCCATCAATTCCTCAAATCTCGGAATTCGATCATTGTTGAGAAGAGTGGTTCTAAATACATACCATTCGGATGGGAGCTCTCCAAGAGTAGTGATAGTCAGTTCCTTGTCAGCAATGACTTCTCCAAAAGAAGTAGGATTGAATATCCTCGTCTTTGCCCTTCTTAATATCCTTCAGCTTATTCTTGAGGAACAAAACTTGATTTGCATCTCTAACTTTAAACAAGCTTACTAGTCTATCGTAAATCTCTTTGGAGGTGTTCAACTCAAAAACGTAGGCCACCAGGCGCTTGTCAATAGAGTCCCAGATGATCTTCTTTTCTTTGACTTCACCCTTAGTATACTTGTTCCTTATAGCAGCGGTGCATTTGATGGAGGCTCCATAATTCTGCCTCTCACATAGTCCAACACTTCCTGCTCTTGCAATGTCAGATCAAGAGACATTTTCCATTCGTGATAGTCAGACTTCTCACAGAGCTTGTCTTCGGTGGGGAAGTGTGATGAGGAACCCATGAAATCTTTTGACTTTTTCCAATAGTCTTTGGTGATTGCTCTTGCTCTTGCTCTTGCTTGGGCTTTGTCTTCACCTCACCTCTGATACCATGTTAAATTATGGTATGTTTTATGCTTAGAGCAATTTACTTCAATTTCTTCTTATTAGCCCAATGTCAATTCTCAATATAGCAATCACATTAGCATATAAGTAAAATGCTGATAGAACATAAATAAAATCGATAAATGACAAGCCAAGACAAGAGACACAAGATGTGGTAGCTAGCCAAGGACAAACCCCAATGCGGGGAAACCCTTTGATGAATTCTTCTATATTCTTCAATAATTCAACAGAGAGAGAGAGAGATAGTACAATATCACAAATCTATGATTTTATATCAGCAGCAATACAGTGCCAACCAACAAAGTCAAAGCTGGTCAAACAACTCAAATTTGACCTTAAGTCAACCTTGAAGAACTCGGTCTTCAACAACAAACATGGGCAGCCCAGAACAACCCTTGGTCAACGGTCAAACAGTAGTCAACGAACAACAGCCTATGGTTAGCCCTAACTAGTCAACACTGGTCAACGTTTTGGTCAACGTGACACCCGAAACATAAATGCGCAGATCAGATTTGGTCAACGCTGGGTCAACACATTCCTCAACACCTCGGCCAATGGTTAGCAACCCTGCACCTTGGTCAACGTAGCCCTAAAAGTCAACTCAACCTAGAAAAGTCAATGCAACCCTAAAAACATAAATCTGTCCTCCTAGCATGTGTGAGAGATCAACTGCTCTTACGCTTGCCCAATCAGATTAGGAGAGAGAAGATGAAGAGATGAGTGATGGTGAAATGAGGCACAATGTTTCCTTCCTTTATATGCAACGTTGAGGTTAAGCTGGGGGTGTGCCAAACTTTATCTTGCTGGCCGACCTTGACAAATTGTCAAGAAATACAAATAAATTAATATCTCCATGAATACATGTTGGAATTGAATGATTGTTAGATCAATCCTACACCTCTCGACTAGAGGAATCTAAGAAAAATATCAGCTGCCATAAATAAGATGACCCACATGGAGTTTGGCCCTAATTGCCAATTTTAACAAAGGAGCAACAAGAAAAGATGATAACGGAACAATGAAAAAATCTAAAGGCTAGCTGCAAGTACAGTGATTCAGATGCCTCTCTCTGATGTTCGAATGAGGCTACAGTCATCTTTGAATTCGAATGGGCAGAGGCAGAATGAGGTTCGAATACATCTCAGTGTTATTCAGATGGGCAGTGGCAAAATCTCTATGGAAACTTCGGAATAGACCTATCCCTTTGATGAGGAGGATCTTGGTGATCCCACAGTGACACACCATCTCAACATACATTCTATATGCAGTCATAATATTGGCATAGTTGTAATCATGGTCTCGGCATAGTTACAAGATCATGATCTTGATGAAGATATCGGTGCAACTCTCATATATATATACATATCTCAGTATGGAGATCTCATTGTTATGATGAAGATCTCGGTGAAGGTGCAACAGTAATGTAGATCTCGGTGGTGCAGTAGTGATGGCCTCGGTATTGCAGCAGTGATGACTTTAGTAGTAGTGATGATGATCTCAGCAATGACGAAGAAGAGGATTGGTGTCTTGATCTTAGAGTGGCTAAATTGGTCAAGGGGTGTGGTCTTGGTATTCGTCAATTGGAATTTCTATAAGAAGAATTTGTGTGGGTTTTCCTCTCAAAGAGTGAGAGGTTTTGGCCCTGGCAGAAAGCCAACATCTTGTGTTCTTGTCTCTTTTGTTTTGGTAACTATTTGATGAACTAAGAAGACTCACTCTAATAATAACAAGCGAAGATTGTGCTAATAAGAAAATGTTAAAAATACCTCACAAATAGTTATCATGACTAGAAGAATCGTATTAACTTAATTTGCCCTAGATTCTTCAACATGTTGTACTTCCATGATGATACTAACAACAATAGACACTTGTCCTCTTGAAGAGCTCTCTTTTTTGGCACTTTTGGAGCTCTCTTAGGGGTTTCATGAGATCATATACTATTGGGTCTTCTAATGGATCGTTCAACCACTTGAAGTGTCTACTTCTATAGGGATGTGTGGCATAATAGAAAACTCTTTGGTGAGCACCTATTTCCTTAGTACTTTTCTAATATCCTAGGTTTTTATGGCATGATTAATGGATCACACTCCTTGGGAAAAATGTTTTGGGATTTTTTGTTTCTATCATAGTCTTATGGTCATATTTGATGGATTGGATACCTCCTTTGATTGAATTCTTTGCTTCATGATGGATTTCCAACACTTGGGCACAATATTCAACAATTATAAGCACTTGGATGATTTAGTCATGGCATCTTTGGGCATGAGCGTTACGAGGATTTTATTGCATATCATGTCTCATGATGATGATCTATAGAATGGACACTCATTCATGTGGGACATTCCTCTCCATATTTTTTTAGCGTCTTCAATTTTGCTTGGAAGGTTTTATGACACATGGAGCTTGGACTTGATGACTTGGCCCATTCTACTTGAGTGCTTCACATCATGAGGTGTCTATTCACTTGAGGATGACTTGAGAAGGTTTTGTAATATCCCCAACTAGAGATATTAGAAAAACAACAATATTTTTAAAATGAGGGCACTGCTGGAAAATGTAACTAGGTTCGGCCTTCATAACTGCTATTGTACTTATATTATTGTATATTTCATGTGAACATCAAAAAAAGAAAAAGAAATATTATTTTTTAAGCATGGGTTTCATGCTCAAATTATTTGGTCATCTAGGTTAAGCATGTTCTTCATGATTCTAGGGTTTATTGAGTCAAAAGAATATTTGTCATAAGTCAATTTATTGTCTTGGAGGCAAGTCCCATTTGGACTTTGAAGAGAAAATGGAAAAATAAATTTATTTGAGTCAAAAATGTAATTTTTGTGTTTACGAGACCAAGTCAGCCTGGAAAGGGGTAATTCGACCTCTTGTCTATGTATATATTAGAGGCAGTGTGACCTCATTTTGAACACCACTCAACCAAGTTCAATCTCCAAGACAAGAAGTGCGAAATTCAAGAGAAGGAGCTAGAAGCAAGAGAAAGAAAGCTGAAAGGAAAATCAAAGTTTCTGCCCTAGAATTTGTCCTAATTTTCTCGCACGTGTGAAATTTCTGAGGCTGCTACAGGGCCGAAATTGCAAATTCACTACAGGTCTGAAAATCTGAAGCTAGGTGCCAAAATTCTGAAGTTGGAAGCTGTTTTGAAGGTGTTGACTTGAGTTGACTTTGACTTGTTGGAAGAGCTTGGGAGGAGGGCTGACTGGGGTCTTGTTGATGGTCTTGGTCTTGGATTCTTGATTTGATATTCTATAAGAAGAGAAGAATTTTTAGGGTTTTCCCCTTGGAGGGGTTTTGCCCTGGCATGGAGCCTACATCTTGTGTTCATTATCTATTTGTGATTTTCATTGTTTATGGTTTTGGTAATTGTTTGATGAACAAAATATAATAAAGTAATAAGAAAGCCAACATAACTTCACAAGCAATTATCAAGTAAAGAGAAATCATCCTAAGTGTTGCCCCTATTGATTTCTCAACATGGTATTAGAGCTAAGGTGAAGAAGAAGGCAACTTGAAGATCACTCTTGTTGGCACAAGGAGAAGACTTTCATCAAAGATACCTTGAAGGACATCATTTGCAGGAAGGACACAAGGAAAGACACTAGGAAGGATATAAGGAAAGGCATAAGAGAAGGATATAAGGAAGAGGACTCAAAAAGGTTCACCTTGAAGGAAGGCTAATACTCCTCTATTGAAGGCTTTTTATCTTAAAGAAGAACATTGTTCTCTCTCTCACTTGGAAGACTATCATCTTGAAGGCTCTTTGGAAGACATCTTTGTAGAAAGCATCATACAAGGACAAGGAAGACAAGAAAGCATTAGGCAAGGAGGCATCAAGAATCTTGGGAACATCAAGTACACTCTTTGAAGAAGCTTGAAGACACTATTGCTGGAGGCATCCTAAAAGTCATCACTCTAGGGCATCTTTGAAGTCTCTTAGAAGTCTTGGAAACATCAAGATAATTGAAGATCTCTTTATTAAGTTAGACACTCTTATATCAAGTAAGTACTACATTATTCTCTATGGCTCAATCTTCAAATCAAATGACTTCATTTTGTAAGGAAGGCAATAAGCTTGATGGGTCAACAAACTTTCAAGCATGGAAGAAAATAATAGATTTGATACTTGTAGAGAATGAAGTCATGGACGATGTTAAAGGCAAAGTTGCAGAACTAGAGAAAGACAAGTCTCAAGATTGGGCCAAGTACATGGAAGGAGAAGTGAGAGCTCAAAGGATTCTCATTGAATCCATCAAGGATCATCTCATTCCTTTTGTTGTAGATTTGGGCACATCTAAAGCAATGCATGACAAGTTGGTGAAATTGTTTTCAGTAAGCACTATAGGTCATAAGATATCTCTAAGGAACAAGCTCTACAAGACAAGGCTATCAAAGGATGAAGACTTGACCTCATATCTCTTAAAAGGTTTCACAATTGAGGGATCAACTACAAGGGTTTGGAGAAATTGTGACTGATTCTGAGTTGATAACTTGTATACTCAATTTATTATGTCCTGAATGGAGTAGCTTTGTGACAAGCATTTACTTAAGGAAGGACACTCCGAACTTTGATGAGATATGGTCTTTGTATATGATAGAAGAAACAAGAATAAAGGCAAAAGATGACACAAAACCAAATGAAAGGTCACAAGCTTTTCCTGCTAAAGTAAAGAAGAAAAAGGGAAGTTTGGAAAGTTTGAACCTCATCAAAGGAACTTCAATAAGCCAAGAAGAAATCTAGATATGGCCAAAGTACAATGCTTTGGATGCAGTGAATATGGGCATTTTAAGAGAGGTTGTCCCAAAGACCCACAAAACAAGAAGAACAACAAGAGCAAGGAAAGAAGTGAAACACATATAACTGGAGAGAATGAAGAACCCGAGAAGAAACTGAAGAATGAAGACACCAAGGATCTATACTATTGAAGGATTCCTCAGGTCTACTTTTAGTATGTTTTCTTTTCATTAGAAGATGGCAGTTATAGTAGCATGTACAATTTCATTTGTAGAAAAATTTGTATTTTTGAAGCATGGCATCATGGAAGAAGCATAAAGCATTGGAAGGATTAGAATCTACACCATCAGTTGCATCTCATCAATAGCAGTCATGAAGCAAATATAGAAGATTTTGGACCATCCAACACTCTACCATTCATGCAGTTACCTTTTGGCCTTCACATAATTATGAAGGGAGTCTACTAGCTAGTGATTATGAAGGTTCTTCAATATGTGATAGAATCTTTATAAGATGACAAGAAGCCTACTTTACTAAAATTATGGAAGCTAGCATCAAAGAAGCTCATAGAAAATAAGATAATCAAGTTGCAGCATGAAGATATAATTGAGCACTTCTCATCTTAGAGAAGGAGTCTGATCTTGAACATCATTTTAAATATCATCCCCAAGGAAAGATGCAACTCACCCAAAAAGGAAGAATACTAGATGGCAAACATAAAGGAAGAGGTATGTATATATTTAAGAAGCAGAATTCATGTCTCTAGTAAAATTGCAGGAAGAGCTCATTGCATAAGTATACTTGGAACACAAACATGACTTGCTTGGACAAAACCCTTATGTTCAAATTACTCTACATAAAGAAGCATGATGAACAAGAAAGAACTGTTCCATATACATAGAAGCATGATAAATGAGCATGATGATTTGTTTTGGGATTCTTAAATATGATTATCCGGTATATAGAAACATGATAAATGAGCAAAACTCATGATGAAGCTGATCAACATCCGATTTGGTCTCTTGAAGAATGAAAGATGGAGAACTTCAGAGGGAGCTGCACAAACTCTGTCAGATATAATTTGAAGCTTGTTGGTTAGTTCAGTCCACAAACACATTGATCGACACTTGAAAGGCAAAAAGCATGGAGAAGGATTCTAGTAGAAAGATAAACCATACAAGGGGATGTTGATGTCAAAGGAAGATACTAGCATAACATGACATCTTGAAGGCTATCATAACTGGGTAACTCTGATTTTGATAACTTGATATTGATGATTCATGTGAGATATGACTTGACTATCTGAAAGGATGCATTACAAAAATACAGATGGAAAGATAATAGTTGAGATATTATATCTGCAACTATTTGGTTTAAGCTCAATTCTAATCACATGGATTGAGTGAACAACATTGATTTTGGCTTAGAGGTATTGATGACAAAAATGTTAGAAATCACGATTGCCGTTAGATCAAAACCCGTAGTTGTTAGTAAATGAACGCATCGCTAGAGTTAACGGATCCACGAGAGGCGATTAAGCACATGTCGCGAAACACACGGGGAGTGCTGGTTTATCCAATGTCCAACAATCTCTTCCCCAATGCGAGCTGGGTGTGATTCGAACTCGATACCTTTGGCTCTAATACCACTTGTTGGGAATCACGATTGCCGTTAGACCAAAACACGTAGGTGTTAGTAAACGAACACATCGCTAGAGTTAATTGATCCATGAGAGGCTGTTAAGCACATGTCGCGAAACACATAGGGAGTGTTGGTTTATCCAATGTCCAACAAAAAATATATACATCATGAAGGTAGGAAAGGTAACAAGTCACTAGATAGCATGTTGGTCATGTTGAATACGATGATATTCACTTTCCGATGGATAGTGAAAGCAATGATTAACTCTACATTGATTGGTTTGGCAAGATACTGTTGACGTTGAAGAAGTTGATTAATGGAAAATGATGTAGAAAGTTGTTGGCATGAACCCTGTTATGAAGAAAGGTCGAGAAAGAACTCCATAACATCCAGGAAGGCCGAAGCTCACATATGATATGAAGATAAGAGAGAGGAGCCCTTGCAACTACTACTATGATCTCCACGGAAGAACAAGTAGTCGATCAAAGAAACAAAAAAACTAAGCATATGAGTATGATGAAGTATCCTTGATTAAGAGGGAGCAAGAAAATCTCCTTCATATTTGAAAAGGAAAAAGGACCTCCTCCTTGGTTGAGAAGGAGTGACACTATATTCTCCATAGGTGTCATGCATTAGGCCAGGATTAACCGCCGTACGTCTAGTGTATCACATTGGGAGGGAGAATGGAGGATTGGTTAAGCATCTGGGAATTGGTACCCCTTTAGGATTGGAAATCCAAGATAGGAAGTAGTTCCATGAACTGACACTCTTTGAGGATCTTACAGGGTATCCAAGATAAGAGTGGTTGAAGAGGACCGATATTCTTTGAGGATTGAGAATCCAAGATAAGAATAAGTCCTAAAAGGACATACCTTGTGAACATTTGGATGGGGTATGTGCCTTGAGAGGTTGAGGTGTCCATATATGTGTGCCTCCCAACATTGTGCTCTAATCTTGTGGAGAGTTAGAGCTTGTTAGTCAAAAGGCCTCATTATGTTGGTATTTGACAATGCTGGTTATGTTGATGATGCTTAAAATATGGCTTACCAATCCGACTATTCTTATGAGAACAATTCAGTTTGAGCATATCCTTGTACCTGTTATGGGATTATGACTACATCCCTAGTTAAGGGGGAGTGTTAGAAAATGTAACTAGGTTCGATCTTCATAATTGCTATTGTACTTATATTATTGTATACATTTTTTTTGTAAGCTTGGTAGGACTACATCTTCATCATGTACAACTTCTCACCCCAATCGGGGGGGGGGTGGGGGGGATAGCACAAGATTTGAACCCAAGACTTCCGGTTCGGTGAGACCTCAATTCCACGGCCATTGCCAATTGAGCTACCCCAAACAGACTATATTATTGTATATGTCTACATGACCAAGTCGGCCCTGCCTCATCAAGTTGGACTAGAAAGGGGTAATTCGACCTCCTGGATTTGTATATAGAGCGACAGTTCCACCTCATTTGGAGCACCACTCAACCAAATTTGATCTCCAAGACAAGAAGTGCAAAATTCTAGAGAAGGAGCTGGAAGCAAGAGAGAGAAAGAAGAGAGGGAAATCGAAGTTTCTGCCTTAGAATCTACCCTAATTTCCTCATACGTGAAATTTTTGAAGTTGCTGCAAGGCCGAAATTGTAGATTCACTACAAGTTCGAAATTCTGAAGTCGAGGGCCGAAATTTTGAAGCTGGAAGCCATTTTAAAGGTGTTGACTTGAGTTGTTGCTTGAAGAGCTTGGTAGGAGGGCTGACTTGGGTCTTGTTGATGGTCTTGGTCTTATTGTTTGGGTCTTCGATTCCTCATTTGATTTGATTCTATAAGTAGAGAAGAATTTTTTGGTTTTCCCCTTGGAGGGGTTTTGCCCTAGCTTGGAGCCTACATCCTGTGTTTGTTGTCTATCTGTGATCTTCATTATTTGTGGTTTTGGTAATTGTTTGATGAATAGAACATAATAAAGTAATAAGAAAGCCAACATAACTCCACAAGCAATTATCAAGTAAAGAGAAATCACCCTTAAGCGCCGCCCCTGTTGATTTCTCAATTGGCACAACATAACTTGAATTTTCCTCTCCATATAAAAATAAGGAATTACAACTATGAAAATTACTTACTGAAGTAAATATAAATATGAAACTATGTTGAAAAGTAGTGAGTGAAGGTCTTCTTGACTTGTCCCTTAGTCAGGGAAGACCACGAGTTGTTCTTCTTTAGCATGAATGAGTCCCTATAAACTAGGACGAGCTCATGAAGCAGTTTGACTTATGCGCAAGAGTGGAAGGCTCGGTTTATTGTCTCCTAGTGCGAGTTATAACTAGGAGACCATGAAAAAGGATAAGGATGAGAAACATGATCCTAAGGTTGCTTCAACAAAGATTGACGAGGATGAGTTTGCCATGAGTGCCCGCGCATCTCCAGAGGGAGATGGGGCGATATTGAGCTGTAGTCGGGAATACTACATGTGGGCAAGATCCTTGAGGAGTCCACCTCTTGGATCAATTCCTTGCTACGGGAGCCCAAGATTCAACAATAGCGAGATGGACTTAGTGTTAGATGATGCAGGGGAGTGTTTGGAGGACAGATGTAGTGGCTTGGGACCAGAGACTAATCAACGCAGAGCAAGGTTGGTAGCAGTGCAGTTGGCACAATGCAAGAGTCAGCAACAACGCAGAAGATTCAGAGGGCCAACAATAGTCAGATTCCAACATTCATTGTATTATGTTGAACATAGTTAAGTTCAACTAATTTTGGATGTTTTTTAGTTGCTTCTCTCAGTAACTGAGTTGCAGTACGGATGTAGTGTTAGTAGTGGTAGTGCTAGCAGCATAGCAAATGCAGCGTTTGAGAGGGCGCTGTAGTACAGATGCAAGAGTGGTATTGGTAGTGTCATGGGCAGCAGTACAGTAGCAGCAACAATGCAGAAAGGAGGTGCTTCAGAAATAGAGCAGCATGCGGGTGGACATTGTTGCTAGAGCACTTTCCTCGCTAAGAGGGAGTGTTAGTTTTTGGTAGCATCGGAAGTGCTCTAGCCTTGAAAATTGGTGGAGAGGCTAAAGCACACGAGTTCTAAAGAACACAAAAACCGTTTAGTGAAATTCCACCCGGATTGTATTTTATTAAAATAACTAATATTTTTAATGGAGTTCCTAAGACTAAACATAGGGAAATTAAAATATTAATGGTTATTAATCAAAATATGGATGAGAATGATCTAGAAGGCGGATCAAGTCATGTTTTAGTCTTTAGCCGTTGATTAGAGACTTAATCTCGGCCGTTGAAGACTCAACAGGAAAAGTATTAAATGGAGGCTTGGGGTTCATTTGAAAACAGAGAGAGAGAGAGAGAGAGAGAGAGAGAGAGAGAGAGAGAATTGATCTGGAGTTCGATTTCTGGGGCTAGGAAGCTGAGAAATTCAAACTAAGTGATCATTTAGTAGCAGAGGGGCAGTGAAAATTTGGGAGAAGGACTTTCCGGAGAATATTGATAGAGATGTGGAGAGAGCTTGCAGAGAGGCAGCGCAAAAGCCGAGAGTGCTGACGGTGGGCCAGTCCGGGCCCACGCAGTCCTGACGCAGAGCTAGAGAGTTGCCTGTCACGTAGAATCCAGAATTGCCGGGAACAGTTGGAATAGTCCGGATAGCTCATGCAGAGGGCAGAAGAGGTGACGCAGGGCCTATGCAGGGCCATCGTAGAAATAGCCGGGGATAGCTAGTGTTGTGCCGGATCAACCAGAATTCTGCCAGGTGAAGTGAGGTAAAACTCACTCAGATTTTCTGCCAGTATTTTTCTTTGTAAAGGCTTGCTAGATGAACATCCTAGATTTGTATTCAGATATTTCTCCTGCATAATAATAAACCCTCAGAACTGCTGCACCGATTTTCCCACATTGGGTTTTTCCAGGGACTATTGTATCCAAAATTAAGTGTGTCCTATGTATCTTGTTCTTTGATTTGTTTTTTTGTTTCATGAGATCAAATATTTAATTAGTGTAGGCTGCAGAAGTAATTTGCTTCAGTATTCAGAAGGATAACTTGATGAATATATTTTAAAAATGAAGTAGGTGAAGTAGATTCAGATTTACTGCAGTAGGGGTTCCTTCGAGTCTAGGAATTTTCACAACAACAACCCTTTACCAATAGCTGGATGAAGTAGCCCCAAAACTAAGGAAGACGCCTTTGATCAACTGCGTTGTACCCTTTTGTGACTGCGGCTTGAAGGGAGGAGCCTTCCAAGGCCTTACGAATCTTCAAACAAGTGATCCAACCTGCTGGTAGATGATCCCTTCCTGCAGCCTGAATAAAAACATAGAGGATACAAATACAAGCATCGAAGACCTTACCTCTTCTCTAAATTGTGGCCTGAGATAGTAAGAATGCCCAACCCCAAACAATCTTCAAACAACCACTACAACCCTTAGACAATTGCAGCCTCTCTCCCATAGGAAAACTAAACCCAAACAGAGACTATCCTTACACAAACATGGCTCCTGCTCTTGTACGCCCAAACCTCAGACCCACACTCCATTTCAGAAGAATTTTCGCTTCTTATGATGTCCCAAATGAGGTTGGAAGCACCTCTATATATACAATTTGATGAGCGTCAAGAGATGTGATCATTGGACTTGATGAGCCGCCATAGAGGTGAGTCCGACCTTGATAATTTACATGTGAGAGAACATAATTTCAAAAACCCACTTCTCCTTATCCAAATATGATGATCTATAGGTCGATTTTGTTACTCTTGAAAAGAGGAATTCAATGCCATAATTATCTTCTTAAGACCTATTTAGAGTGGACTTTGGCCCTAGTTTCCAATTTTAACATGAACTCTAGGGTTTGTAACAAAGCACTAGTAATTGATATTCTAGGATATGATAATATTGTTTTCCGATATGATTTAGTTTTGATAATAAAATCAAGGGTTTGCAAACAAACCCTAGTAGTGTCTAACATTGTTGAAACATTAAATGCATGGTAGGATTGTTATTAACTGCTAATTTCTATGGCTTTGGTTCTCAAGTTGGAATCTAGAGTTTGCAGTAAATCACAGTAGAGTCTGACATATCTTTGAAAGTAATATTGAGGTCCTAGATAGAATAAGACTGATTGAGTTGCGTTATATTGTAGTCAAAGCATTTATGATAATAACCCTAGGAAGAAGTATGTGTTTCTTGTTGATCATGAACCTAACTAGTTGTTTGATGTCTGAAGTCTATTTGCTCTCATTATATTGACATGATTATGATATAGTTAACTTCATGCTTCTATACATGTATTTGGTTGTACTTGCTATTAAAGTTTTGCAGGTACACAATCTTCAAGATAATGAAGATGTCCATATGAGCATGATGTAGAAAGCTTTAAGGATGATGATGATCAAGATGAGCTTGATATCGTAAGAAGGAATGTAGCCATATCAAAAGGATGTAGTTGATCTCCCTAGTTGAGAGGGAGGGCATATTATGATGGTCATGATGGATACCTTGAAGAAGAAATCAAAGAATAAATAAAAGTACTACAATGTCTTGATGTTGCTGAAGAAATGAAAGAAGAAAAGCTTTCAACTGGTTACATATGAATAAGTGGCATTAGGATTATTGAGGACCATGAAGGTTTGCGTTTACTTGTATGTGTATATTTGAAAGTTTATTGTTGATTAGGGTTTGTGTTTGAATAGGTAAATCTCTCCATGAAGAAGGATGAACACTTGGGAAGCATGCTTGGACAAATGGATATATCTAGTTTATTAGGGAGAGATGAAGCATCTAATGGCAGATGCTTGGGAGGACATCTGGCCGGCCTATGTGTGTTTGATGTCTAGATCCCGAAGAGGGAGGGTGGCATTGGTCTTGGAGCTCTGACCTTGGATACACACCTAGATACTTGGTTTGTTTGTGTTGCAAGAAAGGCCGAAGGTGCCTGTGCAAAGAAAGAAGGTTGAGAGTTGTGTGTGTCATGTGGGAAGAAAAATGCTGAGAGCTAAGTGACTACAGATTTAGAGCAAAGAACAGAGTTGCATGGACTGCGATGAGTGACTGATGTTGAGCAGATCCGTGTGTTGCTGCAAAGTGTGCAGAGAATAGAGTTGATATCAGGCAAAGTGGCTACCAAATTACAAAGAACACTGAGTTCCAATTTGAGTGTGGATACACACCTAGATCCTTGGTTTGATGGTTAGTTAGTAAGCTTGATGGTACCTAGATTGGCTGAAAGCTTTAGTCCATCTTAGCCCCATTCGGATAGATAACTCTAGTCAAGTATCTAGTCCGAGACACTAAGTGTGCTAGAACTCTTCGTAGTTCATTTTGGAGATCTTCCATGTACCTCTATAAATATAGGTAATTATGAATACCTCTCTAGTTAAGAGGGAGTGTTGAAGAATGTAACTAGTGTCGGTCTTCATAATTGTACATGAGTCATAATGAAATGTATTTATAAAAAAAAAGAAAAATAATTTTTATTATTAAATAAATTGACTTATTAAAGCATGGGTTTCATGCTTGGGTCAATTGGTTTTAGGTGAAAGCTTCCATTGAAGGCTTCTAGGGTTTATGTCAAGTGTTCTTGTCCATGTCATATTGTAAAGAACCCTTTTTGGGATTTATTTGTCAAAGAAGAAATTTATTTTATTGTAAAATAGGTCAATTAGGCCTCCTCCACGAAGTCAGCCTCAAGAAAGGACAAGTTGGCCTCAACAAGGGAATTTGACCTCACAAACTCACTATATATTGGAGCAACTCGACTTATTTGGTAACACATCTCACACACAAGTTCGAATTGCAATAGCTAGGAGTAGAAAAAGTGCGAAGTTTAAGAAGGAAGCTAGATTCGAAGTTTTTTGGTCTCTCTCTCTCTCTCTCATGTGCAACAAAATGCATCGAAGTTGGGAAGCTGCATCGAAGCTGTGAAATTGCATTGAAGCTGTGAAACTACATCAAGGTCGAAGCTGAGAGGCTACATTTGAGATGTTGGCACTTGGTAACTTTGGAAGAGATCATCTATCAGAAGGAAGAGCTGACTTGGTGTAGGAGGAAGGTATTTTGGTCTAAGGTCTTGGTCTATCTCATTTGAATTATTGAAGGAAGAGTTCTTGACTGGGTTTTCCCCTATATAGGGTTTTTTCCGTGGCTATGCACCTACATCTAGTGTCCTTGATCTTCGTGTTTTGGTTTTGTTAATTATTTTCATGAGCTAAGATAAAAGAACATAAGAAAGATAATAACAACTCAAGGAAATCACAAGTAATTATCAACAAAAGAAAATCTTTCTGCCTTTCCGATTTACTTATCCATCGTTGTTGTCTCTCATTTAATCCTTTTTGCTCCATGAAATACTTGAGGCTGTTATGATTAGTCCTCACAGTAAACTCGCTGCCCACAAGATATTGACAAAACTTTTCAAGTGCATGTATGATGGCCAACATCTCCTTATTATATGTGGAGAATCTCCTTTAAAATTCATTCAATTTTCGACTTTCATAAGCAATGGGATGCTTGTCTTGCATCAAACAACCCTAATATGAATACCTGAGGCATCACAGTGAAGAACAAAAGGTTTAGAGAAATCCGATAAATCCAAAATAGGACAAGTACCCATTACTTTATCTTACGATGATACATAATTCCTTGAGTCTCATTCGTCAAAACAAAAGTATTCTTCTTGGTCAAATCTTTTAGAGGAGCGGTTAATGAAGAAAATCCATTCACAAACCATTATAGTATGTGCACAGACCAATGAGGCCCCGCAATTGTGACACGTTGTTTGGTGCTAGCTAGTCAAGTATAGCTTGAATCTTCTCTTGATGTGCTTTCACACCACCTCCCCAATGACATATCCCAAATACAATAACTTAGTCATGTAGAACTCACACTTAGGGGCTTTCGCAAAATGGGAACTAGTTGCTAATATACTTAACACTTCATCAAGGTGTCGAAGATGCTCTTTCTATGACTTGCTCTATACTAAGATGTCAACAATGAAAACCAAGTGAAATTTTTTGCAATGGCTTGTTGAACACATGGTTCATGTAGAATTGCAAAGTAGTTGGAGCATTTTGATAGCCCAAAGGGCATCACCAAACACTCAAAATGTCCAAAGCGACACCTAAAAGTTGTTTTGTGCACATCTTGCTCTTGGAATCGCATCTAATGATATCCTAAACGAAGATCTAGTTTAGAGAAATAGACCGCTCCATGTAGCTCATCCATTAGCTCATCAATATGTGGAATAGGGTACTTGTTCTTGATGGTCTTTTTATTTAGTGCATGATAGTCAATGCACATCCTCATAGTGACATCCTTCTTCTTTGCCAGGGAAACAAAAGAAGTGAAAGGACTAGAGCTAGGCTATATATGTCTTGCACCCAACAACTTCTAGTCATGCTTAGTCTTATCCATATACATTAATCCTTGTGCATGTGCCCAAACCTAGTGTGTCTCTGCATTCTTTTCCTCTCGGGTGAGCCAAGGAAAGGACAACCTATTTGTTGTTAGTTTTCTTGGTTTGAGTTGGGAACATTATAGGTTGCTTATACTCATTTTCATGCCATTTGTTGGAGAAGTCTACTTGGGAGGTTGGATGACACATGCACACATGTATTTGATGAAGTTGCCTAGTACACATCTCTATGAGGTCGTGTGTCTATCTTAGGTGTCTATTTGGTTCTTTTCCACGTCATCTACCTTGTGATCATACATGCATTGTCACTTGTATCTCCACTTGACTCATTCTACATGGATCTACCTTGCCATGAGTGTGGATGAGGTGACCCACATGCACATGTCCTATTCTTCACATGCACATGTCCTATCACATGTGTGACTCTTCTAGAAGGGCACACTTGTCGATAAGCGTAAGGTTTGTTATTTTAGAGCATGATTTGGTCTATTATCATGCTAAGGAATTTGCCCAAGCTACTTGCTTCTATTCTTGGAAAGAAGTTGCAAATAAGCCCTAATTTATTTATTGTTGACTTGGTTGTTGGAGCTAGTTAGAGGGAATAATATTATTTTTGTTGGAAGTTATTTAGAAGGCATAATAATGTTATGAACATTCTTGGTGTTCTCCTTCTAATGAGGACAATGTGTGAGAAAATGTTATTCTCCACATCCTCAAAATCAAATAGGATCTATTGGGTTCTTTCCTATTTATTCAACTGGCTTAGTCTCACTTTGTATTGACCTATTTTCTTGAAAATTCTTTGGTGGATTTTTATAAAGTGGGGGCTTGAACCCTTTCTTTCTCTAGTTAAGCTTTTCCTTCTTGTCCTTCCAAGCCTTGTGAACCTTGGGCTTGTTCTTGTTTTGTTCATAATAATACTTAGCCTTTGTCATAGCCTCATCAAAGGTTTAAGCCTTAAGGTTTGTCGAACTCAATTCTGTCTCTATAGGATTGAGGTCATCCACTTAAGAAATGTTGGATTTTTACCTTCTTATCTTTGATGTACTTGACTTACCTTTGGAGTTCCAAGAATTTATTTACATATCATCCATTATCATTTGTTCCAACTTTAACTCATGGAAATCCTTGACTTTATTGTCATAGTATCTACTAGACAGATGCTTTTGTCGAAAGCACTTCTTGAATTGCATCCAATATTTATCTTGCTGATTTTCTTGACCTATCTAAGATGTTATCACCAAATTGCTATATGCCATTCAAATTGAATATGGCCTCTACGAGTTTCATATTTACCGAGAAATTATGAACTTGAAAAACACTTCCTGATCCCACATAACCAAGCTTTAATTTCCTATCCAAACTTTATTGCACCATCAAAAGTAGGTTGTTTTGCTTTCTTGGACTCTTCCTACAAGCTGTTGTTAGAAGGCCTCTTTTGTTACTGCCTACGAGAAGAAGAAGATCTCAAATTGCTTAATAAATCTCCGGAGATAGTTGATTCATTGTTAAAGAATTTTGATGGTGTATATGTCCCATATTTGGAGGTTCTGCTGTTTGTACTCCAAGCAAAATTGTTTGAATTTTGTTCATGATGCATTTACCTTTGTATATCTGTCAAACTTTGCAACGAGGCATCGTTCAACTGGTTCTATTCTTCTTGAGCTTTAATCTACCTTTCATTATTTACTTTGCAGCTTTGAACCTTTACCCTCAAGCTCCTCATGGTTTCTATAATTTTTTTGAGGAGTCTCTTGGTTTCTTTGTCTACTGTACTCAAGTCTTTTCATTTCCAACTTGCATGGTTTCACTCGTGATACTTTCTTCATGTTCATAAGGGTTTTGTGCATCTTCCATGATGACAATATGCTCAGTCCAACAAGACTAAGACTCTATTTCAAGTCACCCATTCGCTGTAGCAGCCTCAGTTCTTCACAAGCATTGCGTACAATTTGTTAGCTTAACATTGTTAGCAAAATATCATTATAGTGTTTTTGTTCATTTACGAGTTCATGCCCACATTGGCTCAATGTTGTAACTAGTTTACATTTCTAGCCCATAACAACCCAATGCTATAACTTACGTTTTGATACTACTCTATCATGTACCCCCCATCCCCTTTGTGGCCTTATAGAGGAGAGGGGCACCTTTTTTTTGTCTTTCCCATCGAACTTAATCACTTCCGTTTCAAATTAAGCCTTGTTCCATGGGTCGAAGACCACATGCAACACCCCTTTTATCTTCATTGGGTTAGTTTGAATGATGCAACCATCAAGGCATTGACCCTCTTTTGAACATAACACATAGGACCTTAATTGAATGACATCCAGTCCTTCATTCAAAAGAAGCACACCTTACGCCATTGGCCCTGTTCATGTGAAAATTCCAAGCCTATATGATTGATGTCCTTATGATCTCAATTAAACAAGTGAATTGCTAAATTTAAATAATGCTGAAATTAAATCGAAACCATAACATTGATCACATGATAATTGCAAATTAAATAGCAGAAGCACGAAATTAGTTTCACACATACTTAGGTAATTATTCCATGAAAGCAATTTTTCATTCCTTTGAAATACTTACAATGAAACCTCCACAGGCTGCCAAAAAAGCAAGTGCATGGTTCACAAAACTGCCTTTGATTGAGTTGTACGGACACACTGATAGTATGGCATGTTGTCTGGATTGTATGACCCTGTCTCTATAGACTTCTGTATTACAATATAGAATTGTTTTGTACAACTGCATGAAACTATACAACAACTTTTATGGAACTATCTGCTGCTTGGATTCACCTCTGCTTGAATCCCTACTCTCTCTCTCTCTCACTCTCGATTGCTCAGCCTACTCAACTGTTCAAATGTGTTGAAAACCTCTATCTTGACTTGTTTTTATACTTTTAGTTGTGACCAAAACCTTAATCTATTTTTGAGTGTATTTCTAGTCCATGGTATGCATGCACGAGATACACCTTTTCAGAGTTTAACAACTAAATATAAGACATTTTACTTTTGTTACAAAGGTGAATTACAAAATAGAATGAATTTTCAAAAATAGATTTGTTTTTTGAAAACAGAATTACTTTTTGAAAGTATCTCAAACTACTTCTTGCACATTAACATTGAATCTGTGTGGAAGTTCTTGTTTGAGCTAAAATTATCAACATTCCCTCTTATGAGAAGGGAGTTTTGCACCAATTCAAGTCTGTCTCTGAATGTCTCAAATTTCCCTCTTGCCAAGGGCTTGGTCAGAATATCAACTACCTGTTGGTCCATGGGAATGTGTTAAAGCTTCATTGCTCCCTTGTGAACCCTTTTTGGTATGAAGTGATTGATCTCTGTATGCTTGGACTTGTCATGAAACACTAGATTTTTAGAGGGTTTAATACAACTTATAAATAACTGTAGGTTCCAATTCCTAATCAAACAATTCTGCAAGTAACTTGCGAAGCCATATGGCCTCACAAACAAAAAATTGGTATGTATTCTGTCTATGTTGAACTAAGTGCCATGGGAGTTTGCTTCCCTTTGAACCATGATACCATTACTGATATCAAACTATAGCAACACTCTGAGGTGATCTTTCTGTCTACTGCACTGCCTACCTAATCTGAGTGTGAATACCCTTTCAACTTTATTTCACCATCTTCAAGATATTTCAGACAATACTCCACTTTTCCCCTTAAATACATGAACACATGTTGTGTTGCCACCCAATGCTCCTGCCTAGGCTCCACATGAGCTGACTCAAGGTGTTCACTGCAAAACAAACATGGGACTCCTCCCCACTTACTTCAAAGCCCTAAGGCTTCTCTATGTATACTTCTTCCTCAATGATCCCATTAAGGAATGTTCTCTTCACATCCATATGATGTATCCTCCATCCCATAAATGAAACCAAGGTCATAACTGATGTAATGGAAGTGTAATTGGCAACTAGAGCAAACATCTCCTTGTAGTTCACTCCCTCGCTTTGGGAGAACCCTCTTGCCACAAAACTTGCTTTGAACTTCTCGATGTTGCCATCTGCAATATGCTTGACCTTTTAGAGCCTCTTGGAACTCACAGTTGACTTCCCCTTTGATATTGGCACAATGTCCCAAGCATCATTCTTCATGATGGAGGTGTACTCCACCATGGCATCCCACTGCACCCATTAGTCTGGTGCTTCCTAAAAGTTGGAAGGTTCAAAATATTGAATGCTGCTCTTAAATGCCATGTATCTTGGAAACTTCTTCGGAGGTTTGATCTCTTTGAATGTGCTCTTAGGGGTCTCAACAATCTCTTGAGCATTTCTCAATGTGTTAGTGAACCATTGATGTCTTTTGACAGAAGTGGAAGGGGTTATTGTCTCCCACTTTGCACTTGAAGGTCGTTGTATTACTTTGGAAATCATTGGTGACCTTGGCTCAACTTTTGGAGTTTTCTATACCTCATCCTCTCGCATTGGAATAGGCTCTGTTGCACTCAAATTGTCAAAGTTCTAAGGAAGCGAAAGTGCCAATTTTTTCCAACAGGATCGGATCACCTATCAGCAATCCATGTGTCATGAGTTCTATTCTTCACTTTCCTTGGTTAGAGGCATTTCTAGGGTCATTTGCCTGAAAAACTCATCGGAAGTTCACCTTTCTTCAACCCTTCCTTCTAATCCTTGCTTGACCTAGTCATATTGTTGATGATTACCCCAAACCCTAGGCCTCGTTTGGATCCCCTAGGTCTCTCTTGTGGTTCCAACCTTTGTTTGATCTATATTTCACAAAACCTTAAGACAGGTCCTCCCTTTCTAGGAAACCTTGATCTAGGCATAACTCTTTTATTGAATATCCTTTCACCTAGGTTTAGGCCTCCTTCCCCCAAGCCTTTATTGGAGAGCCCTTCTTTTGCTTCTAAAACAAGCAACCTATTATCTGAGCCTCTTCCTTGAATAGGCTTTGGAAATCACATTGTACATTATTATTGACCTCATCATTCTAGTGATTTCCACCATATTGGGACTGCTCCCATTGGGGAATGTCCGTAAAGAGTGTTGAAGAATGTAACTAGTGTTGGTATTCATAATTGTATTTGAGTCATAATACAGAAAAACAATTTTTATTGTAAAAGAAATTGACTTATTAAAGCATGGGTAAATTGACTTATTAAAGCATGGGTTTCATGCTTGGGTCAATGATTAATAGGTCGAAGCGTCCATTGTAGGCTTCTAGGATTTATGTCTTGAGTCCTAGTCTTTGTTATCACATAACAAACCCTTTTTGGGATTTATCTATCAAGGAAGAAATTTATGTTGATGTAAATTAGGTCATTTAGGCCTCCACCAAGTCGACCTCAAAGATGGACAAGTCAACTTCATCAAGGGAATTTGACCTCACAGATTCACTATATATTGGCAGCTATTCGACATCATTTGAAGGGCCAATCAAGAAGTTCGATCTGCAGTCGCTGGAGGTAGAAAAGAAGAGCACAATTCTGAAGGAGGAGGAGAAAACCCTAGCGAAGGAGAAGGAGACATTTATCAAGCAAGAAGTTGTTTTTCTCTCTCTTTGACTGACACGAGCGAAATTTTGACGCTGCTAGGAAGTTCGAAATTTCAGATCTATAGTAGGGCCGAAATTTTGAAGTTAGGGACCGAAATTTTGAAGTGGGGGGCCCCAGTCGCATGCATGCCCATGTCTCTAGGGCAGTGAAATGTGAGTTTGTCTTAGGGGCTAGTCACCTGGATGGGATGGATGGCTCCTGGGGGTTCTGTTGCAGGTGTAGATGTTCAGGTTCTCTATGTTTCGTTGGTTCCACTTCCTTAATTATACATGGGGAGTTGAATCAGATTGTAGTAGCCTCTTGTTACACGTTTACCCCAGCGGACTGGTTAACTTGGGTAAATGTGGGAGGAGGGCGTTACAAAAGCTGGATTGAAGCAACGTTGACTTTTGTGTTTGGTTCATCATCTTGGAAGGTTGACTTGGTGGAGGAGAAAAGTATTTTGGTCTGCTCTAAGGTCTTGGATTGTTTCAAGTTTGATTTGAATTTGTTAGTGGAAGAGTTTGACAGGGTTTTCCCCTATAGAGGGGTTTTGAAGTGAAAACTTCTAGATACGTAGAAAATATATATATATATATATATATATAAATATGTATTAATGATTAATTGACTAAAGATGATTGTTTACAATGGGGGTTCTTGGCTTATATATCGCCATGGGCACCCCTTGGGGAAAGGGCATGATCTTATGATCGTGCCCTTTGACGATCCCTTTCGTCTAATTAACCTAAAATTAAATAATAAACTTGAAAAATTAAATAATAACTATTTTTTTACATAACATTGCCTTCCTCTCGAAAGAATGCTTTGTCCTCAAAGCATATGTAATGACGGATGTTGTTGAAAAAATGATTCATTCTCCCAAGAAGCGTCTTCTTCAGGTAAGTCCTTCCACTTGATCAGATATTCCAAGATGATCAAGGTCCCACACTTTAAAAGGTCTTTGATTAATCTCTCAATTTCCATTTTTTGGTGATGTGGATATCGGTATGGCTTGATGTTGACGGGTTCTGAGTCCTGACCCTGCCTTGACTTCTATTGTATGCTCAATTTCCCTATTAGGTGGCATTTTCATAGGTAGGTCTTGAAATACTTTTTCATGCTTCTGAATTAGATCTTGTATCTCTGGTGACTCTTCACTGGTCATATTTGCAGATAACATTTCTAATTGGTGACATTGTACTACATAAGTGGGTGCTCCTTTTCAACTCATCTTCATCATCTGAGATGATCATACAATTTGATTCTCTCGTGCTTGGAATCCGTGTAATTTGTACTTCCAACCTCCCCATTTGAATTTTATAAATTGTATTTGATGGTTGGCGGCATAAGTACTTAAAGTTCGTAGCCATTGGATACCTAAGACTACATCTACTCCTAACGATACCGTGAAGAACAAAGACTCTAAATTAAAGTCTTGAATCTGCAATTTGACCTTATGGCATTTCCCCACCTTTTCAATCTTCTAACCGTTAGCTACCATCACTTTCATGTTTGGTAAGGGGAATGAAAAAATATTGAGTCTCTTTGCCACAGTTGCATCTAAAAATTGTGTGTGCTACCAGAGTCGATGAGAACCACTATGTTGTTCTTCTTTATGTGTCCTTTTAACTTTAAGGCAATGTTCCACCAAGGTTCCGGGACGAGGGGGCGAGGGAGCGAGGGGGCCCGGGAGCGACCTATGCAAAAGCTCCCCACCATTTTTTAGGAAACGTGGGGGAGCGTCAGGGTCTTAAAAACTTATAAATATAAAATATAATTTATTAATTGAGTCCACTATGACAATTTGGTTTGAATTGAAAGCTGCAAAGCATGATCATTGATATGAATATCATTATCTAAATTTCTAATATCATATAAAATAATAAATTTAAAATTCTAATTATAAACAAAAACAGTGTCAAATTATAAACAAAAACAGTTTCAATTTTTTTTTAAAACACAGTGAACACTCAAAACATAATGATAAAAAAAAGAAATTAAAAAAAATGAAAAAAAAACAGCAGCCTAAATCAAGAAAATTCAATAGCAGATGTCAGGTTCCTACAGTACAGGATTACATTTGGATAAGGGACATGGGAGTCTAAAGTCATGGTTCTTTCTTCATTCACAAGGAAGTATTACCTCCAACGTTCATATGAGAAATCCTTTGCTCCTACTTAGAATATAAATTGAGATGTGATGTATCTTGATGAAAATATAAAAAGATGTGAAGATATTAACGAATTATCATTTGAACTGTTTGATCACCCTACAGGAGCAAAATGAAGGAATCTTTTAAGGGTTAGAGCTTCATTCTTGTTGTTTGGTTGATCACAGGTCTACTAGAATAGCATTTGAATGATGAAGGAAGGTCTGTCCCAAGCTTTCGGCCTTGAACTCTGAAGTTAGAGCTCAATTTTTGTTAGCTCGAATTCTAGAAATAAGAAGTGAATTGCTCTGTTCTCTACTGAAGCACCAAATCAGGGCTTAAGTTTCGTATTACAGGTGGATCACTCTAATTTTCGGTGGCATTAAGGCTACATACTTTTGCACTTCAACTAGCTAATACTTGCAAACATATTCATCCCCTTTGAAGCATAGCAACTCAATACACGTTGAGGTTGATTATAGAAAAGGTCTCGGTGTCATGCAGATGGGATTGAGCAAGTGAATACAATGCATTACCTCTCTGCAGCCTGTTTGCATTTGATGGTCTCGGTCATCTAAAATTTCTCAGTATAACGATTAAAATAAGAAGCTCGATCCTTGATCAAATCAAGTGAACGCAGAGATGTAAACGCAGTTACGCAAATGCTCATGCACTGTTACTTACCTGTTAGGCTGTAGTAGTCCGCTCCTCGCACGCAGTGTTGCTCGTACGATGCTTGACGGGAGGTGCTGCTTGCATGATGCTCGACAAGAGATGCTGCTCGCACGATGCTCGACCGGAGGGAGGGAGGAGTTCTGGAATCTGAACAGTGAAATCGAAGGCTGTGAGTGGAGCGCTCAGTGAAGGCCGTGAGTGTGTTGTTCTGTGTTCACGCTGAGGTTTTTATAACATGAAACAGCTAAATTTCAAAACCCTACGCTTAGTTTAACTATTAATTAAAGATTAGTTTTAGCGTTAAGTTAACTAAAATCGTTTTTTTTTGCATAAACGTGTGCCACGTCCCCCCTCGTCCCCTCTCGTCCCCTCTCGTCCCCCCTCGCCCCCCCTCGCCCCTCACGTCCCCCCCTCGTCCCCCTTTTCGGAAACGCCCCCTCAGGAAAGGGAAACGACTCCCTGGCACGTCCCCCTGAGTTTCCTAATTTTTGGGAGTGTGGGGAAACGTCCCCTACTCGTCCCCAAGTCCCCGGAGCGCAGGGGAGCGAGGAAACTAGACCCCTAGGGGTGGGGGTGAGTCCCTGTGGAACACTGCTTTAAGGTCTGAGGTTGTGATATACCTGTCATAGTTGATAGTGACACTTGCGGAATACTTTCGTCATCTAATTCTGGTGAGAATTCTGGGGCATCTTCTGTTTCTTCTATGTCAGAATCTTCACTGTTTGAATCATTGGTTGCTTCACAATTATATAGGTTCTTTGGTTCTTTTCCTTTAGCACATCTATGTTTGGGGTCCCACTTCTCACCACAACGTTTGCATTTACCCTATTTTATCCTTTGCATTTCCACATTAGATTTTTCATCTTCACGACGATGTGGTGGAACATATCTTGTATTATTTGAGTCCACATACTGGGGTATTCTTCGTCTTGAATATGTTTTTTTCCGATTTTGACCAAAATATTTGTTCGAATTTCTTTTCGGCTGTTTTTGCTTTTCGTCTTGCGACTTCTATTGATGTAATGTCATGCATCTCAAGTTCTACTTGTAAATGGGTTTTGAGCACTGAGACATATGATTGAATTAGACGAGAAACTGATAACCCAGGTACTCGTGTTACTAAGGTCTCCCATTCTTGAGTGTATTCGTCCACACTTCCTTTTTGTCGTAATTTGATGATTTTTGAAAAAAACTCTTCTTCCTTTACACCTTGGAATATTTTAAAGAATGCATCTTTAAATTTTCTCCAACTAATGACGTGTGTTGTCTTTTTCCCCCACATATACCAATTATATGCTTCCCCTTCCATTTTCATGGATGCGTGCCTGTGATTTTCGTCATCATCATTGATGTCATATATCTCAAAGTATTCTTCTGCTTTATTTATCCATGCAACATTGTTTTTTTCGTTTCCATCGAATTTAGGCATCTTGACTTTTGCCCTTCACTAGTATGTCGCTAATGGTTGAGCGAAAAAGGGGTGTTGATTGGTAAAGGTATCCCAGAGTTGCTTGTTTGTAAGAGTCGCGTTAGGGGTGTTGCTGATTTTTTTGGGGACTCAGCTTTTTCTTGAGAGTCTGTTGATTTCGTTGAATCTGATGAGTTGTGCTCTTGATTTTCTTCATCTTCTTGTAGTAGTTGTGCGGGTGTATAATTGATTATTTTACATAGAAGTTTCAACAATGTTAAGGTCTCTTTGTGATCCACCCCTGATTGGACACGGTGATTTTCCATCTTTATTTCTATTCGATTTGTTGTATCCTAAAGACTTTTGATATCGTCAGCCTGCCCCTCAAGCTTGATCTGGAAATCATCTAATCTTTATTAACCTCATCGTTGTTGTTATTTATCTTATGCTTTGTGTCAACCAATTTTTTTTGGAAATCAGCCATTGTCATTGTCGACATTGAGCGAGTTTGTGGGGGCGTGTATTTATCTGCCAGCTTAAAGTTTTAATTAATTAATTATTATTTTTTAATTAAAAAAATTAATTAAATTGGCGTTATATATATATAACTTATAATTAGATTAAGTTATGTAATATATATAACTTATATATATAATTATATTATATATATATATATATATATATATATATATATGTAAATTAATCCTTATATATAATTTGATGATATAAATATATATTATATATTTCTACCCCGAACAGTCACGTTGATTGATGGAAACCCATGATTGTTCAAAAAAAATTAGCAAATATCACCGCAATTTAAACGATGGCTACGGATCGATGGCTTGGAGATTGTGTGCAGTGGAAATGGGATACATGGAAGCGGACAGAGCAGTAGACTGGTGCGGGGGATGTCGGCGGGGACAGAGATGGACGGAACAGGGTGTGCAAAAGACTGCGGACAGGTGCAGACTGCGGACTGTGATGCTCGAACAGCGTGGGTGGGGAAAGCTACGGTGGGCAGCGATGGAACATGCTGTGGCACGACACAACGCAGCAAAACGATGGGCAGCGGAACAGTGATGATTACGTGCGGATGGCCAGCGGACAAGAGCAACGGAGCGACACGGTCTATGCAGTGGACAATGGAGTCAGCGGATGTACAGTGGGAGAACTGAACTTGCTCGGATACAAATGAAGTGACAACTTCTAGATACACATAAATATATATATATATATATATATATATCTATATATATATATATATATATATATATATGTATTAATGATTAATTGACTGAAGACGATTGTTTACAGTGGGGGTTCCTGGCTTATATATCGCCATGGGCACCCCTTGGGGAAAGGGCATGATCTTATGATCGTGCCCTTTTGTCTAATTAACCTAAAATTAAAGAATAAACCTAAAAAATTAAATAATAACTAATTTTTTACATAACAGGTTTTAGCCCTCGCTGAGTGCCTATATCTGGTGTCATTGATCTTCATGCTTTGATTTGATGATTTCTTGATGAAAAGAAGATAAAAGAAGAACATAAAGAAAGTTAATAAGACTACAAGAATATAACAAGTAATTATTTACAAAAGAGAACCTTTTTGCCTTTCTGATTTTCTAACATGGTATTAGAGCTAAGGTAAAGAAGGAAAGAAAAAGGCAGCTTGAAGATCTATTGAAAGGGTCAACGAAAAAGGATCATATAAGGGAATGAAAGCCTACTATCTATATCAAGAAAAGAAGACATGACAATGAAGATTGAAAATAAGCTAGAAGGAGCCTCCAACTATAGGGCATGGAAGAAGATGATAGATCTCATCCTTGCTAAGCACAAAATATTGGATTTTGTTCTAGGAAAAGTTGCGAAACCAACAAAGGATGCAGGAAAGGAAAAGTACAAGGAAACAAACATCTTGGCCATGAATTTAATAGTGGATGGAGTAAGGGACAATCTAATCCCCTACATATCCAACATAGATACTGCTCAAGGGATGTATGAAGCTCTCTCCAAACCATTCACCATCAAGAACATTGGACAAATAGCTAGTCTCAAGAATGAACTAAGAACAATGAGGATGACAAAAGATGATAATGTTTTTTCATATATTGTGAGGCTCTCTCAAATAAGAGATGAACTACAAGCCATTGATGATGCTATACCAGAAAAGGAACTTGTGATTGCTGCACTATTAGGCCTACCAAAATCATGGAGCTCTTTTGCATTAGATACTAGTAGTTGGAAGGACACACTATTATTTGAACGAATGTGGAATGCTTGCAGTCAAGAAGAGAAGTCTGCATCTCATTAGCAAATAATAAGAAGGAAGAAGATGAAGACAACACCTCCAATGCATACTTTGCTAATCACAAGAAGAAGGGAGGATACAAGAAATTCAAAGGACCAAAGAAGAAAGTTGATCTATCAAATATTGAATGCTACAATTGTCATAAGATGGGACATTACAAGAGTCAATGTCTTGAAAATCCAAGGAATAAAAAGAGAGAAAGAAAACATGCAAATGTTGCTGATGAAGCTCCACCAAAGAAGAATAAGACTGAAGAATCTAAAGTCAAAGACTTATAGTATTAAGTCTTTCCTTACATATCCTTCTAGATTACTATTTTAAGTTTTTGTAAAGTGTCTTTTATGTTTTGATCTAATATGTCTTGTTAGAAATTCTTGACATATTAGATCTACCAAAATCATGGAGCTCTTTTGCATCAGGTATTAGTAGTTGGAAGGACACACCATCCTTTGAAAAAATGTGGAATGCCTGTAGTCAAGAAGAAGCCCACATCTCATTAGCAATAATAAGAAGGAAGAAGATCAAGACAACACATCCAATGCATACTTTGCTAATCACAAGAAGGGATGATACAAGAAATTCAAAGGACCAAAGAAGAAAGTTGATCTATCAAAGATTGAATGCTACAATTGCCATATGATGGGACATTACAAGAGTCAATGTTTCGAAAATCCAAGGAATAAAAAGAGAGAAAGAGAACTTAAAATGTTGTTGATAAAGCTCCACCAAAGAAGAACAAGACTGAAGAATCTGAAGTCAAAGACTTATACTATTAAGTCTTTCCTTGCATATCCTTCTAGATTACTATTTTAAGTATTTGTAAAGTTTGTCTTTTATGTTTTGATCTAATATGTCTTGTTAGAAATTCTTGAATTGTTTTTGATAAGTTATAGGTATCCCTCAGAAAGATTGGATTAAGAGGGAGCCTTCACCATTTTACCAAAAGATAAGTATATTATTCTTTGTTTCCTCTTTCATGTTTGATTTCCTCCACACACCTAGATCTATTTATATTACATACTCATAATCCTTTCTTTGTATTTTCCTTAGAAGGAAAGTTTGCAGGAATGCATAAGGATTATGGAGGAACCTTCAAAGAAAGACTTGTATCATAAAAGTAAGCATGTTGTTGAAGAAACTCTACAAGGTTTGTTAAAGAAAAACTCAAGGTATGTTTGATTTTATTTAACTTGTTGCAGAAGAAGGTATGAATATTCTTCATTTTGAAATTTGCTTCATATTACTAACTCTCTCATGTCTAGGGTTTTGAATCATAAGGATTCTTGTTTGGATGATTAATCTTTAGGTTGAATCTACTCTTATCACTCTATATCTTGTTGTTTGCTCATTTTGGTGAAACCCTATCCTTTAGGGTGTTGAAAAAATGTAACCAGTGCAGGTCTTCATAATTGTATTGTGTACTTGTCAAAAGAAAAGAGAAACAATATTTATTTTGTAAAAGAAAATTATTTATTGTAAATGGGTTTCTTGCCCATTGGTTTATTGTCCTAGGTCAAGCACCCATTGTGTGCTTTAGGGTCTTGTGCAAAGTCAAAAGGGTCAAGTCATGATGAAATATCCCTTGTGTGGCTCAAGTATCAAAAGAAAGAAATATATTTTATGTATAAAGTTAAATCTAGAAGCCACCAAAAGATAAGTCGGCCAACCCCTTCATGTCGGCCTAGAAGAGGCCTAATCTGCCCTTAATAAGCCTATATAAAGAAGAGGTCGTCCTCATTTGGAAGATATATCTCACATCAACCTTTGATTTGATCCTAGGTAAGATAGAGAAGCAAAATTGCAGGAAAATAACAATGAAGTCAAGGAGGGATGAAATTTATGAGGTTGATATTCTCTACAGCTCACATGTGCGAGTTCTGTAGGAGGAACTAGGATTTCCTCACGTTGGTTTTGCAGAGATCTCTTTGGAGGGTTGACTGACTTATCTTTTGGGTGGTTGGTCTTGGGTCAAGGTCTTGGAAGTCTTCATTGAACTGATTCTATAAGGAAGAGTTTCTGGGTTTTCCCTTGTAGGGTTTGGTCCTGGCTTGGAGCCTATCTCTAATGTTTTTTTGTGTGCATTGTGATCTTCTTGATGGCATTTGTCTTGATGATAATCTAAACAACATAATAATGAAGAAGCACTAATGTAACATCACAAGAAAATATCATGTTTAATAAGAAATCTTTTAAGAAACCCTGACTGTTCCTCTGCGCTAGATTTCTCAAAATGGTATTAGAGCTTGGTTTACTTGCATAAGGGAATGAAGAAGGTCAAAAAGGGCTTCTAGAGAAGCAAAAGGCAATCAATCACCTAAGACTGAGCTCCTAGAAAAGAAGTTTACAATTCTAGGCATAAGTACAAGCCCTAGTTTCAGTGGTTAGGCCACAAGCATAGTGAGATTTCAGAGGTTCAAACTTTGTAATACTTCAGAATTTCGGAATGCACAGATTCTTCTAAGATTTTCAGGTGGCTCTAGGGTTCTTCATGTCTTTCAGTCACATTGCTACATGGCTCTCTTTTCGCATCACAAGATTAATACTCTCTTTCACTTAGCCACAAGACAAATTCTCTAATGGTCTCACTGCAATGAGTGGATGTTCTGAGATTCATATAAATGACACATAGTGTTCCCGACTCTATTCATAAATATATGACATACAATGATCAATCCATATCACAGTGAACTCGACTCCATAGTTATGGTATAATGATATTCTTAGCCTCTCACTCTATGCCTCAGGTCACTCGCACCTATACTAGAGGACGATCTCGCTCTGTCGTCACATCAACTATTTAACTTGTCTCGCATCTTTGTTTTGCATCTCTATGGATATGGTCGCACGTTCACATTACAGTATGGGCATCAAAGTATGATCTTGTTCTCTACAATTGGTTGGTATGTATGCCATTTTCCTCTACGGTCTTCGACTCAATGATATGGCATGGTATCATTACTCAGTTTGTATGGCATCGTCATTATGTCTTTGCAATTCAGTTGGCATTGATATACAATTTTGAAAGGCATCAAAACGTTGACTATATATATATAGATAGATAGATAGACACACACACACATACACACGTGTGTCATTACGAACTGTCTAGTGATGTGGCTCTCACATTTCTCCATGAGTATTATGTATGAATATCACATGACTCTTAAACCTTTGATAACTGTGAAATTGATTCTTCAAACACTACAGTCATGTTGGAAGAGGGTCAAGACCCTTACTTATCTGTGTATATAAGAAACCTAGTCCGAGCTATTTGAAAGCTATACCTATTCAGTGACATGAAAGTTGAGATGGCTAAAGTAAAAACCACAATTCCATATTTAATCTGAGCTTGAAAGGTAAGCAGTGAAGCCAAATATTCATTGCTATGGAGAACAAGAAATTAATTATGCCAAGAGAACTTAGTCCTTAGATCTATATATGAGTCAAGATTGAATGGTGAAGTTTGAAGGACCGACTTTGAAAGCTTACTTTTTCTTTGAAGGACATTTTCAGTATATATATTGTTTGATGACCGAACATAATGTTTGTCAAGGGCGTGCACGCACACACACACACATATATGTTGAATTTAGAAGTATCTACTTCTACAAAATGTAAGGCATCTGAAATCTATCTTTCATAACATCGTTTTATAGCTGATCTGGATCTAGGGTCTAGTTTATTAAGAAAAACTACAGGTACCCTTATAGAAGGTGATCCTCTCGCCCTATATTGGTGATAAGTCCCTGTCTCAAGGACAAAATAAATCTGATCTATGAACATGATACAAATGAGACGAGCAATAACATATCAAAAAGGGAAGGATAGTTCCTTATGGATAGATTTTTTTGAAGACTTCACATTTGAAAGGAGCAAAAAGGATAATGACATAATAAAAAATTGCAGTACCTTTGTAAGTTAGCGCTCGACAAAAGTCTTCTCTTGAAAGCAGTCATCGTAAAAGTTGGAAAAAGGCCTTGTGACGACGACAAAGGTATGCAATCTTGAGGTATGTACAATATGATCATTTGGTTAAGGGTCTAACATAAAAATCTTTTAGGGTTAGCAGCTTATATATGGTTCTATGGTTTGTAGTCTTTATTGAAAGTTATTGATGTCTAAAATTGTAAAACCCTAGATAGTACATGAAAACCCTAGCCATATGGAAACCCTAACTTTGATTTCGGTTGATTCTCTCATAAAAACCCTAACCCTTGGTCTCTAGGGTTCGTGTGCAATCTAAGGCATATGACAAGTATGAATGGATGAGGATGATGAGTTGTATATGGCATTTGTAAACCCTAGAAGTCTATCCTCTAAGATTCCATGAAAACCCTAGATTGCTAGGTTAACATCATTCTTTTGTTATCGCTTGGTTGTACTTGTCAATAAGTAGTGAAGGTACATCATGAAGAAAGTAAGTAAGAGGATTCTATGTTTTGGCAAGCATGATGGAAGGTGGGAACAATAAGGATCCTGTGATTGGTGACTTGGTAATCAAGTCAGATCCTTGGACACTCTGATATAAAGATTCATGTGGAAATCAACCATGAATGTGGATGCTTGGTGAAGAAAGATCTTCTAGAAGATTTCGTTATACGAAATCCTGATGCATTGATAACAATGATCTATCACATGATAACAAAAGAAGCTCGTGCAACAGTTGGCTAGTGAGGGTCACTCAAGGATCCTCCATTGAATGACTTCATGGAAAGATTTCTTCAAATGATAAAAGAAGGACCATGATGATATTGCAAATATTTTCTAGTCTCTCAGATTTGGAGCAAGCTTCTTAGAAGTTTGTTGGTATAACTGCAGCATGATGAAGCCTCATCTTCTAGATGAAAAGCAGTTTAAGGAAGACTAGATGACCAATTGAAGTAAAAGGTATGCATGTTTTGAGATTCCTCTTTGATTTAGTCAACTCATGTTTTTAGTTTGCAGGAAGAGTAGTTTGCAAGTATGCTTGGTTGCTTTAGCATGATGTGCTATGGACTTGTTTGAGCTCTTCCGAATGAAGACATGAAGATGATGATCAACATTGGATATGGTCTCGTAAACCATAGGCTGTTGATTTAAGAGGGAGCTACAAAAGCACTGACACAGTAAGCCTAATGTGAAGATGAATCCATTTGTTTAGATGCCTAAAGGAAGACCATGATGAAGAATACTGATGAAAACAAGACATGACATCTTGTGAAGAAGCTATTCGATGAATCTGATATGTTGAAGAATCTAGGGCAAATAAGTGTAGTGTGATTCTTCGTTACTTGATAACAATTTGTGGAGTCCTTTTACTTTTTCTTGTTAGCTTAATCTTCTTCTTCTTCTTATTATTAATGCATGTGTGTGTACTTCATCAAACTGCTACCAAAACATAAGAACAAGAACACAAGATGTTGGCTCTCTGCCAGGGCCAAAACCTCTCTTCTCTTGAGAGGAAAACCCTTTAGTAAGTTTCTCTTATTGAAGCTTCTTATTGATCAATGCCAAACCCTAGACCCCTGACTTGAATATCCTCCAAGCACAAGTCAAGTCCTTTCGACACTTTGTTTCTTCGGCACTTCCTCCTTCCAACACTTCGACCTCCTTCTTTCGACACTTTGTTCTTCTCTCAATTGTTGATAGACCTTGTTGCACTTGCTCTAGAAGAGACACCTTTTGATAAGTCCCTTTTCTTTTGATGATCCCTTTCTTCTACTTGACCAAATGAGCTCTTTCTTCAAGGTGTAGGTATAGACTTGATATGATTGTCCTGTTGCCCTAGATTTCCGCACGTGTGGTGATTTCCTTGATATGGTAAGCTCTTTTCTTCCTTTGCTTGAGTGTCCTTCTCCTTTGCTTGATTGGGAGACCTTATAGGTCTAGTTTCCTAGCCCAATTAGAGAGATATGCCAACTGTGGGTTTCTGCTGTTATGACTGCAGGCAACCTTCCCTGTCCTCGCACGTGTGACTGTAGATTGCCCTAGAAACAATCCTTTAAGATTCGGTGTTCTTCCTTCCTTTGATGGTGCACTAGAGGCTCCCTTTCTCGTCTCTTTTTCACCCTTTACTTGCTCATTTGCTGTGCTGATTTCAGAGGTAAGTGAGTGTGTTTTGGTGGAGTGGAAAACCTCTATATATAGAGGACTGTCCCTCCTTTTAGGCCGACTAGAAGGCCGACTTGAGGACAGTTTGCAGGCCGACTTGTTGTGCTTGCTTCGGATGGCTTCTTTGGTGGTGTAACATGCTTGAAGGAGCTTCTTTGATGGTGCCTTTGCATAGGAGGGGACTTGACTTTGCTTGGAGGTATTCTCTTGACCCTAATACATGGTGTAACATGCCCTTAAGGCCTTCAACATTTCCTTTTGACTATTTGACTCACCTATAGCACTTAACATGTGCTAGACCTATTTCAATGAGCAAGAAACTCATTGACATATATTATAAAAATAATATTTTGTTTCTTAAATAAGTACAAATATCAAAAGTACATTTATGAAGACTCGAACCTAGTTACATTTCTTTCAACACTCCCTCTTAACTAGGGAGGTATTCATACAATATTACAAGGTGTTTGGCTATTATCAATTTATGAAGAATTCACATAAGAGAAACTGGATTTCCAATCCATCTCGTATAGCATCATATCAATCATCATTGTCATAGTGCAAGGCCTTGACTAACAACTCGATGTCTTCATGAGATAATGAGCTACAATGATGGTGAGACCAATGATTTATAGACAACCTCATCATTGTCTCTCAAGGTACATACCCACCCAGGTGTTCACTGAGTATGCCCTTCTAGGACTATTCTTGTCTTGGGTTCCCAGCCCTCAAAGAATATCGGTCCTCTTGCCTACTCTTGTATTGGATGTCCTACACATCCTCAAAGAGTATCAGATGCCAGATGATTACCTAATCCTCCCATTCTTTCTTCCCAACTGAAGACAAGAATGTTGTGTCTATCTTGTGTCTATATTCATTCATGGCCTTCATCTAGACTTACGACTATTAGTCCTAGCCTAGTGCATGATCCATGAAATGGAAAAACACAATTGTCACTCTTTTGTAATAAGGGGTGATCTGCTTTTATCACTTGTCAGAGCTCCCTCTGAACTAGGGACTCTTTCATTCATCAACAACTTCTTCTCCGTGGGTCCTTCAGTTGCTTGATCTCTTTCCTTTCTTTGATATCATGAAGTCCTTGTTTGAACTTCTTCTAGGGAGGGCACCATCCATTGATCACTTTCCTTCCTGGTTTGTCATGTCATTGCTTCCTTCGTGGAAAGTGGCTTTCTTGCCGTACATCAGGTTTTCTTGTCATCTGGCTACTCCTCTGTCATCTGTTCATACTTTGGAATACTCTTTTCATGGATGCTTCGTTGTACTTGCTTGTTTACATGCTTCAACCTATTAGCCCATCATGACTTCATCCCGACATTGCTTTTTCTTTTTGCTAGATGGCTTCTTCAGACATCTTCGTAGAGTAGAATCAGTTATCTGCATCTTTTATATCTCCAAGGCCTTCATGAGTGTCAAGGGTCCTTCCTTCCTTTATCAGAGTTGTCTTGCCTTCTTTCGAGAGATATCTTCAAAGTATCTTGTCAGATAGTGATTCTCGGTGATCATGGTGTTTTTCACATGCTTGATCTCTTTTCTCATTTGCTTCTTCTTAGATAGATAGGTCAACCATCTTATGCTTCTTGTGAGAGCACTTCTTCATTGCTTGCTTCTTGGACTAGTTAACATTTCTTCTTGCTTCTTAGTCAGCAATCTTATACTTCCTTATGTGAGAATATTCTTTTGTTGAGCTTCATTGCATTGTAGTACATGCCTTCGAGCATGTCCTTGGTGAAAGAGATTCTTTCATACTTGATCATGTTATAGAACTATTCCCATGTCTTAATAATATACATATGATAACATGACTAAACTTTGATGCATACATACCTCATCTTGATTCTCCTTTGATCATCTTAGCTTCATTTGGTTGTCCTTGGTGTGGCCCTTCTTGCTTCATCTTAGCTTGCCTACATATCATCCTTTTCTTGAATCCCATGAGTGGGATTCCCTATGAGACATCTGCTTTGGTTCATGAACCTTCTTTTGAAGATTCCATCATAGGATCTTTAAGCCCCTTGCCTTGCAAATGTTTCTTTTCTTTTGATGATGGAGGTCTTCTAAGATTCTTAATCATGATCAATTTTCTTTCATCGTGGATGAGGTCCCATACTAGGTATGCTCCTTCTACATGAATATCTTGAGATATATCTACCATGCTCCTATATTGTAGAAGATATTTCTAACCATGCATTTTATTCTCATTATAAATGCTACTTCTACATGAGTATCTAGAACTCTATGTACTACATGCTTCTAGATTCTAGACGATTGTTCTAGCCATGCAATTTCTACATGCTCCTTTTCTACCCAAAACCTTGAAAGAAGACTTGAAGTAAAGAGTTTGACTTACTCATATTAGATATCCGGAGGACTTTCCTTCTTTTGCTTCTCTTCTTCTTTCACCTCTTGAGTCATGTGAGCTTCTTCCCTCTTTCTTTTATTTTTGTTGTCCTTCTTAAGCTTAGGACAATTCCTTTTGTAGTGTCCATATTCTTGACATCCTTAGCATTGGATTTTGGACATGTCTTTGTTGTTTGTTCTTCGTGGACCAAATTTGCCAAATTTTCCCTTTCTCTTGGCCATGGTAGCAAATGCTTGCTCCTTTGATCCCACATCTTCCTTTGCTTTAAGTATGGTTTCCTCTGTCCTGCATAGAGACCACATTTCACTGAGTGTGGTTGCTTTCTTCTTGGCATATATACTTGATGTGAAGTTGCCCCAATCCTCAGGTAGAGCATTGAGTACTACAGTTGTCATCTCTTTGTCAGACATGACTTCCCCAAGCTCTTGAAGTTAATCTCTCATTTCAAAGATTTTCATGAAGTAGGGAGCTATTCCTTCCTTTGTTATTTTCATCTTGTACAATTCATTCCTTAGAGATATTACTTCTCCGGTTGTGGATACCGAGAATAGCTCTACTAGCTTATCATAAATTTCTTTTGATGTTTCAAATTTGGAGACATAAGGAATGAGAGAGTCTTTGATTGATTGTATTAGAATCCTTTGAGCTCTTGTCTCATCCTTATTGTACTTAACCAAGGCTTGAGTTTGTTCCTTAGCAGGGATAACGATATTCCCTTTGACATGTTCTAGGAGTTCATTCTCCTTGAGAAGTAAATTAGTCCTCTTCTTCCATGCAAGAAAGTTATTGGTACCTACCAATTTGTTGCTTTCCTTGCAAAAAGACATTGATGTATATTCAAAAGGGGACATATACTTGATAGATTTTGAGATGTAGTGGATTTGCTTTCTCCTTGAAGACTTGATGGCTTGCCTTCCTAGGATCTTGATGTTCTTCAAGTTTCCTTCTCCAAGTGGACTTGCTTGATGATGAGATTTGCTTGATGACTTGTCGCTTGATGTAGGTGCTGCTTCGATCTGCTCTTCTTTGTAGGTGCCTTTATGTAAGGCTCTTCTTCTTGCTATGGTAGGCCTTCTTTTCCTTTAGTAGATTTGGCTTGATGCTTCAACCTTGTAGATGCCTTTCCTTGATGAGTGTTCTTGAGTTGCCCTTTCCTTGATGTGTCACCTTAGCTTTGATACCATGTTGAAGAATCTAGGGCAAATAAGTGTAGTGTGATTTTTCGTTACTTGATAACAATTTGTGGAGTCTCTTTACTTTTTGTTGTAGCTTAATCTTCTTGTTCTTCCTATTAATGCATGTGTGTGTACTTCATCAAACTGCTACCAAAACATAAGAACAAGAACACAAGATGTTGGCTCTCTTCTAGGGCCAAAACCTCTCTTCTCTTGAGAGGAAAACCCTTTAGTAAGTTTCTCTTATTGAAGCTTCTTATTGATCAATGCCAAACCCTAGACCCTGACTTGAATATCCTCCAAGCACAAGTCAAGTCCTTTCGACACTTTGTTTCTTCGACACTTCCTCCTTCCGACACTTCGACCTCCTTCTTCCGGCACTTCGTTCTTCTCTCAATTGTTGATAGACCTTGTTGCACTTGCTCTAGAAGAGACACCTTTTGATAAGTCCCTTTTCTTGTGATGATCCCTTTCTTCTACTTGATCAAATGAGCTCTTTATAAGTCCCTTTTCTTGTGATGATCCCTTTCTTCTACTTGATCAAATGAGCTCTTTCTTCAAGGTGTAGGTGTAGACTTGATATGACTGTCATGTTGCCCTAGATTTCCGCACGTGTGGTGATTTCCTTGATATGGTAAGCTCTTTTCTTCCTTTGCTTGAGTGTCCTTCTCCTTCGCTTGATTGAGAGACCTTATAGGTCTAGTTTCCTAGCCCACTTAGAGAGATACGCCCACTGTGGGTTTCTGCTACTGTGACCGCAGGCAACCTTCCCTGTCCTTGCATGTGTGACTGTAGATTTCCCTAGAAACAACCCTTTAAGATTCGGTCTTCTTCCTTCCTTTGATGGTGCACTAGAGGCTCCCTTTCTCGTCTCTTTTTCAGCTTTTATTTTCTCACTTGCTGCGTTGATTTCAAAGGTAAGTGAGTGCGTTTTGGTGGAGTGGACAACTTCTATATATAGAGGACTGAACCTCCTTTTAGGTTGACTTGAGGACAGTTTGTAGGCCGACTTCTTGTGCTTGCTTCGGATGGCTTCTTTGGTGGTGTAACATGCTTGAAGGAGCTTCTTTGATGGTGCCTTTGCATAGGAAAAGAGCAAGGAAGTTAGGGAGGGACGAAATTTCTGAGGTTGATATTCTCTACAACTCACATGTGCGAGTTTTTGCAGGAGGAACTAGGATTTCCTCATGTTGGTTTTGCAGAGATCTCTTGGGAGGGTTGGTTGGCTTATCTTTGGGTTGGTTGGTCTTGGGTCAAAGTCTTGGAAGTCTGCATTGCACTGATTCATAAGGAAGAGTTTCTGGGTTTTCCCCTTGTGGGGTTTTCCCTGGCTTGGAGCCTATCTCTGGTGTTCTTTTGTGTGCATTGTGATATTCTTGATGGCATTTGTCTTGATGATAATCTGAACAACATAATAATGAAGAAGCACTAATCTAACATCACAAGAAAATGTCAAGTTTAATGAGAAATCTTTTAAGAAACCCTAACTTTTTTGCTGCCCTAGATTTCTCAACATAGGGTTCATTATAAAACCCTAGCCTTTTGATGCTTAGGGTATACTAATGATGAAACTCTAATCTTCTTAAGGATAAAGTTTAGATATATTGTTGAATCCTACTCTTAATGTTTAGGAATATTATGGTAAAACCCTAGCTGTTTAGGGTTTGTTGTTGATGTCTAGAAACCCTAGTTTTTCTTAGGGTTTGGTATATTAGGGATTATGACTAAACCCTTGTAATAGTCAATATAAAATCCTAGAAATGGATCTCTAGGTATATGTGCTTCTGTATAATTGAAACCCTAGCTTGGTCAAAATTGTTACATATCTAAATTTTGGAGTTTGATGTTTGTATCTAGGGTTTACGATAAAACCCTAGTATGAGACTGATATAAGTCTCTAGGAAATAATAACGGAACCCTAGAGATGAAATGCTGGTATGCTAACTTGATTGTTGATATTCATGTTTTAGTTTTTGAAATCTAGGGTTTGTAACAAAATTGATATTCTAGGGCATGATAATAAAACTCTAGAAGTATATTGTTTTTGATTATTGATATAATTTAGCTTTGATGATAAAATCTAGGGTTTGTGACGAACCTCTAGTAAACGTTGTTTCATGAAGTCTAATGGATGAAACTCTTGATTGATTATAAAACCTAACTAGGTTTAGGTCTTGAATGTTTAAAATCTGATTTATTAGAATGACATATTGATAAAGTAGACTTCATGCTTTTGTACGTACATATTTTTTGATTGTACTTGTTGTTAAGTTTTACAGGTACATAGTCTTAAAGATGATGAAGATGCTTACCTCATATTTTATGATAATTTGATAACAATGTGAAGCATGATGGTAAGAGGGAGCTGTGAGAACTTCAATGACATGACCATGTTACCATGTGAAGGAATGATGAAGTTTTGGAAGGTCTAAATTCTCCGATGAATTGTTGATGCAAAAAGGAAGAGCTTGTATGAATAAGATAGTTGATGAACTTGTCCTCTAATTACTTGGATAAAGGAAAGTGTATGTCTCCCTAGTTGAGAGGGAGCTTGAAGAGAAGTGAATGACCTGATGAAAAGGCCATGAGGATGTTTGAAATCAAAGAATAGTTGAAGCAATACTGATGGTTATTTGTGATTGATAAAGTTGTGAACAAAACTTGGATATTTTTGGAAGAAAGTGCTAAGGCTGAGTTTGGTGCTGCTGAAAAGTTGAAGAAGTAAAACTTTCAAGTAGACGTGTTTGATATGATGATGATCTAATGATTAAGAACCCCAGAGGTTTTTGTTAAACATGTATAGTGAAAATTTATTACTAATTGGTGTTGTATTTGTGCATATCTCTCCATAAGAAGGTTGAATGTTTGAAGCATGCTTGGATTGGTGGATATATCTGGTTTAGTTGATAAGGAGAGATGGAGCATCTTAGGGCAACAAGATGGTTGGGAGGACATCTGGCTGACTTGTGATGATGTCTAGATCCCGAAGTAGGGAGGGTGGCGTTGGCCTGAGAACTCTGACCTTTGATACACACCTAGATCCCTAGGTTGGTGTTAAGAGTAGAAGCTTGATGGTACCTATAGAGGCTGAACTTTGAAGCTTGGAACACACCTTAGTCCCACCTGATTAGAGTACCTTGGTCAGGTATCTAATCTATAGCAGTGCGTGTGCTATGACTCTTCATAGTATATCATTTTGAGATTTTCCATGTACCTATGTATATATGTAATTATGAATACCTCTTTGGTTAAAAGGGAGTCTTGAAGAATGTAACTAGTGTCGGGCTTCATAATTGTATTTGAGTCATAATCAAGAAAAATAAATTTTATTGTAAAAGAAATTGACTTATTAAAGCATGGGTTTCATGCTTGGGTCAATGATTAATAGGTCAAAGCATCCATTGTAGGCTTCTAGGATTTATGTCTTGAGTCTTAGTCTTTGTCATCATGTAACAAACCCTTTTTGGGCTTTATCTATCAAGAAATAAATTTATTTTGATGTAAATTAGGTCATTTAGCCCTCCTCCACCAAGTCGGCGTCAAAGAAGGACAAGTCAGCCTCATCAAGGGAATTTGAACTCACAGATTCACTTTATATTGGAAGCTATTCGACCTCATTTGAAGGACCAATCAAGAAGTTCGATCTGCAGTAGCTGGAGGCAGAAAAGAAGGAGAAAACCCTAGCGTAGGAGAAGGAGACATTTGTCAAGCAAGAAGAAGCTGTTTTTCTCTCTCTTTGACTCACACATACGAAATTCTGAAGCTGCTGGGAAGGCTGAAATTTCAGATCTGCAGTAGGGCTGAAATTCTGAAGCTGGGGGCCGAAATTTTGACTTGAAGCTGAATTGAAGCAGCGTTGTCTTTTGTGTTTGGTTCATCATCATGGAAGGTTGACTTGGTGGAGGAGGATGTTTTTTTGGTCTGGTCTAGGGTCTTGGATTGTCTCAAGTTTGATTTGAATCTGCCAGTGGAAGAGTTTGACTTGGTTTTCCCGTATAGAGGGGTTTTAGCCCCCGGCTGAGTGCCTATATCTGGTGTCATTGATCTTCATGTTTTGATTTGATGATTGCTTGATGAAAAGAAGATAAAAAGAACATAAAGAAAGTTAATAAGACTACAAGAATATCACAAGTAGAATCTTTCTGCCTTTTTGATTTTCTAACAAAGAGTAGGGGACATTGATTGAGGTGACAGTGGGTCCTCATCCTGTTGTTTCCTTTTGGTCTAGTAGTAGTCCCTTTGGAACCCCTCCTAGGACCCCTGCTAAATTGAGTGGTAACAGGTCCCACCCACAGAATGCCACTAGGACTGAAACTTGAGCTTTGCTGTGGACCAACAAAGCAGGCTGAGAAAGTCCCAAGGGTAGAGATGGAATGTGATTGGTTATAGCATCACTGCCAGTAGTTAAACTGGCAATATATTTTTAGAAGGAAAGAATTCCAAGCTATGCAAGATTGCTGACACAGACCTGCTTCATTCCACAATTAATTAGCACTAACTTTGACTGTGCAGTGTTTTAGTTAATCATTTTGTTCTTTCAAAGGTATTGATGGCAATTTAGTATATTGGTCTCTTTTGGTTAAGATACACAAGAAGCATAACTCTAGGTATTATCTTTATACTTGGCTAAATTAAGATTATTGTTGACAGAGGGTAGCAAATGAATCACCTGAAGATGCTGATAAAATAATCAAGGATGGCCAAACTTTGCATGTTAAGACAGATCTATCAAAAGCGGATTATCATTACTCTGAGGTGTGTTGCATATTCCAATATTTAGGGGGATTGTATTAGGTTTCAGGACTGCATGTGACTCATTTGGGTTGTCAGAGATTTTGCCTTTCATTGAAGTTTATATCTTTATTCTTGATATATCTTCCATTTTAATTTATAGAGGATAGCAGGCCAATCAGGGGAAGATACCAATATGAAAGTGATGTCACAAAACTGCGACAGTACCATGGAGGTATGCTGCCAACTTGATAGTTCATCTTGCAACATTAATGCCAGCATTCATGTCTAGCTTCCTCAATGAAGACAGAACACCAAGCACTTTGTCGGATTTCATGAGCTTTAAGATGATATTTATTTATAAATGAGAGTTTTCCACTTTTAGCATGATTATAGTTTGTTATTTGTTGGAATAGCGTCTTGACTAAAGTAATACATAAATGCACAGGAAGATGCAGATGAAAGTTTTGAGGCTATGGGAGGCTCCTCTCAAGAATGTGTCGATACTTACAAGGTACACCTTGGACACAATGGTCTGACAATGTATTATGAGTTTTTTCTTTCAGAAAATCTGAAATTGTCTTGTCAAATTTAAATTGCAGGCCAAATTGGACATTTCTGCGAAAGCACCTGAATGTTTGATAGAAACCTTTGAATTGTGTGAATCTTCATCTTTTAAAGTGACAAATTCTGTTTCTGAGAAAGGAAATGATCCTGAGCAACAACACAGAGTTTCAAATGAGATTGTGAATAGAGCTGTGGAAAGTCCTGTCATATTTTCTAGTAAAAGAGAAGTTATAAAAGATTCAGAATGTTTTCCTTCAGAAACGGATAACGTTGATGTTTGTAAGGAGGATCTCGGAAGCATTGTCAATGATAAAGAATCTTCTTTTCACCCCTCAAGACAGAGTAAAGAAGATGACAACCTGTGTCAGGTCCCTCCATTGCAGTCTTTGTTATGTGCTGATAGATTGAAGCCTGAAGAAAGTGAAGTTCACTTAAACAATACAGAGAGATTACTGCCTACACCCAGCATTGCAACTTTGCCCATCAAGGTGAAGGTTGAGAATGTTGAGTATGACAGAGAAACTCCACTTATACCTCTAAGGGACAATTGTCCCAACGTTTCTTTACAGACACTAAAGGTTAAGAGTGAAGCATTGGAAGACTGTGAAAGTGATGAGCTAGACCATATTTCACTTCAGTCGAGGCAGAAAATCTGTAAAACAATGATTTCTGACATGGATGTTGACATGGAAGTACCCAAGATAGACATTTTGAAAGGAGAATGTGATTCTGTGGTAGCCCAGAAGCCCAGAGAAAGAAATTTTTCCATCAAGCGAAATAAAAAAAAAACAAAAATGTGAGATTTCCTCTCTCTCTCTCTCTGACTCTTTCCATTCTGCTCTCTCTCTCTCTTTCTCCCCATCTTTCTACCTTGTTTCTGTTTGCTTCCATTCTGTCCCCCAAAAGATTGCAATTGGTTCTAAGCTAACTAAAGGACACTATCCACTCAGATGTTCTGTTGAAACTGCCCTTGAGGAAGATGCCCCAGGACTTTTACAGGTATAAGCTTTAAAGACTATGGATAATGGCATTTTGATGATACATGTTTGCTATGAATGGTCAAATTTCTGAAGTAATGCACAGAGTGCTGGTTGATCGTAACAGGTATTACGCGAAAAAGGTTTTATTGATGAAATTAAACTTTATGGTGACTCGGTGAATGGAGATTTGTTAGGGCTGGCTGCTGAAGAAGATAACTTTGAAGAACTTGAAAATGTCATTGAGAAGGTAAGTTTATTGGATTATTAATAATGTTGTGATGCTTATAGTGTTGGCAAAGTTGAAAGTTGTCAGAGCATGGCTACAATCCAGATCCATGTATGAAACAACATTTGCTGCATTCTGGTTTTGACTTTTGTTGTTTGTGTATATTGATATGAGTTGTGAGCTTATTTTAACTCTCTTCTCAGTCAAAAGATTTCAGGAGGCCTGCAGTGATGGAAATGCTTCATTTGTTCTCTTCTGAGACTAACATTACCCAAAAACTATTTTGTTCAATTTTGTTTTCTCTGCCTGGCATTGGGGACTGTTCTATTTTTTCTAGCCTTAATATGAACCCAATAAGAATGATTTGTGCTGCCTTCACTAATATTGGATGAGATATATTGGCGATTCTATGGACTGTTTTTCAGCTATGGGGACGGCCTTCTGGTTTGGTTAAGATGGGTCGCATGCGACAGATAGGGGCCAACAAGCCTACATATTGCTTGGCTTGTCTTCTTTCGTTGATTGAACAGGTACATGTAGTTCATCTAATGAGTAGTTTCTTTTGAATGTGGAATTACAATTATAGTTTATTTGATCTGTCAGGCATATGCCATTCCTGTTATCTGCAATCAACTTAAGTTTGTTTGTTAAATTTCCAGACCCGATCTTTACAGCTGCGTAAGTGGCCTGTTGAATGGGGTTGGTGTCGACAGCTGCAGTCATTCATATTTGTATTTGAGAGACATAATAGGTGATCTCATTTATTATTGGATATCATTTACCTTGCAACACTGTTTTGTCTATTATTTGATGTTGGCATTTTAAACTTTTCAGTCATATCTCTATGGTGCAGAATAGTCTTGGAACGTCCAGAATATGGTTATGCCACATACTTCTTTGAGCTGGTGCAAGCTCTGCCAATCAAGTGGCAGGTGGGACGATTGGTCACTGTGATGAGTGTTGCCATCTGTAGCAGAACTGCTCTTCTTGAAAACAAGCCTCTGGAAGTAAGACATCTGCCATGTCCTCAATATTTAGACTTGTCATCCTCTTGCAACTTGTCAGTAGTTTGTTTGCTTTGTGATATCATACGTCTTTAAGTGTCATGTTAACGTATTCTTAATTTAATCAATTGTCTATGTAGTTGCAGGTTGTTGCTTCAAATTTCTTTTGGTAGATTTTTGGATATTAATTCAAACTTTTTTCTCATTGAGCAGATATTTTGATTGTTTTGTTTCTTTTTAATCATCTTCATAACTTCACTCGTTAATTGGGAACTGATTTAAATCATATAATTTAAATGCCTAATGTTTTTGAAGTTGGGAATAGTTTCTTGAGGAATGTATTGCCACAGTTTATTATCATTCTGCTGTTCTTGGGGAAGAATAGTTGGGAATAGTTTCTTGAGGAATGTAATGTCACAGTTTACTATCCTTCTGATGTTCTTGGACGAGAATAGTGCTGGAAATTGGAATTAAAATGTTAAATCGACTTTACGTAGGATTACAAGTCGAAATATCCTGGTCATGAAGAGGGTCATTATAGCAGCCTATTTTTCCTGAAGTCTGCCTTACTGAAATGCCTTTGATGATGAGTGCATGCTTTTTCAAACAATGGATGATTGTTCTATCTCATAATTTGTTTCATAACAAAAATTCTGACATGGCACTAGGGTGCTTGTGGAGTTAAACAGTTTAATGAATTTAAAGTGTAGGTTCTTGAAAAATCATTTCCCATAAAGTGAGAAACAAAAAAGGTATCTTCCACTCCTGTGAAATTGAGATTCCATTGAAAATCTTGAGAATGGTGTAGTGTTGGTACTAAGTATTCTGGATTAAGGATGATATGCATGCCAGGTCGGAGAGGAGGTTCTTTGGCACATATCCTATCAAGCTGTCTGGACTTTGCAACACACATGAAAGGCCAAATGTGCGAGACAACTTCTGTTTGAGCTTCAACTTTGACTTCAGTCTTTGACAAGCGGCTTCATCTTGCAGAAATATGGCAGAGGAAGAGATTGACTTGCTGATGAATCCTTGTTTGATCACTCACTAAACCATTTTCCTGAAGAATTGTCAGTTGAGGTCCTTGAGTGAGCTGGCCTTTTGTTATCTGTTTTATCAGTGCTTTGAGACTGGTATTGATTTCTTTTGGCCACTATAGGGCATTAATAAATCCTTCTCATCTTTCTATTTATTGTCAAAGCGAGATTACTAGAGATAAATGGAGGAACTACCAATAGGGCTTGGTTGGTTAGTAAAGCACACGTGTTTCTACTTTCCTTAACAAGGTTCAAACTTCAAACCCCCCTAGAGACATGTTCACCCTTTGTGGGTTGTCTTGCAGAAGCCTGCTGTTTTATATGGTTGGGGCCATGTGCAAGTCCTAGGTGAATTTGGCCGAATATATACCACCAGTTATGGCATATTAGATGAATGATAGCTTTGATAAGTTGCAAGAAATGTCTGCTTCATTGCAATATCCCGTGTTGGAATGTGCTGCTCGCACGTGTTGATGGCAACATCTACCAAAGAAAAGGGAGGAAATCCCCTCATTTAAAAAGGGATAGCAATATATCAACAATTACCATAATGAAACCATAAAGACCACCAGAGTTATGTGTGTATCAGAAACATTTGCAATGATGCATTAAAAAGGTTATGAATTTTTAGGATTAAAGTGTTGGCTTGTTGGGGCCTGACCCAGGCTCGGAGATGATTTAGCCAAACAAATCCTGGTACTACTGGCCCTATTGGCAACAGTGCGCGGAGTGCGGACTGAGGTCTCATCCGAAGTAGTATGGAAGGGTGCTAGAACCAGGTTTCTGCACCCTGGGGATGTCTGATGGGTTCCAAGTGGTCCGCGATTTGACCCTGCGTGCACCTCGCTACGCACACTGATCAGTACTTTGCCGCTTGGGATGCTGCCTTCGCGCAACCCTATTCGGGGTCTGAACAATGTTATTACGCAAATCCTTACTAGCAACCCGATATTAATTGATTAACTTAGCTTATCTGTATACTTTCAGTTATACTTAACATTATTCACCATTCATACAAATGCGCACAGTAAATAAACAATATAAGTGCAAATGATATCAAACAGGGAATAACACAAGAACAGATACACGAAATTCAAATAAAACTTCTTTTTATTATTCTTCTTCCTTGCTTACAAACTCGACTCCGCACTGCGCACTCAGCTGCAGGGGTCCGTGCACTCAGCTGCGGACTCTACTAGGCCTTTGCGCACTCAGCTGCAGAGCCTCTTCCTACTACTATGACCCAAGATACTTAGACTCTTGCTCTGCTCTCTATCTTATTCTATTCATCGGATTCCATTGATTCCTTCGTTACTTTACAACTTAGAGCCTCGCTCTATTTATACATTCCCATGGTCCGCGGACCATGGGTAGGCCGACACTACATTCAAAACCTAGGGCGGACAACCCTATGACTCTAACATACAATTCACGCCCGCAATTCGCAGAGCTTTACAATAATATTACTCAAAACTTGGGCTTTGAGCCCCAAAACATGTTGTGGGGGGATTCCATGCCCAATAGGCCCCCAACACAAACATCGTGACTCGCCCTCAAGTCACTCTGTCGGCGCCGAGTCCCTCCAGCTCGTCCCGAATGGTCTTGATGTCTGTAGCGCACTAAGCTGCTGCTTGCTGAACCTGCTGCATTCTCTCTTCTGAGACTTCTGTTTCCGGCGTGCTGCCTTGTATCTGTGCATGCATCCCCTGAATCTACGGGATTTTTCCTTCAATATCTGCCGTGATTGTGAAGGCTTCGTCAATTCATGGTTGGACGCGTGCTTTGAGGACTGCTTCCTTGTGGTGCGCCACGTCCACCTACTCCTTTAATGCCTTGGCTTGCTGCATCCTCGCAAGCCATTTAGTAAGGACTACTACTGTCTGCGCAGTCCCTCTGATGCTGTCGTACTGTTGTTGTAGTTCGCGTGCCTCTGTCTCTAGCCGTTGGATGTTGGGGTTCTCCTGCAACGTCGTGAGGACCTTAAGCACCTGTTCCAACATGTTGGTACAGTCGCGCACTGCACCTCCAATCTCTTCCAACCTTACTGCAATAGCGCTGACGCGCTATTCATTGATTTTCGGGGGAGTGGAATGCTACGCCTTCAACCGCAGCTCGGCGATCTGGAGATTCAGCTCCAATTGCACCCTTGTCTCTTCTCTCGTGTCACGGACTTCACTAGCAAAACTGTGGATTCACACTTCTACCGGTAGATCTGTTGCGATGGCTAGCTCCGGGACGCGTCAGCAAGCGTTGTCTACCGTATTCACCAACTGTTGATTCTGCGACACCAACTCGTCGCGCTGCAAGCTGAGTTGTTCTATGTTAATTTTCTGCTCACTGAGAACTTGGATTGCGTGGCTCTCCCTGGCCCGCAGCTTTGTCGTTATCCTGTCTTGTAACTGATATAGCGTTTCCCGGGGAAGGGCAGCTAGGTTAAGGCCAATGTCTTTCATCATGTTAAGCAACATCCGATCCATTGCATTTGGCGACACTAGAGCTCCCTCTGGCAACACTATTGTGTTTGCCATCCTTGCGCGCAACATCTGTTCTGCTGCTGAAGTGCCCGCTGCGACGTGGGTAGACAGGGTGCCTTCCTGAGGGGGCCGCACCTGTAACTCCTGTAGCTGCGCCCTGAGGGCCCCCAACACAGTTTGGTGCTCCGTCGTAAACTCTTGAAGCACTTCACTGGTGACGTTGCATACCGTCTTGCTGATGTCATGGAGATCACCTTTGGTTAAGGTGATCGGGTCAATGGCCAGCTTTGAAGCCTTAACCTTCTTTCTTGGACCCGATCTCTCTGCGATGCGCGACCGTTTGAGCTGTGTGGACGCGGTCCCTGGGTCCGCGCTCCCTTTTGCTATTTCTGTGTCCTCTGCCTCCTGCCCTGAGGACGTTGCTTGGTCCTTCTTTACCTGTACCGTTGCTGCCTCCGCTGCCGGTGCTGCTGCTTTTGCGACCTTCTTCTGCTCCACGGCTTCTTGTGTCGCTTCGCGCACTGCCCTTAACTCAGCTGCCAATTTTTCGTTTCGCCTTCTCACGGCTACTTGGGTGACGCGTAGCTTGGCATCATCCTTCTTTTTCTGTGCTGCCGCTTTCTCTAGTTCCGCCAAATCTGGGGCGCGCCACTCGGGAGGCCATGTCTCTAATACAATGAAGATTGCATCGTCAGTGGCTACAAATGGTAGCTTTGTCCACTGCTTTGCCGGGTCCTTTCGCGCCCTGATATAAATGTTGTGCATATCTGCCTTGAAGTCTGCAAAACTCTACAGACTATTGTGCACCATAGGTGACAGGCGCGGCCTCTTGTTGATCCACATTCGGATGCTCGCCTCCATGAGCACCCAAATTTTTTTTGTATCGCTTCCTTGGTGGCCCAGAGTGAAGCGTACTTCGTGACCTCTGGTAAGTCTCGGTCAATGTTGGGGAACTGACTATTCTCTGATAGTTCTCCTGCAACCAATTGTAACGAATAAAATATATAAATAATATAAATATAATGTAAAAGATAATAATCATAAATAGTAATTAGTTATGCTAGTAATTAGGTTGAAGAGGCATGTCTAATACGACATGACTCTTCATGTTCATGAAGAGACACTTGCTTGATATATAAGCAAGCCTCTAGTTCTCATTTGTAAATCATTCATTCTTATTCATTTTATTTAATATAATATTTATATCCTAAATGGATATCTTGACATTCCAAATCTTTTGGAGTAATTGATTTATAGAAGGAACATTGTTCGCTTCATTTGGGATCAGAGCCACGTTTGGCTGATCACCAGGCCTTTGGCTATCGAAATTTGTCAACCTTGTTGCCGTATAATTGAAGCATTTTTGCTTAGAATTTGGGAGTTTCTCCTTTTCTTCGTTTTTCTAGGCCTAAAAAAGAAGAAAAAAAAGTGAAAGAAAAAAACAAAACGGATACAAAATCTCATACCAAGTATATTTAAATTTTTTTACGTGGAGAAGCCCGTGGTTTTAAAAACAACCCATGGTGATTGCCCATGGTATTTTAAAAAGTTAAGGAAAAAAAACAAAAGGAATACATTTTACTTTTTACGTGGAGAACATTTTAACAGAGGTTTTAAAAACAACCCATGGTAATAGCCCATGGTATTTTAAAAGTTAAAGAAAAAACAAGGATACAAAAGCTCTTACGTGAAAGGTAAATATTACTTTTTACAGGAGGTTTTAAAAACAACCCATGGTAATAGCCCATGGTATCTAAATAATTTTAATCGTTCAAATCTAAAGATTGTGATCTAAATACTTTTAATCGTTCAAATCTAAAGATTGTGACCGTACCAAGAGTCACGTCTCATCCAAATTTTATGAGAAAAATATTATTATAATTATAAAAAAGAGATACTATATAAGCCTTAGATAGTTACATATAAAAGGAAAGTGGGTCTCAAAAAAAATATATAAATTTTGTATAATTATAATTTTATAATATATATAAATTAAAATTATATAATATATATAATTTATAATTATATATATAAAAAAATTATTATTAAAAGAGTGAACAGAAGAAGAAGAAGAAGAAGAAGAAGAGAATATTTGAAATATATATATCTATATATATATATATATTAGATTTTTATAAGAGAGAAGTGGAAATATATTTTATAGATTAAAAAAAAAGAGGAGAGAGAATATAGCATATACAAAAAATAGAAAAAAAAAGTTGTTGAATAAAAAGGAAGATAAAAGAAGTGAAAAGAATTGGAATCTCTAAGAAATGAACAAAAACAATTCCAAAGAGATGTAAAACAAGAAATCACAATACTTAAGCAACAATATGCTGGACTGATATGCATTACAAAGAAATAAGGGAAAAGGACGAAGAAAATTCTCGTCTCAAGGACCACATTGAAAAATTACTTGCGCAAGAAACCATAATCAAACTCTGCTAAATCAAACTAAGAAACTTAAGGAGGATAAGAAAGCATTAAAAGATAAGTTGGAACAAGTCACTCAAGAAGAAGTATCCAAATCTCCAGTCACAACAATTCAAGTTGAAAATAAGGGAACGAATACCGATCCAGTGAATATGACAACTCAAGAAGACAAGTCAGTTGAAGAAACGACACACGTAGATGTTTCAGTTCAGACAATGGACATCCCAAGTAAATGTTCCATAACCAATTCAACAACATCTTCGCCAGAAGAAAATCTAAAAACTTTATATCGACATCTGAATCATGAGAATAGACAAATCAACCAAGCTGTGTATCAGGACCATTCAAACTGTAGACAACAAATTAATGTTTCAGAGAATAATGACGTAACATCAATTCCATCTTATGCTGACAAGTCGTTACAAAATTTTAGTGATCAGAATGCTATACAAAAGATTAATCTGGGATGGTCTGATCCCTTCTCAGTGCGACAATTTTGTTTGTCACTAAGAAGATCATATCAACTTGTATCGACGAGGATGACTATCCCGAGAGAGAAAGACGTTCGAAGCCGAAAAAGAGATCAAGCCTTTTTCATCGACAAGCTTTGAGGACAAAGCTTTTTGAGGAAGAAGGCAATGTAACGAATAAAATATATAAATAATATAAATATAATGTAAAAGATAATAATCATAAATAATAATTAGTTAAGCTAGTAATTAGGTTGAAGAGGCATGTCTAATAGGACATGACTCTTCATGAAGAGACACTTGCTTGATATATAAGCAAGCCTCTAGTTCTATTTGTAAATCATTCATTCTTATTCATTTTATTTAATATAATATTTATATCCTAAATGGATATCTTGACATTCCAAGTCTTTTGGAGTAATTGATTTATAGAAGGAACATTGTTCGCTTCACCAACAAGATGGATAAAAACAACCACGCGTAGTGGAAGGTCTTACCCTGCTCCTAGGCTTTGCGACAGTTGATCAAAACCTCCTCGCAGAGGAATTCGACCCAGTTGAACTGGACTCCCTACGCGCACTGCTCGGCCAACGCGACCACTGGTGCAGGTACCTCATCGGTGCGACATTTTCTCATCACTTTACCGGCCAGGAGTTGAGTTGCTACGCGCACCCCCTTGTCCTTGATGCTGGAGATGGTGTAGTCCCTCTTCTTTTTCTCCAGCTTATATTTCGCTTTCATGGCTTCTGCAAGAGCCAAATCGCTACTTTTCCCGACTATAGTCGCAGGGTCCTTTCCTTTACAGGGAAGCCGAGAAATATGATGGATGAGGTCTGCTGTGATGGTAATAGGCTCCTCCAGCCATATATACCCATCATGCAACAGGCAGAGCAACTGCTTGATGACGAAAATGGTGATGGGCGCGCGGTGGAAATGTGGAATCCATAACAAGTGCAACAACCTGACCTTTTCCACACTGCGCAGCCATTTTCACTGCTCTAGCGTTATCACGGCCCCCTCGATGTTTTGCTTCATCAGATTCACCGTCTCTAGGTGTGGGAACTTTTCGCTGTCAGCGAGGTCCCAGTCTTCAAATTTCATGGTGGGCACGCGGCCTAGGTGCGTGCCCTCAAATATAATGCCATCGGGGAGGAGCGGGGTTTGGAGTGAACTCTTCGTTGCATCCAGATCCTTTGGTACTTTGGTCTTCCCTTTCCGTGGAGGGACATACGCGGGCCGTTTTGCTGCAGAGTGCAACGGTTGGATATCCTCCTCCACGTCTTCTTCTTCTTCTGCGGCGGCGATCAGGGCTTGCAAGTCTTCTTCTTCCTCATCTGTTTCAATTGTGACTGCCTTCCCCTTTTCTTCCATTGATAATTTGTTGTGCCGCGGATTCCTCGGGGACATGCGTATTGGACCCATTGCCTGTTTATCCTTCTTCGGCCGCGGTGTCCGCGGTGATTTTGGGATTTCTTTGACCACCCTGGCCTGCTGCTGCTTCGATTCTCCTGCTTCATTCTATCCCGTTCCTTAGTTCCCGACTTCCTCACTATTCGTCTCACCCATCCTAGTGGCCACTCAATCGCTCGACTCTCAACTAACATCCTTAGTGTCATCATCTCTACACTGTGTTCTCGCGAACTTAGGGGCTCAATTATCGCTCGACTCTCAACACTCTGTGCTCTGCTCAAACGCTCAATTCTCAAATGGCCAAGTGTTGTTCGCTGGCTAGCCATGTGAGTTTTATAGCGCCTTTTGAATTCAAATTCGACCGTTCCCCCCAATTCTGGGCCATTAATGCTTTCTTGGTGGCAGATTTTCCCAAATCTTGCCCATAACTTGCGTCTTAAATGCCCGCCGCTCCCTCCATTTGTCCTCAAATTGGACATCCTGTCATGAATAGTGACACCAATAGTCACGTCACAGCCAACCCGCGTGGCAGTGCAGCCATCCATGCGCGGTCGTGAACCCTGTGACGTCCTGCTCCTACGGGCATATCTCATATCGCGCAGTCCCCAGGCATAATATTTTATAGTCCTACGCTCCCTTTCAACTACCTGGAGTGCTAAGACTGTCCTTCCTACGGCTAGTCAAGTGGGCGCACCACCCGTGTCGTGCTTCATCTCGTCCTCCACCATGGTTCGCGGAGAATCCCCATCTTCCATTGTAGTGATTGGCATCGCGCACTCTACTATTTGCACTGCGCTGCCCTGGTCACTACGTTTGGCGAGATGCGGTCTCAACGACGACAACAAACTAACCAATTCACGACGATAGCTTTCCAATTTGTCAGTATGACTGTACGCATCTTGCCTTGCCATCCTCGGTTTTTCGACGAGAAATGCTTCCCTTATTTCGTTTTCCATCTTCTTGAACTCTGCGTCTACTAAAGCGCTTTTCTCCCTTAGCCGTACTTGACCTTTTTCAAGTTTGCGAAGTCTAAAGTTTCCCCATCGGCTTTCTTCCTCAAGTCTTATATGTTCTGTTTCGCGCAACTGTGTGATTTCTTCGTTCTGGTCTGCGCAGACCATCATATCTACGGGTGCTGTTATGCGCGGACTTGTCGTTGCATGCTCCACAGGGACTACAACGCCTGCTTGATACTTCAGATTCGGAAACGCTTGCGCAGTTATAGTTTTGCACATGGTCCTATAAGCCCATACAACCGTTGGTATGTGCAGGTCCTAGTTGGTGCATCTCACATGGTGGACCCTGTTCAACACTTCGCACACCTTGTCAAAGGCTTCCCCGTGTATGATTTTTGGCACGCTAGGTTTTATCATGCTTCGTCGTTCGCGCACTTGTCTTGCATGCTTTTGCTTGTTGTTCCTGTTTCCTATCGTGATAACAGTGTGTGTTTGTGCGGGCTGCGTACCGTACGCCCGTACCCATCTGGAAAGGTGGGCGTGCAAGCTGTTTCACCCTTCATAACCAGCTCTCATCTATAGCTGAGGTTTTCCAAATCGTATAAGCATCCCCTCCTGCATTCGCGCCAGCTCTCAATACTTCTCTTATGCGTACCCCACCACCTTGCGGTGTCGCGTGCAGTGCCCATTTTAGAGCATCGAACCGCTACTGTTTTGGCACTACGCTTTCAAATTTGTTTAGGAATTCATCCACAGCTGTCAACCTGTCATAGGCAAATCCCTTACCTCTGTTGTCACGCAGCGCAGTGATCTTACCATCATGTTGCAATTGAGCGTGGTTACCTCGTGTAACCGGTTCTGCCATCGTTCTATTTCCTCATTCGAATTTGATGTGCAGGAGCTTTCGCGCTCCCACGAAATCCGGCCATCCGCTGTAGGATTCACCCAATCCTATTCCCGAGCGGTTATCTTGTAGATACAGTCTAGCTTGTCGTCGCGCACTGGCTCTGTGTAGCGCGCTCCTTCCGCAGGGTCTAAAGGCACCACTATGCGTAGTGATTTTTTCTCAAAAATCATTTTGCGCTTCTTTAGATTTATTACTCCGTTCATATCAATGGCCAGTCTATTCCCAGTAGTGCGAGATAGGGATTGTTGTCATTGACAGTCTCTATCACCTCGAAATCTGCAAGCGCGCTCGCACCTTCAATGTCTACTTTTATACCCTGCAATCTTCCCATCGATAGGATCTTTTGCTGGTTCACCATCCATAATTAAATAGGGGCCATTGCAATGCGGGCCTACCCATGTGCTCCCATGTTTTTTTTGGCAGCACATTCGCGTCCGATCCTAGATCCAGAATTACTTGATCCATTTCATACTCCCTGATTTGCGCAGTCAATCTCATTTCCCTTCCTGTTCATGATGTGTGCTTTCTGAGCTTCCGGACTACGCGTGGTTCTCCTGACCCAGCGCACCTAGTGATAAGTTCTTGCTACCCTTTCATAACTTTTCTGTCACGCAACAGTTTTATGCATGTCTCCAGAAAGGTAGTGATCATTGAAGGATCTGGCTCCGGCACTAGTTGATCCTTACTACCTGAAGTGGAGGCCTCCGTGAAGCTTCTCTTAGCTTCCATGAATGTCTCCTTTGTGCGCTCTAAATCAAATTCAGGTTCTTTTGTAGGAGCCTTGCGAACCCACACACTTTCTTCAGGCTGCCTACCTTTGTCATCTCTTGTCGTGATACCGCTTCTGAGCACGATGTTTACAGTCTGGTTCTCTTCGCGCGGCTCAGACCTCATCATTTGCAAATTCTGAGTCGGGGGAGGTTGGAGTATCTCTTTATCGCGCAGTCTCGCTATCAGTGTAGGGTAGTCCTCCGTCTCATAATCAAACCAAGTACAATATAAACATGATGCTCTCGTCGGATTCGTACAATTGCCAATAGTGCCCTGGCCCTCCGCAATTGTAACAAATTAGTTGTTCGCGACCCCTTCCTGGTCCCATTCCACCTCGACCTCGTCTGCGCCCTTGAAATCCACTACGTGCCATTCCTGCATTTGGGTCGACGGCTCGCGTTTCGGTCTGCTCTTTGTAGGCAAGAGTCTGGTCCATCATTAGTTCGTAACCTCTGTAGGTGTGCTCATCATGGCTTACCGACCTGCAGAAATTACAGAACAATTGCTGGGACATCTGCATATACTTATGCAATAGATGACAATTATCCGTAGCGTGTTTCCTCCTATCTGACAGATCGCACACCATAATGCAGGCGCCGTGCTCGGTCCTGCTTGTGCCTTTGGTCTTAATGGCATTGGCCCTCCTCCCGCCAAGTAGTTCACGAAGACTAGACAATGGTCCTTGTCATGCCCCTGGCCTTTGCATTTTATGCACCATACCTCCTTGCGCACTTCTGGGCGAGTTGTCCTGTCCTGTTTCAAACTCCGCATTTCCAAACACAAATTTTGTAGTTGTGCGTGGATTTGTTGGACTCCCAGGGCAAGATCTTGTATTGGGGTCTCGTGCAGTCTCATTGCAATATCCAAAGCTTCAGCCGGGTGGATAACTTCTGCTGTGATAGCGCCGTCCTTAGATGCGCTGTTAGTGACACTACAAACCATGCGCGGTGCTGCCCATCTGTCAAGGTCATGTTGGCTTCGCGAATCATACTCTTCAGTCTCTGATCTAGATCCCATGGGGTCTTGCCTGGAAGCATCGTGATCTCCTAAACTCGATAATTGATTGAATCTCCGACTTTGGCCTGCTAAATTCCTTGTTCAGCGCGGCCTGGATATTTGCGATCCCTGCGTTTGGATGGTCATTAGAATGCTTAATGTACCATGTCAGTGCGCGATCTTGCAACATGCTCACCAACGTTGCCTTCTTTATATTGTCATCCACGACTCCTTGTGCTTCCCATATGGCTCTTACCACGAACCAAAATTGGTCTGGATCTTCGTTCCCTACTCCTCTAAATATCGACAATTTTATTGCGCTCGCCATATTGAACTGTGGTGGTGGCGGAGGTCATGTGGGCGGGAGATGGAGGTGAAGAAAGTGAGACTAGTGGTGGCGTAGGTGGGGGTGGTAGGCACAAAATTCGTTGCCTTATCAGACTGACTGCGCTCCTCGGAGAAACTTTCGTGAGCTCTTCCTCACTTTCCCGCCGAGGTGAAATCAAGGGGCTATTTTCTATCTCTGCGCTACCTTCGTTTCTATAGATCCTCCCACTTCATGTAGCCCCAAACATCAATTTATTCGCATAACTCGCTTTTCACACAATAGCATCTTAATCCAAGTGTTCAAAGATTTAATGTACTTACCTCGCGGTCCTTTGAGGAAGCGTCGTTCCACCTCACTGTAGCTGACTGTCGTGTCTACTGCGAACTCGGTGATAAACCCCCCTATAATTCGATCGAGCCAATGGTCCACAGCGCACGCGATCTTATCTTCTGATGCTTCTAGTATGCGCACTAATTCTGGAGTCCACACAATTGGTTTGTCGAGCCTACACCTTCCCTAACTGTTTGCTAGCTTCGTGATCCACTCATACAACTTAGAGGGAAAGGATGCAAAGAAAATTTTGAAAATTTCGTGGATTTCCGTATACAAGTAGCGCTCCAACGACTGTTCCTTTGATACTTGCGGATTCCTGTTTTCCTGTGCCGCGAACTCGTGAATCTTTCTGTCCAACCACCCTTCAATTTCTTTCTTCGTTGGATTCCAATGACACTACACCAGACATCCCTTATACAGATCTCGGTCCCGGCAACAGAACCATTTGTTGGCTTGTTGGGGCCTGACCCATGTGCGGAGGTGATTTAGCCAAACAAATCTCGGTACTATTGGCTCTTTCGGCAACAGTCCGCGGAGCACGGACTGAGGTCTTACCTGAAGTAGTATGGGAGGGTGCTAGAACCAGGTTTCCGCACCTTGGGGATGTCTGATGGGTTCCAAGTGGTATGTGGTTTGACCCTGCGCACACGTCGCCACACGCACTTATCAGTACCTTGCCGCCTAGGATGCTGCCTTTGCGCAGCCCTACTCGGGGGTCGAATAGTCTTATTACCCAAATCCTTACTAGCAACCCGATATTAATTGATTAACTTCACTTATCTATATGATTTCAGTTATACTTAACACTATTCACCATTCATACAAATACGCACAGTAAATAAACAATATAATTGCAAATGACATCAAAAAGGTAATATCACAAGAACAGATACATGGAATTCAGATAAAACTTCTCTTTATTATTCTTCTTCCTTGGTTACAAACTTGACTCCGCCCTGCGCATTCAGTTGCAGGGGTCCGTGCACTCAGCTGCGGACTCTATTAGGCCTTTGCGCACTCAACTGCCGAGCCTCTTCCTACTACTACGACCCAAGATACTTAGACTCTTTCTTTATGCTCGCTATCTTATTCTATTCATTAGATTCCATTGATTCCTTCGTTACTTTACAACTTAGAGCGTCGCTCTATTTATACAATCCCATAGTCCGCGGACCATGGGTAGGTTGACACTACATTCAAAACTTAGGGCGGACATCCCTATGACTCTAACATACAATTTGCGCCTGCAATTTGCGGAGCTTTACAATAATATTACTCAAAACTTGGGCTTTGAGCCCCAAAACATGCTGTGGGGGGATTCCATGCCCAACATAAAGCTAATATCGATCCCAACCAATGCTATCAGAAACAGACTAGTTCTGGGGTTGTATAGGTCTGGTTGGATGCTTCAAATTGCTAAAGGCCAGTTTTATACCTAACCAGCGAGTTCTGTATGGAACCATATAGCTTGCAGTGGGGACCACTTAAACCTAAATTAAATAAAATCAATTAAAAAGGGGAAAACACTAAACCTAACCCTAGGCCCCCCCAATTCAATTTAAAGAGCCTCTTTGTTGATGTATTTTGATCTAGACATGGATTGCATTTGGTGCTATTCTGGTTTTATGCACCCTTGCTATATGCATGAGAAACTTTATAAATTTGTTTATGTAATGGTTTGGATTCACATGGATGCATGCACATACGCACACACACATTTCAAAATTTGCATGTTTTATGTTTTTTTAGGTCGACCAGTTTTGTGGTCTGGTTTTGGTCCAATTCTGGTTTCTGGGGTTGATGGGTTCAATGATTTTTCCAGTTCTGATAACATTGATCTCAACCCCCACAAAGGGGAGGGTAATACCTTGATTCTCAAAGTGGGAAGTGAAATAGGTAACATTTCTCACCAAAAAACTTAGGTGTATGGATGATATGCATCAGATTGTGGTGCAAATCAACCAACAATTTGAAGTGAATTTGTATAGGAATAGTAAACACTGAAGCATCTACCATTGTGGTCACCAAGCGACTTTCACGAAAGGATGTTCACTGAAACAAGAGTCTATGGTCAAGGAGGTAGCACCCTCGTATCCAATTGTCTACTATGCTTGTTCTTGTAGGTTTGAACACTAGAAAACTGTGCATGTAAGATCCATATTTTCTAAGACTAGTTCATTTACTAAAATGTAGTGTTCCACAGGGACGTGCCCCCCAAGGTGGGGATGCGCTTCCTCGCTCCCCCATGCTCCCGAGATAGGGAAACTCCTGGGGAAACTTTTCCCCATGTCCCCTTTTTGGGGAAACTCTGAGGGGACTTTTTTCTAGTGACGAAAAGCGCTCCTCGCCGCCCCCCCAATTTTTTTTTCTAATAACAATTAAAAACATAAAAATTAAAAAAATTACAAATTTTAACATAATTGAAAAAATGAAAAATAAAAACTGAAGGATAAATTAAAACTTTAAAACAAATTCACATCTCATTCATTTCTCATTAACCCTACGATTTTACCTTGCCGCTTGAGATTTTCCTACTGTCGTTGCTCAACATTTTCCATCTGCAATTTGTTGTGATTCAAATTTACCATCGACGGGGGCCTAAGACATTTGGAGTTGCGATTTTCATTATGTGACTTGGAGCTGCCGGATTGGAGCTCTGATTTGACTTATCTAGATAAGAGCATAGATCATCTCTAAGAAGATGATACATGAGATCAGTTGAAGACATGCTGCTTCAACTAATTTTCCAATGTGACTCCTTCACTTATCGTTGTGTTGCATTTCGTCATCATCCTGCACCTCACCACACTGCACCATGTTGCACCTATCATCACTATGCTGCATCTCATCATGCTTCATTAATCATGACTGTACCCATCACTGTACTGCATTATGTGCCATCGATGCACCATGTTGCCATCCTGACCTAATGTTGGCTGCACCTCGCTTGCTTGTTGTCCCTAGCATGCTTGTTGTTGCATGCTAGTTGTCCCTTGCATGCTATAGCTGTAACATTGCATGCTTGGTGTATTTGCTGCTAGGTACCTGTTGACAGGGCGAGTTTTCGCTATGCCAACAAGGGGAACTAACCTGATTACAGACCCCAATTAGATCTACTTTTGTTTGGAATGGCTAGTTCCAACGGGTTTTAAAGGATCCCGTAAACTGTTATATGTGTTGAAAGACTGCTTCTTGGAGGAAGACTTTAATTAAATCAACAAAGAGAAACAACTAACCTATAAGTATCAACTCCTATCTACACTAATTTTAACTACTTATGCTAATCCTAGCTATTCTAATCTATCTTGCAGGAGCATAACAAAAGAGATTAAACATCATATATAGATTCCAAGTCCAAATGAATCAATTACTGGTTCATAGATGAACAAGGCTGTATTAAATCTTTATTGCAATCTGATTACTTATACAGGAATACACATTCCTTTCCAAACAAATAACACTTGCAATTGATGTTTAACAGGGTCTCGAATCAACAATCGCTCATGAATTAACCATGGTAACAAACTATATTTGAATAACCAAGACCAGCCACGAACTATTTGTTATCGATATGCACAAAACAAATCACATTTATGTTTATGCCAGCAACAACATCCTGATTCTAAACACATGAAAGGAGAGGCAAATGAATCTGAAAAAAAAAGCTCTTTCTCGACTAAACAATGTTCTTTATTCACAATAAATCAAAAGCTGTTCTGCCCAAAAAAAGTGCTTCTCTCATCTCCGGAGGTAATACATATACAGCTGGAAATGACTCTCAGTCTTCCCTTAACTTTTCACCTCCCCACTCTTTTCAATATACAAATCAAAATATACAGAGATAGAACCGTCGGTGTAACTGTTGACACGTAGAAGGCATATTTGCTGGAGCGCTTCATTTCCCGGGAAAATGAAGAGATGTTGGTTAGAAGAGGATGATTGTGTGTCATCTCTTCATGATGAAACGTGTGACAATTTTACTTTCGGAATACACAGGCAACGCGTGGAAACCTAACCGAGAACGCCCAAGGCTGGATCTTTAAATGGAACGCATCTGCATACATGAACTCTCCGGATCTACTCATGCGTTTTTTACTCTTCGCCTGCAGAGATAATTAACATTAGTTTTATAATTATGAAACATGAAAACATGATCACAAACAAACCTTGCATTCAGCCAGAGTTTCTATTTAATCTTGAAACGCAGAGCAATTATGATTATCAAACCACCAAACTTGCTGTGACATGTGTTTATGTTCCCCATAATATTCATTTTTACTTGAGGATTGCTTTAACAATGCTTCAAAAGCGGACCATTCACTTTACGGGATTTTCCCTTGAAAACCCGGACCGGAGCCTTTTATCGCAATACGTAGGAAAACACGGGAAAACCCGCAGCCGAGCCATAAGGCTGGATTTCAAATAATATATACCTGGTCGTATAATTATTGCTGGGTCCGTTAATCGCATAGCGCCTTATGTTTAAGCTTTGGGCTTTGCTGATTGCAACTTGCGACTGGCCAGACCCGAAATATATATGTGTCGCGGTTCATAATCCTTTCGGATCCGCCACATAAGATTTCCCTTTGAAAACCCCGACCACAACGTATTATCGCAATACACAAGAAAACACGGGAAAACTTGCGGCCAAGCCATAAGGCCGGGCTTGAAATATTATGCACCAGGGCGTATAATTATCGCTGCATCCGCTCATTACCCCTTCGCATATCGCATGGGCTTCACTTTTGTCGACTGCCGATTGCGAGTAGTGATAGGCTGCGGACTGGAAAATATATATGATGCGCTTGATAATATCGGCAGGTCCGCCATATTGCGGAACGCCTTGTGTATGGGCCTCGGGTTCTGCTGATTGCTATTTGCGATTGGGGAGCGGACCGGAAAATATATGTGTTGTGGTTAACGATCCCGGCGGGTTCGGTAGATTGCAGTACGCCCTATATATAGGCCTTGGACCTCGCCGATTGTGATATGCGATGGGGCTCCGGACCTGAAATATAAATGTGTTATGGTTAACAGTGCCGTCGGGTCCGGTGTCTAGTGGTGCGCGTTATGTATTAGTGTTGATTGCAATAAGCGAAAAGGGCAAGTTATGCATGCTTTGCAAAGCGAAAAGACTTATAATGGGAATAAAGATGCGATGTAAGGTTTTGAGGGGTAAAGAGGGGCGATTATATGTGTGGGCGTAGGGCATCATGAACGTTTACGAGGATTTGAAAGAGTCCTGATGAAAGATATGAATGAAGGGCTAGACTAGGTTGTGGATGAATCATGCAACAAAGATTTATTAAAGGGGGGTCTTGACGATTAAGGATTGAAGATTTGACTTGGCACAGAGTTAAAACCCTTGAGATAAAAACAGATCATCCGGAGAAGTGAAAGATCAAACTCATAGGGGGCCCATTCAAGTTTGCTACCAGAGCATGTTTTAATAGGGTGGTGGTTGTGGCCACAATAGTACCATACAATTGTCCTAATGTTAGTTAGCTGTCCCTTGCATGCTGCTCTCCTTCGGAGACAGATGCTCCGGCTGTTTTGACTGTTCCGGTAGTTCTGTTAGTTTCGGTTGTTCTCCACAGTTCCGGTTGTTCCCGACACTAACATTTCCGACAGTGCCGGCTTTTCTGGCATTTCCGGCTTTTCTAGCAGTTTCGGCTTTTTCGGCAGTTCCAACTTTTCCGGAAGTACCGGCTTTTTTGGCAGTACTGGCTTTTCCGGCTTTTTTGGCACTTCCAGCTTTTCCGGCAGTTCCGACGTTTTGGCCTCTGGATCAGGGCAACGTTATTCCTTAGGATCTCTTCTCCTACTATAACCCAAAGACAAGTAGAGAGAGGAAGAGATCCCAAGTGTGTTGAAATGACTTGAAGACCACCTCTATTTATACTAAAACGTTGAGCACATGTGGGGTTTATTTGGTTGTTCGCTGACCTTGATCCATATGTCCAACTGTATTATCTCTGCGATCAGTGCCTTGCACAGCTCTGCTCTGCTCTGCTTTGATCTGCTGAGCTCTGCTGAACCATGAAGAAGAAGAATTGATCGAGAATGTCTCATACCATTCTCTACTGACCTGAAGTCAGCTTCATCTGAAGAGAGTGTGTCACATCACTCTTACTGACCCGAAGTTAGTTTTATTGATCCTAGATCAATATCACAAGAGTGTCTCAAACCACTCATACTGATCCCAGATCAGTTTCATTGATCCTAGATCAATGTCACAAGAGAGTCTCAAACCACTCATGCTGATCCCAGATCAGTGTCACAAGAGAGTGTCTCAAACCACTCATACTGATCCCAGATCAATGTCACAAGAGAGTGTCTCAAACCACTCATATTGATCCCGGATCAATGGAGGTCATCCTAGCATAGGGAGTGCGGTAGATACAGCGATGCGTCCATCGATAGTACTACTATGGTCCCGATCCTCATTTCTCCGCTCATTGATCAGATGAGAGGTACTTCCCATGAGTCCCAGACTGCATGGGTAGGATGCCTTGACAGGAAAACTAATCATCCTGTCCACAGGAGAACGAATCATCCTGTCAGTGGATGCCACGGAGAACTAATCATCCTGGCCCACAGGAGAACTAATCATCCTATTCCATAGTCACCACAGAGAACAAATCATCCTGGCCCACAGGAGAACTAATCATCCTGTTCCATAGTTGCCACGGAACAAATCATCTTGGCCCACAGGAGAACTAATCATCCTATTCCACAGTTGCCACGGGAAAACTAATCATCCCGACCCACAGGAGAACTAATCATCCTATTCCATAGTTGCCACGAGAGAACTAATCATCCCGACCCACAGAAGAACTAATCATCCTCTTCATAGCGCACCACCAGGGGAGGGTGAGTCACCTTGTGGTTGTATGTTGCTCCAGTAAGTACCCCAAGCCCCCCAGAGCTCCCAGAGCTCAATGCATGCAACACGCAGGACCCTTATAAGAAGGTCTCTCCACGACTCCAAGTCGTTCAAGAAAGTCACAAATTTGACCTTTCCCCGGGGCTTTGACAAAATGTCTGCAACCTATACATCAGTCTCAATGCGATAGAGCCTCCTTGTTCATCGACTTACCATATCACAAATAAGGCAGTATCTGATGTCTATCTACTGGAGCAATCATCGAATACGAGATTCCTCAATAATCGAATCCCCCCTCTGGTTGTCATAGAGAATCAAAGTAGTAATCATCATGTGTACAAGCAAATCACTTAAGAGCTTCTGCAACCATGCAGCTTCACACGAGATCATACTCGTAGCTATGTATTCAGTCTCGATGGTGCTTATAGCAACTGACTTCTGCTTCCTGCTCATCCATGATATTGAAGCATAATCCAAAGAGAACCGACACTGAGAAGTGCTCTAGTGATCCTCCACATTGCCTGCCTAGTCATCATTCGAATAATCATGCAGTTTCATATTTCTAGCAGTGTATCTCAATCCATGAGAGATTGTGCCCCCAAAGATATCTCAGAAGATTCTTGTCACCAATCCAGTGAGGCTCAACCAAATATGAGCTCACCATGCTAACTGCAAAACATATGTTCGGACAGAAGTTCACCAAGAACATCAACGCGAATGAGTTTATGAAACTTGGAGGCATTTCCCAAATCTGGTTCGACATCACTACCATATAACTTTTGAAAGTTAAGATCCTCGAGGTAGTCACAAGCTTGCAGTTTATCATTTCACATTTGGAATCCAACTCCCTCTTACTTCTGCAAATGAGAGGGTCTGCACCTGTCAAAAATAGGTCGTCCTCATAAGGTGCTGGTATGAGAGGTCTATCATCCACAACCTTCAGGTAATGGTTTGGATCGGTTTCACTCCTAGTGAATCTCAACTTCATCAGACATCTATCAATCCTCTCATACTACGCTCGGGGTGTTTTGCTTCAAGCCATAGAAGGCCTTCTTCCACATGTATACATGAGATTCCCGATCATGAATCTCAAACTCCTCGGGTTATTCCAAACCTGTGGACCTACTGCATGAGGGGAATGGTCCCTTTATAAGATTTTCCTTTGGTACATCTCAGACATGTACCTTCATGCTCTACTTGAATTCAGACATCCCTATCACCATTTGACTCACATCAGGTAGGGCCCCATAGGTAGACCTCCGGTGTTATAGATGCGATATGTCAATTGACATGATCCCTAATGGACCATCCTGCAACTTGATACAAATTGCCAACCCTGAACCCATGAGAAAAAGCATCTTTGAAAATTATATTTTTTAGCACGTAATTTTCCATCGATGAATGCCACCCTGAAACCTTTGACTTCCATTTCCGAGATGGACACTAGGTTCTTCTTGCGACAAGTACATAAAAGAGATTCTGTAAATGAATCGTGTTACCCTTATTCAATTGAGAGTTAACATTCCCTACACCCTTTCCGGGATAGGTGGCATTGCCTCGAAGTATAATCCCACGATTGTTTCCATCTCTACCAAATTAGAGAGTGCACCCTTCTATCCGATGAAGTGCCTTGAAGCACTACAATCAATAAGCTAGATTCCCAAAGAATCTGAAGGAGAGGGCCAATACAAGATAACGCTTCTTTATCTTATCAAAAACAACATTTGATTCTTCATACCTGGGGTTCCTTGCTTTCTTTGAAGAGTCAGCCATGTCCTTGATGACCTGCGTTACCTGTCATGCCTTTGATCATTGAAGATGTCCCTGGAATGATTGTTATCATCATCAAGTGATGTGTCCCTGCCATTTGGACACTCCTTCGCATAATGGCCGAACTAGTTATCTGCCTTTCCTTCCACCTTGAGATCCGGTCTTCCAATGAAGTGATCTTTAGGTAGGCCATATTCTGCTGCGCCATTCTAATAATATTCTCTGCTTCGACTTTACCCTTGGTGAATTTGAAGAGGGATGAGGAATCCACTGATCCTTTTGTCCTTTCCCAACTGTCTTCGGTGATTGCTCTTTCACTCTTGCTTGGGCATTGTCTTCACCTCAGCTCTGATACCATGTTAATTTTAGGTATGTTATATGCTTAGAGCAATTTATTTCAATTTTCACAGTTGGCTCCATATCTTTTCCAGATTAGCAATCACATCAACATTAAAGTAAACTGCAGATAGAACATAAATGTAAATCGCAGAAGACAAGCCAAGACAAGAGGACACAAGATGTGGCGCTAGCCAGGGACAAACCCCAATGTGGAGAAACACGTGATCAATTCTTCTTATATGTTCTTCAATATTTCAGCAGAGAGAGAGAGATGGTACGTTTACAACAGAAGTCAACACTTTGACTTATCTAGATAAGAGCATAGATCATCTGAAGAAGATGATACATGAGATTAGTTGAAGACATGTTGCTTCAACTAATTTTCCAAGTGACTCCTGCACCTATCGTTGTGCTGCATTTCGTCATCATGCTGCACCTCACCGCGCTGCACCATGCTGCACCCATCATCACTATGCTGCATCTCATCACGCTTCATTAATCATGACTGTACCCATCACTGTACTGCATTATGTGCCATTGCTGCACCATGTTGCCATCCTGACCTATGTGTTGGCTGCACCTTGCTTGCTTGTTGTCCCTTGCTTGCTTGTTGCCCCTAGCATGCTTCTTGTCTTTAGCATGCTTGTTGTTGCATGCTAGTTGTCCCTTGCATGCTAGCTGTAACATTGCATGCTTGGTGTATTTGCTGCTAAGTACCATACAACTGTCCCAATGTTAGTTCGCTGTCTCTTGCCTTCGGAGACAGATGCTTCGGTAGTTCTGGCTGTTTCCAGCAGTTCCGACAGTTTCGGTTGTTTCCGGCAGTTCTGGCAGTCTTGGCAGTCCTGATCAGTGTTGTTAAAATCCCGAATTTTATCCATAACCCGATCAAATCGCGATTTTTATCCATAAAAATCGCCAATTTTTTTATACCCGATTTTTTTCGAAAAAATCGGGATTTTTTGTGAAAAAATCCCTACTGGCGCGGGCAGCGGGCTTTTATATGCAAAAATCGATTTTTTTATTTATTCATTTGGCTGTCCGCGCAGAGGACATCAGTGAAAGCAGTGACATTTTCTCGCAAGAGGGGCAGAGGAAATCAATAGGATTAGAGTCTTAGACTTTCATTTTATTGTATATGACATTATGACATGATGAGATACATTATCATATTTTTTGTTGATATTTTGAGGCTGAGTTGGGACTCAGGACTTACTATTCAGGACATGATTCAATGTTATGTGTGATTTTAGCGCTAGAAATGATATTCAACATCTTATATATTAGTTTTTTTATCATATTTATGTGTCAATGTATTTATTTTATGTTGTAGATGGTTTAGATATTAAAAAAATTGAAAAAAAATGAATATTTTTGTGTCAAACGATTTTTTCCCGATTTTTTCCGCTTTTTTCCCGATTTTTACGATTTTTTCCGCTTTTTTCCCGGCGCCGAATAAATCCCGATCGCGATTTTAACAACATTGGTCCTGATAGTTCCGGCAGTTCTGGCTTTTCCGGCAGTATCAGATTTTCTGGCAGTACCGGCTTTTCCGGCAATTCCGGCTTTTCCGGCTTTTTTGGTAGTTTCGTCTTTTCCGGCTTTTTTGGTAGTTTCGTCTTTTCCGGCTTTTCCGATAGTTCTGGGTTTTCCAGTAGTTTCGGCTTTCCGGCCTCTGGATTAGGGCAACATTATTCCTTAGGATCTCTCCTCCTACTAAAACCCAAAGACAAGTAGAGAGAGGAAGAGATCCCAAGTGTGTTGAAATGACTTGAAGGCCACCTCTATTTATACTAAAATGTTGAGCACATGTGGGGTTTATTTGGTTGCTGGCCAACCTTGACGAATTGTCTTATAACACAAATAAATTCATAACTCCATGAATACTTATTGGAATCAAATGATCTTTAGATCAATCTTACACCTCTCGATGAGAGGGATCCAAGAAAAATATCAGCTGCCATAAATAAGATAACCCACATGGAGTTTGGCCCTAGTTGCCAATTTTAACAATTTTAGACTTCAACATAATGTCATTGTCATATGATGAATTTACTTTTCGATGTGTATTGTGTAATTTAAATTGTCAAATAATTAATCTAATTTAGATGTATGTTGCATAATATTAATGTCCATTGCTAAATGATGAATTTAGATAGAACATTGCATAATGTCAAATGATGGATTCAATTTAGTAATTTACTTTTAGATTTACAGTTTTACATTGATGATTGCAGAAATGTCAAATGATAATTTTGATTCATAATCATCTAATACCAAATGATGATCATATTTAGATGTACATTTCATAATTATTAAGATTTGTTATTTACTAACTTAGTTATTGACATATTGTTGGGATTTTATTTTTTATTTTTATATATTAAATTTTTAATAATTTATAATTTTAAGGAATCTGACGTCTCCCCATTTCCCTGAAATTTCCCTAAATTTTGGGGTTGCTTATATTCGTTCCCCTTTTGCGTATCCCCGCTCCCACGTTTCCCCGTCCCAAAAACTCGGTGGAACATTGCTAAAATGTATTTGAAAATTATTTCTGGTCTGAAAGGATTCTTATGTGCATTAAATCAAATGGACTGTTTCCTTACCTGAGTTAGGTATGCTTAATCTTCTTAAAATCTCCATGCTCTGAAAAAAATTAAAATGATCGAGTATTGACAAGTGATTAGTGGTGACCCTAGGAACCAGTTCAATTGAATATTGATTAAGTGTTGGAGGTGCAGGGTGAGCCACTTCAATTGCATTTTGATTAAATATTTGAGGTGATTCAGTATTTGTGGTGCAGGGTGAATCACTGCTTTTGTATTTTGATTAAATATTTGAGGTGCAGGGTGATGATACCAAAGTTTCCTAAAAACAACTGTAGAGTATGCATTATGTTTTTGATCAGTTTTGTTGCACTTTCAAGTGTTTCGATGACTAAGGTTTAAAGCTGTAGAAGGGGAAACAGAGGCGTTGATAACTCTTAAGAGATTTGGTGGTGCAATGATCAAGAAGATAACTTACTCCAGCATGGACAATTTTATTAATTGATATGATGGTGATGAACCTTGAAAGACTTGGACAATAGTGACAAGTCGCTAGACTTTGAGAGTTGATGTGACAAATGGATTTAAGATATCGTACCCCACTATCATGATTTAAATTCTTTTAAATTCTTCTAGTATGGTGGATATGAGAAAATTAAACTTTGCAAAGAGGGTAAGAGTTGGATGGTCTTATATGCACATTTAAAGAAAGTTAGTTGTTATCTGAGATTTGATACCTGTTTGTTTGCCTTGTTGTGCACTGAGGAAATAATTTAGTACATTGCCTACTGGAATATTTTAGCCGGGCACACTTGGTTTTTTGATGTTCACAGGTGTCCACTGTGCTTGTGAATATTGATTGATTTGAAAACTATGGCTTGGGACTTTCTTCTTGCAATGAGAGTAGTGAGGTGCTCTTTGCACTGAGAGTAGCGAAGAGCTCTACAGCCGAGGAGGATGGAGATGCCACATGTGGTTAAGGCTTACATGTTGGCTTCAAAAAAAATAATATCATTAACAAATAATGATAATATTGTATGTTAATTAAACATAGATATAAATAGAAATAAAAATATCTATATAATATGAAAGAGAGATTCTATATGTACACCTGGTATAAAGTTTAAACACTACTATATATAGAGATAAAATGAGAGAACCAGATTTACAAAAAATATAAATACTGTAAATATGATGTCTTTACCCTTCATCTTAGCCTAAATCCATCCTAAATGCTTTAAAAAATTTACATTCCAAGATATTTGATCCCTCTCAATATGCTTGATAGATCTGGATTTGAGATGGATTTATGCTGGTGTTACTGATGATTGGTTAAAGATATGGCATAGGTTCTTTTTGTTACAGTCTCTATGCATGCTGAGTGGGAAGGGTTGATGTGATTTGTTCTGTATTCCATAAACTGTTCTGATTAGTCTTATTTTATTGCATGACATAGATTGGTGACGACCTGACATCAGAGGAAGCAACCATCCTAGAGGATTATGGATGGACTCCAAATAGTGGATTTGGCTCGTTGCTGAACTACTGTGATCGGGTTGTTCATGATAGGAAGGTTGATGACGATGACATGGAATGGAGATCGAAAATAGGGAAGCTGCTAATGGATGGTCATGCTCATGGTAGTATCTCAATAACTAATTTTCCAAAAAAGCTTCAAAACATTATTCCAGCTGTTAAGTGTGAGGAATAACATTTTCTCAAACATTTAGGTAAGGAGATACCTTGTGTCATGTCAAATGGTGACCCTGACTGAAGTTTGAGTTTTGGACTTTATACGATAATAAAAAGGGGTACATGGCTGCACAACTGTGATGCAATACCTGATTGTATATTTTGTACCATTAGAAGATTGTCAAATAGTCTGCCACTGAAGATGATTCATGCAACTGTCGTTATCTCAAATTTAGCTTCTTTTATTCATATTTTGCTGTTACACATTCCACCGTGACATCAGTCTCATTTTACTGTGGAATATTAAGTGCGGTGTAATATTTTTCAATATCTACAAAATGTTTGTGCAAGTTGTGGCTGTAGAAGTTTGCTGCCTGGCACTCCCTATATGGGCACAAAATTAAAATCTGTGTACTTTGTAAGCAAATTGTTGAGCGCACAAGGGACCACCATCACGTTAAAAAAACAAGCATGCTTCTGTGACTGGTTTTGTCTAAATTTCATGTTTACATATCTCCTTTGATATGATAAAGTATGTATGGGTATTTTAGTTTATTTGATACACGTGTACATTCCTCTGCTTTGGTTTTGTAGTCGATGATGAGCTTGTGTCAGTAGTTTGGGAATTTATACTCTTCCCTTCAATCCCATTCCTAAAATGTTTTCCGTTATGAAAATTAGAAGCTTGCATGTAAACTTGTCCATTTTCTTACTCATATCAACTTCCTTGAATGTTTCATTCTTGCCAACATTGTCAGTTCTTATTTGGCCTTTACCAAGCTTTTTATGGTTGTCAGAAGGTGTCGATTTCAGATGATCAAGAAGGTGTCGATTTCAGATGATCAAGTTGAACCTGACATTGATATGGTGACAATTTCCAATTTAGGGTAATGCTCGCCAATTACTAGCTTGCAGATAAATTGGCACAATAGTAACAGGGAAAATGCATTATGTGAGAACTATTATTCATTATAGAAGAAATCAGTAAAGTACATATTTGGACATCATTGATATAACACAGGAGTGTGTCTGGGCACATACATGACATAATAACCTTTTGCACAAGTTATATTTACTTTTGAATTAGGTTTAACACTTCTATTTATGTATTTATTTTAACTGAATTTGGATTTTTTTATTATCATAAATATTGTAATAGAACTAAACAACAAGAATATACAATACTATTGCTGGCCTGAGTTTCCGAAGAAAATAAGTAACTCTCTTAGAGCAGGAAAATAGAGCTTGTAAATGTTCACAGTTAATACATTCCAAAATCCTTTACAGATATGCATTTTTAGGAACACACTTAATAGTATAAATGCTTTACTAAACATAAATTTGATGAAAAACATGATAACTGTTGACTTTTTTTAGCTCAATGTTGGAAGGAGGATTCCTGCTTTCCAATATCCATGTCTTCTATCATCTGGTGAATTGGATCTTCCTTCTTGAATTCCACTTGAACTGAATTTGTCAACATCGTATGGTTGGAAGCAGCAGATTGAGATCCTTTTCTGAGATTGAGGACTATATGTCTCAACATATTGCATTTTGTTTCCAGGGTATATATTTGCTTTTTTAGTGGGGACTAGAGTGTTCATAATTATGGCATTTTGAGGGGTGCACAGATGCTCACTTTCATGTATTTTTGTAGTTAAAGAGGAGAGAGTTTATGTTATGAAACCAGCTCAAGAAAAGATAGATCAACGCCTTATAATTCAGCCTCTTCGAGGGGGCAACCTCCTTTACATTACATAAATGAACAATTCTTGGATGATACAAATGACAAAACCTCCTTTCTATATATAGGAGTCTAAGGAGTCACAATATAATCTAGCCGACCTAACAATAATAATATAAAGCCACAAAAATAACAATAGAGGGATTCTATGGGGCACAGAAATAACAATATGGGGGTAATAGGGGCACAACAATATAAATAGGGGGTATAACTACAATAGTAATGGGGTAATCACTAGTATTATAGGGACCCAACATGCCCCTCTCCTTCAAAAAAAGTGTTGTCCTCAACGCTTCAGCAGTTCTGGATATTTCTGCATAAAATTCTCATCCTCCCATGTGGAATCTTCTGCGGATAAGTTCTTCCACTTGATAAGATACTCTGAAATTGATCGATTTCGTAGCTGTCGAGTTCTTCTTTCTGTGATGCTTCCGGTTCCAATATAATTTTTCCTTCCTCGTCAAGTTCTGACAATATTGTTTGAATTGGGAGCTTGTCACCTATAACCTTCTTTAAACATGAAACATGGAAAACTGGGTGCAATCGAGAAGCTGCAGGAAGCTCCAATTTGTATGCCATAGTACCAATCTTTTCCAACACCTTGTACGGACCATAATACTTTGGTGATAATTTATTATCATTCTTAGCTTGCTTTAGGGACATTTGCTTATATGGTTGTAGCCGTAGGAATACCCAATCACCTACATCAAAACTTCTTTCACTGCGATGTTGATCTGCCTGTTGTTTCATTCTATTTTGTGCCAACACGAGGTTATCCTTTAAGAGTTGGAGGACTTGTTGCTGATGTTCGATGTGATGTTCCACTGCCTGAACCTTAGAATTTTCTCTTAAATATGATGTGATGGATGGTGGTTGATACCCATAAAGTGCCATAAATGGGGTCATTTTTGTCGCTGTATGGAAGGAAGTGTTATACCACCATTCAGCCAGAGGCAACCATTTGACCCATTGTGTCTGTTTATCAGATACAAAGCAACGAAGATATCCTTCCAAACATTTGTTTACTATCTCAGTTTGCCCATCAGATTGAGGATGATAAGATGAGCTATGAGCTAACTGAGTCCCAAGACAAGAAAATAATTCTGTCCAAAAATTTCCAGTGAAAATGGGATCTCTGTCACTTACAATAATCTTTGGGTTTCCATGTAGCTTTTGAACTGTTTCCATAAATGCAGTAGAAACTGTACTGGCTTTAAATGGATGTGATAATGCACAAAAGTGTGCATACTTGGTAACTCTGTCAACTACCACCATGATGACACTCTTTCCCTCAGACTTGGGTAAACCTGTGATAAAATCCATTGAAACCTCCTCCCAACGTTGGCTTGGAATGGATAAAGGTTGTAATAGACCTGGTGTCTTAATTGTTTCAACTTTATTTTGCTGGCAAACCAAACATTCCGCCACAAACTTTTGAATATCTGATTTAAGGCCATCCCAAAAAAATTCCTTTTTAACCCTGTGGTAAGTTTTTAAAAATCCTGAGTGCCCTCCTAAGGGAGAAGTGTGCAATTCCATAAGAATCTTTTGTTTTAGCTGGGAATTCTTACAAAGGTATAAGCGATCTTTGTACCATAACGAATCATTTTGCCAGCTAAATGTATCGGAAGTACTGGAATCTTGTTGTAGCTTTTGAATAAGTGCCCACACTTCTTCGTCGTTCTTCCATTCCTCCCTTGCTTCGTTTATCCAATCTGGTTGGATAATAGAAATGACACACAACAATGCTTCCACATCCTCATCCTTTCTTGAGAGTGCATTTGCCACCACATTTTGCTTCCCTTTTTTGTAGATGATTTCAAAGTCATAACCCAACATCTTTGTGACCCACTTTTGTTGCTCTTCAGAGGATAATCTTTGTTCTAAAAAGTATTTAAGGCTATCATGATCCGTTTTTACCTTGAAGTGTCTTCCCATTAGGTAGGGTCGCCATTTCTTAAGTGCATGGAGTATTGCCAACATTTCCTTCTCATAAATAGCTTTGCTTAAAAACTTTCCCTTGATTGGACGACTTTCAAAAGCAATGGGTCTTTCATCTTGCATTAGAACAGCACCAATTCCATTTCCTGAAGCATCACATTCCACAATAAAGGTTTTTGTGAAGTCCGGCGTAGCTAAGACCGGTGCTTGGCACATTGTCTCTTTAAGATTTTCAAAGGCCTTTGTTGCTTCCGAAGTCCATGAAAATGAATCTTTCTTCAATAATGTTGTTAGAGGTGCTGCTATTCTCCCATAATTCTTAACAAACTTGCAATAATACCCTGTCAACCCAAGAAATCCTCGCAGATGCTTTATGGATGTGGGGATTTTCCATTCCTTAATGACTTTAATTTTGGTAGGGTCTACCTTAACTCCTTCATGAGATACAATATGACCCAAATATTCCACCTCCTGGACTCCAAAGAAATATTTGGATCTTTTTGCATATAATTGTTTCTCCTCCAATAGTTGGAACACCCTGTCAACATGTTCAACATGCTCCTTCCAAGACTTGCTGTAGATTAGTATATCATTAAAAAAAACTAACACAAATTTTCTAAGGAATGGTTTGAAAATTGAATTCATCAAATCTTGAAATGTTGAAGGTGCATTGGTAAGGCCAAAAGGCATGACCAAAAATTCATAATGACCCTCATGAGTTCTAAATGCCGTTTTCGGAATGTCTTCAATCTTCATTCTAATTTGATGATATCTCGAACGAAGGTCCAACTTGGTGAAGTAAATTGATCCATGTAATTCATCCAGCAATTCATCAATAACAGGAATGGGGAACTTATCTTTAATAGTGAGCTTGTTGAGCTCCCTATAATCTGGACACATGCGCCATGATCCATCCTTCTTGTGCACCAATACTACTGGAGCTGAGAAAGAACTTTGACTCGGTTGAATTATACCAGCTTCTAGCATTTCTGCAACCATACGTTCAATTTCACTTTTTTGGACATATGGATATCTGTACGGCCTGATGTTTGGAGGAACACTTCCTGGCATTAGATGAATAGCATGATCATGATCACGCATAGGTGGGAGACCTTTGGGAGTCTCAAATACCTTGGAATGATTGTCCAGGACTTTTTGGAGATCTGGAGAAATAGATGATTCCAATGTGGAAACATCTAGCGAACATAATTGTGCAATTACACCTCTTTGCTCCTTTTTTAGAAGCTTTGTTATGCCATTAATGCTGATTATCTTTCCTGGTTTCCCTGCAATACCCCTTAATTCAACTTCCTTTCCTTCCACAGAAAATTTCATGAAAAGTTATTGAAAATTAAAAGCTATTGTACCCAAGGATTGTAGCCATTGGACTCCTAGTACAACATCAACACCTCCCATTGGAATGGAAAGCATTGGGCTAGTCAATACATATTCTCCCATGGATAGCTTGATATTATGACACTTTCCAGAACAATTTATTGTTCCTCCATTTGCAATCATCACTTGACACTCTGGTGCTGGATATAGGAAGCAATTCAATTCTTTTGCTACCCTACAATGAATAAAGTTGTGGGTGCTTCCTGAATCAATCAATACTATTACCTTTTTCTTCTTGATTTGTCCTTCTATCTTGATGGTTTGAGGAGTGGTAATTCCCGCCAATGCATTACAAGATATGGTCGGATTTATTTGTTCTTCATCTAGGCTTTGTTCCTGGAATATATCCTCTTCTTTTGACCTTTCTTGCTCCTTTTCTTCTTCCTCTTCACAATCTATGTAGAATAATTTCTTCTCAGCACACTTATGACCTTTTGTGTATTTGCTATCACAATTGTAACAAAGCCCTTTTGCTCTTTTTTCTTCCAATTGTTGTGGTGTCAACCTTGTAGGTTGTGGAAGACTATGGGCAACAACACTTCCATCTTTATAATTGTGAATGGTATGCTTCCTACTTGCCATAATTTTGCTTTCCATTTTTCTTGCTAACCTGAATGCCTTCTCTAATGAATCAGGTTCCCAAAGGCGCACATCATGTTGGATATTATCCTTTAAAGACCCTATGAACACATCAATCCTATGCTCCTCTGGAATATCTTTTACCCTTATGTTCAATTTTTGGAACTCCTCAATGTGCTCCATTATTGAACCCTTTTGTTTGAGACTTATTAATTGGCTAAAAAAAATGTTGCTTTTTGTATCCTCATAATGTGCTATCAATTCTTCCGTAAAAATTGCCCAAGTGATAAATTGTTTACGAGAACAAAGCCATTGATACCATACAAACTGATTTGGTTCCAAATATAAAGTTGCCATACGTACCTTTTGTGTGTTTTGCACATTATTGAGATCGAAGAATTGCTCCATCTTTAATATCCATGTGGCGGGATCCTTGCTATCAAACTTCCTCATATCGATTTTTGGAACATGGTGAGTCTTGGATCCAACATTAGAGTCTATGGAATCATGATTAACATTTCTTTTGTTCTCATCATGAGTTTCCTTTACTACCTTTTCACCATTAGTGACCCTTTCTTGTAGCAACTTCTTCAATTCTTCCATGTCTGTCTTCAAATCTATCTTCAAATTTGCCATCGAATCCTCCATCTTAGCTTCCATGCCCTTCTTAGATTCCACGCCATTTACCTTAACTTCTGTTAGCTTTTGTGAGCGTGACATTTGTTGCACTTGTTCTTGTAATTTTGATATATCATGTAGCATTTCTTCCTCTTCTTCATGAGTCATGCTAGAGCTTTCAGGTTCCTTACTAGGTGTTTGCATTTTCTTTCCTCGGGGCATCAGTTACCGATAATAATGCTTTACTATGCCCTTTGAATTCCGTTAAACCAAGCTTACACAAAAATTAAAAAAAAAACTACACACTTTTTTTCACTTTATAGAAGCCTGATATTGAATCTGATGTATCTCTGTAATTTCGGATCATCCAATTCTGAAATTGCTACTTGTAGTAGCCTTCTGCGTCCTCTTTCCAATGCCACAAGTCTGAGCCAAATTGGATTTTCCAAGGAAGAGTTATGTGAAATCTCCCACAGTGACTTGCTTTTAGACTGGTTCAGTAGAACGAACTTGTATGACGTGCCACGAGTCCCTGTTTCAACCTTTGAATCTGGAACACACATACAAGAAACTACAGTCCGTCCTCTTTCTGTACCTTCTTACGAAATTTCAATCCGATCCCCAGAGAGAAAGTTATGACGATTTTCCCCAGGTCACCTGTTTTTAATGTAATTCAGGAGTCTGCAAAAAGACCAACTTCGTCAGATCATATCTCCGCAAATATCGCGCGAAACGCTCTAAAATTCGGACCCAAGGTTCAGCTCGATTTCTTCTCAAATGGGTTTTTTTTGCGACTTCTGAAACGTCACAGAAAAAAAGTTATAGCGAAAATGCCACGATGACCTGTTTGGAGCAGCAAAACCCTAGAATCCAAAGCTCTGATACCAAATGTTATGAAACCAGCTCAAGAAAAGATAGAAAAGATAGATCAACGCCTTATAATTCAGCCTTTTCGAGGGGGCAACCTCCTTTACATTACATAAATGAACAATTCTTGGATGATACAAATGACAAAACCTCCTTTCTATATATAGGAGTCTAAGGAGTCACAATATAATCTAGCCGACCTAACAATAATAATATAAAGCCACAAAAATAACAATAGAGGGATTCTATGGGGCACAGAAATAACAATATGGGGGTAATAGGGGCACAACAATATAAATAGGGGGTATAACTACAATAGTAATGGGGTAATCACTAGTATTATAGGGACCCAACAGTTTATGTTCCATTGAATGCTTCTTCATGTTTTCAAAGGACTCTTTGAACTTCCAGAGCTTAAAGGTCCAAACTTTTGTTAAGAATGGCCCTGAATCAAAGACACAAGAAAACCCCCTCTACACCATAGACCACAAAACACTGCCAGGGCACCAAAAATCCACAATTCTCCTGGTCCAGTACCTAACAAAACCAATGAACCATACACCAAAAAGAGAGTAACTAAAACACACAGACAAAAACTTAAAGGACGCAACAACACTAAAGAACCATACACCAAAAAGAGAGTAACTAAAACACACAGACAAAAACTTAAAGGACGCAACAACACTAAAGAACCATACACAAAAAATGTCAAAGAGCCAAAACGAATGGATGCCCATGCACAAAACATGCCTTGAAATTATGACCATCAAACATATATTCTAGAATACCATCCAGAGGTTGAGGAAATCTCTTATTAGACAAATTTTCAACGGAATGGTCTGGTTCCAATTGGCAGTGCTTTCTTCTCTCATATGGAATTCCATTATCCCACCTTATCTTTGATAAACCTCACCAGGTGGTTCAAGAGACAGACCAGTGTTTAGTCTGAAAATGTGAAGGGAGGGGTGGCATCGGTAGGTCTTTCCTATCTAAGCTCTCATTTGAAATGGAATGCCGATGGTAGTGTGGTATATGGTGATTTATTATGATGTTACATGCCTACATATGCATGACCTATGATAATTAAGGTATTGCTTGCTAGTGCCAATGCCCGTTTTTCTTAAGCTCCGCTATTTTGAGAGTGATGACCTCATTTCTTGAGGATTATGTTGATAACTGTGCTATTTTAAAACTTTGGTAGAATAAGACTTTTTGCAGATTGTAAACCTCCTAAATTCAAGCTAGGCAAGATGTAAACTTGTTAATTAGATAGGGTTGATTTCAAGAGCATCAATTTGATGATTGTGCTTGAGTTGTCTATGCCAATCAAAGTCTTGTCTTTTTTGGATTCATTTGCTAGAATCTAAGTCACCGGATTCGTCCTAAACCCCCTACGAATCCCGAATTCAGCGAATCCGACATGATTCGGTCTGGATTCGTGTCCAAATCACATAACACGTCGCGTCCGTTTCCGACACGTCGAATCTGAGGTCGTGTCGTGATTTTCAAAAGCGTGTCGCGATTTTGGGACACGTGTCCGGTTTCCAAGACTCGCTAAGCTCAGCGCGGGAATGAAAAGGGCGTGTTTGCTCATTAATATTTTCATTTGGCAAGTGATTTGTGCTGTTGCAGCAAGGAGTAAAGCATTCAACAAGGAGAATCGACCAGGTAAGTTCTAATCTCACTGTTCAAACTTCAGTGTTTATAGTTTACGTTGAGCAGCTCCATTACCAGTCAAGCCCTTTGACAATCCTCGGTCTCCATCTACAAGGGCCTCAACTTACTTGGATAACAAAACCACTCCAATCACACTATTATTCAACGGTCAACCACTCCAATCGCAGCAAAGAAGGGTTATAAACTTATAACTTATAACGAAACTTCCTTGGATTTGCGTATTCAGAACAGAGTTTTCTGATCTTAAGATAGTGGGAAAATCTTATTTATTGGCATAGCCGCATATCACAATTGCTTTTCTAACACTGAGGCATTGCTGTTTGCCATTTGGTATATCCTCTGTGGTATGATTGCTGTTGGATTGATGGAAACCTTGGCATTGTAAACATTTTGATCACAGAGAAATTAGAATCGATGTTTCAAATCTTGAATGCTGTGAGCCTGTGACACTTAAAATTGATTAATGCACAGTCAGTGACCAGATTAACATTGTGTTAGGTGGTGTAATGTCCTGAGGGGATTTTTTTCCCTTAGGGTTTAAGAAAATAAGAGAATATTGCACCAAAATTCCAGCACTTTTTCAACTATCTTTAATGACCATAAAGATACAGTAATAGGCAGATAAATAACATCAACAGAATCCCTTAATTTATATTTCTCACAGTTTTACTTCCTAATGCAGTTATAGCATTTGGCAATTAGGAGCAGTAGTACACAAGGAAATTGCATTTCTATTCATATTTGGTAAACATGAAACCAGGTCCTTATATATGGATTTAACCCAAAGTCTGTCAATAATTCATACCACAGTGTACAACTAAATTACTAGTCACTGTACTAGTCAGTGACACTCATCCTCGGCCTCTCCTTCCACAGGATCAAACTGCAATCTTGGAGAAAACTTGGCTGCCCAAATACACTGAAATCCTGTACGAGCTTGGCATGTCTTTTGCAACCTTGAATTTCCAAAAGACATGCTAAAACTGTCTCTGTTCTAAGACTGGCATTTCACCTCCATTTTTTTGCATTTTTTACAGCAGTTTGTATATGATTTTCATTTTTTATTTACAAATTTGTGCATGCTTTGTAAGTTTGTTCATTTTTTTTACAGGTAACAATGTTCATGGCTCAATCAAAGGCAGTAGTTAGGGGGCAAAGGAAGGGCAAGAATGTCATGGGTAGAGATGTCCTTCTTCCCCCAATATCATCAGAGTCTGCTGCAAGTAATGTTGAGGGAAGAGAACTTAAAGACAATGATAAATATCCATTGTGGAAATATGGCCCAAGAGAGGATTGCGGGAAAGGGAGGAGTCAGTGTGCAATGGAAATGCAATTTTTGTAACATTTCTTTCAAAAGCACATATTACCGTGTGAAATCACATTTGTTGGCTTTACCTGGTTGTGGGATTGGATCTTGTAGAGCTATTACTTCACAAAAGAGAAAAGAATTGCAAAAGGAGGCCAATGTTGGTATGGAACATGTGGCACTGGGTTCAACATCAAAAATTTCCAAGAATGAAGACCCCCTTCCATTTTTGAGGAAAGCCAACACCAAATTTCCATTTGAGAGTTCTACTTCTACTGGGGGACAAGCATAAAAAAGAAGAGCACTTGGTCCAATGGACAAAATTTTCCAAAAAGAGAGACGGGAAGAGCTTGATCTCACCATTGCCTTCTTCTTCTATCAAAACTTCATATCATTTAATGTTGCACGTTCACCTTTATTTGTTGAGATGTGCCGAGCTCTAACTCAAGGGGCTCCAACAGAGTATGTGCCTCCTGGGCCAGAGAAGCTGAGAACCACATTGTTGATGAAGGCAAAAAAAGAGGTGCAAAAAATGCTTGAGCCTATTGTGGCAACATGGCCAACATCTGGGGTTAGCATTGTTTCTGATGGATGGACAGATCCAGCACGACACCCAATCATCAACTTCATGGTGTCTTCCTTGAATGGTCCAGTTTTCATGAAAGCAGTGGATACACTTGGCGAATACAAGGATGCACAATTTATGGGTGAGTTATTTATTAAAGTTGTTGAAGATGTAGGTGTTGATTCTTGTGTGCAAATCATTACAGATAATGCACCTGTTTGCAAGGCTGCTGGCATGATTGTGGAAGCTAAATATCCACAAGTGTTTTGGACACCTTGCATTGTCCATTCATTGAACTTAGCACTGAAATCCATTGCTTCTGATGTGCTTTGGATTGGAAGCATTATTGAGGATGCAAGACATATCTGTAACTTTGTGCAAAATCATACAAATGCCTTCACTATCTACAAGGAGTACACCAATATATCATTGTTGAAGATTGCTGATACACGGTTTGCATCTTCATTCATGATGTTGAAGAGGTTGAGGGGGGTCAAGACCGCTCTTGGGTTCATGGTTATTTCTGAGTTTTGGTCTTTTTGGAGAAAGACAGATCAGGCAGCCTCTAAAAGAGTGAAGGACACAGTGCTAGATGATGCTTGGTGGGAGAGGGTAGATCTAATTATTCGGATCATGGACCCTATCATTTTTTTGCTTCGAGTTGCAGATATAGACAAACCCATCCTAGGAGAGGTTTATGAGGGATGGGATTCCATGATTGAGTCTGTGAGGAGCATTATTCTACAGAGTGCCCCGAGTATGAGACATCAACCTTTACTTTCTGTGATACCATACATGATATTCTTGTCAGCAGATGGGATAAGAATTGTACACCTTTACATTGTTTGGCTCACTCATTGAACCCCAAATACTACAACCATGAGTGGCTGAATGGTGGACCTTCCCGCAGATTCCCTCCTCACATGGATGGTGAAATCTCACAACGAAGGAAAGAGGCATTCAGGCGGATTTATCAGGATAATGCATTGCTCGCTGAGGTGGAGGATGCCTTTGCAGAGTTTTCCACTGGCAGTGGCCGATTTGGAGGTTATGATGTGATTAGAGACAGGGGGGCTAAGAAGCCCTATTCTTGGTGGGCAAATCATGGGGCAACAAGCTCTCCTCTTCAGCAGTTAGCCATGAGGCTCCTCTCTCAGGTGACTTCATCCTCTTGTTGCGAGAGGAATTGGAGCACATATGGGAATTTGTGTAGTGTGAAGAAGAGTAGGCTTGAGCAGTCCAGGGCAGAGACGATGGTGTATGTGCACACCAACCTTCTTTTTATTTACAGGCAGAGGGAAGAGTGGTTGAGGGGAAAGACAAAGATGTGGGATGTCTTTCCTGATGATATGGGTCTGGACACCACTGTTGAGTTGGCATTGGCCAACATGGATCTCAGTGATCCAGTGCTAGAGCCTGATAGATTTGATGACTTAGAGGGGTCAACCTCCATACCAGCAGACGCAGAGGCGACTATGGATACAGGGGAGGAGGAGGATGCAAAGGAGAGCAGTGGGGACCATGATGATGGGGACAGTGATGCTGATTCTGATGCTGATTGATTCCTTGAGGCTTGTATACCTGTAGTTGTTTTATATTTTCTATTTCTATTTGCCATTGGCATTGCACCAACACTACCTATGTAACACATTTTGATTTGATGACTTAATGAGAAAACTACAGTTGTCAGTGTGTTTATATTACTATCTTGTAGTTGTAAGTTGTTTTTCAGTTATGAATTATGAATCATGATTTAAATTTTTAATAGATTTATCATTTATGTGATCAGTACCACTGACATTTATTTGAATTTTGTATGTACTATGCATGCTAATAGCTATAGATGAAGATCTATGTTTGAAATCAATAAATTTGTATCATTAATTAAAATTTGTGTAAGAAATATGATAATATCTAATTTAATATTATATATATATATATATATATTATATATATATATCTATCTATATATATATTTTAATAAAATAATATATAACGTGTCCTGTTTCGGGGGGTCAGCGTGTCCGAATCCGACACCACGAATCTCGAATCCTACGTGTCCCGAATCCCCGTGTCAGGTGACTTAGGCTAGAATATAACCTTGAAAATTTGCAAAATCCTAAGCTTGATTGTTTGTGGACTTTTCTAAACTCTAGGTGAAAGTTGTTTCAAGTTTTCCCTTTGGATCTAGGATGATCTCCATCGTACTTGTCACCCCTAACACTCTACTTTTATTTATGACATATGTGTAGAGGTTAATCTTGGTCATTATATTTGATCATCCCCACATTCATGACCAATTCATTAACTTTTACACCATGTTTGTCATGAAATATTACAAATTATCTTAAGACAAAAGCTTTGTGGATACATAGTTAAGCACATTGTTCCTCATGAGAACATTAGAGAAGTTCAATACCCTTTGTTCCTTAGGAGAACATTACAAAAAGTTCAGTCCTCTTTTGAACTTTCCCTTGGATGAATTTGTGAACAATTTCTAAATGTTTTGTTTTCAAGTGAAAATTTGGATTTTTTACGGGTTTCAATACCATCGTTATCATAATTCAGACATAACTGCCAAAAACATAAGGGAGTGTGTTTTGACACCTAATTGACAATGATATTTCATTAAGTTACATTTACATTTTCTTAGGTCTAAATGTTTTGTTATATAACATTTAGTATTTGTAAATGAATTAGTTAACTAGGGCACAGGGCACGATCAAAGATCATGCCCATTCACCAAGAGGCACATAGTGCTGTATTTAAGCCTAGGGCTCTCATCCTGTAAAGAATCCATTTTTATATTCATTATTAATAAATACATATTCTTATGTCAATCGCTGGTTTTGTCCATGTCATTTGGTATTAGAGCGGGTCGATCCCCTGCCTACAAACCTCTGCTCGCTTTCCAGCATCTCCTGCGCCTGTCCATCGTCCTCACAGTCTCGTTGCATATCTGTCCACCAATTCACTGTAATTGTCTGCTTTATCCATCAACTGTTCTTCCACAATGTCCCTTATTACTCCATTTCCCCACACATTCCACTCACCTCGTCCCCCCACATTTACAGTCGTCAAAGACTTAGCCTACCACATCGCATCGGCCCCATCGTGCCCAGTGAACACGACATTTCTTGTTGTCGCTGTGTCTACCGTGGCACCCAAAACTCCGACTCCTGACCGTGCTCCCCTAGAGTTGTTCCTATCCTCCACTGTCGTCACCAGTTCCTCCATGTAAGAATACATCTGGTTGTTGTAGTCACAGGAGCCGCCGACATCTGCCACGATCAATGGATGTGACCAACAACCAAGGGTCATCGGTGGTTTGGTAAGCGTTGGGGAGATTGGTTTGATGATTCATAATAATTACAAATGACCGATTTCAGCGAAAATTTGATTGATCTTGAGAATATGATTACTAGCCCTTCCGATGATTTTAACCAAAAATTAGTTGATCTTGAGAGTAAGGTTACCAGACATTTCGACGATATCAAGAAGCTTCAAGATATAACAAATCAAATAGAACACCAGCTTGGGCAGAACCATATCAAATCTGAAATGAATCATAATCAGGGAATGACAATGCTGACCATTTTGTGTGACAGGATGACGATTACACTCGATCAACTACTCCAGGATGACGGAGGTTATCAATCACACAATTCATTAGATTCAACAAATTCAGCGGATTCTCATGAAAAAACCGTGTCTCCAAAAAAATCATACACTTACCATTAAGGAAATAGTAACGCGAATTTTTCAAATAAGCAACTCTAGAATTCATTCACCAATCAATACCCTCTTTTCGTTCCACCATAAGCGACGTATCAACGACGAGCAAAAATCGAGTTATCCAAGTTCGACGGTAATGAAAAATGCAGCGTTGTGTGGTTGAACAAAGCAGAAGAATATTTCGAGATTTACGATATTAACAATGATGACGAAAAGATTAGGCATGCTTCCATGAAAATGGAAGACGAAGCATATAATTGATATATGTGGTGGAAGAAGACAACACTCACTATCAGTTGGAAAAAATTTAAGGATGCATTCTTTAAAAGATTCCAAGGTGTAAATGAAGAAGAGTTCTTTTCAACACTCATCAGATTGCGACAAAAAAGAGGTGGATGAATATACTTGAGAATGGGAGACCTTAGCAACATGAGTATCTGGGTTATCATAATCTTGTCTAATTCAATCATACATCTCTGGACTTAAAAACTCATCTATGAGTAGAACTTGAGCTTCATGACATTACGTCAATATAAGTAGCAAGACAAAAAGAAAAAGTTGCTGAAGAGAAATTTGAATAGATATTGTGGTCAAAATCGGAAAAAGTATATTCAAGATGAAGAATGCCCGAGTATGTGAATACGAATAATACAAGATATGTTCCACCACATCCTCGTGAAGGCAAAAAAAATCTAATGTGAAATGCAAAGGATAAAAGAAGGCGAGTGCAAACCCCTTGGCGAGAAGTGGAACCCTAAACATAAGTGTTCTAAAGGAAAAGAGTCAAAGAACCTATATAACTGTGAAGCAACTAGTTATTCGAACAATGATGAATCAGACATAGAAGATACCCCAGAATTCTCTCCAGAACTAGATGATGAAAGTATTCCACAAGTGTCACTATCAGCGATGACTGGTATATCACAACCCCAGACTTTAAAATTAAAAGGACATATAAAGAAGAACAACGTATTGGTTCTCATCAACTCCGGTAGCACCCACAATTTTCTAGATGCAACCATGGCAAAGAGACTCAACATTTTCACATTCCCCTTGCCCAACATGAAGGTGATGGTAGCCAACGGTAAGAAGATTGAAAAGGTAGGGAAATGCCATAAGGTCAAATTGTAGATTCAAGACTTTAATTTAGAATCCCTGTTCTTCACTGTACCACTAGGAGGAGTAGATGTGGTCTTCAATGTCTACGAACCCTAGGCACTTACTTTGCTAACCATCAAGAGCAGTTCATAAGCTTTAACTAGGAAGGGTAGAGGTACAAGTTATATGGATTCCAACCACTAGAAAATCGAATCGTGTCATCATCCCAAATGATGAAAATGATTTGAAAAGAAGCACTAACTTATGTAGTACAATGTCACCAATTAGAAATGTTATTTGCAAAAGTGATCAACGAAGAGTCACCAAAAGTACAAGAGCTAATCAGAAGCATGAAAAAGTATTCCAAGACTTGCCCATGAAAATGCCTCCTAACAGGGAAATCGAGCATACAATAGAAGTCAAAGCAAGATTAGGCCCTGCCAACATAAAGCCGTATCGATATCCACATCACCAAAAGAGCGGAATTGAGAGATTAATCAAAGACCTTTTAAAATGCGGGGTCATCTCGAAAAGTAAGGGTACGTACGCTGCTCCAATGGTATTGGTAAGGAAGAAGAATGGATCATTCAGGCTATGCATTGATTATAGAGGATTAAACAAAATACGATTAAAAATAAATTCCCAATTCCCTTTATTGACAAAATGTTGGACAAAGTACATGGCGCAAAATACTTCTCAAAATTGGACTTAAGGTCAGGCTATTACCAAATCAGAATCAAGTTGGAAGACATACCAAAAACTGTTCCGAACACACGAAGGTCACTACGAATTTAAAGTAATGCCCTTTGGGTTAACCAATGCACTAGCAACATTCCAAGCCACTATGAACGAGTTATTCCGTCCATATCTTAGGAAGTTTGTATTAGTATTCTTTGATGATATTTTAATTTACAGTAAAACTTGGAAGGAGCACCTACAACATCTGGATAAAGTTCTTACACTATTGAAAGAGCATCAGTTCTACGCCAAGAAATCCAAATGCACCTTTGGGAAGGAAGAAGTAGAATATCTAGGACACATAATATCCCATGAAGGAGTAAAAGTGGACCCTAATAAAATCAAGGCTATAAAGGAATGGACCACACTAATTAATATATCCAAGCTAAGAGGGTTCTTAGGGTTGACTAGATATTACCAAAGATTTATTAAAAACTATGCACATATAACTGCACCTCTAAGAAACCTTTTAAAGAAGATATCAATTCAATGGAATGAGGAAGCCATAAGGTCTTTTGAAAAACTAAAGGAATTTATATCTAACGCCCCAGTATTGGTAATTCTAGATTTCTCTAAACCATTTATCATCGAGTGTGATGCTTCCAGATTCGGTATAGGTGTAGTGTTAATGCAAGAAGGGAATCCAATAGCTTTTGAAAGCAGGAAGCTCAATAAATGAGAATGCCTTAAGTCACATTCAACAAGGAAACAATCGCTATTATGCACGCACTGACCAAGTGCAGACAATATATTTTGGGAAGTTCGTTCTCCATTCGAACAGACCATAACAACCTCCAACACCTCCTCCAACAAAAAGCACTTTCCGAAGAACAACAAAAATGGATTGAAAAAATTGCCGCCTTTGACATGGAGATACTACATAAAAAAGGAAAAGATAATGTAGTGGCATATGCCCTATCTAGGAAGGACGAAGAACCAACATTACTTGTAGTCTCAGTTGTTGTTCCTGAATGGTTTAATGAGATTCGAAGTGAGTATGCTAAAGATCCAGAAATAACTGCGATAATCAATAACCTCCCTGACAACTCAAAATTTGAATGGAAGAACGATATTCTATGGTACAAAGGAAGAATCTATCTGAATTCAAACTCCAAGTTTAAATCCAAGATACTCAAGGAATCACATGATTCACTGTCAGTGAGACATGTAGGATTCTTTAAAACTTACTACAATGCACATCAATCATTCTTTTGGAAGGGGATGAGTCGCGATATTCAGAAATATGTAGCAGAATATGACAAATGTCAAAGAAATAAAAGTGAAAATATTACGACACCTAGATTACTTCACCTCTTAAACATTTCGAACCAGAAATGGAAAGAAATATCGATGGACTTTATTGAGGGATTACCTATATCTGAAGGCAAGGATAAGATTTTCGTAGTAGTTGACAGACTCACCAAATATGTTCACTTTATTGCAATCAAGAAATTAGACTCAGCTAAAAAAATCGCTGAAATATTTTGCAAAAATATTTATAAATTAGACGGTTTTCTGAAAGTCATTGTGAGTGATAGAGATGCCAAATTTAAGGGTATTTTTTGGAAGGAATTGTTCAGCCATATAGGAACGTACCTAAATATGAGTTCTGCTTACCACCCTCTAACAGATGGACCAACATAAGTTGTCAATAAATGTTTGGAAGCCTACCTACATTGTTATGCTACAAAAAAAACAAAATAAGTGGGTTTAGTGGTTGCATCTAACTGAATGGTACAAAACTATGAAATGGAAGAATCTAGCTACTGTCCAGACAAATCTACCAGCTGTTAAAAACCACCTAGAAGAAACCCAAAAAATCCTTCAAACTCTAAAAGAAAATTTAAATAGTGCAAGAAACCGTATGAAGTAACAAGCTGATCGAAATAGAACTGAGAGAGAATTTGAAGTTGGAGAATGGGTATTTGTCAAGCTCTAGTCATACAAACAATTTTCTTTGAAACAAAAAGGAAAAAATAAACTAGCACCAAAGTTCTATGGATCATACCAGATTAACAAAAAGATCAACCAAGTTGCATATAGTTTAAACCTTCTGGATAAAAGTCGCGTTCACAATGTCTTCCATGTATCCTGCCTTAAAAGGGCACTTGGTGACCATCAATCAACACAAACAACGCTTCCATACTTAGATGATGAAGGAAGGGTCATTTTAGAGCGACAAGGTATCATATCTACCATGGAAAAGAAGCTCCGATCACGAGTAATCAAAGAGTACTTGATCAAGTGGAAAGACTTACCAGAAAAAAAAGATCCTTGGGAAACTGAAGCATTTCGTCAACAACATCCGCCGTTATGTATGCTTTGAGGACAAAGCATCTTTTGGGAGGAAGGCAATGTTATATAAAATTTAGTATTTGTAAATGGATTAGTTAATTAGGGCATAGGGCATGATTAGATATCATGCCTATTCACCAAGAAGCACGTACAACTGTATTTAAGCCCGTGCCTCTCATCCTGTAAAGAACCCATTTTTATATTCATTATTAATAAATACATATTCTTATGTAAATTGCTGGTTTTGTCCATGTCAGTTGTTTCAAGTTTTCCCTCTGGATCTAGGGTGATCTCCTTCGTACCTGCCACCCCTAACACTTTACTTTTATTTATGACATACATAGAGGTTAATCTTGGTCATTATATTTGATCATCCCCACATTCATGACCAATTCATTAACTTTTATACCGTGTTTGTCATGAAATATTACAAATTATCTTAAGATAAAGGCTTTGTGGATACATAGTTAATCACATTGTTCCTCATAAGAACATTAGAGAAGTTCAATCCCCTTCGTTCCTTAGGAGAACATTACAAAAAGTTCAGTCCTCTTTTGAACTTTCCCTTGGATGAATTTGTGAACAATTTCTAAATGTTTTGTTTTCAAGTGAAAATTTGGATTTTTATGGGTTTCAATACCATGGTTATCATAATTCAGACATAACTGCCAAAACATAAGGGAGTGTGTTTTGACACCTAATTGACACAATGATATTTAATTAAGTTACATTTGCATTTGCTTAGGTATAACACTTGGTTTTTGTTTATGACATATGTACAAATGTTCATAATATTATGTCATTACCCCTTTCATGATCAATTCATCTAGCTTGTTTCAAAATTTTACAAATTATTTTTAGACAAAAGCATGGTGAATGCATTCTTATGCAAATTCTTCCTTACGAGAACATTACAAAAGTATAATCCCCCATTTTTGAACTTTATCTTGATGAACTAGTGAGGATTTTTTACGATTTTTGTTATTGGAAAATTGGATTCTTTTACCAATTTCAGTACCATGGTTATAATAGGGCACTAATAGGGCAAGGTGGGCACTCCACTCTATTGGACTATTTTGAGAGATCCAACTAAGTCATGATTCATGCAACCTTTATTGTAACTTCTATTTTATGGATGATAGTTTAATTTTATATTCTTCTTATTAGTTGGTGAAATTTCCTAAGGCCCATGTTGAATATATAGCTAGAAGTAAACATCTTGGTGATGTTGCATAATTTGAATTTTTAAAACTTGCTAAACCAAAACTTTCATTCTTGACAAAATCCACACTAAAACGAAACCCTCCTTGTACATACCTCAATGTCCTCTTTGCAACATTCCAATGCATAAATCTCAACAAAATCAAGAATATGGAAGCAACACTTTTTACAATGCTTATTTTTGACTTGGTATAAATAAGGCATATCAAACTTACTACAAACAATATCTACAAGGTTTCATTTACTTTTTGGAGTCCTTTGTTGATATCTTCAACTTTGTGTCTGATCAAATTGTCAAATCTCTTGCAATTTTACATCTTTAACTCCTTAAATAATTTTTTTGCATACTTGGCTTGAGAATTAAGATGTTCACATTCTTCTACAATAGTTCAAATGCTAGATAGTGATTTAGAAGCCCCAAATTTGTCATCTTGAAGGTTGCTTTCAAATCCTATTTTTTTTAATCAATTGGACTTACATCACTCTTCATAATTATGAGATTGTCTTCATAAGCATGAATAATGATGCCTTCACTATGCCTTTTGATGTACAAGTTTGGATTTATTGCATCTAATTTTTTTGTTTTGATTTCACGCGCTCACATATTTTCATTTATCATGCCCTTTGTGCCATCAAGTTGTATAGTGCTTACAAACCTTTAAACCAATCACTCCCTATGGGGATCGATAGGTATTTCCTATCTAAGCTCCTCATTCGAAATGGAATGCCGATGGTATTGTGGTATATGGTGATTTATTATGATGTTACATGCCTACATAGGCATGGCCTATGACAAGGTATTGCTTGCTAGTTCCAATGCCCATTTTTCTTAAGCTCCCCTATTTTGAGAGTGGTGACCGCATTTCTTGAGAATTAAGTTGATAATTGCACTATCTTAAAACTTGGTAGAGCAAGACTTTTTGTAGATTGTAGACCTCCTAAATTCAAGCTAGGCAAAGTGTAAACTTGCTATTAGATGGGGTTGATTTCAAGAGCATCAATTTGATGCTTGTATTTGAGTTGTCTATGGAAATCAAAGTCTTTGTTTTGGATTCATTTGCTAGAATATAACCTTGAAAATTGCAAAATCCAGATCTTAGTTACTTGTGGACTTTTATAAACTTCAAGTGAAAGTTGTTTCAAGTTTTCCCCTGGATCTAGGATGATCTCCCTCATACCTACCACCCCTAACACTAATTTTATTTATAGCATGTGTAGAGGTTGATATTGGTGATTATATTTGATCATCCCCACTTTGATGACCAATTCATTAAATTTTACACCATGTTTGTCATGATATATTACAAATTATATTTAGACAAAAGCATTGTGAATACATATTTAAGCACATTGTTCCTCATAAGAACATTAGAAAATTTCAATCCCCTTTGTTCCTCACGAGAACATTACAAAAAGTTCACTTGTCCTCCTTTCAACTTTCCCTTGGATGAATTGTTGAAGAATTTCTAAATGGTTTGTATTGGAAAATTGATTTTTTTACAGGTTTCAATACCATGGTTATCATAATTCAGCCATAACTCCAAAAAAATATGGGAGTGTGTTTTGACACCTAATTGACACAATGATATTTTAGTTACATTTATATTTGCTTAGGTTTAACACTTGGTTTTTGTTAATGACATATGTACAAATGTTCATAATATTTTGTCATTCCTTCCACCTGTTAATCTAGTTGTCATTGATGTCAATATATTGAAGAAGGAAGGGACTTGGTGGAAATTAATGAAAGAAACAAATGATGGAGATACAGTTCACATCTCGTGAACCAAGGACAAAGCTAGCCATTTTAAGAACTGATTTGCGGATTTCTGTGCCTAAAAACTGAAGTGCGGATGAGGGGTTTGCACTTATACTTCAAAAGGGTCTACTTAACTGTGGGTCTGTCCAACTGCGGATTAAATCAATGAACTGTGGACTATAAAAGGTTGTGGAGAAGTATTTAAGGACTGCGGGCAGAGACATCATCTTAAAACAAAACTATGTACAGTTTAAGAGGTGGACCATCTTATTCAGGCTCAGACTACGGTGCATAAACTCTGACCGTGACAAATACTTAATCATAGTGGATCATAACTGTGCCTCCATTAACACAGTAACTCTGATTTTTTTGCTCCAGTATTGCTCGCACTATGGAAAGGTATTTCAAATAGAGACCTAGACACTCTTCTCGGACAACAGTGACAGTGGAGGATTCTCTATGATGCAGTGAAGTGAAATGACCAATTTGTACAATGGATTGGAGCTTGTTATGTAGCTGAGCTATGGTTTATGAACTGAGATTGCAACAACAATGAAGTCTAGTGGTGGACAAGGTACAGTGAAAAGTAAGTGAAGTTAATCTCAATTATTTCTGGAATAAGAACATTCAAGTAAGTTATATTTATACTTTCTATTAAGAACAACAAGATTGGTGTCCTTGGAGTCGGTGCTCCTAAACACAAGGTAGGTGCCTTGGATTAGATAGGGTCAAAGCCCTAGAGGTCGGAGCCTCATCAAAACCAAGTTGGTGCTTGGGAATAATTATCATACATTGTATTTATCCTTTTATACTCAATAAAATTATTCTTATACGTTTCTCTGATTAAATTGTGAAGAATCTAACTGGTAATAATAACAATTGAAAGAAAACACTGATTCACGCCCCTCTCAGTATTTCCAACAATTGGTATCAGAGCCAACTTCTTCATAATCAACCTAACAGCTGGAAGAAGGATTCTTAGTCACAATGAAAAATCAAGAAGTGTCAGGAAGGCTTCCTTTGTTCGATGGCACAAATTTTGGTTTTTGGAAAAAAAGAATGTCCTACTACTTAATGTCCCTTAGACCTGAAGTTTGGCATTCAATTTTGAATGGGTACACTGCTCCTTCCACTCTTCCAACTGATCAAGATGAAAGGAAAGCTTACATTGCAAATGCAAAAGCCTTAAATTCCATCACTAGTGGAATCACTGATTCTGAATTTACAAAAGTCATGAATTGTGACTCGGCTAAAGAAGTATGGGATAAGCTGGTTAGCTTATACGATGGGGACTCCAAAGTTAACAAGGAAAAGCTTCAAGCTCATAGAAGGCAATTCGAAAGTCTGAAAATGGATGATGAAGAAGATATTGCATCATACTTTCTCCGAGTAGCTGAAGTGGTCAACTGTCTTAAAGGATTGGGAGAAAAGATTGAAGAACGCACTGTTATCCAAAAGGTCTTAAGATCTCTCCCTGATAGATTTTACTCTAAAGTAAGTGCTATAGAAGAAATGAAGGACCTAGATACTCTCAATATGGATGAACTTCATGGAATCCTCATTGCCTATGAGATGAGAAAAGGAATCCGAAGTTCCAAAGATGTAGCATTCAAAGCCTCAAAATAAAAAAAAGGGGAAAGGATGGAATACCAGTAGTGATGACTTCGTTGTTGAATTCGAATTGGTTTAATTTGTACGAAGACTAAAGAAAGGATCCAAGCTAAAAGATAAGTACCCTTTTATTTGTTTCAAATGTGGAGGAATAGGTCATTATGCTGCAAAATTTCCTTATAAGCATGATAGTGATGATGAGGAGGATTCTAAAAGGATGGTATACAAAAAGAAAGGATTCAATAAGAAGAATTTCTTCTCTAAACAAGATGAGTCTGATGAAGATAAATTTGTAGTCATCAATAGGAAATAAAGTAATCATTTCTCTCATCAAAATGGAGGTAATGATGAATTAGATGAAGAAAATGACTATGCTGGAAGCCAAGAATTTTTATTCATGGCATTCACAAATAATGATGATTTAGGACTAGAAGGAAATGTAGATGAATTGTTAATGAGTGCAATTGAAGAAAATGAGAAATTACGAAATAAAATCATCTCTCTCAAAGTAGAAAAGGAGGAAGCAAAAAGAAGGGAAGACCTCCTAGAAATAAGCTAAAAGAAAAGGAAGAAATTTGTGAAAATCATGAAGCTAAAATACTATCTCTGAGGAAGGAATTGGAGCAAGTCTGGGATAGGTTTTAAAGGAGAACCATCAAGTACTAAGGATAATGCGAAAAGCTATGCCGACATACTTTCCAGCAACCGAAAGGAAGAAAAATAATTTCATCAAAGGCCCATCTCAAATCCAAAGAATGAAGAAAGAGTAACTCCAAGGAAGAATGTTGATTCAAATCATGGCTATTACAACAGGTACCAAACTATCTTTTTTGGGCATTGTTATTATTGTAAAATTTTGGTAATCAAGCTAAACATTGCATGGCTTGTAAGAATAGAACACCAAAATTGAAGGATCAAACAAACAAACCATATGGTCTCAAAGGGCAAGGACAAATCAAGACCTACAACTCTTTTGATCCTTTGGCCAAATTTGATCCAATCTGCTCATTATGTAATGATAATGGACATAATGAACAAAATTGCTCCCTCAAAAGAAGAGAAGCAAAAAATGAGAATCCCAATACGGATAAATGTGGCCTAGCCCTATGTGCTCATAGTGATGAAAATCATTGGTTTGTGGATAGTGGGTGCTCCAGACATATGACAGGTGACAAAAGGAAGTTTGTCTCATTGAACAAAAAGGAAGGAAATGTATCCTTTGGAAGTGGATCTGCGAAAATTGCTGGAAAAGGAACTGTTACCCTTATTAATGGAAAAGGAAAGGTTCAAAATGCTTTGCTGGTAGACGGGCTCAAACATAATCTCTTGAGTGTTAGCCAAATCTATGATCAAGGACATAATGTTGTCTTTAGCACCAAAGATTGTGAAATAAGGAACTCTTCCTCAAGAGAACTTGTGGTGAAAGGAGTTAGAACATCAGATAACGTATACATTCTGAACAAAATTCAAGAAGATAAATGTTATCTAAGTCAAACAAATGAAAGTTGGTTGTGGCACAAGCGACTGGGACATACAAGTTTCGATAACTTGATCAATATCAGCAAGATCAATGCAGTGCGAGACATCCCAAAGTTATTCAAGCCAAATCAAGGTGTATGTGGTCCATGTCAACATGGAAAGCAAACTAGAACTAACCACAAGACCAAGGAGTTCTTTACATCAAAACCTTTGGAGATCATTCATGCTGATTTATGTGGACCAACTAGAACTCCAGCGCTCCAAGGAGAAAGGTACTTTGCTTTATTTATTGATGATTATACTAGAATGATGTGGGTATATTTCATAAAAATAAATTCGAAGCATTTGAATGTTTTAAGAATCTTAAAGATCTTGTAGAAAATGAAAAGGATTCTAAGATTAAATGTCTTAGAATGGATAGAGGGGGAGAATTCACATCAAAATAATTTGGTGAATGATGTCAAGTACATGGAATTGAAAGAGAACTCTCTGTCACTAGAACACCCAAGCAGAAGGGGGTAGTTGAAAAAAGAAACCGAACTGTTCAAGAAATGGCAAGAACAATGTTACTAGCAGCTGACTTGCAGCCAAAATTTTGGAGAGAAGTAGTCAGGACAACAATTTATACCTTGAATCAAACTCAACTAAGACCAAATAATGAGAATAATCCTTATGAATTATGGAAAGGAAGACCTGCTTCAGTAAAATACTTCAAGATTTTTGGAAGCAAGTGCTTGATAAAAATCCATGATGAATCACCAGGAAAATTTGATTCTCTGGTTGACAAAGGAATATTCCTTGGATATTCTACAAGGAGCAAAGCCTACAAGTGCTACAATAATCGACTACGGAAAATAGTGGAGGGCATTGATGTGAAGATCAATGAAGACCTTCCAGAAAAGGAAATTGAAGATCATGAATTTGACCCTCTCATTGAAGAAAACGAAGAAGAACCTGGAAAAGAGGAAAAAGATCAAGAAAAATAAAAGGAAAAATAACCATCTCAAACCCCTTCAAAGGTGAAGTTCCTCCAAAAACATCACCCAAAAGAGAAGATTATTGGCAATGTAGATGAGGGGATACAAACTCAAAGAATTATGATAAGTACACCAAGGCAAAATGATGTTGCTCTCCTATCTATGATAGAACCAATTTTTTTTACTTAAGCAAGTAAGGATCCTCATTGGGTGGGAGCCATGGAAGAAGAAATGCATCAAATCGAGAAGAATGAGACATGGGAGCTGCTACCTCGTCTAAAGGATAAAAATATAATTGGAACCAAGTGGATGTTCAAAAACAAAATGAATGAAGATGGACAAATCATCAGAAATAAGGCAAGGCTTGTTTGTAAAGGTTATTCACAAATTGAAGTAATCGACTTTGAAGAAACCTTTGCACCGGTAGCTCATATGGAAGCTATAAGGATGTTCTTGTCATTTTCTTGCTCAAAAGGATTCAAAGTCTATCAGATGGACATAAAATCAGCATTTCTGAATGGGGAACTCAAGGAAGAAGTCTACATGGAGCAACTAGAAGGGTTTAATCTAGCAGAAGGAAAAGACTTTATTTGTAAGTTGAAAAAGGCATTATATGGGTTGAAACAAACTCCTAGAGCTTGGCACGCAAGATTGGATCACTATCTACAACAACAAGGCTTCAAGAAGGGGGTGGCCAGAAGTAATCCCTACATGAAGATAGACGAGGATAAGTTACTAGTCACTCTTGTCTATGTTGATGATCTGATTTTTGCTAGCAATAATGATGAGATGAGCCATGAGTTTTCTCAAAATATGTCAAAAGAGTTCGAAATGTCGATGATAGGAGAGTTATATTACTTCCTTGGACTACAAGTATCTCAAACCACAACAGATATGTTCATATATCAAGCAAAATATCTTAAAGACCTGCTTAAGAGATATGGAATGGAAGACTGTGCACCCATGAGCACACCTATGACCACAGAATGAAAATTAAGCAAATATGATGACTTTGCTTCGGTAGATGCAACTCATTACAGGTCAATAATTGGAACCCTCCTATAATTGAATGCTATGAGACCTGACATTCTGCAAGCAGTAGCAATTGTGGGAAGATTTCAATCAGCTCCTAAACAATCCCATTTGTTGGCTGTAAAAAAAATTCTCAGATACTTGAAAGGAACTCCTGATTTTGGTCTTTGGTACCCTAAGAGCTCAACTCTTACTGTGACTGCATAAAATGATGCTAATTGGGCTGGAAGTATCGATGATTGAAAAAGTACTAGTGGGAATGCATTCTTCCTGGGAGATTGTCTAGTATCTTGGCTTAGCAAAAAACAAACATCCATATCACTATCTACAGCTGAAGCCGAGTATATAGCTGTTGCAGATTGTTGTACTCAAATATTATGGATGAAGGAAGCTTTGAAAGATGTCAACATAGGTACCAATAAACCAATCACCATTTATTGTGATAACACAAGTGCTATTAGTCTCAACAAAAATCCAGTGATGCACTCAAAGACCAAACATATACCAAACAAGTATCATTTCCTTCATGAACAAGTAGCTGAACAAAACATAAAGTTGGAATATATCAATACCAAGGAGCAGATTGCTGATAATTTTACAAAACCTCTTCCTCGAGAAGCATTTGAACATCTTTGCCAAAAGATGGGGGTTATTTCTCTAGCATCACACTAAGTTGATTCTTAAGATGCAGCATGACAGGGCGGTCCTTATGTACTCCTTTGCCATTGATGTCAAAGGGGAGAGAAGAAAAATATTGCCATCCAATGACAAAGGGGGAGATTGTTAATCTAGTTGTCATTGATGTCAATATATTGAAGAAGGCAAGGACTTGGTGGCAATTAATGAAAGAACCAAACGATGGAGAAGCCCAACACTCAAAGACACTCTGCCCTACCTCCATTTCTACACTAATGATGATCAGTCACATTACTAATATTTTTCTCCATCTTAGAGGAAGCATATCATCATGATACCCATACCATATTTTAGAGCATACTTTTAGCTTTCTAATGAGCTATCACATGCCCCGAAACTCCAAATATTTTAGGAGATATGAATTTTTTAAGCAAAGGGTATAGTTATGGTCAGTGAGCCGACCTGAACTTGTCAAACTCATGTCGGCTTAGCTAGGAGACACGAAATTTCATTTTTCATATGCAAACAAGTATATATACAAAAGGAACTCCACATTTTTGAAGTACATAACAGTTTTGTGTGAAAAGATAAGGATATACAGTTCACATCTTGTGAACTAAGGAGAGAGATAGCCACTTTAAGAAATGATTTGTTTATTGCTGTGCCTAAAAACTGAAGTGAAGATGAGGGGTTTGCACTTATACTTCACAAGGGTCTACTTAATTGTGGGTCTATCCAACTGTGGATTAAATCAATGAATTGTGGACTGTAAAAGGCTGTGGAAGTATTTAAGGACTGCGGGCAGAGACATCATCTTAAAATATAACTGTATACAGTTTAAGAGGTGTACCATCATATTCAGGCTCAGACTGCGGTGTAGAAACTCTGATCGTGATGGATACTTAATCACAGTGGATCATAGTTGTGCCTCCATTAACATAGTAACTCTGATTTTTTGGCTCCAGTATTGCTCGGACTGTGGAAAGGTATTTCAAATAGAGACATGAACACTCTTCTCGGACAACAGTGACAGTGGAGGATTCTCAATGATGCGGTGAAGTGAAATGACCAATTTGTACATTGGCTTGGAGCTTGTTATGTAGCTGAGTTATGGTTTATGATCTGAGATTGCAGCAACATTGAAGTCTAGTGGTGGACAAGGTACAATGAAAAGTAAGTGAAGTTAATCTCAAGTATTTATGGAATAAGAACATTCAAGTAATTTATATTTATACTTTCTATTAAGAACAACAGGATTGGTGTCCTTGGAGTTGGTGCTCCTAAACACAAGGTAGGTGCCTTGGATTAGATAGGGTCGAAGCCCTAGAAATCAGAGCCTCATCAAAACCAAGTTGGTGCTTGGGAATAATTATCATACATTGTATTTATCCGTTTATACTCAATAAAATTATTCTTATACGTTTCTTTGATTAAATTGTGAAGAATCTAACTGGTAATAATAACAGTTTAAAGAAAATACTGATTCACCCCCCTCTCAGTGTTTCCCACACCTCCATGATCAGTTCATCAAGTTTATTTCAAAATTTTACATATTATTTTTAGACAAAAGCATGGTGAATACATTCTTGAGTAGATTCTTCCTTAGGAGGACATTACAAAAGTATAATACCCCATTTTTGAACTTTCTCTTGATGAACTAGTGAAGAATTTCTACATGCTTTGTTACTGGAAAATCAGATTCTTCTACCAATTTCAGTACAATGGTTATAATAGGGCAGGGTGGTCCTTCCACTCTATTGGACTCTTTATTTTGAGGGATCCAACTAACTCATGATTACATGTAGCCTTTATTGTAACTTATATTTTATGGACGACAATATAATTGTATATGCTTCTTATTAGTTGGTGAAAATTCATAAAGCCCATGTTGGATATATAGCTAGAAGTAAACATCTTGGTGATGTTGCATAATTTGAATTTTTAAAAATTACTAAACCAAACCTTTCATTCCCGAAAAACTCCACACTAAAAAACTAGCCTCCCCCTCCGCCCCTCGTACATACCTCAATGTCCTCTTTGCAACATTCCAATGCATAAATCTCAACAAAATCAAGAATATGGAAGCAAAAATTGTTACAATGCTTACCTTTGACTTGGCATAAATAAGGCATACCAAAATTACAACAAAAATTCTCTACAAGGTTTCATATATATTTTAGGGTCCTTTGTTGATATCTTCAACTTTGTCTTGGTTCATATTGTCAAATCCCTTGCAATTTTACATCTTTAACTACTTAAATAATTCTTTTACATACTTGGCCTGAGAATTAAGATGTTCTCATTCTTCTACAATAGTTCAAATTCTAGATAATGAATCAGAAGCTGCAAATTTGTCTCTTGAAGGTTGTTTTCAAATCCTATTTTATTTAATCAATTGGACTTGCAGCACTCTCCATAATTATGAGATTGTGTTCATAAGCATGAAGAATGGTGCCTTAACTTTGCCTTTTGATGTAGAAGTTTGGATTTATTGCATCTGAAAATTTCTTGATTTCATGCGCTCACCTATTTTCACGTATCATGCGTTTTGTGCCATCAAGTCATATGGTGCTTACAAACCTTTAAACCAATCCCTTCCTACATTTTTGGTTGAGTAATGTACACCTCCTACCTAAGGACTCCAATAAAAAAACATTGTTCACATCCATTTGGTGGATGCTCCAACCAAATTGTCTTTCCAATGCCAACACCATTGTAACTTGGTTTAATTAATTAATTACTCGAATTAATTAAAACAAATTAATTAGTTAATTTAACAAATTAATTAATTAATTAAACAATTAATTAATTAATTAAACATCTTAATTAATTAATTAAACAAATTAATTAAATTAATTATTAAACAAATTAATTAGTTAATTGGTTTAATTAATTAATTACTCAATCTAATTAATTAATTAATTAGGGAATTAATTAAAACAAATTAATTAATTAAGTAAACAATTAATTAATTAATTTAACAATTAATTAATTAATTAAAACAAATTAATTGATTAATTAAACAACTTAATTAATTAAGTATACAAATTAATTAAATTAAAAAAATTAAAATTAAATTAACAAAATTGGAGATTGCCCAACCTAATTTCTTAGATTAATTTCTTTCATAACCTATATATATAACCTTAAATATAGCTCATGGATACATCATTAGTATCTCTGGAATATCTATTGTCGCAGCCCCTAATGATGGACTCACTTGGTAGTCCGAAACGTTGGGTTCATAAAACTCTATAACAGGCCATTCCTCCTCTATTTAAAACTATCCTCACCTGTATGGATTCATTATTTAACAACCATCTTTGTTTTCTGGTTATAGCGACCGTAACATCTGTGTGGACTACTCCACTGGGTAGTGTACATGTTGTCCCGCACGACTTGCCCAACTCATCGTTTACCCTTGAACGCGTTCGTTCAACTGCAGTGTCGTTTGCCCAACTTGGGCGCCGCTACCCGTGTTCGTGTCACCCAACTTAGGCGCCTTCGCATGCTGGCCTCACCTTCGTTCACAACCCAACACACTGTTCAGCTTTTCGTTCGCCTCACCAGGCGCTCCCACCTGTGAGTCACCCTGCACGGTTGTTCAGCCCAACCACAATTCGTTCGGTGGGTGCACACTCCCGTGTCGCCTTGCCCAAACTCGTCGCTTGGTTCACTGCCTCCATTCACCCTTCGGTTCCCCCGTCGTGCGGGCTCATCACACGACGACCTGCTCCTCACCGCAGAACCACCGCAGCTCGCACTTCGTACTTCTTGACCGAATGCTTGTTCGATGATTTGATGATGAATTCCACCATATCACTGCCGCTTATGTATACACATCGTCCGTCGTGTGGGGGAACCTAGGCCGACCCACTGAACTTCTACATAACACGTCGTCCACCCTCCTTAACTCATCGGCCCTCCCATATGTTTGAGCCAACTCGCCCTTCATTAAGTCGGCTCGCCCGCCCGTTGGCTCATTCGCTCGTCGGTTCGCTCGGGACCGCCCACGAGTTATAAACTCCAAATGATCGCATTTATTCATTCGCACTTCAACGCATTCCCACTGTGCCACAGCTCGTCGCCTCCATGCTCGCTCCTATAGCTCGTGGGCCTTACATTCTCCCCCACTTGAAATCATTGTCATCGTCGACAATCTCCCATCTCAACAACCATCTATCACCAAGATATCTATACCAATGCCTTATAAACCACCGGTATGTTATACATCGGAAAGTCATCTCAATCCATGGTCATCAACCACATCCGCTGCAATCTCCACATGCTGCTCCCACTGTGGAAGGTTGGCGTCCGTTGTGGACTATTATGCTAGATGCTGGACAAACCCTTTCTGGTTCACATGTGTCTCTTCCTGGGTGGTACTACTATCTCTCATTTAGAGGCTCACTTTACTCTCCCCTTTGTAGTAAGAGAACCTTGACATTGTTACATTACACACTCACCAGGCACACGTACCTCACTGTTTGGAGATACCAGCGTAACACTCTCATGTGCTGACATCTAGAGCCAAGGTAGATATATAAGTATATGGAAGCTGAGACTTCATACCAGATGGGACTCCTACATCAAACAGTGTGAGGTCTAGTTGGGACTTCAAATCGGGGAGATCCCCTTTGTTGGCGGGTCCAACACCATACAAAATGGCGCTAGAAGGAGGGTTAGATGACAGGCTAAGACCGTAGAGTCTGGGTTGAATCTCTTATTTAAAAATTGCTCTTCTTGACATCATAATCCCGAGATGTCTTTCTACAATGTTTGAATGTGCCATCCCCGCGGAGGTTATACATGACCTGTGCAAGTTAAAGTTTAGTGGTGAGGGTGAACCATCTTTTCGTGCACATGTGTGCTAAGTAATAATTTTTTTTCCTATGCCACAAGATAGAGTACAAATATGTTTGGACTGTATTACTCACCCTCACATTCGAAGTTTGTGCTCAACGCTGGCGTTACACATTACCCTTTGCCTCTATCGATTCATTTGGTAAGCTTGCCAAAATGATGATTAAAACGTTCGATGAGTATAGCCACCAAGATTTCCATGAAAACATCTTCCGTTTAAGTATGGAGCCTAAAAAATCAGTTGAATACTTTGCTGATTTCTTCCTTCACCTCTGTTACAAAATTCGTGAACAAGTTGTGAAATTTGAATTCTTGAGAGAAGAGTTTAAACGGTTGGTTCATATTTAAATGCGGTGAACCTCTTGATTTCCCTTCCTCCCCAACTCTTGCGGATCACGAGGCACCTCATATTGCAGAGGAGGAGCCCAACACCCCGTTTGTTCCTTTTCCTCCTCCCTTTTTGGTCCCGAAGTGGGTTCCCCCTTGCGGTGATTGTAAATTTGAGAAATCTGCGCAACTTGTCCTCAACCCATCTTCTCATTCGTCTCCCCCTTCAATGGAGGAAATTCCATAATGGCTTAGGAAGCCTACAACGATGACTCACTCCTCCATTTTGAAAAAGGATGTCACCATGCATAACTCAAGTCTCGAATCTGATCTGCATCTCTGCCATCCTCTATCATCTACAAGCCATGACTCCTTGTACCATGAATTGCTTGATCAATCCGCTTCACTAGCCAGTTGTTCGCATTCACTTGATTCTCAAGTTGTTGTCTCAAATTGTGGCTAGGTTCAAGGTAGGTACATTACACAGACAAAGGAGTAGAAAGGTGAGGAATCTATCAATATTCCCTCCCTATTTCAAAATTGTGCGCATCAAAACAATGAGCTTCAATCTCGAATGATTCTCAATTTGCTAATCTCAGTGGAATGTCATGTACAATTAATTATTTCGATCAACCCCCAGTCTTGGGAAGTCATCACTCCCATGCTTCCATATGTTGTGATGAACACCCAAGCACATCATGTGATCTTTCGTTTTCTCATGAAGACTATAATTGAGATATAGAATGTGATTTGGTCAAAGAAGACGTCCACATCGAAGCTTCCTCTTCACCTCACTTGCCCATGTGTCCTACCATTCACAACACATCCACATGCATCAGAGATACTCCACATTCTCCTGTTTCTTCATCCGATGAGTTATATCCTCAATTGGCATTCGACGGTGAGGTGGTCCATGATAAAGTTGAAAACAATCTAATCACAAAGTTTCCTTCCCATCCCTCATCATCTCTTCTCTTGCATGAAGGAAACTCTTCAAGTTAGCTTGCTGAAGCTGAAAATTTTGGTGAAACCTGTGACAAAGATGGTTGCCATCTTGAGAGAAATTTTGAAATCAGCAACAACAACCATCCTCAAGCCATGCATGATCTCGTTCAAGCTTCAAATTATGATTATGAAATTCTAGAAAGTTCTGGGACGTACCAAGAAGTCGAGGCACTTCAACTTCTGTTGATGATTATGTCAAGACCTCGTGAGTCTATTAAGCCCCCAGAACCACACCAGATTTGGTTTCTCACACACAATCCATTTATCTGCATGGTTGCACTTAATGTGGATTCCCGTGTGAAAAATGTTTGGTATTTCGAGTGTCATATTTCAAATTTTCAAAATTTCACGTCTGTCCGAATCCATGAATTTGTCACAACGCGTCTGTCTTCATGCTAATATCTCATGTAAAACTCAAGTTGGGAATATTCATCTATCATGAAATCATGGGATTGTGAATTTGATAAGCTCAAAGACTCCCTTTTCCTGCTATCATACTTATCAAATTTCCCTCTTCATGATCAACTCCTTGGCCTTCTTGTGAAACTTGCACTACAAATCTGTCCATCATATCTAGCTCACCTTGAACTTGGTTCCATTATTTGGAGTGTTATCGAGATTGTTCACATGGATTTTTCTTTGTTCACTGCAAAATAGGAATCCAATGTCTCAAATAATTCATTTGATCATTACTCTGTCTTGGGTGATTGTCATTCGACTTATCATTTTATCATCAACATGTCAAATGAATGTTGCTTCGTGCACACTGATATTCATTGTTTAGAATCTTTCTCCTCATATTTCTATCAAGCAGGTGAGGCACTTCAGCCTGCGCTGATGGCAGGTCCTCACTATCTTGGCATGACCGCTGAGAATGATCAAATTTATTTTTCATTACAAGATCCCCATCGTGATCCCACCTGTCAAATCGAGAATTCATCCTCTAAAAAATCACGAGGATTTCCAAACAACCATCATGAATTTTATGATCCAATCGTTGAATGGATAGAACAATCTTACTTGGCAAGCCATGTTGCAAGCAACAAGCTTCAATCCTTCCTCGCGCTTGCTGAGAATTTCAGTGCAGAAGAGAACGCACCCGTTAGAATTTTTCGAGGTTTGTTTAGAAAGGGCATCCATAAGAAAGGTAAGAATGTGTATTGGGTGGTTGTGACACATCTTTCTGCCCACATACAAAACCTTCCTTTCCATGTGCAACTTGTTCAAGTTTTTGTATTTTCTGTTGCACACTACCTTTTATCTGTTTTAATCGCTTGTATCTTTATGGATGCAGGTCAGAAGCGACTACGGTGGCTTCATTAGAAATTTCATTTCACGTAATCTTGATTGTTTAGTTGTTAGGATAGGAGTAGGATTAGTTGCATCTCAATTTTCCCTTCCTTGCACTCATCTTGCACACGTAGTCCGTCATAGTTTTCTTATTTTACATCCTGTTGCTTTAGTCATTTTTCTTTCTTTTCTTCTGGTTTTGTTTCCTTGTTGTGTATTACTTTCCACTCATCTTGTTTTTCCTTTCCTATCGAGTTTTAGTTTGTTCGCACTATGCGAATAAGTTTTGTTCTTGCACTATGTTCTAGTTTCTGAATGGGTATGTGGCTGAAGTTCAAAGAGCCTTGTGACACTTCATTGCTTGGCCAGTCCTATGTCCATCTTCTTTGTGCTTGGTTGTAACTTCTGGATGATTAAGTCTTGATGAAAATTACGATCTGTCTGTAAGAAAAGTTTTGGTCAAACCATGAACCCATGTCCAGTCTAGGAAACCTCATGCCTATGCTCAGTTTTCTGATTTGGTGTGTTTAAGCTTATCCAACTAGTAGAAATAGAGAAGGGGAAAATCTAAACGAGCAAACTTGAATAAGATGTATTTATATTCTTCTCTGAAAGAACAACCTCTCCTGCTCTCAATAAGTTTGGATTCGTCTTCCACCAAAAAAATAAATAAGTCCCTATGCATAGTTCTCTTTCAAAAAATAACAAAGGCGAAAGAAGAGAAAGGCTTCCTTCTTAGAGAGGTGAATTAGGCAAATCCACCGGGGTACTTTCTAGGATTGGTGGCAGTGGAGCAATGCTTGTGTTCCTACGTGACTTCGCCAGGTTACTATCCAGGCTTGCTGGTAGTGGAGCAACATTAGAGATGAAAAACTATACTCTGAAAATATTAAGCTCAGAACCAAATTACCCTTCCCGATTTGAAACAATGTGATCTGGAATAATTTTGTGTTGTGCTCAACTGAGTCGGTACAAGGTGAACCGTGTATTTCCACTGGGTAAATGGGGAAGCTTAAGTGATCCGCACAGTGAATCAATACTCCCTAAAAGGCAAAGGCCCTTCACTACAAACGAACCAAAACAGAGAAGCTGGTATTCAACTAGTGTGTTGCCAAGTGTTGTAGCAGCCGCAACACCCTCCAAAATTTTGGCTTACATCCAAATTTCGGAGCCTTCCTTGGTTTTTCCTTTGATGGTTTCAAACACTTGAGCTCACCCCATGAGCTCTTGTGAAGTATTTTCACCCTTTTTTCTTGTTTGACCAATGACCATATTTTGGCATATTGATTGCTTTGTCATGCTTGGGATCTTGTTCTGGTGACTTTGAAGGTTTTTCTTTGTGTGTTGGCTTGAATTTTCTATGTAAACAACTCTCGTACTCACACACAAAGTTGTAAGCACCGTTGCGCAAGTGTCATCACGGTCATCTGAAGGTCTATCTCAAGTGTCATGCTTGTCGCTTTCAAATCTAAGGTAGTATAACCGAGGGCATGTTTTGTCTTGTTGTACTGGTGGTCTATGTTTTCTCGCGTCAAAGTGTGCTAAGTGTATGATCACAATGTCAAGTTTGAAAAAGTTCACTTGCTTTCAACACTTAGCCATTTTCCTGAAAATCTGTCTGACTAAACAACCCTCTTCCACCGGATCCTGATTGAGTTGCACTACTCAGTGTCAACCCTTAGTGATCTTTCTCTACTGCATGGAACTGCGTAGTGCTTGAGGTTGTCCTCTAGGTCAGTTGCACCACGCAATCCCAGAGGTGAGCAACCTGTCTGCCTCCCAGAACTATGCAAAAACTGCCTCCATGTCCAAACTAAACTGTGCGTTTCTCAAGCACAATCATCAAGCCTCCTTTTTGTTTTTAAGAACCCTGCATTGCACCAAGATCTGGGTTTGCACTGATCTCCAAATCTGTGCAAACATGTCCTGTTGGTCCTCTGCTCCATTTCTTTGCACTACCTTTAGAAACTGTGTAGACATGTCCAACAGGCCTCCTACTACCTGTCTTGCATTGATCCAAAACTTCACATACATGTCCAACTAGTCCTCTGATGCCTTGCTCTGCATTACCTTCAGAAACTGTGCAAACATGTCTAGCAGGCCCTCTGTTTCCTGTGCTGCACTATTCTCCAAAACTGTGCAGTCATGTCTAGCAGGCCCTCTGCTACCTATCCTACATTGTTCTCCAAAACTGCGTAATCATGCTTAGTAGGTCCCTTGCAGCCTTGTCATGCCTTGCTATTGGAAACTGCAAAGAACTACCCAACAGGTCCCATGTATCCCTATATTTCCTTCCCTCCAGGAACTGTGCAGAAGTGCCCCTCAAGGTCCCACCTTGCCGCTGCCACTGGTGCCCTTCATTGCACTATTTTTCCTCTCAATCACCACTGTGCAAGTTTTATCAACAGTGCAGGCAGTCCTCGTGGAGTTCCTCATTCTAGCCTGAGCTACGCTCTACACTATCTCAATGAGTTTTCCTCCCTCCCTGTTTTTATCACTCTATAATTTCCTAATGCTGTAAAAGAAATCCAGAGGTAACCACAAAACCACTTGTAAGCTTAGAAGCTAGCCCTTATAAACAAAGAGATGGATCTCTCTATTGGATTTAGATTTGTTGTTTTGAGATTTTATGCTAGTTATTAGGTTCAGAGTTTGGTTTGTTCAAATGTTTGGTTGAAACTGCAATGAAAGACCATTGGGAAATGGAGTCAAAAAATCTTAAGGTGATGAGATACAAGAATGTCAGAACATATGTAATAGGGCAATGTAGGCATGCTATTGGATCTTTGGAGCTTTTTTCGAATGAAAGGGAGGAAAAGATTGAGATTCAATTAAAAATAGAGAATTTTAGAATGAATTCTATATTTAATTTCAGTTGAAAACACAATTATTTCTTATAAGCCAGAGCATAGTGTAATTAAACAAGTTCAACCCTTAATTTTCTGTAAACAATACATATAGGAAAAACATATGGAAGAACAAAGAAATAACAAGTACATAAGAGGAAAAACATCACCAATTTGCCTTACACATGAATCATGGAACAACCTTCTGTATTAATGAAATGATCACTTTAGCTCAATACACATTTTTACATCAAAGGTTTACTTTCTTAGTACCAGTTCCAACATTTGTACTTAAAATTATGAAGTATTTACAAAACTTATCAAAATATATTGATTTAAAATATCAAGATTTTATACCAAATATCTTAGAAAACTGTTTATAAAAGTAGTACAAAAATATAGGCAAATAAAACTGCTATAGTTCTCTGGCACTATCTTTGAGGATTCTGGTGCTGACTTGGCCTGGAAAACTAATGTTTTGCTGTTGAAGATGAACACCTGTTTTATTCAAGTAGTTGGCATAGTTTATCCCATCTGTCTTCATATGGGGTGGAGAATTTGATTAACTTTCTGTAGGTTTAATCCACCTCAATATATTTTTGGAAGGTGGGCTTAATTACAAACACATGTTTTATCTCATGTTTGATAAGCAAATCGAATTTTAAAACTTCCGTGAAAGCTTTTCCAGTAATGATTCCTTTGATGGTGGAAAACTTTGACTTATCTCTGGCTATGGAGTATAATTTATGTTGATAATGATCTAATTGAATCAATTTATCTCCAATTCCTTTCAAATCTGGCATCCCCTTTTGATTGAGTACATTGAATTTTCTGTGGAACTTCTGAATGCTGGCCTCCAAGTTATGGCACTTGTTCTCTAATTGTAGCACTAAGTTCCTTTTTGTAAGGACTCTTCTGACTTCAACGATTGTTTTTGTCCTGTTTGAAATCTCAAATTACTCTAATTCGTCCTTTGTCTTTTAATTTAGAATCCGTATTAGGGCAGTGGATTCACCTAGTTTCTGTCCCAAACTTTCTTTTATTCCTTGAATAACTTATTTGAATCTCCGTACTAATTCCTCCTGCTCGAAAATTATTTCGATGGAAGGCTAGATTTCAGTCATAGCTTCATTGATTTCTATCCAAATGTTTTCCTTTTCTCGTGCAATTGTCTGTGCCATGACACACTCATTTTCCAACATTTCAATTCTTTGGGTTAACCTATGAGTCTTTTTAAGCTCTTCTATGTGAACATTATCAATCTTTAATTTTTTTTCTTCGAGATTGCTCATATGAGCTTTCAACTTTTCAATCTCCTGCCCTCTGATAGACTGGTCCTACATAACTTTGACTAGTTCTCCTGATGAGTCTGTAGACTTTCCTTCTACTGTGATGGTTGTTGAAGTTGATGCTCCTGCTATCGATGTAGATGCAATAGGAACTATTTTGATTGGAATGGCTACCAGCTGTGTTGACTATTCTCTTTCCTTAAGCAGTTTCTCCATCTCAATTTCCATCACCTTGATATGCCCATTCTGTTCAATAATAATCCAGAACATGTCTTCTTTTCCTTTCTCTAGTTGTCCAACTTCTTTTTTCCGTGGGTCTTTAGTGGATGGAAGCTTGAGTTGTTTCTTTAGAGCTGCAATTTCAACATTATTTTTTCTAATAATCTCCTCTGCAACTTTACCATTGCTGGGATCATATCCCAGTTTGATTACTAGATCCTCTAAAGACTTGATTTTTGTGTCTTTAGATAAGGAAGATATTTTTTCTAGTTTGAGTTGGGACTGAATGTTATTGACCGAAGCTTGTAGCCTAGAAGCTTCCATTGCTGAATTTTTCAAGGTCAAATACAACATCTCCCCTGTTTTCTTGTGCAAGTCCATCTGATCAATTGGATGGATTTGATCAACATTGAAGGAAAATATGGATTTTTTGTAATCATATGGAGTTTTTGGGAAAGGAACCTCAGCCCGGAGGAAGGCTATCTTCATATTTCCTTTCTCCATGTCAAAGGCAGAGAGAAACCTATGCTGTGAGGATGCTATCCGTTTCCAAAACTATGAATAAGTTGTATCTTTTAGCAACTCATTCTTCTTCTTAATTTCTTTATACTTGGAAAATATATTTAGTTTAGTTGGTCATGAACCAATTCCCCTAGCTGAGATGTATCCAGTGGCTCTTGAGAGGTTGAAGATGATGGAGATCCTACAAAAATATCTTCATTCCTGGTATAAGTATGGGGTCTATCAAAACAATGGTGGACTGTACACTTTGCTCCAAAAATTCTCCTACTCGATTGACTTCCTGCCTCTTCTTGTAAATTTTGAATTCCTTTCCCTAGATTTCTATGAATGAAGGGGGGAAAAATTCTCTTGGCCTCTTTTCCCGCTTCTCCTGTGGTTTTTGATTTTGTGATGTTGTTGTTAAGAGTACCTATTCTTCTACCTCATGTAAAGTATTTTCCCGCCATTGATCCAGATTCATATACTTTTCTATTTCTGGTTTGGAAGTATGAGTGTAGGGAGTAGTCTTTTGGTCTACTCTCAGCTTTGAAGTTATTCCCAAGGGGTCATATGACCAGGTAAAGATGAGTTTAAAATTCATTTTCTTAAGGAGAATATTTGCTTCATTGGCTGCTGTCCTGGTATTGCAAATAAAAATCCCAACCTGTGTTTTTATTTTGAATTGAGATGTTGAAATGTGGCAACAAGAATATTCCAATTTTAATTTGTCCTTGAATTAAAATTGAGAATTAAAATTTGAATTTAGTCTCACCAGCTGTTTGAAAAATAATTAATTAATTCATCTTGAGTTAATTAGTTGGAGAAATTCAAACATGAAGTCTTTGGGAAGTCATGCAACAATTATCCCTTTGATTGAGGAAGTTATCCCTTAATTAAGGAGATAAGGATGAGTCGTATTTGAGTTGTAATTAGTTAGCTCAGTTAACTGAGTTAAGTCCAGTTAAATTAGTTCCAAATAGTTTGTGGAACTAATTTTGAGTTCAGTCAGTTAATGCATGCATGCATGCAACTAGTATACTCCAGATAATTGAGGATTTTCTCATAAATAACTCATGCATGTAAGTTCAGACAAAGACCCAGTTGAGATTAAAGGTAGGGACAATGTACTATTAGTTGCTAGAATTTTTCTATAAGAAAATATCTTGCATGTAGAAGGAATTCATTCCTTGATATTTGCACAGTTTTATAGTGTGTTGGAGCAGTGTGTGAGACCAGTGTCACACAAGGTTACAACAGGAACACCCAGGGAAAACAGTGCAAGGAAATAGGAGGCTTGGAGGATAGAGGGAAAGGAATATGAGTTGTCTAGTCTATCTATGAGTAGTGAGAGGGATTGTACTGAGAGCTGGATAGCTGTGAGAGCTAAAGCTTTGTGTAATCCTGAGATATTTCCACTTGTATGATAATATAGATAGCGGGGTTTTTAGCTGAGGCTTTCCCCAGAGTATTCTTCAGTGTTTCATGTGCGATTGATTCTTCTTCTCTGTTATATGTGTTTTGTTTGATCTTGCTCAAATTGATTAAGCTTCTGCAAGTTTGATTGTAGAAGTAGATTAAGTATTTTGCTTTAGTATATTGCATAATCAGATTAATCTACAGTGAGAATTTCTAAAATTTCTTCTTGGCTGCCACAAAGTGCAGCTCATCCATGTTAATCATCTGTCTAATATATTCTAGTGAAAAAATTCTCATAGGGACAAACTTGGGCAACCTATATGGAGGCAATTTACACCCATACACTTTGATCTCAATGTAATTCTGGTATGGTACCAGTCACCTGTCTTGGTTTTCTCACTGAGGTGTAGAAATATTTTTATCTTAGGTCCTATCCTTGGTTCAACATCACTATTCAATAGGAAAGAGACTGTATACAAAAATTGGTCAACATACTCACTGAAGGTGAATTCATTGGCATGCTTCCTTACCAAGGAAGTCTAATGAATCACAGATTGGGAATTCCCTTGTTCATCTGATTTATATAATGGAAACTGAAACCTGTCTGCCTGATGGAATAAAAACAAATAGACTAGAACTAAAGCATACTTAAAGGTCCCTTATGTAGAAAACTTTAGGAACTGTTCATGGATGACATCTTCTAGGAACTCATTGTAGTTGAAGATGATTGAGGGATTTTCACCTGTTGAAAAGACTGATAAAAACCATATGATGGCTTCATCAACCCACTGATCATATTGATAGCCTAGTAAGCAAGAAACTATGGAGATAATCTTCTTTGTCATTTCAGGGAACATGGAGGATGAATAGGGGGGATTTTTCTTAGGCAATTGGGAATCATCAGGGACAAAAGTTTCAAAGATATTGGCTCTATGAGGGAAAGTGAGGTTCTTGTAGAGTTCCATGAGGGAATCTACTAAAAAGGTTTCAGAGAGGGAAAATTCTGAATTTGCAGCATTTTTGTAGGTTTTAACCCCATATAGAAATTACCTGCATATGAATTCTAAAACACAAAAAATAAACAATGCGAGATCATAAAACATAAAACACATATACACAAAGATTTCCCCTGGATCTCAAAACAAGGACTACCAGCTTGATTTTTCATTATGTTCCTTTCAATGTTACAATACATATTTATACATGCTGAAGCATCCAATACCATGGACCAAAAACCATCGCGTACAAAACCATGGACCGAAAACCGTCGCGTCCAAAACAATGTGGGAAAAATCATGCACAAAACCATAGGTAGGTCTGCCCAACCTAATATAGAGTCCAAAACCAAAATTTCCTAGGGCGCTGCCCTGGAACCCATAGAGTGGGGTTACCTGCACCCTTCAAACCCCCTGTGACTCCCCCTGCTATGCAATCGGCGCAACGAATGGGGGGATCCGCCCGCCTTCTAACCCCCCGGTTAACTACGTGGGCTAGTTGTGGAAAGAATATAACACAAACCAAAATTCTCCCACTTGTTTTCTTTCACAGGGGGCCACAAGAGAGCTTAGTCATTTATCCAACCCTGCAACGCTCATTGTTTCTCTACACCAAGAGAACTTCTTAGATCTCACAGATTTTGTCAATGCATCTACAATATTCTTCAAGGTGTGATCCTCCAACGCTGATGAAGGTGATATATTGACCAGGTAACATGCTGTCTCCACCGCCTCTGCCTAGAATTCCTGTCCTAACCCGACACCACTGAGCATGCTTCTTTCCCTTTCCATCAACGTCTTGTTCATTCTTTCTGCAACTCCATTTTTATTAGGTGTGTATGGAGTAGTCTTTTGCCGTGCTATACCACACTTCTTACAGATTTCTTCAAATTCTTTGTTGCAAAACTCTCCACCGTTATCTGTCCTCAACACCTTTATCTTCTTCTCTGTCTGGTTTTCCACCAGAGCCTTAAATTCTTTAAACCTGTCAAAGACTTCACATTTCTTCTTAAGGAAATATATCCATGTATTCCTTGAGAAGTCATCAATAAATGATGCATAGTACATAGACTTACCCAGTGATGGAGCCTTCATAGGTCCAAACACATCACTGTGCACAAGTTCTAATATCTGTTTTGCCCTCTTACCACCAGAGGGGAAACTCACCCGATTCTGCTTCCCATATAAATTATTTTCACAAAAATCAAAATCCAGAGAGATATTACTCATACCTTCTACCATGCCTTTACCATGAAGTATACGAAGGCCCTTCTCTCCAATATGTCCAAGCCTTTGATGCCACAACATGGTCTTCTCTCCAGAGACCACTAGATTTTCTGCTCCACTTTCAGGAACCATAGAACTGTGACACCCATCAACAACAATGCTACCTTGTAGCTTGTATAGAGTTCCAATTCGAACTCCCCGCATCAATACCAGTGCCCCTTGAACCATCTTGCAGGTATCCTTCTCAAACACTGTTTTTACACCTACATCATCCAACTTGCTTACATAAATCAGATTTATGGCTAATGCAGGAATATGCAGAACACACAGAAGTGTTCTAACCCTTCCACCTTGCAACTTCAACTTTACTTTTCCACGACCAATGATTCTAGCCTTCCTGTCATCCCCCAAGAAGAAATCATCACCGTCATATTTCTCATACTCGCAGTACCACTCTCTATGGGGAGTGAAGTGAAAGGATGCACTTGAGTCAATCAACCATGCCTCATGATCTACATGTGTACTTGAAGAAGCCAAGTACACATCCCCACCGTCATCTGAGGTGGTTTTCACCCCTGTAGAAGGAGCATCATCAGATCCCTTTCCTTTGTTAGGAGCTTTAGATTTACAGTCCCTTTTGTAGTGCCCTTCCTTTCCGCATTTCCAGCACACCACCTTTACAGGTTTTCCTGGAGATTTAGATCTCCCTCTAGATTTAGATCTCCCACTCGATGACTTATTTTTTTTTTTGTTCTGGGGCCGTCCTCGTATAGACAAGGCATCACCATTCTGGCTCTCCATATTTTTTCATCTCATCTTCTCTGTCAGCAAGGATGATACTATTTCATCAAACTGCAAGGCAGTTGCATTGCTACCTATTGCAATAACTAGACTATCCCACGAATCTGGTAGAGAACACAACAAACTAATGCACTTATCTTCATATGAAATTTTGATATCAACTGACGATAACTGACTTACCACAGTATTAAATGCATTCAGATGCTCTGTCATCGAGTCTCCATCTTTCATCCTCAGGTTATACAGCTTTTTCCGTAGGAACAATTTATTCACTAGAGACTTAGATTGGTACAAAGTCCCTAACTTGTCCCACAAAGCGTTCGCCGTAGCTTCCCCTAATACATTTAGCAATACTGAATCTGAGACACACAATCATATTGTGCTCTTTGCCTTCCGATCCAACTTCTTCCATTCTTCATCGAACACTCCCATTGGTTTAGTACCCAGATCTACCACGATCCACTGATCTTTATCCATCAACAGATCCTCCATCTTAAGTTTCCACAACTCAAAACTCTAACCATTAAATTTCTCGATCTCTATATTTCCACTGCTCGCCATCTTCTTTCACCACCAGAATCGATCTCGCAGATATCCCATTGAACAGGGTATACCACAGGGCTGAGCTAAACCCCTCAGCAACAAAGGGATCCACTTGAAGCCAAAATAACTCCGATACCAAATGTAGGTTTTAACCCGTACAGAAATTACCCACATACGAATTCTAAAAACACAAAAAATAAATAATGTGAGAGCATAACACATAAAACACATATACACAAAGATTTTCCCTTGGATCCCAAAACTGGGACTACCATCTTGATTTTTCATTATGTTCATTTCAATGTTACAATACATATTTATACATGCTGAAGCATCCAATACCATGGACTGAAAACCATAACGTCCAAAACCATAGACCGAAAACCATCGCGTCCAAAAACATGTACGAAAAATCATGCACAAAACCATAGGTAGGTCTGCCCAACCTAATATAGGGTCGAAAACCAAAATTTTCCGGGGTACTGCCCCAAACCTCATAGATTGGGGTTACTTGCACCCCTCAAACCCCCTATGCCCCCCCTGCTACGCAATCAACGCAACGAATGGGGGGCTCCGCCCCCTTCTAACCCCTTGGTTAACTATGTGGGCTAGTCATGGAAAGAATATAACACAACCCAAAAATTTTGGGAAATGTAATTAGAGGTAATTGTGAAAAGGATATCATTATTTAGGGCTACAATCGCTCTCTGACTGGGAATATACCAGAAGTGGCACCATGAAATGAATTAAGGGAAATGGTGGGTTTGAGAAAAAATGAATTGGGGTAGGAAGGAGTCCCACAAACCCAATTCATCACTGAGATCAATAAAATTTTGTCTTAACTAGTTGTGGAGTTCGTAGAGGTTGAACTCACAATTGGTTTCAATAATTTTATATTCTTGATCTACTAGGGGCTGGTGGTCCAAGTCAATTATAGGGGGCAGAAGGGGTTTTCTTTAGTAGATTTAGATTTACCTTTAGGATCCATGTTGGAAAGAAACGAACTAGAAAATTGAAATTACCTGGGAATTGTGTGGACGAAGACTGGTTACAGTGGTAGTTTTCTTGCTGACAGGTTGCGGTGGCAGTCTGGTTTGTTGACTGGCCACTGTAATAGGTTTTTTCTTTCAATGTCTTGGAATAGTAAAGGGGAGGGCCAAGAGAACGGGTTTAGGATTTATTTATAAATGAACTCATTACCATTGGTATTAAGCCATTTAATGGAGCAGGTTTGTTAATCTGGGCTAAAACAGTTACATGACGAGTGCAGAGACGTGCCATGTGATGGGAGTGAGTTGAAGTGGAGTGGGAAGGGATGTGACAACAGAGGGAGCAGAGTGAAGGAGAAATGTATGAGGATGTGCGATGTGGTGAGACAGGATGGAGTGGAGTGGGGACGGGATGCACCACTTGGCAGAAGAGGAGTGGAGGGAGGGAGTTTAGGTCAATGACCATTTTACGTGGGAGGTGGAAAAGGTCGATCTCGGAGGGGTGGGTGGGTGGTAAGTTATTTTAGGCCGGGTGGGGGGTCCGAAGTCATCACCCATCATTGATCTAGAGAGTGAGATCACTACCCTTCATTTATGTGTGACACTTATTACAAACAACAAATGTGTCATATCAAAATAGCTTTATTAACACTACTAATCGTAATTTATACAATGCGATTAACTAATTTAAATAACTTTATTAAAGATAATCTAATCACACTTATATTGTGCGATCATACTAATTTACTTATTTAACTAAACACATTTTATTCAACTAATATAATCGTGCTTAAATGGTGTGATTAAATAATTAAACCTATTTATTTGAATGTAATGCGACATTTAAACTAGATGCACATTATTTTTTTTATTTTTCTAAATTTTTTCTCATCATATTTTTATTTTTTGAAATGAAGTGGCATTTGAACTGGCTCACTTATTGGGGATATTTTCATTTTTCATATATATATATATATATTTAACATATATATCCCTTTTTTTGTATCCCCTTTCATTATGTTTTTCTTTTTTCTATTTTTTTCTTTTTTCTTGGAAATAATTTGCAGGATGAAACATTATTTATAATATCTAATAACATAAAAATCAACATATAATCATGAATTGATCCTATAAATTATAGTAAGCTAACAGTGGCTCTAATGGCGATGGCATCCTCCCTGTGAGGTGTCAATTACGCTGTAGATCAATAGCCTTTGTCCATTGGTATCCTGTTCTTATTCCGCAACTGAATTGATTACCTTGTGTTATTATAAATACTGGCAACAACTCACCAAAATCTTAGGGCTTCTCTTTGGGCTTCAATTCTTGATGTTAGCCACCCTCTCTTGCATTAAAATAGTAAAATGATATTTACAATGACTTGAATGAGAAAATTATCTATTCTAGAAGAAAATAGTGCTTGAGTAGTTTTCCATTGACAGGTCCTCCTAGCAGTCCTTCTCCAGTCAAGTCTTTCAGAAAGAATGCATTGTTTCCTCAGAAAGCTTCAATTTTATAGGGTCCTCTCCACAAACTATCAAATTTCCCATGCTTACCTTTTTCTTCATTTCTTGAGTCCCATCTCAACACAAGGTCATCTAGTTGGAAGTCATCTTATTTGGTTCTTCTGTCATGGATCTTTTTTATTTTGTCTTGAATTATCTGAGTTTTGCTATAGACTTCCTCCCTAGTTTGTTGCAACTGTATTCTTTGATTTATACTTCTCTTTACATCAATTGGCTCAACTTGGGACTCTTGCAATAAATTTAGCATAGGGATTCCCAGGGAAGTAGGAAAAATTTCATCCACTCCATATACTAATTGGAAAGGAGACATTCTAATAGACTTCTTAGTGCTAATTCTTTCAGCCCATAGAGAATTAACCAACTTCTTGTGCCAATATTTTTTATTTTCCTGCAACAATTTCTTAATAATGTTGACTAAAATCTTATTAGAAGATTTATCTAACCCATTCCCTTGTGGGTAATAAGAAGTAGAGTGTCCTAACTTGATGTGATGCTTGTGGAAAAAATCAATAATTCTCTTTGACTTGAAAGCAACAACCTTGTTAGTAATGATTTTATGTGGACATCTAAATTTGGCAAGAATATTACCTTCTAAAAACTGCATGATTAAAGTGTCTGTAGATTGTCTAGTTGGTATAGCCTCAATCTACTTAGTGAAGTAGTTGGTGGCTGTCAAAATCCATTTATGTTGGACTGAGGGTCATGGGTGGATTTCTCCAATGAAATCTAGGCCCCACTGTTGGAAAGTAACCTCAATTGAAACGAGCTTTAAAGGTAAGGGAATTTTTTTTCTCTTTCCTTCAAAGATTTGGCATTAATAGCATGTTGAAACTCTCTTACAAACATCTGCAAACAAGGTAGGCCAATAAAAACAAGCTCTCAGGATTTTGTTAGCTTTGGTTTTCCAGTACAAATTTCCTCCACAGTCTCCTTGATGAAAATCTTCTATAGCTTTGTCTGCTTCATCATTCAATAAACAATTTAGAAAAATACCCCTAGAATCTTTCCACTACACATTTTGATCTAAAATGCATAATTTCATAGATTTTAACTTGAGAAATCTAGCTTTTGTCTTGGTTAAACTAGGAGGAGTTTGTAAATTTGGTAACACAAAGATAATATCTGCATACCAAGGAGAAGTAGAAAATGCTTCTAATACTTATGGAGTCGCCAAATCTTCCTGTTCATCTAGTGTGTCTATAAAATTTATATCTAGTGCATGGAAATTTGATTAAGCCATTAGCTTAGCCAATCCCTGACCTTTGATGAGCTTGGTAGGTCTTATCTCAATGTCATATTCTAGAATAACTGCAATCCATTTGCCTCTTTTCCCATATGGATCAATTTGTGTAAGGATATCTTTTACTACATCACTTGGGACAAATGCAATGATATGGGAACGTAGAATGTAAACTCTAAAATATTTCAGCACCTTCACCAAAGCAAAGGCTTGTTTCACCATTATATTATAATTTAATGAGACATCCCTTAAAGCTCTACTAAGGAAAGCTATAGGCTATTCATGTCCCTCACTATTTTTCTGTAACAAAACTACTGCATTAGTATGTTCAGAAGAAAAATAAAAAATCATGAAATTATTTGTAAAGTAAGGGCTAATTAAAACAGGAGAAGTTGTCAAAGCTAACTTTACTTGACTAAAAGATTTTTTGGCTTCACTATTCCATTTTATTTCCATATATTTCTTTAGCATGTTTGTAATGGCTCTCAAGATATTGTCCAGGTTTGGAATGAATCTTATTAGGAAATTGATCTTACTGATGAAGGACCAAACTTATTTCTTGTTCCTGGGAGGGTCAATTTTCATTATGGATTCAACTATGTTGGGGTCTATTATGATTCCTTTTTTTCGAAATAAATATACCCAATAGTTTTCCTTCCTCTAAACCAAAAAGAGTTTTCTTGGGGTTCAAGGAGATGCCATATTTTCTGCATTTTTCAAAAACCTTTCTCAAGCGTAATAGGTGCTCTTCGTTTGTTTTTGAAAATATAGTAATATCATGCAGGTAAATTACTATGAACCTATCTTTCTCATCAGAAAACGAAATATCCATTGCTCTATGGAAAGTGGTCCCTGCATTCATAAGGCCAAAGGAAATTTTTACATACATAAAGGTTAACCAAGGTGTAGTAAAAGATGTATTATGTTGATAATCAGGATGAACTAGAATTTGGTTGTATCCTGAGCAACCATCCAGCAAAGAAATTTTGTTGGAACCAACTACTTTATGTAAGATATGATCCATTTTGGGTAGAGGGTAGTTGTCCTTGAGAGAAACTTTGTTTAGATTCCTAAAATCTACATAGAGCCTTATTTCTCTTGTTTTCTTTCTTATTGGTACTAGATTAGAGACCCATTTTGAAAATCTTAGGGGTACAATGATTTTTACATAAAAAAGTTTCTTGACTTACTTTTCTATCAAAGGTAACATGAATGGATTTAATCTCCTTAATTTCCTCTTTAAGGGTTTTTGGTCTTCTCTGATGGGAATGGTATGTTGTATGATACTAGTATCATAAGATTTGATATCTTCATAGCTCCAAGAAAACACATCAGAAATTTCTTTTAATAGCTCAATGTATCCATGTTTTTCTTTAGGAGGAGAGGATTTGGACAACTTTACAATTTCCAGACTTTCCGCAGTACCTATATTATAGTCCTCAACCTCATCTCCTACAGTTTCTATTTTTGGATTTTTGTCTAGATTGTAAAAATAAAAAAGCTCTTCCAATGGCACCAAGCCTCTTAGAAACACATTTTCTTTTAATTTCAGAACCTCTAGTTCTTATGGATTATCATCAATTTCATTTAACTTTATTTCCTTTTTATTTTCATCTACATCATTATCTGTATCAATATGTACATACTCAAATTCATCTTTCAATTGTAAAATTTTTTCTACCTACTTATCACTACCAAAAACTTGCCAATATCTTACATTATCTGGAACAATTGGCTTGTGTTTTAATTCCACCTAATATTTTATATTTGTATGGAATGGGATTTTACAAGTACTGACTGAAGTAGCCAAAGCTCTAGCCAAGATATTTTTCCCTCTAGGGATAACATACAATTGATATTAAAGAAAACATTGCAGAAAATCTGAGACTGCATTAATGTAGGTCCTTAGTCTAGGGTGTTTATCCGATTACTTACCTTTAATTTGATTAAAGATGAGTTCATAATCCCCATGTACATAAATTCTTTTAGCTCCCAACCTCTTCAAAAATTTTAGTCCTAAAATCAGCTCTTCATATTCAACTATATTATTTGTACATTGGAAATTAAGCTTGTAAGCATGTCCCTTAGCTATACCTGTTTGTGAGTTTAAAATCAAAACACCTGCCCCTACTCCTTCCTTGATCACAACCCCATTGAAATCCATATTCCAAAGGGATTCACCCTCTTCATATTGTTTTCTAGGTTTTAATTTCATCTCCTATGTGTTGCTCAATTCTATGTCCAAGTGTGACACTTCCTCCTCTACACATTCATCATTATACAAAATAAAGGAGTCCAAATATGAGTGCATAGAGTACAGGGGGTAATTGTTTGGTTTTTCTTGGCTACTAATCATATATTTAATTAATGTTTCCCTATATAACCTTCTCTGCTGACAAAAATTGAGAATGATAGCATAGGTCATATCCATTTGCAAAGCACCCTGTAACTTTGCTCCCCATGATCTTGATAGTAACATTCCATACTTGGAAGGTATGCATGCTACTACAATGTCCATGACTAGAATCTTTGCTGGTATTTGGGCCAGAGTGACACATAAGTCTTTGATGAGACCTAGGCATCTTACTTTGCTGGAATCGAAAGAGTACAAATATTTGTAAGGTCTTGTGATGTCTAAACCTAGTTTTTCCATGATAGCTCTGGGCATCAGATTGTGAGAATCACCAGAAGCAAGCATTGAATTGTGCATAATTTTTTCATGAATGTTTAAACTGATATAAAAAGGTGGCACACTACCATCCTAAGACTTCCCTTCAACTTCAGGTCCAAACAACAACTCAGGTTGGTCATCAGTTAAGTTGACTGTGTTTGTCCCTTCCCCTATCTTTAGAGCCTTCATGATTTGAGATCTATATGAATTCTTATTAATTAATTCAGCGAGGGGAATATAAATTTTTACCTTGGCCAATTCATTTTCAATACTGAAATATGTCTGAGGTTTTTCTATTTCTTTGATGTTCACATCCTGTTTTTTAGAAGTTTCCTTCTGAGAATCATCTTTTGGCTAGCTATTAGAAGGGGTGTCATTCTAAATTTTCTTGGGAGGAATTTCAACAACCTTTTTACTCCTCAAAAGGTATTGTCTGTGCACCTCCATGATAGCATTTTGGTATCCTTTTTTATAATCATATGACTCTAAAGGGAGGACCTCTAGTTGTGATAGAAAGAACATGTATTTATACTCTTTAGTTAAGAAAATGTGGTCAATTTCACTTTCCTCAAATAAGTTTATTTGATTTTATTCATGATCCTCTAGTAGCTCAGATTATTGATCTGCATAATTCTCTTGGAAAGGAGGTCTATATTCCTACTGATTAGTTTGGTCTCTTTGTTCTCTTTGTTTGATTAGAGGTAGTTTTTTTCTTTCTAAAGTTAGGATTTCTAATTGGTGGACCACATTGATTATCCTTGGGAGGAGAGCTATCATTTAAAATTATCCTTTACATAATTCTTTCCATAGTTTTAACTAAGGTATCCAACTTAACATCTGATGAAGAAGAAGCAGGTTCTTCTCTAATAGTGAATTTATTCTCAGCCTTTAACCTAGCTCTCTTTGCCAACATATTTGCTTCTACACTAACTACATTCCTCTGCATTTCCTCAAGGGTAGCACGATTCCTCTCCCTTAGTTGGTAAGAGATGCCTGGATCAAAACCTTCTGGAAATTTGATCAAAGCTAGTCCTTGAATAAAAGTTGGGATAGAATTGTAAATATTATTGAACCTAGTGCAATAGTCTTGGACAATATCACCAGGGGCTCTCTTTATACTCTCATATTAAGCCAATATTTGGAGAGGATTCTTCTTTACTTCCCATCTTCTGAGGAAAGTTTGGTGAAATTGTGAGAGATGTGGGATAGATGCAGCTGGAAATGCTTTAAACTATTTTTCAACTTCTTCTGTGAGACTTTGGGAAAATAGTCTCAACCTCACATCATCATCATAAATTTCTTGAAAATCCAAATAATCATTCATTTTGCCTATATGTTGTTGAGCAGTGATTGGCCCTGTGCCATCAAATTGAGGTATTCTACTTTGGTAATTGTTAGGACCTCATATTGTCTCTTTTTGACCACACATTTTGCTATAATGTCTCCCTTTTTCAACTTATATCTAAAGTCCTTGTTATTGTTTTAATCCAAGTATCCTAAAGGTACACAATATTTCTTCTCATCACTATACGTTTAATTATTTTACATATAATTACGCTATCTTCATTACTAACCATTGAATTGATAGTTGCTGAACAGTTAAAGAACAATGTGCAGTTCACGTTGCTGAAACTGTCTGGAGATTGCAAAGACTACTTCCACAGTTGCTGAAACAGCAGGAACGACGCGCAAATCTCGTGGCTGAACAATTGTGATCTGCAGTTTAGATTTGACAGCAGCAAAAGGAGATCACCGAAGGAGTTGGTACATTGGATGCAACGATCATGATTTAAAGACAGTATTTTTGTAACAACATTTTGTTCAAGGGAAAACTGACTTCCCTATTTTTGTACAAAGGGTTAAAATAGGACTTACAATGTAATCTATTATAATAGATGTCTCCTCTTTAAAAAGAGGAGACATCTACATTAGAGGGGGACGAACAGACTGCGGGAGGAGGCTTAGTTGAAGGAGCAGAACTGGGATCCGTTTTTCTGTAACATGACATATTGACAGATGAATAAAATCTTGTTCTGAGCATTTCTTTCTAGTTCTTGTTTCCTGGGGAATCTTGTGAGAAGGACAGGGCCCACCTTCATCACACGATTTATCCATTTTATTTCTGTAGTGTGTTAAGTGTGTCTTTTATTCATGCTTTATTAACAGAACTGTTTACTGAGTATCATTTTGCTGAAACTCTATTTTCTTTTCAATTAATTGCTGTAGCGTTCATTTTATCAACAATTAATTCATGTGTGTTGCAATTATGTTTACAGAGCAAGGTGGCAGCTTGATAGTAAGGGACAGGTGCTGAAGATTCCCGCTACGGGAATAGGGTCCTGTTCTCTGTTACAGCATAGCCAGCGCTCTCCTGTGCAGATTGATTCTTTAGATTACTTCCTTTTAAGCATTCTTTGGTAGCTATCTGCAATAGGTTGTCTTTGCTGTAACACAAAGTGGAGCTTCAGTTTTCTTAAGGCAAAGTGTGACCAGTCTTTACTACAACTTTTGTTGCTTTTAGAATTGAGTAAATATAGTATGCAGTTGCCTTTGAAATAACGAGACTTCCCTGGGTTGACAATTTATGTAACACTTTGTTGTTTAAATCAATATGCAATTAAAGTGACCAACATTTTGGCGCCGTTTCCGGGGAAGGCAATCATAGATTTTAAAAGCACTGATGATTTTCTTGTAGATATGCAGGATGCATGAGAGGACGCAAGAAAACTAATCCTACAGGTGGAAAGGGCAAAGGAAGAGGAGGAAGGAAAAATTTCATTGATGAGATTATTTCAAAAGCTGAGGCTTCTCAGAGGCTAAGCTCTCGTAGGCCACAAACTCAGCACTCTCTCCAAACGGACTACCAAACAGAGGAAGTTGTGGGACCTGAAAGGATTGTAGAAACAGTAGAACATACCGAGGAACCAGCGGAGGAAATTGAAGAACCAATAGAAGATATTGAAATTGAAGAACCAATAGAAGATATTGAAATTGAGGGACCAGTTCAGGACATTGAGAGTCCAATAGAAAACATTGAAGACCGGGCAAGTGCAAAAGGGAAACAACCAATGGATGGGAACAATGAAGGAATCTTTGGTGGAGGACGTAGAGGAGGCGAAGGAAGAGGCGAGAATTCTCTCTCCACCTTGGAATTCCCTATTGAGTAACTTCCCAGAGGAACAACTCCTATGAAGAATATCCCACTCTCAGCCCTACCTAACTTCCATGGTTTATCCTCTGAAGACCCTGATGAGTTTCTTTTCGAGTTCGATATATTGTGTAGAAGTTATGATTATGTTAATAATGCTCAAAAATTGAAGTTGTTTCCAGCAACATTAAAAGGAAATGCACTAAGATGGTTTATGAGCTTAGGAGGTCATGTGATCACAACATGGGATCAGATGAAGGAGAAGTTTCTGGCCAAATACCAAGACTATTGTTGGACGAGAGAAAAAAGGGAGGAATTATTCAAGATGTTTCAGAAGGAGGATGAAAATCTGGAGGACTTTGTGGAAACATTCCAGTATAATCTGCAGAGATCTGAGCACCCTGATGTAAGTAAAGATATTCTGAAAAGAATATTATTGAAAGGGGTAAGGGATGATTATTTAGATATGTTAAATATGCTTGATAAAGGGGATATATCTAAAGAATCATATGATAAAATCGTTAACCTCTGCAAGAGATGTTCAAGAGGAGCCGCAAATAAATCAAAGAGCAGGGATAATACTTATTCAAGGGTCTAGAAATCAGCCAGTGGAGGAGCAACAAGAGCTGAAATAGGTAATCTACTTGAGGAATTCAAGACTGAAATGTTAAGTTATTTTGCTTCATAGATTGATACCTTGCAGGTTAAGAAGAAACAAGCAGAGGCAGAAGCCGCTTTGGCCATGTTTTGTCCTAAATGCAGAGAAAAACATCCGTTAAGGGAATTTCCATTGGACAAGGTACCAATCTGCACCGTTTGTGAGAAGGACCATGAAACTCAACAATGCCCTTCTTTACCAGGGATAAAGGAAACATTACAACCAACTGAGGAGGAAGCTAAAGCAATTTATCTACTGACACAAAGGAGGCAATGGAAACCACGAGGACAAGGTACGAACTCTAGTATGCCATTTAATCGTTGGAATAATTATCCTTCTTTTAATCAAACAAATTACCCGCCCTGTAACCAAATACAATACCCACCCTTTAATCAAATAAATTTCCCACCCATGCAGCAAACAAACCCTCCCTTTGTAGACCCTGCAATGTGGACTCCTTGGCTTCTACAACAGTCCTATTTTAATCAATGGAACCCAAACTGGAGAGCTCAACAAACTCCGTTCCCAAACCAATTTCCTCAGTTACAGCAACAACTTTCTCTCCCGTCAGGTACCCCACCGAATAATCAGACAATGAAGCCTCAGCTACCTGTACAACCGAACCCTAACCCTAATAATAATAATAAAGTTGTGCAAGTCATTGACATTTAGAACCTACCTACATCTCCTGTGCAATGTAATGATATTCATTTACGATCAGGGAGAGTATTTGAACCGGTTATTGACGATATTACCTCTTCTGACTCTGATAAAGAAGAGATAGAAAAAAATAATTTACCTAATAAGGGTGCTGAAACAGTCAAGCCATCCTCTAATAAAATTGTTGAAACAGTAGAGCCACCATTCCCTGAACGTCTAGCTCTTGCTAAGACACCTGAGCCGCCCATTTTTAATCTTCTAGGGGAACGGCAAAATCTTTATGTTAAAATTCCACTTTTACAAGCACTCAAAGATGTACCAATCTATGCCAGAACCGTCAGAGACATTTGCATCAAGAAACCTGGTAGGAAGGCTAAAGATCCCCTTACAGTTCATGTGATGGGTGATCTAGCTGCTTTAATGTCAGGAAAAGTTCCTCCTATAAAATATGGTGATCCTGGTCACCCTACGGTCACAGTACAGGTCGGAAAAACTATTGTTTCACGAGTTCTAGTAGACGTAGGCGCTGCTATAAATATTATGACCCTTGAAACTGCACAACTGTTACAGTTGAAAAATGTAATTAGAGAGACACCAACTATCCTGGAATTAGCTGATCGTTCCACAATCAAACCAGAGGGGGTCATTGAAGACCTGATCATTTCAGTCAAATCTTGGAATTACCCAGTTGACTTTGTTGTATTACAGACTAAAGCAAAGTTGGGGGGCATACTCTGATTTTGGGGAGACCCTGGCTGGCTACAGCAGATGCTTTTATCAGCTGTAAATTAGGTTCAATGACAATTTCTAATGGATGTGAAACTAAGCAGCTTACGATGTACCCTCATGCTACACCTATGATTAACAATGATGATTCTGTATGGTTAGACTATGAGGATAATGATACTCAACCCATTTTGACCATTGGACAAGCCTTAACTCTTAAAGACACCTCAAAAGATGAAGTAATTAGTAATTTTATTTCTGAACCTTCCTCAGTTACTTATGAAACATATAATCAGTTAACTGCAATTTTGGACCCTGAAACACATGAAAAGCTTAGGGTTGAAATTCTACCTCAAACATCAACTGCTATCTCCTCTAAAAGCATAACAGTAGAAATCGAACTTGGAAAAACATTGAACATAAACCCCAATTTATCAGATTTTGAAACACAACAGCTAATGAAGTTGCTTCGTGAAAACAAGGAAGCATTTGCATGGGACTACACAGATATGAAGGGGATCTCTCCTGAATTATGTACTCATCGTATCTATATTAAGGAGGGGCCCGACGAGTCTGTCAACCCCAGCGGTGAATGAATCCAAATTTGAGGGAAATTGTTAAGGAAGAACTTCAAAAGTTGCTTAATGGAGGGTTTAGATACCCAATATCTGACAGTGAATGGGTTTCTTCGTTGGTGATAGTACCTAAGAAAAATGGGAAATGGAGAGTGTTTGTAGATTATATAGCCCTAAATAAAGCCACTCAAAAAGATCATTTCCCCTTGCCATTTATTGATCAGGTGCTGGACAACTTGTCAGGGAAGAAATTCTTTTCCTTTTTAGATGGTTTTAGCGGATATAGCCAAATCAGAATTGCACCTCAAGATCAAGACAGGACCACTTTTACTAGTCCTTGGGGGACTTTTTCTTATAGAGTTCTCCCATTTGGACTATGTAATGCTCCAACAACGTTTCAAAGAGCAGTGATAGGAATCTTTTCTGATATGCTAAATGATTCTTTGGAGATATTTATGGATGACTTCACTCCTTATGGTGTGACTTTTGAAGATGCATTACAAAACCTTGAGAAAGTACTTAAACGATGCATACAAGCTAATATTTCCTTGAGTACTGAAAAGTGTCATATGATGATGAACGAAAGAATTGTACTGGGACACTTCATTTCATCCTTGGGATTCAAGTAGATCCATCCAAAGTACAGGTAACTCAGACCCTTCCTATTCCTAAAACACAAACTGATGTAAGAAGTTTTTTAGGACATGCTGGATATTACAAAAGATTTATCAATTTTTTTTCTAAAATAGCTTCTCCTTGGTTTGTGTTACTGATGAAAAATGCTGAATTTAAGTGGACTGATGCCTGTCAGAAAGCATTTGATGAACTTAAGCATCAGTTTTCTAGAGCTCCTATTCTGAGGGGCCCTGATTGGGCACTTCCCTTTCATATATCCTCTAATGCTTCCGATACTGCAATTGGAGCTGTCTTGGGACAAGAAGAGAATAATCTTCCTTATGCTATCTATTTCATTAGTAAGAATATGACCCCTACTGAGCTTAATTACACAGTTACTGAGAAAGAATTTTTAGTAGTTATTTATGCTATTAATAAATTTCGACATTACATTACTGGTTATCCTACTTTTGTTCATATTGACCACTCAGCTATCAAGTATTTAATGAATAAATCTGTCACGAATGCTCGAGTTACCGGGTGGTTATTGTTACTACAAGAATTTGATATTACAATTGTAGATCGACCAGGTAAAGAAAATGTAGTTGCTGATTTTCTTTCTCGGATAAAAACTGATGATAATACTCTAGTAGATGATTCCTTTCCTGATGAATACTTGTTTGCAGTATCTGCTCAATCACCGTGGTATGCAGACATTGCCAATTATCTGGTTGCATGGAAGCTACCATCACACCTATCACATCGGGAGAAAATAAAGATCATTCAACAAAGTGCTCGGTATAGCTGGATAAGTGGGTGTCTTTTTCATACAGGACTTGATCAGGAAATCCAAAGATGCATTAGAGAAGATGAGGTTTATGATATATTGAAGGCTTGTCATGATGGCCCTTGTGGGGGGAATTTTGCTGATAAGAGAACATCACATAAAATTCTCAGGATGGGTTATTATTGGCCCTCACTTTTCAAGGATGCAAAGAAATATGTCAGGGCTTGCGACAGCTGTTAGAGAATGGGTCAACCTAATCACAGAGATGAAATGCCACTGAACCCCCAGGTAATACTTGAACCCTTTGAAACATGGGCTCTAGACTTTGTAGGGCCCATCAATCCTCCATCCAACCAAAGAGTTTATATATTGGTTTCTACAGATTATATGACTAAATGGGTGGAAGCTAAGCCACTTATTAGAGCTAATGAAGAATTTGTTTTAACCTTTTTATTTGAAGAAATCTTTGTTAGGTTTGGAGTGCCTAGAGAACGAGTCACAGATGGAGGACCTCCTTTCAATTCTCATGGTTTTGAAGCTACGCTTCAAAAATATCATATTAATCATAAAATGACTACACCTTACCACCCCCAAGCTAATGGGTAGGTGGAAAGTACAAATAAAGTCATAGAAGCTATTTTAACAAAAACAGTGAAGGAGAATAGGAAGGATTGGTCTCAAAGGCTGCCTGAGGCATTATGGGCTTACAGAACCACCTGGAGGAACACTACAGGTTTTTCACCCTATGAATTGGTTTATGGAAAAAGTGTTGTTTTTCCTGTGGAATTTGAAATTAAAACCTTAAGAACCGCTTTAGCTGTTAACCTTGATTTGACTGAGGCACAGACAGCTAGGTTGTAGCAGCTTCAGGAATTGGATGAAAAGAGGTTGGATGCCATCCATCAAACAACTATGATTCAACAACAAAGAACCAGGCGGCATGATATAACTATTAAGCACAAGCAGTTCTAAAAAGGTAATTGGGCTATATTGTATGATTCCCGGTTTGAAAATTTTCAAAGAAAATTACGAACAAGGTGGCTGGGACCTTACGAGATAGATACTGTTTTTCCCAATGGAAGAGTAAGGCTCCTAACAATTGATGGTTTTAGAACACCATTGTTAGTGAATGGGTATCGGCTTCGTCTGTACCAGCAACCATTTTCTAAGGAGGATTTTAAGGCCACTTTCATGGCAGGTTCACATTATATCTTTTTGGGGGAGCCTGCTGCCCCTCATTGCATTTAATCTCTGCATTATATATTCTTTTATTGTTATTAGATTAGATTACTTAACTAATAATCCCTGTCAAGAGTTGCCATGTTATAATTTATTATTTTGTAGATCTCAGATTGGGAGGCTGGTTGGAAAGAACAATTGCATTGCAAGCAGGATCAAGTTTCATTTTGGAAAGCATTCTCATCTCATCTCAATTCATAGCTCACTTTCCCACATTACCTTTCAGCAATGCTTCCTATTTTTCTTTACAACAACATTTTTTTTATTTTTCTTGTTGCTGAAACACCATTTTCCCGTTGCTCCAACACCATTTTCCCTATTACTGAAACACCATTTTTCCCGTTGCTGAAACAACAATTTTCCCCATTTCTGAAACACCGACTTTCTCCATCTTTCCCTAAAACAACAAATCTTCTTCTTCTTCTTCTTTTTATTTATTTATTTATTTTTATTTATTTATTTTTTACTTTTTACTTTTTTATTTTTATTATTTATTATTTTAGTATTAGTATTATTATTTTTTATTTATTTATTTTGTCCCATAATTGAAACATTAATTCTTCTCAAAGGAATGGATACATATTAATTTCCATTGTGAGAAATATCTATTGATCCCTATAACTTTATTATTTCACGACTTCCTCCTATGTTTATAAAAGCCTTTCATGAAAATACCCTCATATTACAAAACCCTTTTCATAACCATTCGTGATCTATTAGCAATGACATTTTTGAATATCAATCAAAGGTAAACATGAGGTATGCATTTTTTAATGTGTAAATATTAAACTATAGTTAATGAGAAGATTGTGACATGATTACCACAATCATCGTACATTCAAACTTATCATTTGAGCCGCAGTTGGGGGGGAATACCAAAATTTTGTAATCATTTCACGATATGCCAATCACCGTCGTTTTTACCACGATTATGTCCAGTGACCCCATCTTTGTCTTATTATTTCACGACCTTATTTCCAAAACTTACTCTGTTTCGGGTGCGGTAACTTGGCTCTGTACTGTGCATTTTACTGAAGCAAGTAACTATGGGAGGCAACGCTATTCGAAATGAACCCGGCTCAACAACTCTATTGGAATTGCACCCAGAGGTATATCAGATTTTTCAGCAGGCAGGTTGGGTGGATTATTTTCAAAGGCTCCAAGAATTTGATCCTCAGCAAGTCCTTGAATTCGCACGCAATCTACAGGAAGGCTACTCTACCGTTCAAGGAGTCCGAATTCCAGTAACAGAGGATGATATAGCACAGGTTTCAGGTTTACCGGCCACTAGCATTCGATGGTTCATTCGCAAACACATTATTTTGAATGCACAACAGGACTTTCTTCTACCGGGAGAGCGGGTCGAGCCTAAAGGCAGGGGTGTTGCACTTCATACGTTACCACCTCCATGGCCGGAGGTTGCCGAATTTGTAAAGCACTATCTCACCTATGAAGGGCGTTACCAGGTAGTTTATCAGCATGATTTTGTTCTACTGAATCATTTAAGACATGGTTGTCTATTAAATATGCCGTATTATCTACTTGGGTGTCTAAAGAATATGTCACATTATTCCATGAGTGCGAAGTACCCACTCCTTTCCCTCACTCACCATCGTCTTGTTCAGCTTCTAATTCAGAGGGGCTTTGCTCAACAAAAACCCCCTCTCCTTAACAATCCACCCCCAGAACCCCGTGAAGATGCTGAAATCCCTCGAGCAACAGCCGAAAATCTTCACGAATCTGCTGAAATTTCTCAAACAGCAGGCGAAACTCCCCAATTAAATGATGAAAATCCCCAACCACCCGTGACAGTTAGTCCAATTGACCCCTCCATTGCATCAATCCCACCCCATAATTTAGCTGAATCATCCATTCCCACTGTCCATATCCCCAGCGATGATTCAGATGACAACATTCCCATTGCTAAGCTGAAAAGGAAAAAGCAAGAAAAGGCTGCGCCCCTACCAAAAAGACGAACAAGGGCCTCAATTAAAGAAGCTATCATTTATGATGACCCTCCTACCTTAGAGAAGGCTACCCATAAAAGAAAAACCATTGTTCTTCCTACGTTTTTACCTCGAAGACGAATGAGGACGTCTTCTCAAGCGACAACCAAAGCCATTACCCTGAATTCTCCACCCATTATCCTAAAACCCCATACCCCACCACAGTCCCAAGGCCCTGAATTTTTACCTACCTCACCCTCGGGTACTGAAATGAAAAATGCACAGGATTTTGTGACATCATTTCTTTCAGAGAATGTAGCTGTTACACAAGAACCAGCTATTGATTCAGCAGCTGCTTCGCAAGAACCTGCTGTTGATCCATCAAAAGTAGATACCCAAGATGATGTACAACATGTAGCTGCCCCACAAGAACCAGCTACCGACTCAGCAGTTGCCACACAAGAACCACCTGCTGATGTCCAGGAAACGGACGACCTAGATGTAGCTGCCCCACAAGAACCAGCTACTGACTCAGCAGTTGCCACACAAGAACCAGCTACTGACTCAGCAGTTGCCACACAAGAACCACCTGCTGATGTCTAGGAAACAAATGCCCTAGATGTAGCTGCCCCACAAGAACCAGCTACTGACTCAGCAGGTGCTACACAAGAACCACCTGCTGATGTCCCTAAAACAGACAATTTAGATGTAGCTACCCCACAAGAACCAGCTACTGACTCAGCAGTTGCCACACAAGAACCACCTGCTGATGTCCAGGAAACAAATGACCAGGATGTAGCCGTGCCAGCTACTGACTCAGCAAGTGTGACACAAGAACCACTTGCTGATGAGCATAATATAGATAATCAAGAGCCAGCTTTACAGTCAGCAGCTCTCACACAAGAACCATCTGCTGATATGGAAAATGTGGATGCACAACATGATATAGCAGCTACAGAACCAGCTGATGATTTAACTGATGTCACACAAAAATTACCTGCTGAGGCTGCAGGCAATGAAGCCGCTACTGAACAACAACCCTTCCATTCATTAGAATCAGCTACTGAGACGGTGACTGCTGCACAAAGCCCAGTCACCCTGGCGTCCCTTTTACAAGAAAATGAGTTTCTGAAATCAGAGCTTGAGGTTTATAAACAAGAACTAATAGTGGCAAGGGAAGCCTATGAAAGAGAGCTTAATTTGTACACCTTAGCTCATGCAGCATCTGCAGCTGAGAAAAGTGCAGAGAAAGATCAATATAGTGAATACATGTGCAGCCAATGTGGTAATATTTACCAGCAAGATGGTTATAAGATAGTCGAAGTCCCATTTCCTGGAGCCACTCCAGCATCGACTCCTGTTATAGTTAAGAAGGAAGACCCTGCTGGTACACAAGAACCAGCAAGGCCTTCAAAGATTTTTGAAAAATAAGTGAAACCTCAAATATCTCGGCCTACCCTGGTTGTTAAAACTGAAATTCCTGCATTAAGGCCTACAAAGACTGTGTTTACCCGGACTGAACCTCGACAGTCAAAGACTGTCTTCACTCAGACCATAAGCACTCAAGCACAAATGTATGCATGAAAGAAGGAATATGTCGAGTCACAGGAAAGGATCTTGCGAGAACATAAATTATCATGGCAACATCATGTATATGCAAATTGGGAAGTATTGGAACAATCTCGTGCATAGCACAAGGAAAATAAACAGTTAAAAACTAAATTGTCCCTCATGTTTAATTTTGTTTAGAGACTACTGGCCACCAAGAAACCATCTTTTAATTATTATGTGTTTTTGGCAGAGCGCCTAACATTCTTCCAAGCAAAGGCTATCAGAGATGGACGACCTCATGAGGTATCTACACCTCAAGAGTTTATCAAGACATTCACAGAGGCATCATTTAGTGAACAAAAATTGCTCTGTGAACTATACCTCCATAATGAAGCCATGCCTGAGGATAGGAAACTTAATCTGATTCCTTTGGTTGGGGACATTCAGATTAGAGCCTTTGTCTCTTTCTTGGCTAATCAACTCACATGGCAAAATGCCTTCCTTTCAGCCAAACACAATGAAGATAATCGCCTTCTGTGGATTCGATCCGAACCACAGAATGCTGTTGTTTTTGTTGCTGAACATCATCGGTTTTTAAGGGAACCAGGAATGACCAAGCATTTGAGAGAAATATAGGTAACAATCTTACAATATTGCCAATATTATGTCAAAGCCAAGGGAGCTCTTGCCTTGTAGGCAAACAATATATTTTGGGAACAATGCCCTCAGGAGAGAAAGGAATATCATCCCTTTAACCCTCTGAATCTTCAAACAGCAATTTCACAGCTACCTAATTATGTGAAATGCATTCAACAGTGTGCTGAAAAGTGGTTAGGATATCATTTTCACTTTCCTCTTCTATGGTTGCCAGCACAGCAGTATAAGGCTTATTTCAGGTTGTCCACAAAGGAGGAGCTCGCAACATGGCAGAGAATACAAAATGTCCAGGGTTTCAGAGATTTGGTTGATAGTACCTTCTATACTTACTGCCTAAGCAACTTGCACTGTACAACCTAGTACTCAGACTCAGACTCAGAGTAAATTTTGCATGAGGACATGGAACCCTTTCAGTTGGGGGGGATGTTAGGACCTCATATTGTCTCTTTTTGACCACACATTTTGCTATAATGTCTCCCCTTTTCAACTTATATCTAAAGTCCTTGTTATTGTTTTAATCCAAGTATCCTAAAGGTACACAATATTTCTTCTCATCACTATACGTTTAATTATTTTACATATAATTACGCTATCTTCATTATTAACCATTGAATTGATAGTTGCCGAACGGTTAAAGAACAATGTGCAGTTCACGTTGCTGAAACTGCCTGGAGATTGCAAAGACTACTTCCACAGTTGCTGAAACAGTAGGAACGACGTGCAAATCTCATGGCTAAACAATTGTGATCTACAGTTTAGATTTGACAATAGCAAAAGGAGATCACCGAAGGAGTTGGTACATTGGATGCAACGATCATGATCTAAAGACAATATTTTTGTAACAACATTTTGTTCAAGGGAAAACTGACTTCCCTATTTTTGCACAAAGGGTTAAAATATGACTTACAATGTAATCTATTGTAATAGATGTCTCCTCTTTAAAAAGAGGATACATCTACGTTAGAGGGGGACGAACAGACTGCGGAGGAGGCTTAGTTGAAGGAGCAGAACTGGGATCTGTTTTTCTGTAACATGACATATTGATAGATGAATGAAATCTTGTTCTGAGCATTTCTTTATAGTTCTTGTTTCCTGGGGAATCTTGTGAGAAGGACAGGGCCCACCTTCATCACAAGATTTACCCATTTTATTTCTGCAGTGTGTTAAGTGTGTCTTTTATTCATGCTTTGTTAACAGAACTGTCTACTGAGTATCATTTTGTTGAAACTCTATTTTCTTTTCAATTAATTGCTACAACGTTCATTTTATCAACAGTTAATTCATGTGTGTTGCAATTAGGTTTATAGAGCAAGGTGGCAGCTTGATAATTAGGGACAGATGCTGAAGATTCCCGCTCCGGGAATAGGGTCCTGTTCTCTGTTACAGCACAGCCAGCACTCTCCTGTGCAGATTGATTCTTTAGATTACTTCCTTTTAAGCATTATTTGGTATTGTCTGCAATAGGTTGTTTTTGCTGTAACATAGAGTGGAGCTTCAGTTTGCTTAAGGCAAAGTGTGACCAGTCTTTACTACAACTTTTTTTGCTTTGAGAATTGAGTACATATAGTACACAATTGCCTTTGAAATAACAAGACTTCCCTGGGTTGACAATTTACGTAACACTTTGTTGTTTAAATCAATAAGAAATTAAAGTGACCAACAATAATCTAGTGGCATGGCATTGATTTGTCCAAGTAAAACCAAGGGGGCATAACAACCTGCCATGCTAGGTAGATAAGATGAATATGTAACTACAATAGATGCGGATGTGGAAGGTATTAATGGGGTTGGGATGGTAGTTTGTTGTGTTGGTGTAGAGGTGGTAGGAATAGTAGATGAAATGGGTACACTGGTGATAGGGGGAATTACTGGAGGTATAGTAGAAATAGGGGTAATCTCTGGAGGGATAGTATTATTAAATGGAATTATTGGTGGGGTTGGTGTTGGCTTAGGGGGTCCTGACCTAGGTTTGGAGTTAGTTGCCCCAAACAAATCCCTACACTAGTGGCCCTTTTGGCATAAATCTATGGTGCGCGGATTGAAGTCTCACCCGAAGAAGTATGGGGGGATGTTGGAACCAAGTTTCCTCACCCAAAGATCAGTGTAATGTCCTACTGTGACCTAGATACGCCTTTGCGCCGACTTCTAAGTTCTTATGGCTTATCACTGTAACTTCCTTTAATCAACATCTAGATCTCCGCGAAGGTCTATTACTGGCTTTCGTAGACCCTGAATAGACTAATCAACTACTTACGCACACCCTAGCTTAACCCTGGATCAATATTTACTCAAATCTAGCTAAGTGTTTACTAACTTTAACAGAAAGTGTTAGGATCTTCATGCAATCACTTAACATTAATTGTGTTCAGATAGTAATAAAGATCAAGTAAAGTCGCACATCAATGCATCATTATTTGATAAAAACATCATTCATCACAACATATACCGCAATCATACATAACATAATTAAAGAGCTAAAGCTCAGGAATTTCTGCAATAATCTTCTTTATTGATCTTCAATATAGGTTTACAAACTCAATGCTTCCCTACGCACTCAATTGCAAGGGTATGCACACTCAGCTGCGAACACTACTCTAGGCCTCTGCGCACTCAGCTGTGGACACTACTTTAGGCCTCTGCGCACTCAGCTGTAGAGCCTTTTCCCCTCTAAGACTACTTCTCTGCACTAGACTCCTTCACTCATACCCATAAACTAACTTCAATTACTTGCCTTAGACTCTCTAAGACACACCTATTTATACAATCCCATGGTCTGCGAACCATGGGTAGATCTTCAAAAATCTGACTCAAGCTTACATAAAGGAGGGTAAAACCCTTTTCTAACTCTTAACTAGCTACGTGCTCCGCAACCACAATTTGCGGAGACTTTACATCTTTTTACATCAAAATTGGGATTTTGCCCCAAACCTGACCCCAGGGGACCCCATCCCAATGGGACCCCAACACAAAGGTTGTGACTTGCCTCGAGTCACTCGGCTGGCGCTTTGATCTTGCTGTGAAGATCCCCTAGCTTTACCTATACAACGCTACTTCAACCGCGCTCTGCATGGCCGCCTACTTTACTTTCTCCACCACCTACTCTGTGGCTGGTCCTTCACCGTCTCTCTTGATCTTCTACTGTGTAAGATGCAAGTTCACCAAATTTTCCTATATGTTGGCCGAGACTAGGTAGGCTTCATCCAACCAAGGACCCAACTTGGCCTTAAGGACTCCTTCCTTTTTTTGCGCTTTTTCCACCTATGCAAGAAGTTTCTTTGCCTCCTGCAACTTGGCGAGGCGCTGTGCTGTAAAAATGGTGTGCGCCATCACCCTAACCTCATCATACTACTGCTGGAGTTCACAGATCTCTATATTCAAAATTTGCACGGTGGGATCTTCCTGCAGGGCTGTCACCACTTCCATGGCTTGTTCGAATAAAGCCGTGCAGTTAATGACCACATCATCCACAGTAGCAATTCCTTCCTTGACGGAAGCTTCGCATTGTTCCCTAACTTTAGGCGGAGTGGAAGGCTGTGACTTGAGCTCCAGTTATGTGATTTTCATATTAAGTTCAAACTGAACTCTAGCCACTTCTACCTTAGCATCGGAGACACCTGCAATATGTTTCCGGATCTTAGCCTCAAGTGGTGCCTCTTTAGGTATGTGAAACTTCGACACTTTCCTGCATGTCTTTTCCACCACAAATGCTAGCTGGGCGCTCTGCGCCTAGATCATTTCTTTTTCCTTCAGGGCCTCTATCTTCTAGGTGAACATTTGCTCATTGTTCACCCGATATTCACTTATTAAGTTGAGAGTGCACTGCTGCCGCACGCTCAATTATGCCATCACACCTGTTTGTAGCGTGTGAATATATTCATTGGCGAGTGCTGTGATATTGAGGCCGCTTTTATTTAGAGTGATCATGATGACCTTGTCATCGACAGAGTCCACGCTCAAGGACCCTTCAGGTGGCAGGATTTTCCTAAGGTCCACTGACTTCACAAGTTCTATAGCCTGACTTGTCCCTAGTGCCAGGCTCATCTATACAACGCCCACCTGTATCCTGCTGGTCTGGATCTGCAATTCACGCAGATCCTTTTGAATAGCAGGTGTTGTTGTTCAAATTGTTGCAATAGTTCTATGGTAGTGTCACGCACCTTGTCCCTGATCTCATCAAGAGCACCCTTTGTCAGTGTAATGGGATCCAGTGGTGGCTTAGTCGCTTTTGAATTCTTTCGGGGCCCCTTCGTGTGTTGTTCTCTGTACCTCTTGACCCAGAATGGAGTGCTCTGTCCTTCATCACCACCACCGCCCTACGTTGACTACTCTTCCTCCTTAGTCTGGGGCAAAGGGGATTTACCACTTCACTCAGAGTCACACTGCTCTCGTTCAACCTACTTCTTTGCAACACACTCTTTTTCTAATCAGACCTTCTCCTCAACCTCCTTCCTTCATTGTGCAGCCAAATTGTAGACCACCTATTTTGTTGCCTCCTCCTTCTTCTTCTCCACGGAACTCCTCGCACCTTTGCTGGTACCTGTGGCCAAGTCAGAAGGAGAGTGCCAATCTGCTAGCCACTGCTTGATGACTTCCTGAATTGCATCATTTGTGGAAAGATATGGTAGATCGAACCACTTCTGCTCTAGATCCTTCCACGCCCTGATATAGACATGGTGGAATTCTGCATTGAACTCTTCTTACTCTGATAATTGCTCATACATGGTTGGGGACAACCGTGGCCACTGGTTGATGGCCATGCGGCTACTCGACTCCAGCAACAGCCATAGAATTTTCATTTCTGTGACTTGTGCGGGGTGCTTTGTGGCCTAAAGGGAGGCAAACTGTGCAGCCTTTGGAAAACATACCTCCATTGGGGGAATTGACTGTCCTCTGGCGCTCCCAAGCGACTAGCATGATAGAGAGCAGCAACCACGCATAGTGGAAGGTCTTGCTCTCGTCTTGAGCCTCATGACAATTCGCAAGGAAATCGCTACATAGATAATACAACCAGTTAAATTTCATGCCCTCCATGCATTATGCAACTAATGGGATCACGAGCGCCAAAACCCCATCCGCGTGACACTTCCTCATGAACTTACTAGTTAGTATTTGCATCAAAATTTTCACTGAGAGGTTGTTGATGGATGTTATGGAGTGCCCATGCAGCGTCTTGATAAGCTTAAATTTAGCCTTCATCTTCTCTACCAATTTGCACTCGCTTGTTTTCTGCCAAACTCCTTGGCCAGATTCAAGCCTTCATGCAGCAGGAGTGTGATTTTGTGGACGATCATGTCTATCATGGGGATAGGCATTACAAGCCATAAACACCCATCATGCACCAAAGTCAACAGTTACTTCATACAGGTGATATTGATGTTGGAGCAGTGATAATGGGGCACCCACAACAGGTTCAACAATCCCTATTGGTTTACTCCACGAATCCGCTCAACTAGCTCCAATGCAGTGACACCAAATTCTTTGTAATACACCCGTTTCATGTAATTCTTCGTCGCGAGGTGGGGAAACCTCTCATGGTCGACCAAATGTTGGAAATATTGGGGGGTGAATCAATATTTTCTTTCAATTGTTATTATTACCAGTTTAATTCTTCACAATTTAAATAGAGAAATGTATAAGTATAATTTTATCGAGTAAAATAATAAATGCAATATCAATGTGTTCCAAGCTCCAACTTGGTTTTGATGAGGCTCCGACCTCTAGGGCTTTGACCCTATCTTGTCAAGGCACCAACCTTGGATTTAGGAGAATCAACTCCAAGGACACCAATCCTTCCAATTTTGAGGCACCAACCCCAAGGGCTCCGACCCTATCTTTCAAGATGAATCAAGTCAACAGATTGGCCTCCCGATTTGTCTTCAGCTTCCTTCTTCCCTCAGTCCTCGGCTTCTACTACACCTTCTGCGTATGCCAGACCTTCGGTTTCTACTGCACCTTCTGCATCTGCCAGACCTTTGTCTTCCTCTGTTTCTCCCAGTTCACCAGTTGTGAAATTTCCTTGTTCTCTATAATAGATGTCTGATACACTTGAATTTTGGCTTCCTTTTTCACTCGCTTGACCTTTCGATTTCTCGATCTTTGGCTTCCTCTGTCTCTTCAAGTTCATGAGTTGTGAGTTGTTACTTCTTCTCTCTGTTAGATGCCCAAGATAGATTAACTGAAGTGAAGCATTGTGATGCAGGAAAGTGTTCCCTCTGCGGACAGAGGAAACCCCTCTAGCCCTAGAGTGGGTCTAGTCACAAACAAGGACAGGTCAACAATAGCTTTCCTTAAACAGTCATAGTTGGAGGCCTACCTCAACCGGTGGTCGATGGAGTTCCGTTGCACTGCTCCAACTTCTGCTTCCTTCTCTTAACGAGTGATCAACCTGAAACAATGCAAAGGAAATACAACAAAGCACGTAATTGGAACAACAATGATCTATTTACTCACAAAGTCAAGAAGTCATGAGCTATCAAGTACATTACATATAAGACATAGGAAAACATCATTGATTGCATTAATTATGAAATAAGAGTAAGCTTACAACCAAAGTCTTGACGTCACAAGCCTTCTCAGGAGGGATCCAGCCAGCATGTTCCTCAAGCATTCACTCTTTGAAGATGGATCTCCCAACACAAGTCTCTCTCACTCACAAGTTTTACACAAGATTAAGGGCACTTCACAACCTTCCTCAAGCTATCAAGAATCCCACACTTGTCACACTCACACCAGCTATCTAGCAAACTCACAAACACTAACAGCACTATCAGCAACCATTCCAAAGACTAAGAACCCCAAACTAGCAACACATAGCAATGGTGAGAGTTTAAATAGGAGAAGGAGTCTCCATGAAAGGTGGGAGAGTGAGCTTATCTCCAAGGAAGGTAGCACAAATGACGAAACATCCACGCCAGAGAAAGGAGGGCGACATAAACTAGGCCAACAACCAGGTCTGGAGTCATCTGGAAGGCCGACTGTTGGAAAAAATTCACCCAATATGGATCATCGCAGGCACATAACCGGCCTTCCGCGCTGACATCGCTATTGAATAACGTAGCTAGTCAGGTCATCGCTCAGGATTACAAGTGACAGTCACACTGGCACATAAAATCTGACCATCACGGGAATCAGGTGTACTTCCATGATGGCAACGCTTCTGGGCTGTTTTTGAGTGCCCTTCAACGCGTTTATTTAGCCAATAGATGTGATGAGGCAGAAACCTTTGGAAAAGTGGGTCATTTGGCAACATCAGAGAGAATTTGTTTAACATGAGCATGTAAAACTTGGACACATGACACAGTGGGAAGACTGGAGTGAAGAAAGTGACAAATTACTGTGTAATAGATGCCCCCTAAAGTATGAAGCCCGAGAGAGAGGGAGGGGTGAAATGCTTTACGAAACTGACTGAGCTGGAACACCATCTGGAAGAACCCGCACGCAAATACAACTGATATCTCTGATAATGAAGTACATGTAGTCTAGGCATGGGCACAGCCATCCAAAAGACATACGAAATAGGTTTGTGGTATGGACGCAACCATCCAGATAATGAGACCATGATAATGATAAAGGTATGGTCGCAGCCATCCATGAAGACTCAGGTATGGTCGTAGCCATCCATCAATGAGTCATGTAATCATAAACCAATCCACGCAGCCTAAACATGTGTAATCTGAGTTTGGGGTCTTGAACCCATCCGATCATAGTACAGATCCTAACATGCGAATAGATGTTTTGAGGTCGAGCATGATAGAACGTCGCTTGATTACCGGTCAATGATGAAAATCGTTAACAAGTGCGAAAGAAACCACCAATAATGCTAATGGCTCTCAAGGTACTGTCTAGCACAATCCACGAAGTGTGAAGAAGGAGCTGAAGTCAAACACTCGTGGAATAACCCAATCGACGACCAATGATGAAAGTCAACCGTCAGGTGCGAAGAACTTGCCATTGAGGCATGCAAGCTCTAAGTTACCAAAGGGGATCTCTAGATCGATCTCCTGGATAATGAGTTGATGTCGACAGGAGACGACTCGTCGCAGGAGGGCCATAATGTTTCCCCCATCAACGACATGAGATAAGGAACAAGTGGTATATGGTGAAATAGAGTATTAGAGGAGAAGGCGAGGGTGTAAACTGTAGAAGGATTATACTCTTGAACATGTCGGCGACACGACTCCGGAGGGTGGCAACATTCAGGCACCAAGGGATCAGAGGCTCGATGGAGACGGCATGAATCAGATGGAATGAGGCTAGAATGATGACTCAAACCCGCGAAAGACCAAATGACGATGTATGGATGTCCCAAACCGACAAGAAGCAAAAGTGTCGATGTTCAAGGGTGACTAGTTTCCATAGACAATCAATGATAAACCCACTGTTGAGTCTAACCTAGTAATATTTTAACGAGCCCTAGGAAGGAGAAGCTCGAGTCTCGTCATGGTGACGAGTCCAATGTCATCAAAGTTTAACGAGTCCAACATAGGTAAAACTCAGAGCCTTTTTCATGTTTAGAGAGTTTGAAAAAGACACGGAAAAGAAAACTCCAGGGGGGGTCCTTTTTCGTAAATTTGTGTCTCTTGAGCCCAAAAAAGTATAAAACGATACTCGAAAGAATCGCCCGACCATTACGATTGAGGAGTACATTTCGTAACTAGTGACTTCGACCCAAAAAAGTAGAAAAGTGGTCGGAAGTACGTCGTTTCGTAACCAATAACGAGCTTGAAACGACAAAGGCCCGACAATCTTTTCATTTTTACACGGTCGGAAAAGATCTTAAAGGCGACCGCCTCTTATTTCTTTTAATGAGTCAAGAGGAAAACTCGGCTATCTTTTCATTTTTTACGAGTTAGAAAAGAGCTAAAAGTAGACCTCCATTTTTATTTTCTTTAACGATTCAAAAAGGGAAAAATACTCATCAATCTTTTCATCTTTTACGAGTCAAAAGAGAGCTTAAAGGAGACTCGTCTTAGAGGAACGAGTGGTATAAAGGGTAGCAATTGGTTCCGACAATGGTGGAACTGCTCAAAACATGTAATGGTCAAGAGGCTGGCTAATAAAACCACTCATCACTGCAGTTCCTCAGGAAAGGATAAACAACCAAGTGAAAGCATATGATTAGCCAAAGCGATGGTGGCGATGGAATGAAACAACCAAGGCTCATCTAGCAAAATTTAGCAGATAAACGGCAATCACAAGATGTAAATCAGGTACGGGTTCATTTTACACAAGCTTGAACCATGGAGAACTCTGCTTGGATTCGGTTTCATGTTTACACAAGCTTGAAATGAAAAAATCTGCTTGTTATAAGTTCGCATGCCCCCAGCATAATGACGCAAATCGAGGTACATGCCCCCCAAGCTTCATTGCATTCAACGAGGTGAAAGGAATGAAGGTTCACTTTTGAGATCTTGGAAAGACTCGACTTGGATTTTACGAGATCTTAATCAAAGACTCGATTTGGAAAGGGAGTTGTTTCATTTTTTTAATGAGGTTGACACAGTAAAAGAACTATCCTCATAACCCTTGTTTCATTTTTTAACGAGGTTGACATAAGATCAAGAAACTATCCTCGGGCACCTTGTTTCATTTTTTACCGAGGTCGACACAAGAAAAGAACTATCCTCGACACTCCTTGTTTCATTTTTTAACGAGGTTTACACAGGAACAAACTATCCTCGTACCCTGTTCATGGACCACACAAGAACATGGCTCCCAAGAGGTCTTTGCGGGATGGAAGAAACACACTCTGGGAGGTATACATGTCATGATGCACCAATGACAGATCGGGTTCCAATAACCCCAGTACATGATGTTCCAGACCATCTGCATGATCAGCAGTAGATGCGGAGACGGAACGGGTAGCCACATAACTGACCTATGGCAAAGAAGGTACTGCTTGCGAGCAGGAACTGAGAAGGGATGACAGCTGCACAGGAGGCACCGGGGGACTGAAGAACGATAATTGATCGATGGTGACCATTCTTCCATCGTATGCAAAACAAACCACACAGAAAAGGGAAGAGACAAGGACCCCCATGGCATAATTATAGTCACGACCAAGGAGAAGACTGAAATCTAAAGCACCTTGGACAACCATCACGTCGATACAGACGGTTTTTCCCCCAAAGTAATAGGAAACTTTGGGAGGATCCCTAAAGGTTGACTGGTTCCTTCGTCAAACGCCAACAGATTCTGTGTGACTGGCACAAGCTGTGGGGATCCCAAATCTTGCCAAGTAGTGGAAGGCATAAGACTGACAGATGCACCCTCATCCAAGACAGTGCCAGGTATTGCCTTATCATAGGCATGTACTGTAATCTGGAAAGGCACATGGGATGGAAGGGGGAAGGCAGTCAAATGACTCCAGTCAAAGGAAATGACCGAACTACTTGGTGGGGGAATCATATGATTGCCCCCGTGCTCTACAGGGACCAATGAAGGACTCTCCGAATCAGCTGGGATAAGAGTGTCGTTCTCGGACTCGGGAGAATTTGACGAGACGAGAAGAACATGAGCATGACGCTCTTCCAAAACAGAGTGATCAACAGGTGGTGAACCCAAGTTGACACTCTCTCCGACCAATGGTTGGTCTGGAACAGGCTTAACACAGCCAGGTTCGGGAAGAGGAGGATGGAAAAGAGAAGAATCTAAGTCAATCTCTTTATCGACGGGGAGAGGGTCTGAAGAGAGCCTTTGATAACCAACAGGAAGTTGGGGTGAAGAAGCTGTAAGAATTTCCAATACGGCGGAAGCTTTATCCATGAGTGGACAAAGGTGAAGGGGATGGTTGCCTTCACATAGCCTACAGGGGAATCAAATCTTCCCTTTCTTCTTACCGTGGAGATATAAGTTGTATGTATGTACCACCTTATCAGAGATATCAGATTTGTGATGGAGGAAAGTGTTCCCTCTGCGGATAGAGGCAACCCCTCTATCCCTAGAGTGGGTCTAGTCACAAACAAGGACAAATCAACAATAGCTTTCCTTAAACAGTCATAGTTGGAGGCCTACCTCAACCGGTGGTCGATGGAGTTCCGTTGCACTGCTCCAGCTTCCACTTCCTTCTCCTAATGAGTAATCAACCTGAAACAATGCAAAGGAACTACAACAAAGCACGTAACTGGAACAACAATGATTTATTTACTCAAAAAGTCAAGAAGTCATGAGCTATCAAGTACATTACATAGAAGACATAGGAAAACATCATTGATTGCATTAATTATGAAATAAGAGTAAGCTTACAACCAAAGTCTTGACGTCACAAGCCTTCTCAGAGGGATCCAGCCAGCATGTTCCTCAAGCATTCACTCTTTGAAGATGGATCTCCCAACACACAAGTCTCTCTCATTCACAAGTTTTACACAAGATTAAGGGCACTTCACAACCTTCCTCAAGCTATCAAGAATCCCACACTTTTCACACTCACACCAGCTATCTAGCAAACTCACAAACACTAACAGCACTATCAGCAACCATTCCAAAGACTAAGAACCCCAAACTAGCAGCACATAGCAATGGTGAGAGTTTAAATAGGAGAAGGAGTCTCCATGAAAGGTGGGAGAGTGAGCTTATCTCCAACGAAGGTAGCACAAATGACGGAACAACCACGCCAGAGAAAGGAGGGTGACATAAACTAGGCCAACAACCAGGTTTGGAGTCATATGGAAGGCCGACTGTTGGAACAAATTCGCCTAATCTGGATCATCGCGGGCACATAACTGGCCTTCTGCGCTGACATCACTATTGAATAATGTAGCTAGTCAGGTCATTGCAGAACTTTACAAGTGACAGTCGCACTGGCACATAAAATCCGACCATCACGAGAATCAGGTGTACTTCCACGATGGCAGCGCTTCTGGGCTATTTTGGAGCGCCCTTCAGTGCGTTTATTTAGCCAACAGATGCGATGAGGAAGAAACCTTTGGAAAAGTGGGTCATTTGGCAACATCAGAGAGCATTTGTCTAATATTAGCATGTATGACTTGGACACATGACATAGTAGGAAGACTGGGGTGAAGACAGTGACAAATTACTGTGTAACAGATGCCCCCTAAAGTATGAAGCCCAAGAGAGAGGGAGGGGTGAAATGCTTTACGAAACTGACTGAGCTGGAACACCATCTGGAAGAACCTGCATGCAAGTACAACTGATATCTCTTAGCATTTCAACTTGTATGTATGTGAGTTTTGCCAATAACCAAAAGACATGTTCATTGGGAGGAGAGGCTGACTTATGAGTTTTCACATTAAAGGATTATATCGGAGAGTGCCTTTTTTAATATTCATCCAAGGCTATACCCACATGAAGGTCCCACATGCCATGTCATCACCTTTAATCCCGCAATCGCAATTTCATGAGAATCAGAGTCATTCCTTTAATCCCGCAATTGCAACTTCATAAAAATCAGAGGTTTTACAAGTGTGCACATGCTCTGTCTTCCGATGGAGTGGATGCGATATTTAATGAACTATTTTTAATGAATCCATCAGGTCCATAACTCTATCGCAATTGGAGGCTTTCACATAACATAGCCGATTCCCCTACTACCAACAGAGCAGATGCGATATGATATTAAACAGTTGTTAATAAATCCATCGGGTCCACAACCTTATCACAATCAATGGTTTGACATCCCTTAGAAACTAGCAATACTGCAGAAGCGATATTGTATAAAGTCATGTTGTAATGGCGCAGTGGGTCCGCAATATTATATTGCAATTGGAGGTTGTACCGTGACCTTTATGACTTGCGATATGAAAGTTCATACGAGGGATGTGATAATTGATTAAGGTGTATTATAATGGAACAATCGGGTCCATAGTACATATCACAATCTATGGTTTGCGGGGCTTCAACTGGCACACAGATTAAAACGGCCTTAACCCCCATAGTTGAAACTTGACTGTGATCTAAGAGTTGAATATGAGATCGATGACTAGGATTGAGTGTGGGACTTCAGCCACGATCAAGGAAATCCGTACTCTCCTACCCCACAGTTGCTAATCACTGTTGATCTAACAGATCTGTCGATCTGATGATCTAGATCTATTTCCATGATTCACCTTCTGAAAGTGCTTGGGTTTGATCTCCACCATTCATTTCTTGACTCCATTATATTGCAATGGCGGGTTCATTACTTTCTCCGATATGGCTCTTACTCTTGGCATATGCGATAGATCTGCATTGTCTTGGGTCGTCGCTCCTGTGGTTTCTCTTTACTCCTATCCGATACACTGCTCCGATAGCTCTTCTTTAGCTAGTTATTCTATGCTCTGATAAATATTCTTCCGATAGCTCTTCTTTGATGGATTTTGATAAACTCTTCCTGCTCCTGTTGCTTCACGAATCTGCTCTGCTTGGCTTCACATCATTATTTACTATCCAAAATATTGCCATATTGAAATCAATGACAATCTAGATCAACAATCTCTACCTTTGTCATTGGTGGCAATATTCTTCTTCTCTCCCCCTTTGACATCAATGGCAAAAAGGTGCACAAGAACTCCCCTTGTCGATTTGCTCCCCCTGTCATGCAACATCTTTATGAATCAACTTAATGTGATGCTAGAGAAATAACCCCCATCTTTTGGCGAAGATGTTCAAATGATTCTCGAGGAAGAGGTTTTGTGAAAATATCAACTATCTGATCCTTGGTATTGATATATTCCAAGTTTATGTTTTGTTCAACTACTTGTTCATGAAGGAAATGATACTTGATTGGTATATGTTTGGTCTTTGAGTGCATCACTTGATTTTTGCTGAGATTGATAGCACTTGTGTTATGGTAATAGATGGTGATTGGTTGATTGGTACCTATGTTGACATCTTCAGATCTTCCTTCATCCATAATATTTGAGTACAATAATCTGCAACAACTATATACTCGGCTTCAGCTATAGATAGTGATATGGATGTTTGTTTTTTGCTGAGCCAAGGTACTAGACAATCTCCCAGGAAGAATGCATTTCCACTAGTACTTTTTTGATCATCGACACTTCGGCCCAATCAGCATCGGTGTATGCAGTCACAATAAGAGTTGAGATCTTAGGGTAACAAAGACCAAAATTAGGAGTTCCTTTCAAGTATCTGAGAATGCTTTTTACAACCAACAAATGGAATTGTTTAGGAGCTGATTGAAATCTTCCCACCATTCCTACTACTTTCATAGTGTCAGCTCTCGTAGCAGTTAAGTATAGGAGGGCTCCAATTATTGACATGTAATGAGTTGCATTTACTGGACGAGAGTCATCATCTTCGCTTAATTTGCAATCTGTGATCATAGGGGTGCTCATGGGTGCATAGTCTTCCATTCCATATCTTTTAAGCATGTCTTTAAGATATTTTGTTTGAGATATGAACATGCCTGCTGTGGTTTGAGATACTTGTAGTCCAAGGAAGTAATATAACTCTCCTATCATTGACATTTCGAACTGTTTTGACATATTTTGAGCAAACTTGTGGCTCATCTCATCATTATTACTAGCAAAAATCAGATCATCAACATAGACAAGAGTGACTAGTAACTTATCCTCATCCATCTTTATGTAGAGATTACTTCCTGCCACCCCCTTCTTGAAACCTTGTTGTTGTAGATAGTGATCCAATCTTGTGTACCAAGCTCTAGGAGCTTGTTTTAACCCATATAATGCCTTTTTCAACTTACAAACAAAGTCTTTTGCTTATGCTATATTAAACCCTTCTGGTTGCTCCATGTAGACTTCTTCCTTGAGTTCCCCATTCAGAAATGCCGATTTTACGTCCATTTGATAGATTTTGAATTCTTTTGAGCAAGAAAATGCCAAGAACATCCTTATAGCTTCCACATGAGCTATTGGTGCAAAGGTTTCTTCAAATTTGATTCCTTCAATTTGTGAATAACCTTTACAAACAAGCCTTGCCTTATTTATGATGATTTGTCCATCTTCATTCATTTTTTTTGAACACCCACTTTCTTCCAATTATATTTTTATCCTTTGGATGAGGTACCGGCTCCCATGTCTCATTGTTCTCGATTTGAGACATTTCTTCTTCCATGGCTTTTAGCCAATGAGGATCCTTGCTTGAGTAAATGTTTCTAGTTCTATCATAGATAGGAGAGCAACATCATTTTTCTTTGGTGTACTTGTCATCCTTATTTGGGTTTGCATCCCTTCATCTATATTGCCAATAATCTGCTCTTCTAGGTGATGTTTTTGGAGAAACTTCACCTTTGAAGGGGTTTGAGATGGTTCTTTTTCCTTGTGTTTTTCTTGATATTTTCCCTATTTTTCAGGTTCTTCTTCATTTTCTTCAATGAGAGGGTCAAATTCATGATCTTAAATTTCTTTTTTTGGAAGGTCTTCATCAATCTTCACATCAATGCTTTCCACTATTTTCCGTAGTCGATTATTGTAGCATTTGTAGGCTTTGCTCCTTGTAGAATATCCAAGGAATATTCCTTTGTCAACCCGAGAATCAAATTTTCCTGGTGAGTCATCATTGATTTTTATGAAGCACTTGCTTCCAAAAATCTTGAATTATTTTACTGAAGCAGGTCTTCCTTTCCATAATTCATAAGGAGTCTTCTCATTTTTTGGTCTTAGTTGAGTTCGATTCAAGGTATAAACAGCTTTCCCAACTGCTTCTCTCCAGAATTTTGGCTGCAAGTCAGCTGCTATTAACATTGTTCTTGCCATTTCTTGAACTGTTCGGTTTCTTATTTCAACTACCCCATTTTTCTTGGGTGTTCTGGCAACAGAGAGTTCTCTTTCGATTCCATGTACTTTTTATAATTCATCAAATTCTTTTGATGTGAATTCTCCCCCTCTATTCGTTCTAAGACATTTAATCTTAGAGTCCTTTTCATTTTCTACAAGAGCTTTAAGATTCTTAAAATTCTCAAATGCTTCGGATTTATATTTTATGAAATATACCAACATCATTCTAGTATAGTCATCAACAAATAAAGTAAAGTACCTTTCTCCTTGGAGTGCCGAAGTAATAGTTGGTCCACATAAATCAACATGGATGATCTCCAAAGGTTTTGATGTAGAAAAATCCTTGGTCTTGTGGCTAGTTCTAGTTTGCTTTCCATGTTGACATGGACCACATACTCCTTGATTTGGATTTAATAACTTTGGGATGTCTCGTACTGCATAAATTTTGCTGATATTGAAAACTTGTATGTCCAAGTCTCTTGTGCCACAACCAACTTTCATCTGTTTGACTTAAGTAACATTTATCTTCTTGAATTTTGTTCAGAATGTAGACATTATCTGATGTTCTAACTCCTTTTGCCACAAGTTCCCCTGAGGAAGAGTTCCTTATTTCATAATATTTAGTGCTAAAGACAACATTATGTCCTTGATCATAGATTTGGATAACACTCAAGAAATTGTGTTTGAGCCCGCCTACTAGCAAAGCATTTTGAGCCTTTCCTTTTCCATTAATAAGGGTAACAATTCCTTTTCCAACAATTTTCACAAATCCACTTCCAAAGGATACATTTCCTTACTTTTTTTTCAATGAGACAAACTTCCTTTTGTCACCTGTCATATGTTTGGAGCACCCACTATCCACAAACCAATGATTTTCATCACTGTGAGAACATAGAGCTAGGCCACATTTATCCGTGTTGGGATTCTCATTTTTTTCTTCTCTTCTTTTGAGGGGGAAATTTTGTTCATTATGTCCATTATCATTACATAATGAGAAAATTGGATCAAATTTGGCCAAGGGATCAAAAGAGTTGCAGGTCTTGATTTGTCCTTGCCCTTTGAGACCATATGGTTTGTTTGTTTGATCCTTCAATTTTGGGAGACGACACAGTTCTAGATTTTGATGATAGACAAGGTCTGGACACATTTGTGGTTGTAATCATCTATCTGGCGACTCCACTGGAGGAAGACCAAGCTTTGGCGACTCCACATGGCAGTTTTGGCTCAGTTTATGAGGCATACTCCAAGAAATGCTCAGAAATCACCAGCTGAACTAGTGCCTGACCCTGAGAAGATTGTTAAGCAGAAGAAAACATCACAGAAAGGAGCATCAGGATCAGGTAAGCCCAAGAAATATTATGTATCTCTGCAAGAGAAGATTATAGTTGAGAATATACAATTTGAAGATATTGAGCCTAGTGTTGCTAGTGAAGAAACACTTGCAGAGATTCATAAAGCTCCTTGTTCAATTAGTTCTCCTTTGAATCTTAGTCCAAAGAAAGCTCCCCATACAGTCCATAACATCCCTTTGTCTCTTCATACTACTCAATCTGCCAGTCTCCTTCCACATACCCCAGTCATGGTAGGATAACAAGCACCTACGAAGATGGAAAGAATTATTGCTGCTAGGTATGGACCTTTGGTCTTGCCTGTTCCTTTGAATGCCATGCCTACAGGAGAGTATCAAAAATATATGCCTAAATTCACTGGTACAGAGGGAGTAACAACTGAAGAGCACCTTGAGTCTTTTTATAGCTATGTAGATAACCTAGATATCAGTGAAGATGATGTATGGATGAGAGTTTTTGTCCAGAGCCTTGATGGTGAGGCTAGGAAGTGGTTCAGAGAATTACCCCATGGGTCCATAACAGGCATTGAAGCATTGGATGATGCATTTTTGAAGCACTGGGGAGATAAAAAAGACTTGCTCTATTACCATACTGAGTTTGGAAACCTAAAGAGGGAAAATGGGGAATCATTGTCTGATTTTAATAAAAGATTTAACTGTATGTATAGTAAGATACCAGCTGAGGTAAAGCCTACCCCCACTTCTGCCAAACTCACCTATGCCAATGCTTTTGACTCTGATTTCTGCTGTTATTGAGAGAAAGAAGATATATACTCTAGGGTATGCAAGATGGCAGCCCAGAAGTAGAATCTAATATTATGGCTGCAGAAAAGCTCAAAACACATGCTGATAGAAGGAGACAGAGAGGTGAGGCTTCTTCTTCCTCTGCCTCATCTTCAGAGCCTAAATTAGATAAAATGACTAAAATGATAGAGTCATTGGCTACCGAGATATCCAAGCTGAAAGTTGAGCAGAGCTCTGGGAAAGAAAGGTTTCAAAACACATTTGCTCCAAAAAATCCCAATCCATTCAAAAGCGCAAATGAGTAGTTACAAATAATCCAGAGGGGTAAAGAAACAAATTAAGAACAAAAGGTTAAAGCTCCTTTCCAGAATTTAGTAATGGAGGAGGAACAATTTGAAGATGAGGATGAAATTCGCTGCATGGAAGATAAAGGCAGTGCTGCATTTTTGACATTGGCTACATATGAAGAATCACCACTGCAGGACCAAAAAAGTCAAGAATGGTATAGAGAAGTTGTTCTACAAACTGAGGAGCAGCAGAGATATAATTTGAGGTCAAATGCAAAAAATGTCAAGGAGAATCCTACCCAAAGAGCTGCTGTCCAAATAGAGTCACAAAATATCAGACAGAGAAGACCAACAACTGATCCAGTCATCCTTAAAGCACTAGTTCAAGAGGTAAGAGGTTCTGACAAGCTACCTTCCTCTTTAAGCTTAGAGTCGGAAGTCTAGAAGTTAAAAATATCTGTGCCTCTGGTAGAGTTGGTAAAGAGTGAAGTGTTTAGAAAGCCTATCATTAAAGCTCTTGAGATGGAAACCACACAAAACTCCACTGACTCTATCAATTTGCAAGATGATAAGTCTGCTGTTGTGCTTAACCCTATGATCGAACCTGCTGATAATAATTCTCCATAATTTTATGTCTCCTTGACCATTTATGACAAAATCCTCCACAATTGCCTGCTAGACACCGGGGCTAGCCACAATCTAATGCCTAACGCTGTCATGGAAGAGTTAGGCCTTGATATCACTAGACCATATCATGATTTATTCTCTTTTGATTCAAGGAAAGTGAAATGCCTAGGACTAATCAAAGACCTGGCCATTACCTTAACTCAGCTTCCCATGAAGAGTATGATGATGGATATTGTGGTAGCAGATGTCCCTCCCAAGTTTGGCATGTTGTTGTCTAGAGGATGGATTAAGAGATTAGGTGGGACATTACAGAATGATCTATCTTATGCCACAATCCCAGTCTTTGGGGGAGAAAGCAGGAGATTGTATAGGGAAGCACAATTGGCATACATCATCAATGATGAGAAGAATCCTACTAATCATCCCATATATGCTATGGACACTGATTTTGGAGCATGTATCCTCCAAATAGAAGAATCTCAGAAGGCATCAATGCAGATCAGAAAATCAACAGTTCAGGCCGACGAAGAGCAAGGAAGTCAGGTTTGGGAAATGTTCTTTGATGGAGCATGTTCCAGGGAGACTGCAAGAGCAGGAGTGGTGCTGGTATCTCCAGAGCAAGAAAGCACACATCTGTCTTTTAAGCTGGCTTTTCAAGTCACCAACAATATAGCAGAATATGAGGCTCTAATACTGGACCTTAATGCAGCAAAAGACAGAGGAATCAGGAACCTAAAGGTGTTTGGAGATGCTGATTTGATCATTCAACAAGTAAACAGAACATTTCAAGCAAAGCACCCAAGGATGAAAGCATACGGAGATGAGGTATGGAGACTCAAAGATTCCTTTGATAATTTCTGTATTTCATATATCCCTAGAGCCAAAAATCAGCTTGCTGTATCTGCTAGCATGTTTATCCCTCCCATGCCTCCCAGACTAGTTTATGAAGTCCAAATGAAATATAGGCCATCCTTGCCTGATAATGTCCAACATTGGAAAGTTTTTGAAGATGATGATGAAATAAATAGGTTTCTGCAAGTCATTGATGAGTTTTAAGAAATGAAAATTGACCAAGAAAATGAAGCCTTGGAAGAAAGTCCCCAATCCCAGCTTAGAAACAAAATTGGCAAAGATAGTATTGTCCAACTTCCCAGAAATTATATACCTAAGGGTTTAATTCCTCTAGAAAGACTGTTTGACCAGAATGATGTGCCTTACAAGACTGCCCAGAAAGAAGACCAATCTGCAGTCTGTAAGCATGATATAGGGAGTCCAAGTTAGCCTAGATACATAAATCTTTCTTCTCATCTGTCTGCTGATAAATGTTTTGAATACTGCAATCTAATGAAGCAATTTGCTGATGTGTTTTCTTGGGAATATAGTGACCTAAAAACCTATGATAAAAATATTATTCAAAATAAAATCCCTCTGGAGAAAGATACCATTCCTTTCAAGCCGAAGCTGAGACCAATAAATCCTATGCTTCTCCCTCTGATTGAAAAAGAAATTAAAAAGTTGCTGGCTGCCAAAATCATAGTCCCTCTCAGATATTCAAAATGGGTAGCCAATTTGGTGGTGGTGAGGAAGAAAAGTGGAGAAATTAGACTCTGTGTTGATTTTAGAAACTTAAACAAATACTCTAAGAAAGACAACTATCCTCTACCCAAGATGGAGCATTTGTTGCAAAAAGTCTTAGGAGCCAAAGTAATGTCTTTCTTGGATGGATTTTTAGGGTTTAATCAGATTGCTGTGCATCCAGATGACCAAGAGAAGACTGCATTCACTACTCCTTGGGGCACTTTTATGTATGCCAAGATGCCTTTTGGGTTGATGAATGTTGGAGCTACCTTTCAAAGAGCTATGGATATAGCATTTGTGGGAGAGAAGGATAAATTTGTCCTTATCTACCTTGATGACATAATAGAATACTCCAGCAACCATCAAAACCTTTTGCAACATTTGAAAAAGGTGTTCCTGAAGTGCAGGAGGTTTGGGATTTCAGCCAATCCTAAAAAGTCACAGTTTGCTTTAGAAGAAGGCAAGCTGTTAGGACATGTTGTTTCTGCTACAGGTATCCAAATTGACCCAGAAAGAGCAAGAGTAATACAGACTTTGTCTGTCTCGAGATCAAAGAAAGATATCCAGTCCTTTCTGGGCAAAATAATTTTTGTGAGGAGGTTTATCCCAAATTTTGTAGAGCTGATGAAGCACATTACCTCCATGTTGAGAGAGGGGGCAGAGATAAAATGGACTGATTTAGCAAGAAGATCCTTCAAGTCCATCAAGAAAGCCATTATGGAAGCTCCCACTCTAAGCAGTCCAGATTACAACAAGGAGTTCCATATATTTTCTTTTGCCTCTAATGACACCCTTGCAATAGTTTTATTGCAAGCAGATGAGGAAGACTCAGAGCATCCAGTAGCATATTTCAGCAAAACCTTAAGGGATGCTGAGCTGAGGTATGATATTATTGAAAAACAAGCATATGCTCTTATCAAGTCTTTGAAAGCTTTCAGAGTTTATATTATGCATTCCAAGATAATTGCATATGTGCCCTCTACTTCAATAAAAGATGTCCTAACACAGCCTGATGCTGATGGAAGAAGGGCTAAATGGATTGCAAAGTTGATTGAGTTTAATATAGAACTGAATCCCACTAAGCTGGTCAGAGGTTAGGGTCTTGCTAGATTGTTAGCTGAAGAAAATTGCAGAACATTGGACATAAACCTCATGGGCTCAATTTCAGAAAATGGTCAAACAGAGGAAGAGGAAGCAGTTGAACCAGAAAAGAATCAGACATTGGCCGAAAATCTAGCTTCTTGTGATTGGTATTGTGCAATAGTTAAATTCTTGCTGAAGCTAGAAATCCCTCCAGGCTCAAGCACAAGTCAAGCCAGAAATATTAAGCTTAGGGCAGCTAAATATTGCATTAATAAAAATCTGCTCTATTGGAGGGATCCATCTGGAATGCTTTTGAGGTGTTTGGACAAAGAACAATCAATGAAAGTTATGCAGTAGTTTCATTTCAGCAAGTGTGGAGGACACCATTATTGGAAAACCACTGCCCATAAGATCCTCAGAGCTAGGTACTATTGGCCCACCTTGTTTTCTAATGTCTTTTCATTCGTTAAATCTTGTGACAGATGCCAAAGATTTGAAGGGAAACAACAGTTAAAGTCCCTGCCCTTAAAACCAATACATGCAAAAGGACCATTTCAGTAGTGGGGCTTGGATTTCATTGGAGAGATCAATCCACATTCCAGTGGCCAACACAGATGGATATTAGTAGCCACTGATTATTTCACTAAGTGGATTGAAGCAATCCCGACCAGAAACGCTAATCATAATGTGGTCATGTAGTTTTTAATTGAAAACATATTTACCAGATTTGGTTATCCACATAAATTAGTCACAGACAATGCAGCAGCCTTCAGGGAAAAAGAATTGGTGGAAATGTGTGATTCAATGGGCATCAAGCTAGTTCATTCCACCTCATACTACCCTCAAGGCAATGGTCTAGCAGAATCCTCTAACAAAATCTTGATAAGGATAATCAAAAAGCTGTTGGGGGAGAACAAAAAGAATTGGGATTCTAAGCTCAAGTATGCACTGTGGGCTGATAGAGTGACCATTAAGAAATCCACATGGAATTCTCCATTTAGGCTGGTATATGGCACTGAGGCTGTGTTTCCAATTTAGTTAACTCTCCCCGTGGCAAAATTCCTGCAAGAAGAACATAGTGAGGGAGAAGACATGGCAAAAAGGATCACTGATTTGGCAGAGGTACATCAAATTCGAGAACAACAGGCTGAAAAGGCTGCAGCAAATCAGAAAAAGATCAAGGAAGCTTTTGACAAAGGGAAAAAAGAAGATAATTTTGAGGTTGGAGACTTGGTTCTGAAGTGGGATGCACTAAAGGAAAAGAAAGGCAATCATGAGAAGTTTGATGCTTTCTGGACAGGGCCTTTCATCATTTCTTAGATTCAAGGGAACAACACCTTCATACTGAAAAGTATGGGGGGAGAAGCAATTTTTGATGGCCCAGTTAATGGGAATTTTCTGAAAATTTATGTGATTTAAGGTCTTTTGGCCTTAAAATTGTAAATATTTGATTTTATTAGTCTTAGTGTAGGTTCAGTTAGACTCCATGCCCAATGGAACACTAGAAATTTTGGCTAATTTGTTTTTCACAGGAAAGGTATTGATCTGCAGGTTCTTGAGACCTCACAGGGAGGATCTCATCCCCAGAAGGAGCCAGTGTTATCTTTGCTACATTCTTCAGCATTTGGAGGACCAAATACAAGCTTGATTGAGTTGTTTACACAAAAAGGGAGCTCGCAGCAGTCTATTTCATCCCCCCCTCCTTCATTTGCCTTGCATTATTATAAATCCCGCTACCTCTGTTTTCCTCCAAATTTCTCTATAAACCATATTCAGCTAGGTCCCCGAGCACGAAGTTTAAACCCATATGACCATATTCACATGACCGCGCGCCTTTACTGACTTTTCCCCGTCACATTAGTCGTAAACATGTGCGATCTTTTTTGCACCGTCCGATCGTCTCCGCTGATGATCGGATGTCATATGCTTCCCCCGCGGCCATAACATAACCGCACGTTAACCCGCGGAGAAAGCGGTTTCCCTCCTGTCACATCTGCCATGCGTCATGCACTTATTGCATTGCTTCCCCGCATATGAATACTGTGGTAGGCTCTAGAGCAGTGCGATCAATACCGCCCACCACTCAAAACAATTTTCCCGACCATTAAGTCCTCGTACAGCTTCTGCCCCCGATCACAGTTGGATCTTCCCGTGTTTAATCCAACGACCCTCGTCCATCCCGATATCATGTCTCTCGATGGCACCTGCAAATTGATCTCTGCCGTCCATCTATTCCATGCAACGACCAGTATTTCCCTCCTGACCAGATCATACGTCCACCATGCAGTCTTCGTTTCCTCGACCTATACCATGCTCCCGAAGGACAGAAGTAGCCATATATTAGTGTTTGGTGCATTTACTCTTCAACAACTGCATTCAAGAGAATTATGGCCAAAGGACGAGAAAAACATGCCTCGAGCAGTTGAATTCATTCAACAGTTATGGAGCTTTCATTCATATTACATGCCACTTGCTCAGAGAAGGACTGCCGAACAACAGAAAAGGTCAATTTTGTTCATTAAAACATGCAGATTGTAGCAGAGACTCTTTGAGAGAGTTAAGGTAGTTGGTGGTCCATTATGACCCCTCCACTCATAGAACAACAGAACATCTTTATAAAGAAACTTTATATATACCTAGCAAAGAGATGTAATGAAGGTTGATGGTTGTATTTTTGTTGTAAGGTTCAACTTCTGGAGACTGTAACTAATGTGATACTTGCAGCGTCTGGTCTTCATTTTTAGCTACTACAAGCTTCTTTTGCTGTTAATTGCTCACTTTCATTTCTGCTCTGTTCTAAGCTGTCTCTGTTATGCATTTATTCATGTGCTCTTGATATTTAGCATTAGAGGGGTTGTCATCCCACCTCTGTGTTGGAGTCTAGTATGTATCATTGAATGTGTTATGCAGGTTTCTTTTTACTTAGTGCTAGAGAGTTGTCATCCTGTCTATGCATTAGGAAATAGATTTGCAGACCTCTTTATTGGTTGCAGCCGACCATCACAAGGTCCTGTGCATTGCTGGTGTGGTCAGTATTCTCCATGTTCACCTGATCCTCAAACTGTGAGTAATTGGTGGTCTAAAGCCTTGTAGTCTGGGGGTGTTCACCCATGTCTGGAGCTAAGCATAGTAGAAGTGGTTATTTGGCTTGAATATGCATCATTCCTTCCATTCATCCATTTCCAACTTTTTTTTGAGTTTGTAATGTTCCCGAGCATCTCTGAGATACAACCGAGGAGATTTTCTTGGGGTGATAACAATTCTTACGAGCCATGCAATGTTTATCTTGATGACCAAAATTTTACAATAAAAACAATGCCTAAAAAAGATAGTTTTGTACCTGTTGTAATAGCCATGATTTGAATCAACATTCTTCCTTGGAGTTACTCTCTCTTCATCCTTTGGATTTGAGATGGGCCTTTGATGAAATAATATTTCTTCTTTTGGGTTGTTGGAAAGTATGTCGGCATAGATTTTCGCATTATTCTTAGTACTTGATGATTCTCCCTTAAAACCTATCCCAGATTTGTCATGTTGAAGTTTTTGATCATTTAGGATAATGTCAAGTATTTGAGAGCTTTCCCAACCCTTTTTGACTTGCTCCAATTCCTTCCTCATAGATACTATTTCGGCTTCATGTTCTTCACAAATTTATTCTTTTTCTTTTAGCTTATTTTTCAAGAGGTCTTTCCTTCCTTTTGCTTCCTCCTTTTCTACCTTGAGAGAAATGATTTTATTTCATAATTTCTCATTTTCTTCAATGGCACTCATTAACAATTCATTTACATTTCCTTCTAGACTTGAATAATCATCATCATTTGTGAATGCCATGAATAATACTTCTTGGCTTCCAACATAGTCATTTTCTTCATCTGATTCATCATTACCTCCTTTGTGATGAGGGAAATGATTAGTTGATTTCTTTTTGATGACTACAAATTCATCTTCATCAGACTCATCTTTCTTATAGAAGAAATTCTTCTTATTGAACCTTTTTTTTTGTATACCATCCTTTTAGAATTTTCCTCATCATCACTATCATGCTTAAGAGGACATTTTGTAGCATAATGACCTATTCTTCCACATTTGAAACAAATAAGAGGGTACTTAATTTTTAGCTTAGATCCTTTCTCTAGTCTTTGTACAAATTGCCACAATTCGGATTCAACATCGGGGTCATCACTACTTGTTATAGACATTTTTGTGCCTCAGCATTGAGCATGAAATGTCCATAATCTAAGGGATCCAAAGTCCCTAAACATGTTGTTCCTACCCCTAGAGGAACAAGGCTAACAAACCACAACAATTCACAGAAGTTCTCCACCAGAAACTGCTCAAAAACAAGTCAATTCAGGATCAATTCAGTGGCTCCACTAGCTGTTTGCGCTGAATGTCAAAGCCAACACTGGCTACCTGCGCTGAATGTCAAAGGAAACACTGGCTACCTGCGCTGAGCGAGAGTTGACATGTGGCAAGTTCATTCCACGAGGTGTCAAATCCCAGGAAGCTTCCAAAATCTTCCTCAATCACACTTGCCTCAGGGAATTCGACTGGTGATGAGTAAGAGGTTCCAAATCTCCAAGTGGAAGCAAGAACCTCCAAGTGGAATCAAGAACTGACAGAGGGAGAGGACACTAGTCAGATCTCAAGCTGACTCATCCTCTCTCCAAACATCTATATATGGATCTCTCCTCCATGATATCTAGAGGCTGGAATTTTGTTATTGCAAAGAATTGCTGTTGGTTTGAGATTGGAATCATTGGGTGCTTAATGCTTTGAAGGGGGTGAAGATAGGAATTCCATTTGCTGGGAAGGAGATGCTGGATTGGAGCCCTCTGGGTTGTATCTCTTCCTGAAACTTGTTATTCATCAATAAAGCTATCTTGGTTTCTCCTATATACTGATGTATCTTTGATGTATGATTGCATTAGTATGTTTAGTTTATTTCTAATCTTGAACTAGTTATGAATATGAATCCATGTCTTGTGTAGTGTTCTCTTCTTGTGATCTTGCAAAAACCTCTTGAAGCTGGGCGAGCGAGAAGGCAAGTAGCTGGGAACTCTCCAAGAGAAGAGAAGCCGGATCGAGGGACAAACGGAAGACACCGGTTAGTCCATCCATTTCTCTCTTCATTCTTAATTCATAAAGGAAGAATACTACAATAGCTGTCTCTGTTTGTTGCTAAGGCACTGTCACACCTTAGGTGGATAGGATCGTCCTGCATAGGCATTTTTCCCCACAACACTACTGGTATTCCATTCTTTCCCCTTGTTTGATTTTGAGGCCTTGAATGCTACAGCTTTGGAACTTGGGCTTCCTTTTCTCATCTCATAGGCAATGAGGATTCCATGAAGTTCATCCATCTCGAGAGTATCTAGGTCCTTCATTTATTCTATAACACTTTGGAGTCAAATCTGTCTGGGAGAGATCTTAATACCTTTTGAACAATAGTGCTTTCTTCAATGTTTTCTCCCAATCCTTTAAGAGAGTTGACCACTTCAACTACTCAGAGAAAGTATGATGCAATATCTTCTTCATCATCCATTTTTAGACTTTCAAATGTCTTCTATGAGTTTGAAGCTTTGCCTTCTTAACTTTGGAGTCCCCATCATATAAGCTAACTAGCTTATCCCATACTTTTTTGGCTGAGTCACAATTCATGAATTTTGTAAATTCAAAATCAGTGATTCCACTAATGATGGAATTTAAGGCTTTTGCATTTGCAATTTAAGCTTTCCTTTCGTCTTGATCTCTTGGAAGATTGGAAGGAGATGTGTACCCATTTAAAACTAAATGCCAAACTTCAGTTCCAAGGGACATTAAGTAGAAGGACATTCTTTTTTCCAAAAGCCAAAATTTGTGCCATCAAACAGAGGAGGTCTTCCCGACACTTCTTGATTTCTTATTGTGACTAAGAATCCTTCTTCTAGCTGTTAGGCTGATATGAAGAAGCTAGCTCTGATACCAATTGTTGTAAATACTGAGGGGGGGGTGAATCAATATTTTCTTTCAATTGTTATTATTACTAGTTTAATTCTTCACAATTTAAATAGAGAAATGTATAAATATAATTTTATTGAGTAAAAAAATAAATACAATATCAATGTGTTCCAAGCTTCAACTTGGTTTTGATGAGGCTCCGACCTCTAGGGCTCCGACCCTATCTTTTCAAGGCACCAACCTTGAATTTAGGAGCACCAACTCCAAGGACACAAATCCTTCTATTCTGAGGCACCAACCCCAAGGGAACCGACCCTATCTTTCAAGATGAATCAGGTCAAAAGATTATCATCCCACTCTGTCTTCAGCTTCCTTCTTCGCTCGGCCTTTGGCTTCTACTACACCTTCTATGTCTACCAGACCTTTGACTTCTACTGCACCTTCTGCATCTGCTAGATCTTCGGCTTCCTCTGTTTCTCCCAATTCACCAGCTGTGAACTTTCCTTGTTCTCTATAATAGATGTTTGATACACTTGACTTTTGGCTTCCTTTTTCACTCAATCGACCTTTTGACTTCTCGATCTTCAGCTTCCTCTATCTATTCAAGTTCATGAGTTATGAACTGTTACTTCTTCTCTCTATTAGATGCCCGAGATAGATTACCTAAAGTGAAGCATTTCAACTTGTATGTATGTGAGTTTTGCCAATAACCAAAAGACACGTTCATTGGGAGGAGAGGCCGACTTATGAGTTTGCACATTAAAATATTATATCAGAGAGGCCCATTTTTAATATTCATCCAAGGCTATACCCACATGAAGGTCCCACATGCTACATCATCACCTTTAATCCCACAATCGCAATTTCATGAGAATTGGAGTCATTCCTTTAATCTCGCAATTGCAACTTCATAAAAATCGGAGGTTTTACAAGTGTGCACATGCTTTGTCTTCCGATGGAGTGGATGCGATATTTAATGAACGATTTTTAATGAAGCCATCGGGTCCACAACTCTATCACAATCAGAGGTTTTCACATAACATAGCCGATTCCCCTACTGTCGACAGAGTGGATACGATATTATATTAAATAGTTGTTAATAAATTCTTCGAGTCCACAACCTTATCGCAATCAACGGTTTGACATCCCTTAGAAACTAGTGATACTGCGGATGCGATATTGTATAAAGTCATGTTATAATGGCGCAGTAGGTTCACAATATTATATCACAATCGGAGGTTGTACCGTGACCTTTATGACTTGCGATATGAAAGTTCATACGACGGATGCGATATTGTATTATAACGGAACCATCAGGTCTGCAGTACATATCGCAATCTATGGTATGCAGGACTTTGACTGGCACACGGATTAAAATGGCCTCAACCCTCGCAGGTTATTGTGATATAAGAGTTGAATATGAGATTGACGGCTAGGATTGAGTGTGGGACTTCAACCACGATCAAGGAATTCTGTACTCTCCTACCCCCACAGTTGCTAATCACCGTTGATCTAACATATCTGTCGATCTGACGATCCAGATCTATTTCCGTGATTCACCTTCCGCAAGCACTTGGGTTTGATCTTCGCCATTCATTTCTTGACTCCATTATATTGCAATCGGGGGTTCATTACTTTCTCTGATATGGCTCTTACTCTTGGCATATGCGATAGATTTGCATTGTCTTGGCTCGTCGCTCTTGTGGTTTCTCTTTACTCCTATCCGATACATTGCTTTGATAGCTCTTCTTCCGATAGTTCTTCTATGCTCCGATAACTCTTCTTCCGATAGATCTTCTTTGATGGATTTTGATGAACTCTTCCTACTCCTATTGCTTCATGAATCTGCTCTGCTTGGATTCACATCATTATTTACTATCCAAAATATTTCCATATTGGTATTGATGACAATATAGATCAACACCAAGTCCCAGTCCTCCATCTTTAAAAGGGGAACCCTTGCCAGGCGCGGACCTTCAAAGGTTATATTTTCTGACAAAAAGGGCATGTGAATGTCGAATTTCTCCGTGTATGGGTCCTTTGGGACCTTCACTGTTCCTTTGCGTAGAGGGATATACTCTGAAAACTTGGAGATGGGATTCACACCCTCAGCTTCTATATCTTTAGTGCCTTCTTTGGCCTCCAAATCTACAACCTTCTTAGGATGCTTATCCTTCTTTTGTGCGTAGGTAACTAAGTGATTTCTAGACGACTCATGCACTTGCACCGACCTTTTCTTCTTGTCTTTCTTCAGCTTACAGGTCTCGCGCACTGGTGTAGGCTTTGGCCTAGGCGACCTTGGCTCCATAAGCACAGGAACTAGAGCCTCCATGCTCACAACTTCTTGAGCCTCTCCTTCGGAGGCAACATTTCCTCCGATGCTTGCAGTCTCTCCTAGTCCTGACATAGTGCTACGAATAAATTGCTGGGTGTCCTTGGGTAGATTATAAAACATAGAGCTTGTGACCAAATCCTCAAAGAACTTACGATTCATAAGTGAAAAGGAACACAATGCAAAAATTCTCAGGATGCAAAGTGTTCTCTGCTGGATGGCCACATGTAATTTATAGGAGATTTTGAATTCAAATTTGACCATTCCCACCAAAATCAATCCATTAATGCTGAATTGGCGGTAGATCTCCAAAGATTTCAGCCTTAAATGCCGCCCCCCACTCCTCTTAACCGTCTCCTGGCTGTCAGATCGTGAATAGTGACCCTAAAGATAATTTTCTAGATGTGCTATGCGGTATCTCCCTCCATTGCGTAGCTCCCTTCTTTCTACTTTTGGTACTGTGACATCACCCTTTTCCGTGCAACTCCTCCATCGTGAAGTCCCCAAAACTGGGCAGTGTAGTTTATAGTCCCATGCTCCCTTGCAATTGCTGGAGCACTAAGATTGTGCTACTGTCATGTAGTCATTGAGCTGGATCTCCTGCATATGGCTTCAACTAGATCCCATTCACTTTTCTCAGGAAAGGTTCTTCGTTCAACTTTGTGAGCTGAACCGTGCCCCCATCTGTGATTTATTCGATGAAATATGGCCCCAACCAGTGCATCTGAAACTTTCCTGGAAATTTAGCGAACTTACTATCATATAATAAAACCAAGTCATTTATCTTGAATGTGCGCAGCTTGACGTGTCGATCGTGCCATTCCTTTTCAGATTCCTTTTGTACTTGCTGATGAAATCCATCCAAGAATCTTTCCTCTTCAAGCTCCATCAACTGTGCGAGCCGTTCTTCCAAGGCTCTACGATCCACCATCCCTATGAAGCCTGCTATGCGTAGACTAGGCACGATATATTCCATAGGCATCATCGCTTCTATGTCATAGACCAACCGGAAAGGTGTCTGGCCTATCAGCTTTTTGCAAGTAGTCCTATATGCCCATAATACTACCGGTACGTGCATGCCCCAATCATTCCACTGCGCGTTGCAAATCTTTGTCAGTGCATTCTCCAATATCTTATTGAAGGCCTCCACTGTTCCATTAGCCTGGGGGTGATATGGTGTACTTTTTTGATGATACACCTGGAACTCTTCTGTCAGCACACTAATTGTTTCATTGAGGAAATGCATACTGCGATCACTCATCAATAAATTTGGTCAACTGAACTTGGTTAACACATATTCAAACAAGAACTTACCTACTGTTGCCCCTGTACATTCCTTCATAGGCTGTTCCTTCGCCCATCTGGTTAGATACTCTGCCGCGGTGATGATATAACACACATATGTTTTCTTGCCTGGGGGTTGAATCGGTCCCACAAAGTCGATTTCCCATTTCTCAAATGGTTGCAAGGACACCTAAGGATTTAATGGCAGTTCATCCCTCTGTGATGGTTAGCCCGTTCTCTGACATGCATCACATGCCCTACAATAGGCTTTAGAATCTTTATGCAACGTAGGCCACCACAACCTAATGCGTAAAACCTTTTGTGATGTTGCTTTTCCTGCAAATGTCCTCTCACAGCTCTGCCATGAGCTTCAGTAAGTATATTACTTCATTCAAAATTGAGCACATGTCATTGGAGTATCTCATCTGATCCCATATTATAAAAATGTCTTGAAATTACTGAGAAATCAACCGCACGTACTACCAACTCCTTTTTTCTGCTGACTAGTGTACCCTTCTGGAGCTGTCCCTGTGATAAAAAAGTGGATAGTATCTGCAAAGTGGTTGTCCACTATGTGCACCATGAAGAGCTGCACGCCAGACAACCCTTCCTCCAAATTAGTAGGCTCCTCCCCCATTTCAATTCGTGACAAATGGTCAGGTCCTGCATTTAACCTTCCTGGCTTGACAATTACCTCAAATTCGTTTTCTTGAAACAACAACAACCATCTGCATATCTTCCCCCCAACATAGGCTTATTGACTAGGTACTTCAAAGTGGAGTGGTCTATGTACACCTTGAAATGTCCACCTAATAGATAGTGCCTGAAATTTTGGAGTGCGTACACCATATCCAATCCCTCGCGCTCTGTCGTTGAGCATTTCTTCTCAGCCTTTGATAACTTTTTGCTTGCAAATGCTATAGGGTGGTCCATTTGTCCTTCACTAGCCTGTGTTAGCACTACTCCCAATGCAATACACGAGGCATCAATGTGCACATGGAATTAATTCTTCCAATCTGGGAAGACCAAGATCGGTGCGGTGACAATATTTTCCTTCAAGACATCCAGATTGCACTGAAATTCTTCATCCCAACATAATGTAGCATCTTTCTTCAATGAATTTTCCATGGGCGCGATAATCTGGGCATAAGATTTGATGAACTTTTGATAATATCCAGTATGGACCAACATTGCGTGCAACTATTTGACACTCCTCGGGGCTTCCCAATTGATTATTACCATGATCTTAGCAGGTCCACCATTATTGCTTGCTTGCACACTACATGACCTAGCAAAATTCCAAAGGGGACATAGAAGAAGCACTTCTTCAGATATAGCGCGATTTGATACCTTCAGCACGTATCCAACATTAAGCGTAGACTGGCTACATGGCGTTTTACTAGCCCAAACACTGTCCAGTCATCATAATATACCTCCAATAATTTGTGAATAAACTCTTTGAATGCCGCGATGACTACGCGAGAGAATATCATCGACACATTCTTGAGTCCGAAGGGCATTACTATATATTGAAAACACCCCCATTCTGTTGCAAAGGTTGTTTTACTCCTGTCTTCTGGCGCAATCTTGATCTGATGGTAACCAGAGAACCCATTAGTAAATGAGTAGGCCTCCTTCCCTCCAAAATTGTCCAGTACCTCATCAATAAACGATGTCTGGAAAGGATCATGGATGCAAGAATCATTAAGCTTTCTTAGGTCTGCACAAATCCTTATCTATCCCTTCTGCTTCTTTTCCTGAACTACTACTGGGATTACCCAATCAAATTCCTCCACTGGTTCAATAATACCTACCTCAAGCATCTTGTCCAATTCCAAGCGAACCTTTTCCTTGTATTTGGGATTAAGGCAATATGGACTCTGCTTAATGGGCTTCGTGTCTAGTTTCAAAGTTATTTTCATCACTCCCAAATTGCCTATGATGCCTTTCAAGTCCGAAAATTTTGTAGGAAACATGTCCTGATACTCGCGGAGAAACTCAACAACTTTATCCATCGTGGCATCATCTCAGTAATCTCCGATCTTCGCGAACTTAGGCTCCACTTCAGTACCAATGTTTATATGCCTAGTCTTCAGTGGCGCAGTGATATCTGGGTTCTCTATCTGCGGACCTTCAATCTCATGGAAGCCTTTTGTTTGGGATATTGATATTCCGTGGATCCTCATCCTCCCCTTCAGTAGTCATGTTATAGCATTCCAGCGCATGGCACAATTGGGTGCTCCAATCTGGTTGAACGAATTCCAAAGGATCCTGCAAAATTCAGAAGATCACTGCCTTAGCCTCCTACAATGCCTCATCAATGCTTTCAAACCTGTCTTCAAAGCTGAATGTTGTCAAGAATCCTTCTCTTAAGATATCTCATTCTACGGTGCTGTGGTGGAGCTTTGTTTCCAAATACCAATTCATAGGGATTATATCTAGAGTGTGATAGAATAAATGCACCCATTCTGGCTACGGCTCCGTTCCATACACTTTAGTCCAATTTTCCAAATGATCACCCGGATCATTCTTCCCATCATGTTTCTTAGTTAACCGTACTTTAGGATGACCAAATCTCATCCTCATCATCCTCCTGTAATCGCACCACTCATAAAAGCTGTCTTTGTGCGTACCCCACCACTGAGCGGGTGTAGCGCGTAGTGCCAAATCCAGTGCCTGAAAGCAGTGATCCTCTAGAACTTCTCTTTCAAAAGCATAAAAACGTCATCTACTTCAGTTAAACCATCGTAATAAGGTAAATTTATGACCTCTGATGACACACATCACAATGATTTGGTCATCATGTTGCAGGGCAATGTGGATACTTTGTTCAACCTGTTTTGCTAATGTTCCAACTCTTCATCTGAATCCGAGGTACAAGAAATTTCACGGTCCCATGCAATCTATCCATCAACCATTAGATTGACCCAATCTTGGTCTCACGTGGTAATTTTGTAGATTTGATCCAAATCATCATCACTTTCCTCATAGTCGCGGACCAATTCGGTATAGCGCGGTCCTTCTGCAGGGTCCAATGGTACTACAACGTGGAGCGATTTTCTTTCAAATGACATCATCCGCTTCTTCAAGTTGATGACCCCATTCATATCAATAGCCCAATCTATTCCAAGGAGTGTGGGGTATGGATTGCTGTCATCAACAATTTCTATTACTTCAAAATCATCCAGAGCGCTCACACCTTCTATATCTATGTTAACTCCTTGTAGTTGTCCCATAGGGAGAATCTTCTACTGGTTCGCCATCCTCAGTTGAATCGATGACCGTTATAGCACAAGTCTCCCCATTCTCCCCTATGTCTATTTAGGCAATACGTTCGCATCAGATCCCAAATCCAAAGTAACTTGGTCCATATCATAGTCTCCTATTTGTGGGGTAAGCCTCATCTTGCACCCTGTTCTTGCCTTATGCTTACCAATATTTCTGAATACACGGGGTCCATCAGGAGAATTATCCTTACCGGCACACTCGTTTATCAACTCCTATAGTCCTTTCACAGCCTTGCTATCATGCAGTAGTTTCATAAAAGTCTCCAAGAAGGTGGTAAGCACAGAGGGGTCAACCTCTGTAGGCACGTTGGTGTCTGGTAGTTGGTTCTGACTTCCTAAGGTGGAGGCTTCAACGAAGCTTTTCTTCGCTTCCATGAATGTTTCCTTCATGCGCTCCAGATCGAAACAAGTTTCCTTTTCTAGGGGCTTGCAAACCCATCCACCTTCTTCAGGATGTTTTCCCTTATCGTCACCAGTCTTGAACCTGCTTTGTAGGAAAATATTCACATTCAAGTCTCTTCACGGGGCTCAACCCTCATCATCTGTATGTTCTAGGTAGGATCCCGAGGCTGTGCCTTCTTCTCCTACATCTTGGCCATCAACATTGGACATTCTTTGATTGTGTGGTCAAAGTGAGCGCAGTATTGACATGATGGGCATGTCTGATTTGTACACTCCTGTGCGTAGTGTCTTGGCAATCCACAATTGTAGCAAATGACCTTCCCACGACCCCTACCAGGTCCTCCTCCTCCTCAGCCTTGTCTGCATTCCTGATATCCTCCACACACTCCCCCAACGCCCTGATCCAGAGGCCGAGTTTCTACTTGCACTCGATACGTAGGCATCCTCACCATCATTAATTCATAGCTTCAACAATGGTGCTCATCGTGGTCCACTGATTTTAAAAAATCATAGAACAATTGTTGTGGCATCTGTACAAAATTTTGCAGCAAATGAAAATTTTCTGTGAAATGTTTTCTGACCACTTGACAAATAGCGCACCATAGCGCGAGCGCCATACTTGGTCCTACTGGAGCTTTCTTCCTCAGGGGGATTGGCACCCCCCCTGAGATATAATTCATGAAGACAGGGCAATGATCCTTATCATGCCCCTAGCTCTTACATTTGAGGCACCAGACTTCTTCGCGCACCTCTGTCCTAGCCTCTTTTTCTTTTTTCAAGCTTTGCAATTCCAAACATAGGTTTTTCAACTACGAGTGAATTTTTTGGACTCCCAAAGACGCGTCTTGAATATGTGTCTCATGCAATCTCATCGTGATTTCCAGAGCTTTCACCTGAGCTCCTATCTCTAGCTACGATAAAGAAATCCTTAAGTGGGGCAAGAGCGTGGCTATAAACCAATCATGGTGCTGACTATCTGTGAGATTCATATTAGCTTCTTGTATCCTGCACTTCAATATTTGATCTAGATCCCATGGCATTTCCTCATCATTATTTCCTTAAATCCAATTACCGATTGTGAGGCAAACTTAAGCTTACTGAATTATTTGTTCAAAGCGGTCTAAGTATTTGCTAATGATGCCGACTGATTATTAGTGCAGTACTTAACATACCATGTTAGTGCACGATCTTGTAGAGCGTTAACCAACTACACCTTATCTATATTATCATTTGTATTTTGTTGTGCTATCCACACAACCTTCGCAACAAACCAAAACTGATTCGGATCCTCACTTCCTAAGCCCTTGGAAACTGGAAACTTCATTGTATTCGATATGTTGACCAGCGGCGACAGTGGTGGTAGTGTGGATGAAGGTGTATGTTGTGGAGGTGAAGGTTGAGGTGGTGTGGACAGATGAGGTATTCGTGTAAAACCCTACCTTATCAACTGGACAACGCTCTGCGGTGAAGCCTGTGCTGCTCCCTCGTCATCACTCACAGGAGGTTCAATCAACAGGCTATATTCAGGGGCTGTGGCATAACCTGTTTCTCACACAACAACATCTTAATCCAAGTATTAAAAGATCTTAGATACTTACCTCGCGGTCCTTTGAAGAAACATCGCTCTGCTTCACTGTAACTAACTGAGGTGTCGAATGTGAACTCTATAACAAATCCTCCTATAAACCGATCAAGCCAATGGTCAACAACACAAATAATCTTATCTTCAAAAGCTTCCAAACTTCACACTAATTTTGGAGTCCACACTATTGGACCGTCAAGATTCCACCTCCCTTGGCTGTCTGCGAATTTAGCTATCCACTCGTATAGTTCAATCGGGAAGGTGTAGAAGAAAATTTCATGTATTTCTGTGTACAAATATCTGTCCAACCACTATTCTTTTGTCAGGTGCGGATTCTTGTTTTCCCGTGCTGCAAATTCGTGGATCTTGCTATCCAACCACTTCTCAATTTCCTTATTGGTCGGATTCTAGTGATGCAACATCACACATCTCTTTATGCAGATCCCGATACAGACAATTGAATGATTTGTTGGCTTAGGGAGTCCTGACCAAGGTCTAGAGTTAGTTGCGCTAAAAAAATCCCTACACTACTAGCCCTTTGGGCATCAATCCGTGGTGCGTGGACTGAAGTCTCACCCGAAGCAGTATGTGGAGATGCTGGAACCAAGTTTTGGCATCCAGAGATCAGTGTGATGTCCTACTATGACCTAGATGCTCCTTCGCACAAACTTCTAAGCTCTTATGTCTTATCACTATAACTTCCTTTAATCGGCCTCTAGACCTCCACGAAGGTCTATTATTGGCTTTTGCGGAACTTGAACGTGCCAATCAACTACTTATGCACACCCTAATGTGCCCCTAGATCAGTATTTACTCAGAGCTACCTAAGTGTTTAATAACTTTAACACAAAGTGTCGAGATCTTCGCGTAATCACTTAACATTAATTGCGTTCAGATAGTAATACAGATTTGGTAAAGTCGTGCATCAATGCATCATTATTTCATAAAAACATCATTCATCACAACATATACCGCAATCATACATAACAGAAGTAAAGAGCTAAAGCACAAGAATTTTCGCAATAATCTTCTTTATTGATCTTCAATATAGGTTTACAGACTCAATACTTGCCTACGCACTCAACTGCATGGGTCTGCACACTTAGCTACAGAGCCTTTCCACCTCTAAGTCTAATTCTCTGCACTAGACTCCTTCACTCGTACCTATAGACTAACTTCAACTACTTGCCTTAGACTCTCTAAGACACACCTATTTATATAATCCCATGGCCTGCGGACCATGGGTAGATCTTCAAAAAGCTGACTCAAGCTTACATAAAGGAGGGTAAAACCCTTTTTTGACTCTTAACTAGCTACGCGCTCTGTGACCACAATTTATGGAGACTTTACATCATTTTACATCGAACTTGGTCTTTTGCCCAAAACTGATCCCAGGGGACCCCATCCAAACAGTTGGTGATGAGGCAGTAGAAGAAAAAGGTGAAGGTTTAGATGATTCAAGAGATTTCTGCACATCTTGATCTAATTTGATTACCGAAAATTCAAGTGTATTAAATTGTTTAATGGCATCATCATTGGAGTTTGGATTAGCAGGTTGATGCTTTGAAATGTAAGGTTTTAAAATGATTTCATTAAAAATAGTTTCAAGTACAAAGTTGTCAGACTTAGTACAAAAAAGACTATGCTCAAAAGGTAAATCAAATTCAATATCCTCTATAGTTAAAAAAATTTCAGGGAGAGAATTAGGTATGGGCAGAGGATTATTACTTGCTTGGCTCTCAGTAATTTTTTATTTTTTATTTATTTGTTTTTTATTTGTTTTTTTGTTTTGTTTTTTTGTTTTTTATAATTTTTTGTTTTTTGTTATTTTTGTTTTTTATTTTTTTAAATTAATAAATTAATTTATTTTTTGACAAGTTTTTGAGGATTATCTATGATTTTTGGTGGTTTAGGATTTGGATTAGCTCTAGTGTATATCTTTTTAGGATCCATATCTACAATAGTATATTTACATATATAAATTATGCACAACTTTTAAGTTGAAAACAACCTTAAATAATATCTATTTCATAGTCACACACTTGAAATAACTTTAATCTCTAAAATAAATTTTACTAGGGAAAAATTGAATTCATATCAGATTTGTTCAAAGTCCCCAGTATGGTCACCAGAATGTTATCACTCTATAATTTCCCAAGGCTGTAAAAGAAATCTAGAGGTAACCACAAAACCACTTGTAAGCTTAGAAGCTAGCCCTTCTAAACTCAGAGATATATCTCTCTATTGGATTTAGATTTGTTGTTTTGAGATTTTATGCTAGTTAGTAGGTTCATAGTTTGGTTTGTTCAAATGTTTGGTTGAATCTATAATGAAAGACCATTGCAAAATGGAGTCAAAAAATCTTAGGGTGCTAAGATACAAGAATGCCAGAACATATGTAATAGGGCAAGGTAGGCACGATATTGGACCTTTGGAGCTTTTGTGGAATGAAAGGGAGGAAAATATTGAGATTTAATTAAACATAGATAATTTTAGAATGAATTCTATATTTAATCTTAGTTTCAAACACAAATATTTCTTATAAGTGAGAGCATAGTGTAATTAAAAAAGTTCAGCCCTTAATTTTCTTTAAACAATACAGATATGAAAAACATATGGAGAACAAAGAAATAACAAGTACACAAGAGGAAAAACATCACCAATTTTCTTGACACATGAATCTTGGAATGACCTTCTGTATTAATGAAATGATCACTTTAGCTCAGTACACAACTTTACATCAAAGGTCTTCTTTCTTAGTACAAGTTCCAACATTTGTACTTTGAATTATGAAGTATTTATACAAAACTTATCAAAATATCTTGATTTAAAATATCAAGATTTTCTACAAAATATCCTAGAAAATTGTTTATAAAAATAGTACAAAAATATAGGCAAATAAAACTGTTGTAGCTCTCTGGCACTATCTTTGAGGATTCTAGTGCTGACTTGGCCTGAAAAACTGCTGCTTTGTTGTTGAAGACGAATTGTTTTACTTAAGTAGTTGGATCCCATTTGTCTTCAGCTGGGGTGGAGAATTTAATTAACTTTCTATAGGTTTCATCCACCTCGGTATGTTTATGGACAATGGGCTTAATTACAAACAAATGTTTTATCTCATATTTGATAAGTAAATTGAATTCTAAACCTTCCATGAAAGCGTTTCCTGTGATGCTTCCTTTGATGGTGGAAAAATTTGACTTATCTCTAGCTAGGGAGTATAATTTCTGATGATAATCATCTAACTGAACTAATTTATAACCAATTCCTTTCATGGCAACCCATTTTGATTCAATACATTTAATTTTCTGTGGAACTTCTGAATGTTGGCCTCCAAGTTATGGCACTTGTTCTCTAATTGTAACACCAAGTTCCTTTTTATAAGGACTCTTTTGACTTCAAGGATTGTTTCTATCCTATCTACAATCCCAAATTCCTCTAATTCCTCCTTTGTCTTTGAATATAGAATCCTTATTAAGGTAGTGGCTTCACCTGGTTTCTGTCCCAAACTTTCCTTTATTCCTTCAATAACTTCTTTGGATCTCTGCACTAATTCCTCCTGATCGAAATTTATTTCAATGGAAGGTTGGATTTCATTCATAGCTGGATTTGGGAAAGGAACCTTGGCCTGGAGGAAGGCTATCTGCATCTTTCCTTTCTCTATGTAAAATGCAGAGAGAAGCCTATGTTGTGAGGATGCTGTCTGTTTCCAAAACTGTGAATAAGTTGTAGATTTTAGCAACTCATTCTTCTTCTTAGTTTCTTTATACTGGGAAAATATATTTGGTTTAGCTTGGTCATGAACCAATTGCCCTGATTGATATGTATCCAGTGGCTCTTGAGAGGCCGAAGATGATGGAGATCCTACAAAAATATCTTCATTCCTGGTAGAAGTATGTCAAAACGATGGTGGATTGTACATTTTCCTCCAAAAATTCTCATGATGGATTGAATTTCTGTCTCTTATTTTAAATTTTGAATTCCTTTCCTTGTATTTCAGTGACTGAAGGGGAAAGATCTTCTCTTGGCCTCTTGTCCATCTTCTATTGTGGTGTTTGAGTATGTGATGTTGTTTTTGAGAGTACTTGTTCTTCTGCCTCCTTTAAAGTATTTTCCCACCATTGATCCTGATTCATATATGTTTCTATTTATAGCCTGGGAGTGTGAGTGTAGGGAGTAGACTTCTGTTTTACTCAGAGCTTTGAAATTATTCCGAAGGGGTCATATGACCAGGTAAAGATGAGTTCAAAATTCATATGCTTAAGGAGAATATCTACTTCTTTGGCCGCTGTCTTGTTATTACAAATAAAAGGCCCATTTTTTTGAATTCATATTTCTTCTTAGCCACCACAAAGTGTAACTCATCCATGTTAATCATCTGTCTAATATATTCTAGTGAAAACATTCTCACAGGGAAAAACTTGGGCAACCTGTATGGAGGAAATTCACACCCATACACTCTGATCTCAGTGTAATTCTGGTACATGTACCAGTCACCTATCTTGGTTTTCTCAGTGAGGTGTAGAAATCTTTTTATCTGAGGTCCTATCCTTGGTTCAACATCACTATTAAATATGCAAGAGTTTGTAATATTTGGCAGTCCCTTGTTCATCCATTTCCTGTAATGGAAATGAAACCTATCTACCTGATGGAATAAAAACAATTAGACTAGAACTGAAGTATACTTAAAGGTCCTTTCTGTAGAAAACTTTAGGAACTGTTAATGGATGGCATCTTCTAGGAACTCATTGTAGTTGAAGATGGTTGAGGGATTTTCACCTGTTGAAAAGACTGATAAAAAGCTTATGATGGCTTCATCAAACCACTGATCAGATTGATAGCCCACTAAGCAAGAAACTATGGAGATAACCTTCTTTATCATTTCAGGGAAAATGGAGGATGAATAGGGGGGATTTTTCTTAGGAAATTGGGCATCCTCAGGGATAAATGTTTCAAAGATCTTGACTCTGTGAGGGAAAGTGAGTACTGATAAAAAGCCTATGATGTCTTCATCAACCCACTGATCAGATTGATAGCCCAGTAAGCAAGAAACTATGGAGATAATCTTCTTTGTCATTTCAGGGAACATGGAGGATGAATAGGGGGGATTTTTCTTAGGAAATTGGGCATCCTCGGGGAGAAATGTTTCAAAGATCTTTGCTCTGTGAGGGAAAGTGAGGTTCTTGTAGAGTTCCATGAGGGAATCTATTGAAAAAGGTTTCAAAGAGGCAAAATTCTGAATCTGCAGCATTTGGGAAATGGAATCAAAGGTAATTGTGAAAAGGATATCATTATTTTGGGCTACAATTTCCCTTTGACTGGGAATGTACCAGAAGTGGCACCATGAAATGAATTTAGGGAAATGGTGGGTTTGAGGAAAAATGAATTGGGGTAGGAAGGAGTCCCACAAACCAATTCATTAATGAGATCAATAAATGTTTGCCTTAACCAGTTGTGGAGTTCGTAGAGGTCAAACTCACAACTGGTTTCTATAATTTTATATTTTTGATCTACCAAGGGTTAGTGGTCCAAGTCAATTAGAAGGAGAAAAAGGGGGTTTTCTTCAGTATATTTAGATTTACCTTTAGGATTCATACTCAAAATAAACAAAATGGAAAATTGAAATTACCTGGGAATTGTGTGGATGAAGACTGATTATAGTGGGAGTTTGCTTATCGACAAGTTGCGGTGGAAGTCTGGTTTGCTAACTGGTTGCTGTAACAGGTTCTGTCTTTCAATGCCTTGGAACAGTAAAGGGGAGGGCCAAGAGAACATTTTTAGGATATATTTATAAACAAACTCATTTACCATCGGCATTAAGCTATTTAATGGAGTGAGTCTGTTAATCTAGGTTGAAATGGTTACATGACGAGTGTAGAGACATGCCATGTGGCGGGAGTGAGTTGAAGTGGAGTGGGAAGGGATGTGACAACATAGTGGAGGAGAAGTGGATGAGGAGGTTCCATGTGGCGAGATGGGATGGAGTGGAGTGGGGATGGGAGGCGCCACTTGGTGGAAGAGGAGTGGAGCAAGGGAGCACGGGGTCAACGATCATTTTAGGCAGGAGGTGGAAAAGGTGGATTTTGGAGGGGGGGGTGGGTGGTAAGTTGTTTAGGCGAAGGTGGGGGGGGGGGGGGGGGGGTCCGAAGTCATCACCCGTCGTTGATCTGGGTGGGTGATATCACGAACCTTCATTTTTGCTCGACACTTATTACAAACGTCAAATGTGTAGTATCAAAATAACTTTATTAACACTACTAATTGCGATTTATACAATGCGATTAACTAATTTAAATAACTTTATTAAAGCTAATCTAATCACGCTTATACTGTGCGATCATACTAATTTACTTATTTAACTAAACACATTTTATTCAACTAATCTAATCACACTTAAATGGTGTGATTAAATAATTAAACCTATTTTGCTGATTTTTCTCATCATATTTTTATTTTTTGAAATGAAGTGGCATTTGAACTGGCTCACTTATTGGGGCTATTTTCATTTTTTCATATATATATATATATATATATATATCTCCTTTTTTTGTATCCCCTTTCATTATGTTTTTCTTTTCTTTTTCTATCTTTTTTTCTTTTTCTTGGAAATAATTTGCAGGATGAAACATTATTTACAATATCTAGTAACATAAAATCAACAAATAATCATCAATTGATCGTATAAATTATAGGACCCTAACACCTGTCACTCGAAACATGATAAAAATGCATCATGCTAGACTAGGAGGTTTTGGATTTGATGTCGTCCCATCATGAGTGAATTGCAGGAACAGGTACACTAATAGATCATGGTGAGACGACGAATAGGATGAAGAAGGAGTGCACATGTTAGAAGACTTGCTTGCATCTGGATGGACGTACTAAGCACATCAAGAAACAAGTGAAAGGAACATATGCATTGAACCATCATGCAAGACCAAGACCATCGAAGACCCCGCAATGCTATACCATGTAGAGGAGAAGACAAATCACACAAAGAGTACATCCATCACTTAGCAGCGCAACAACTTGACACAAACACCATAGTCAACCAATACATGTCAATAGTGTCATGTTGAGTTGTGTCATGAGATGTCTTAGCCTCATCACCACTATGGGCCAAATCTGCTGTAACTCAATGTAATGCAAAGTGAACTCCAATGGATGCACACAAGAAGTTTAAGAGTCATGTCAGTTGAAAGTTCATTGGAAGTTGAATGGTGATGAGGGTAGTCGAAGAGCCACAAGGGTCAAGCATCACCCTTGGTTATATATACCCCCCCATTGTATGAGAAAGGACTTTTCACCTTCGCTCCTCCCACATAGCCTTCAGAGTTTGTAGTATGTTCTTTGAGGAGCAAGGAGTGGCTCCAACATTCCACTACTGGGACTAGTGATGTATGGTGTACATATGTGTCTTTGGAATTGTTCTTAATTCAAAAGCTTGTTAAGGCCAGTACATTTTCACGCATGTTTTATAAATGTTTTTAAGACTACTCTTTAAACAGTTGTAATGCATGTTTTCTTAACCTGTACTAAGATAGTTGAGATATTTTGGTTGTTTTAGTACTTACATTGTTGAAGTTTTGTTGTATTTCTTATCACTGCTGTCTCATTTCTGTGGACTACTTCGCGAGGTACTAGACAAACCACCTTTGTGTATTAGCTGTCACCGCTGTTACATCCTTGTGGACTACTTTGTGGTATATTCGACAAACCATCTTTGTTTTCTGGTTATAACGACCGTCACATCCGTGTGGACTACTCCACTTGGTGGTGTATGTGTTGTCCCCTTCACCTCGGTTTTAATGACTGTCGCGTTCACTGTGGACTATTCCGCTGAATGCTGGACAAACCCTTTCTGGTTAGTGTGTGTCTCTACCTGCGTGGTACTACTACCTCTCATTTAGAGGCTCACTTTACTCTCCCTCTTTGTAGTAAGAGAGCCTTGACACATTTACATTACACACTCACTAGGTGCACGTACCTTGCTATTTGAAGATACCAGTGTAGCACTCTCATGTGCTGATAGCTAGAGCCAAGGAAAATCTCTAAGTATATGGAAACCGGGCCTTCATACTAGATGGGACTCCTACACCAAACGGTGTGAGGTCTATTTGGGACTTCAGATTGGGGAGATCCCCTTTGTTGGTGGGTCCAACACCGTCAACAAGACCACATAAAAATTCCTTCAAGCTGCTAACAAAGTTCTTATTAGATGACATGGGTTGCATGAAATTTTTCATAGCAAGGTGACATTCAAAGATTCACAAGAATTCATCATATCTCAGAATTTGCATATAGAAGACATTGTCACATCATATGGAGCCTCCAAATTTGCACCAACTCACATAATGAAATATCAAATATTCTCAGAGAAGACACTTCAAGAATATTGATTCCATTAGGAATATAGACCCTTTAACCAAAAATAACTTTCTTTAGTGATCTCGGCCCTACTAAGTCTTAGTCAACAAGAGATTGATTTTCAAAACCCTCGGTCTCAACCTAGTATCCATAGTCAACAATTTTAATTTGAAATTCTTGTTTTGACCAAAGGTACTGTCATCATTCTCGAACTTCTATAAAATCTCGGATTTACAAGAGACAATCATCGTAGATGACATATTTGAATGTCATACAAATATTTTGATGAGATTCAATTTAAGTTAAACCATCACATGTATAAAGGTCATCATAGACCATTACATAGTTTCAATTATGTTCAAAGGTAGCTTACATTCCAAGATAGCATAGTAAGCTTGGATACCACTAAGGTCCAAATTCTTCCATAGAAAACTACACCAAATTTCTTTTTTCCACAAAGGTCCAAATTCCATCACATATGATCCAAAAAATTATTCCCAAATGGATGAACATGTTGGCACATATATATTTGTTTCCCACGTCTGAAAGGGTGCCTCATAGTGCAGAGCTGACCTATTTCCTAGGAGGGCCAACTTGGCAATTTGGAGGACAAATATCACTTATAAAAGTTAAGTTTTCTTTTATTTTGAATTGTCCAAATGGGACATAATACAATTCAAATTTTCTTTATGAAAAACAAATCATTTCTTCATGTAATTATGAAGACTAAACCTAGTTACAATTTTGACATATTAGACCCTTTGACAAATTCCACTAGTAATATTACATACATGAAGATGACTGCCCCACCTTTTGTGCATTGTATGAAAAAATTCATAATGAATCACTACATGCTTGAAGTTATTTTTTTATTATAATTTATTGGTTACTTGATGGAGACTATGATTTGTGCCATTAGGGGCTCATTCAAAGCATAATAATCTAAGAGAAGGGGAACATTACACTCTAGGAGATCCATGGGTACTTTCCTTGTGATTCATCCATTTAATTAAAGATGTTACTCATTTATGGAGTGCTCCATCTGTGAAATCATCCAAGACCTATTTTACATCCATATTCAAACCAAAATTTCAAAGAAATGAGTGTCTCACTTGTGAATATGACATGTGGCATATAGGCCTCTTTGAGATCAAATGCTTATGTTTTGAGGAATGCACTTGAATAACAAGGTTATGATGTTGATTATTGACTAGAGTAGATTGTGGAAGATGTCCTACAATAGTGAACCTACTTTTCCACATATATCAAGGAATATGGTTCTTTTTAGAAAGGTTCTCCATTTTCTTAGGGGGTGTATTGCTATGTCATGGTAATATTTGCATTAGAGAAAATTTAAGCCTAAAAGTGCCCATAATTTTTTCATGTAATTTCCATGTCATAACATGCTAACCAATCAAAAGTTTTTTTTTTTGTTCGATCAAAGAGGTTCTATTATATTATCATGAAAATACATATTACAAAATGTGTCTCAGCGGCTCCCCAAGATTCACTCTGACAAGATTTTTTATCTAGGAGAGCTGGAGTATGTAGAAGATGTTCCTATTGTGCCTTTATTTCCGATAGGCTAGATAACCATACATGCCAAAAATGAGAGAAAAATAAAAGACGACCTGTGAACAACATATCATGAAGGTGGTTGAGGAGGGTGCAAAGGTGGCACTACAAGTAGGCTGAATCACTCATGCATATGGAAATCAATGTGTTAGACTCTAGTCTCCAATTCATGCATGCGATCAGTGCTTGTAGGTGATTCATATGGGGATGATTAGTACATGTGAAACTAATTTGAAGGCTAGGATAAAGGGTGCTCTACAAGTTGATGAGCATTACACGTATGTCAAGGGATACTTGTGATAAGGGATTAAACACGTATCCTACGTAGGGTATCATTTGGGTGATGATGGATTATTGACAGAATAGGATAGGATGTATATAATAGGATCCATGGCATTGAAGAGGCTCATAATGGATGAACTCCATAACAAGCCTTGTTTTGGACACCTAGGCTACCAAAACATAATTACAATTTTAAGGAAGTTGTAGTAGGGCCTAGGATGGAAAAGGAAATTTCATAATACATTGTTAGATGTTTGATATTACAATAGGTCAAGGCAGAGAATAGGCACTATTACATCCACTACTCATTTTAAAATGGAAATAGGAAACCATAAATGTGGTCTTCATCATAGGGACATCGAGGAATACCAAATAACATGATGCAATAATGGTAATGTTGGAAAAATTGAGCAATGCTACTCGTTTTATTCTGGTAAAGTCCACACATAAGACAATTGATATTATTGGGATATTCATGAAATAAGTATTCATATTACATTGTATTCCAAGGATGATCATATTTGATTGAGATGATAAGTTTATGTCAAAGTTTGGGAAGGCGTTGTTCAAAGAATTCAGAACACAATTGGCCTTTTGTAGTGTTGAAAATAGTTTTTATTAATGTCAAAGGCTATCCAAATGAAAGAGAAAGTTACATAATCAAAAAACGTATTTCGATCCTACTAGAAATATTATTTTTGGATTATTGCTTCCCCATTCAGATACCCCATCTTTGAATGCATTTTTACTCCAATTACCTTGTTTAAATGGGAGCATAATATATTTGGTTGGAAAAATTATTCTGAGACCTTTCCAAAAGTATATATAACTCCCTCTAACTCCTCAATGTTGAGGAGAAATGATTTTTTGAATATTCCTTGATATTTTCTACCAAGTCGACCTACTTTTGGGGGTCAAATGCACTATATATATGCATTATGAAGAGGAAACTAGGACTCACTTGGTCAAGTTAATTTAGGCTTGCCTAAGAAAGGGAAGGAGTAGTTTTGATGTTCATACCTCATGAACCCAGTGAAGTGAAGCCTATTTGGAGAGGTTTTCTGTGGCAAGGGTTTTCGAAACTCTTTGTAATTTTTTTTGGTCCTAGTTATAAGGTGAGTTGTAGAGCTGTTCTAGAGGCCAGTTTTAGCCCTATTGAAGGAAGCAATTTATTCCCGTTGAGGGCGTGTTTAAGTATGTTCTAGGGGCCGATTTCTAGCGTTTTGAAGGATAAGTTCAAGTCTATTTTGTGGCTGAAGTTTCAGTCTTTTTATAGACCAAGTTTTAGTCTAATATTTGAGGTGATCGAGCTCTATTGGAGGACTATTGTAGGGATCTTTAGAGGTAGATTTTGGTTGGATATGGTAGTTTTAAGGGGGTTATTTTCTAATGTAGTTGTGATGTTAAGGTGATAATAGGGAAAATCTATTGATTTGCGGTAGCATCAGATGTGATATAGCCACGAAAGTTGGTGGAGAGGTTGGGGCACATGAGATCTCCAATACCCAGAAAGGGTTTGGGTAGATTCTAAACAGATTAGGAGATATTAAAATAATTAATATTTTTAATGGAGTCCCTAAGTCTAAACTTAGGGAAAGTAAAATATTAATGTGTATTAATATGAATCTGTGTTAGAATGGTCCAAAAGACATGGATCAAGACAGATCTAATCTCAGCCATTGAGATGTAAACATGAAACGTATAAGAGGAGGCTTGAGGGTCACTTGGAGAATACACCAGATGATCAGTCATTCTATTCTCTAGAGCAGGGTTTGCTAAGAAAGATAGGTTAAGTGATTGGGAGAGCAGCTGAGCGGCAATGAGTACAGAGAAAAAGAGAAGGCAGAGATTGTGCTGGGAGAGCAGCGCAACAACCAAGGAGGGTGACACAGAGCCAACAAGGGCTCACGTAGGGTCATGCAGAGGCAGCCAAGTGCTGCATAGAGAACCAGAGGGACCAGCGTAGCTAACACAAAGGCACCTAGAGCTGACGTAGGGCCTCTTGGTGCTGACGCATGCCAAGGAAGGCTGACACAGGGCTAACACTGGGCTAATAGAGGCTGATGCAATCCAGATTGGGCAGACACTAGGGTTACAAAGTAGTTTTGTACTGAGGAACTGCGAGAAGGATTTTCTGGGGTTTCATCCAGGAGATTTATCTCAAACTATGAGGTATAGCTGCTAAGGAAATTCTCTGTTGGGTAGGCCAATTTCAACACCCAAATTGTACTGTGATATTGCTTAATAAGAAAACCCTCAGATAACTGCACCAATTTTCCCGTATTAGGTTTTTCTGAGGACATTGGTCCAAAAATAATGGTGTCATGTGGTGTGTTTGTTATTGTTTCTTTTAGTTGCCGATCTGTAATATATTGGGCATGCAATGGTGTTTATTTTCAGTATTTACATTGTAAATAACTTGTTAAAGGAAAAATAACAACTAGGTAGGAATAAATCAGAAAAAGTGCATAAAGGGTTTATAAACTAAGTAAACTTAGAAACTTCAACATGGTATCAGAGCGTGATTTCCGAGTGGAGCAATAGCAATAGAAAACAACTGTCCCGAGATGACAAAAGCTATTTGTAATAGCGCAGAAGCTAAGAAGTGTGACGTAGAGCCAACCAGAGCCACGGAGAAGAAGCTGGGAGCTGCTCAGAGCCTCAGAGAGGCTAGCGTTGCTAACGTAGAGGGCTAGAGGGTTGACGCATGACATCCTAGGGCTGACGCAAACCCATCTGGGGTGACCCAGAGCTAGCATGAGGTAGAGAGGGGCTAACGCAGTTCATAGAGAGGCAGTTGTTGGAGTCTAGAAGGTTGCAGAGATATTGTAGAGTGGAGCTAGTGAGGTACTGTAGTCAGAACAACACCTGACAGAGTAGGGCCAAAGGAGTTGCTACCGAGGGTTTCTAGCCGAGGAACCTGGATCCGTAGTGCAGTTACATAAGACTATTAGAGTAGGGGGCATCTCGACAAGCGGCAGAAGGATTTCCAAGAGGGAAATCAGGACTTAGAGGGAGTCTAGAAGAGAACTTCCAGATGGGAAGTAGAGACTTAGAGGAGTCGAACAAATAACTTCTAGGAGGGAAGTAGAGGAGTGTCATGGCACTACATGGGGTAAGAGACCAGGATAGACTGGACGAAGCATCGAACTTCGTAGTCTGGAAGGCCAGAATCTCATCAGTGATTGACAACAATCGTGTCAAGAACTTCGCCTTAAAGGTTGTAGCTATCCTAGTCGACCCCAATGATAACGACAAGTACGAAGAGGCAATGGCGAGGTCCAAGTGCATTATCCTTGATGGGGTCAAGGATCATGTGGTACCACATATAGCCGAGAAGGAAATGACAGTTGAGATGTGGGAGGCTCCCAAGAACCTGTACCAGCATACTTCTGTGCAGAGAAGAATGTTGCTCGAGAACCAGATGAGGTCGTATTAGATGAAGAAGGGTCAACCGATTGACACCTTCCTCAGAGGACTAAATGAGATTTGATACCAGTTGACTGTTATAGGAGCGACACCAGATTAGGAGCTTATGGTGAGGACAACCTTGAATGCTATCTCAAAATATAGGGAAGTGTTTGTACAAAGTATCTTGGGCAGAGGGACTCTCCTACCTTAGGATGAGATGTGGGCAGATCTTTGCCAGGAAGAGATCAGACTGCAGTCGAAGATAGGCAGCAGCAGCAAAGGGATCAAGGTCAATTAGGAGGAGGAGGATGTGGCCCTGGCATCTGAGGGAAAGCAAGAGAAGCGGAAGAAGAAAGATCTCTCCAAGATCAAGTGCTTCCACTGTGGGGAGATGGGTCATTATGCGACCGAGTGCCCAAGGAAGAAGAGTAAGGGAGAGTCTTCTGAGACTAAGGCAGTGCCAACACGGGAAGAGAAGGAAGTTTTGATAGACGATGATTGTGCCATGAGTGCACATGTGCCACTTGAGCGGAAGTGGGGAGACATCGAGCTGTTGTCAGGTGGATTGCAGGAAATGAGGGGCAGGATCCTTGAGGTACCCAGCCTCTTGGATTAGACATTGCTACGAGATCGCCGAGGAGGAGTAGTAGGACTGGCTGAGTGGGTAGAGACGGATGCAGATGGAGTGGCAGAGAGAGATATAGTGCAAGAGACCCGAGACAACGCAGAGCTAGCAGGCTGCAATAGTGCGAGAGGCATAGGAGTGTTGCACTAGTGCAGGAAGGAATAGAGAGGTGTGCAACAGTGCGAGATGTAGGGAGTTGTTGCAGCAACGTAGAGGTCAGAGAGGGAGCACTTGTTAGTGGCAGAGGGAGATTCAACATTAGTGAGTGTTTCTAACCCAATAGGGAGGTCAGTTGGGAGATCAGTTACTTACTTCTCAGTAATTGAGTTGCAGTGTAGTAGTGGGCAGCATGACGCAACATGATGAGAGGAGGTGTAGTGCAGATGCAGTGCTCGGAGGAAGGACCAAAAACAACACGGATGCAGAGGGAGTTGTCGTACAGATGCAACAGTGGCAGTGGAAGAACCATGGGGTGGCAGTACAGGATGCAACATTGCAAAGGATATTGGGCAAGAAGGCCTAACATCAACACAAGTACCGATGCCGGATGATCAAAGTAATACTCAGTGAGGAGTATTGCTAGAGCACAATCCTCGCTAAGAGGGAGTGTTGATTTGGGGTAGCATCAGATGTGCTCTAGCCACGAAATTTGGTGGAGAGGTTGGGACACATGAGATCTCCAATACCCAAAAAGGGTTTGGGAATATTCTAAACAGATAAGGATATATTAAAATAATTAATATTTTTAATGGAGTCCGTAAGTCTAAACTTAGGGAAAGTAAAATATTAATGTGTATTAATATGAATTTGTGTTAGAATGGTTCAAAAGACATGGATCAAGCTAGATCCAATCTTAGCCATTGATTAGGGACTTAATATCACCCGTTCAGATGTCAACAGGAAAAGTATAAGAGGAGGCTTGAGGGTCACTTGGAGAATACACCAGATGATCAGTCATTCTATTCTCTAGAATGGGATTTGCTAAGAGAGATAGAATCAGTGAGTGGGAGAGCGACTAAGGGGAATTGAGTACATAGAAATAGAGAAGGAATAGATAGTGCAGGGAGATTAGTGGAGCAACCAAGGAGGGTGACGTAGAGCCAACAAGGGCTCACGCAGGGCCACCCAGAGGCAGCCAAGTGATGCGTAGAGCACCAGAGGGGCCACCGTAGCTGATGCAGAGGCTCCCAGAGCTGATGCAGGGCCTCTTGGGGCTAATGCAGGCCAAGGAAGGTTGACGCATGGCGAGCACTAGGCCAGAAGAGGCTGATGTAGTCTAGATTGGGCAGACGCTGGGGTTGCAGAGAAGTTTTGTGCTGAGGAACTGCCAGAAGGATTTTCCAGGGTTTCATTTAGGAGATTTATCTCAAACTATGAGGTACAGTTACTAAGGAAATTCTCTATTAGGTAGGCTAGTTTCGACACCTAGATTGTACTTTGATATTGCTTAATAAGAAAACCCTCAAATAGCTGCATCGATTTTCTTGCATTGGGTTTTTCTGGGGACATTGGTCCAAAAATAATGGTGTGTTTGTTCTTGTTTCTTTTAGTTTCCGATCTGTAATATGTTGAGCATGCATTGGTGTTTATTTTCAGTATTTACTTTGTAAATAACTTGTTAAAGGAAAAATAACAAGTAGGTAGGAATAAATCAGAAAAAGTGCATGAGGGGTTTCTAAACTAAGTAAACTTAGAAACTTCAACATGGTATTAGAGTGTGATTGCAAATCGTAGGAGGACTAAAATACATCAACCGAGTGGAGCAATAGAAGTAGAAAACAATTGTACTGAGGTGACAAAATCTGTTTCTAGCAGTGCAGAAGCCAAGATGTGTGACATAGAGCTAGCCAGAGCCACACCGAAGAAGCTGGGAGCTGCGCAGAGCCTCAGAGAGGCCAACGTTGCTGACGTAGAGGGACAAAGGGCTGACATAGGGCATCCCAGGGCTGATGCAGACCCATCTGGGGTGACGCAGAGCTAGCGTGAGGTAGAGAGGGGCTGATGCAATTCACAGAGAGGCAGTTGCTGGAGTCTAGAAGGTTGCAGAGATATTGCAGAGTGGAGTTGGTGAGGTACTGTAGTCAGAACAATACCTGACAGAGCAGGGCCAGAGGAGTTGTTACCGAGGGTTTCTAGCCGAGGAACCTGGATCAACAATGCAGTTGCATGAGATGATTAGAGTAGGAGGCATCTTGACAAGCGACAGAAGGATTTCCAGGAGGGAATTCAGGACTTAGAGGGAGTCCAGAAGAGAACTTCCAGATGGGAAGTAGAGACTCAGAGGAGTCAAACAGATAACTTCCAGGAGGGAAGTAGAGGAGTGTCATGGCATTACACGGGGCAAGAGACCAGGATAGACTCGACAGAGCATCAAACTTTGCAGTCTGGAAGGCTAGAATGTTATCAGTGCTTGACAAGAATCGTGTCAAGAACATTGCCTTGAAGGTTATAGCTATCCTAGTCGACCCCACTGATAACAACAAGTACAAAGAGGCAATGGCGATGTCTAATTTCACTATCCTTGACGGGCTCAAGGATCATGTGGTACCACATATAGCCGAGAAGGAAACAACAATTGAGATGTGGGAGGCTCTCAAGAACCCATACCATCATACTTCTATGCAAAGAAGAATGATTCTCGAGAACCAGATGAGGACGTATCAGATGAAGAAGGGTCAATCGATTGACACCTTCCTTGGAGGACTAAATGAGATCCGAGAGCAGTTGACTGCTATAGGAGTGACACCGGATCAGGAGCTTATGGTGAGGACAACACTGAATGTTGTCTCAGAAGATTGGGAAGTGTTTGTCGAGAGTATCCTGGGCAGAGGGCAGCACGATGCAACATGATGAGAGTAGGTGCAGTGTAGATGTAGTGCTGGGAGGAAGGACCAACAACAGCATGAATGTAGAGGGAGATATCATACAGATGTAGCGGTGGCAGTGGCAGAACCATGGACAATAGTATAGGATGCAACAGTGTAGAGGATGTTAGGCAGGAAGGCCTAACATCAGCACAGGTACCGATGCCAGATGATCAGAGTAATACTCAGTGAGGAGTATTGCTAGAGCACAGTCCTCGCTAAGAGGGAGTGTTGATTTGTGGTATCTGCTCTAGCCACAAAATTTGGTGGAGAGGTTGGGGCACATGAGATCTCCAATACCTAGAAAGGGTTTGGGCAGATTCTAAACAAATTAGGAGATATTAAAATAATTAATATTTTTAATGGAGTCCCTAAGTCTAAATTTGGGGAAAGTAAAATATTAATGTGTATTAATATGAATATATGTTAGAATGGTCCAAAGACATGGATCAAGCCAGATCTAATCTTAGCCGTTGATTAGGGACTTAATCTTGGTCGTGAGATGTAACCAAGAAAAGTATAAGAGGAGGCTTGAGGGTCACTTGGAGAATACACAAGATGATCAGTAATTCTATTCTCTAGAGCGGGGTTTTCTAAGAGAGATAGAATTAGTGATCGGGATAGTAGCTAAGGGGCATTGAACACAGGGAAACAGAGAAGGCAAAGATTGTGTGGGGAGAGTATCACAACAACCAAGGAGGGTGATGTAGAGCCAGCAAGGGCTCACGCAGAGGCAGCCAAGTGCTGCGCAAAGCACCAGAGGAGCCAACGTAGATAATGCAGATGCTCCCAGAGCTGACACAGGGCCTCTTGGGATTGACGCAGGCTAAGGTAGGCTGAAGCAGGGCCAATGTTGGGCCAGTAGAGGCTAACGCAGTCTAGATTGGGTAGACGTTGGGGTTGCAGAGCAGTTTTGTGTTGAGGAACTGCCGAAGGATGTTCTGGGGTTTTAACGAGGAGATTTCTCTCAAACTGTGAGGTATAGATGCTAAGGAAATTATTTTTTGGGTAGGCCAGTTTCAACACCCAGATTGTACTATGATATTTCTTAATAAGAAAAACCTCAGATAGCTACACTAGTTTTCCTGCATTGGGTTTTTCCAGGGACATTGGTCCAAAAATAATGGTGTCATGTGGTGTGTTTGTTCTTGTTTCTTTTAGTTGCTAATTTGTAATATGTTGAGCATGCACTGGTGTTTATTTTCAGTATTTACTTTGTAAATAACTTGTTAAAGGAAAAATAAAAAGTAGGTAGGAATAAATCAGAAAAAGTGCATGAAGGGTTTCTAAACTAAGTAAACTTAGAAACTTCAACATGGTATTAAAGCGTGATTACAGATCACAAGAGGACTAAAAGACATCATCTAAGCAGAGAAATATCAACAAAAAAACAACTGTCTCGAGGTGACAGAAGCTATTTCTAGCAGCGCAGAAGCTAAGAAGTGTGACACAGAGCTAGCTAGAGCCACGCAGAAGAATCTAGGAGCTGTGTAGAGCCTCAGAGAGGCTAGTGTTGCTGACGTAGAGGGTCATAGGGCTGATGCAGGGCATCCCAGGGCTGACGCAGACCCATCTAGGTTGACGCAAAGCCAGCATGAGGCAGAGAAGGGCTATCATAGTTCACAGAGAGGCAGTTGCTGGAGTCTAGAAGGCTGCAGAGATATTGCAGAGTGGATTTGGTGAGGTACTGTAGTCTGAACAATACCTAACAAAGTAGGGCCAGAGGAGTTGTTACCAAGGGTTTTTAGCCAAGGAACCTGGATCAACACTGCAGTTGCATAAAACGATTAGAGTAGGGGGCATCTCGACAAGCGGCAAAAGGATTTCTAGGAGGGAAATCAGGACTAAGAGGGAGTCCAAAAGCGAACTTTCAGACGGGAAGTAGAGACTCAGATGAGTCAAACAGAGACTTCTAGGAGGGAAGTAGAGGAGCGTCATGGCACTACACAGGTTAAGATACCAGGATAGACTAGACAGAGCATCGAACTTCACAATCTGGAATGCCAGAATCTTATCAGTTCTTGATAGGAATCGTGTCAAGAACTTCGCTCTGAAGGTTATAGCTATCCCAGTTGACCCCAATGATAATGACAAGTATGAAGAGGCAATGGTGAGGTCCAAGTGCATTATCCTTAATGGGGTCAAGGATCATGTGGTACCACATATAGCCGAGAAGGAAACGAAAGTTGAGATTGTTATCACAAAATCAGACCCCGACAGGCTGCTGATCAGGTAGACCTTGTGTAACTCTTTCAAACCAACTTTTGGCTGAGGCTTAGCCTCCCCAACCTGAGAGGGATCTCTCACAAGATTAAAGATTTAGATACTGAATAAGATGGCTAACTCTATGAAACAAATGAACAAGTGTAAGAGGTTGAAACACAACTAGAAATTATCCATTGGGCTTATGGAGTCAAATATGCTTCAGTATTGACAATAATGTTAGCTTTACATAGAAGTCAGGGCATAAGAATTCAACATATGGAGAAAACACCAGATACACATAGGACCAATACAGTTCACTTTTGGTCTCCACAAGGATCTTATTTGATTACACAAAAATGTATTGAAGTGCCATGTTCTTCATGTGCTGTAGACCTTGTCCATGCACCCATGTGAAGATAAAACCTCTTTAATGCTGCCTGAAGGATAATGAACAATACTAGCTGTGATCACTTTTATAACAAATGGTTTATGATTCATATATGCTTTTCCTTTGCTCGTTTGCCCTTGTTGGATTGCTTGTATTGTGTAAATGATATTTCTTTAGAAACTCCTTTTCAAAAAGGTTTCCCTTTTGTCCCTAAAAATTGGTCTGTCTTCCTCAAAATATGCAGCTACAATAGTTTCGTAGCGCGCTACGAAACTGCTATGTATTAGGCATCATCTTAAGCAGTTTCGTAGCGCGCTACGAAACTGCTGTGTAATCACAAAACACAGTTTCTAATGCCAAAATTTGATTGTCTTGAGCTTCTTTATCTTGTAATGACTCTTCCATATGACATGAGTTTGTTCAAAACTAAATAACTTGACACCATTCTTTAAGGTAAACTTCAAAAGGTAGTCTATATCAAAATTTAGGATTACGTTACTTGCCTTGCTTGAGCCTTCAAAGAACTCTGATGTATGCTGACCCTGAATTTTCCAAGTGCTTCTTATGCATGATAGGAGCATGAGAATGAACAAGACCAATTATTCCTTACCTTACCCTTTTCCTTTGAAATCTTTTCAGTGATAACAGTGGCTCCACGTGGGATAGTGTGCCCTCATGGTACACTAAGAACTCGCAGGTCCAGTGCCTTATCTTATTATGATAAACGGAAATTTGTTTGACAAGCATCCCCTTTAAGCTTCTTGGGCCTTCACCTCGGGCTTAAGCTTGATGATCACTGTAGGAGAAAGAAATCTATATCTACTGAAAAATTCTCAGTCAATCCTTGAGCTTATTTTCATTTTCCTACCTACCTACTAGCTGCAATTTCAACTTTAGGTCAAGCAACATGATATTTCCAATAAAGCCAATCAATTGTCCTTTCTGATATTGGAGGCTCTTGACTGCATTCGACCTCAAAATAACCATGGTAGTGAGATGACCAAATCAACTCATAATATACCTGCTCTTCATAATGCAAATGAAAATGAAAAATTGGTGTACAAAGCTTGGTAATTCATTCTCAGCAACACACGATTTCTTTGATATGCTATCCAACTGCCTTTCTGAATGATACCCACAAACAATGTAATTTTCTTCATTATAAAGATCATTCTCTGATGCAAGCTGCTGCAAGGAATTAAAAAAATGAACAGCCTTTTCCTCTGCCTGAGGGTCATAAAAAATTTCTTTCATTATTTCTTCTTGTTGTGTGTAATCATTTTCATCTTTATTATGATTCGAAGACTGAGAAGTCTACTCGATCTCTACATCAATATCAGAGGATTGAACATGGTTTTCATAAGTAAACCCCTGCTGATTTTCATGTTGCATTTCATGGGATGTTATACTTTCTTCTTGGTGTTGAAATGTATTGTTATGAAGAGCCTCTAAAATTTCTTCATCCATAAATTCATCATCATCATAGCAATCCTCCAAATATTGAATAAGACTCAAAGAATGTTTACAGCAATCTTGGACTAGCAACAAGAAGGGATGACACTACTTATACATCTCATAGAATTCATCATGAAAACTAGCAAGCGAATATATTGAACCATTTTCCAAACTTTTATACCAAGACCATGCTTTTCCTTCTAAAGTGGTCATAAACATCCTCATGAGACAATCCTCAGGAAATTGAACCTTAAGATTGCGTACATGCATATGAAACCTAGCCAAATGAAGAGAAGCATTGTCTTTCTTTTCATCTTTGAATAACGCAAGATCCTCTAACCAATCAACCTTTGGCATAGGATTTGGAAAACCAGGGATATGAGACCGATTCATAGGAGCATACCTGGCATTCATTCTTGCAGTGGAACTCATCTTGAAACTTCATCAAGCTACTGATCTTCTAGCAGTGGAGTCACCTTCCAATTTCTTATTCGATGTGTGGAGTCGCCAAGGTAGTTTGCAGCCTCAAAATTTTTTTGAGCTCCTGCTACCTTCAGAAGTTCAGCTTCTTGATTTCGGGAATGAATAATCTTCAGACTTCCGGCAGACGCACCAAAATGTTATCACAAAATCAGACCTCGACAGGCTGCTGATCAGGTAGACCTTGTGTAACTCTTTCAAACCAACTTTTGGCTGAGGCTTAGCCTCCCCAACCTGAGAGGGCTCTCTCACAAGATTAAAGATTTGGATAATGAATAAGATGGCTAACTCTATGAAACAAATGAACAAGTGTAAGAGGTTGAAACACAACTAGAAAGTATCCATTGGGCTTATGGAGTCAAATATGCTTCAGTATTGACAATAATGTTAGTTTTACATAGAAGTTAAGGCATAATAATTCAACATATGGAGAAAACACCAGATACACATAGGACCAATACAGTTCACAAATGCATGAAGGAAATTAGAGCATTGTTAGTGATTTCTAAGTAATCACACATTCATACCACTATAGATAATAGGAAGAAGACAATACAAGACATTCAAAACATCGAATTCCTTCTGATTCCTGAGAAGCAAAGCCAAGTATTGTATTACTAAAACATAGTCTTTTCACAAAGCACAATATTTGAGCTTTTCTTAATAATTTTCCAACCCCTAATACATTAGTTCTTCTCCCATATATAGAGTTCATGTAGATCCCTTCCTCCAACATGAGGGGGATTCGAATTCCTCCTAATTTGACACCTATTGACACTTAAAACTAACTATTTAATACAAAAGACAACTAACTAGGAGTCCTAGAGACCTAATACAATTAAGAGTGTAACTCCTTATTATGATTACAACAACCTTATCTAAACATTTAAAGAATTATTTGACACCTATAACTCCATGAAGTCTAATTTGATGGTGTTCATAACCTTCCAGCTGGCCCTTGATGACTCATCCTTTTGCTGTTCCTAGAAACTAGGAGACTGTCCCTTGCTCTGTTCTGGCTGAAAAATAGGTCTTGGGACAGAGCTCATAACTTCTCATAAAAAATGTATTTAGAAAAACTGAAGGAGGATTTTGTGAAAAAATCCATTTTGAACAAAAAAATCTCTTGGTTTTTTGAAACATCATTCCTACTGCCCATAATGAGTCTTTGAAAAAAGGTGTAAAAATATGCTTGTGAAAAACTGCACCTACTGCAGTTTCGTAGTGCAAGTTTGATCATTCATTTCTCTCAAATAATAATGGATTTGAAGTAAGTGGAAGAGGTTTTTGTACTTAAGTATCTTAAGAATTAAAACCTCCTTGAATTTTCAAAGATGAGTTTTTAACTGCTCAAAAACGCTTCTAGAAATTGACTGGTAAAAAAAAGGAGAGAAAGTTCCTCCTTTTTTGCTTTTGGTCTCCACAAGGATCTTCTTTGATTACACAAAAATGTATTGAAGTGCCATGTTCTTCATGTGCTGTAGACCTTGTCCATGCACCCGTGTGAAGATAAAACCTCTTTAATGCTGCCTGAAGGATAATGAACAATACTAGCTGTGATCACTTTTATAACAAATGGTTTATGATTCATATATGCTTTTCCTTTGCTCGTTTGCCCTTGCTAGATTGCTTGTATTGTGTAAATGATATCTCTTCAGAAACTCCTTTTCAAAAAGGTTTCCCTTTTGCCCCTCAAAATTGGTCAATCTTCCTCAAAATATGTAGCTACAACAGTTTCGTAGCGCGCTACGAAACTACTGTGTATTAGGCATCATCTTTAGCAGTTTCGTAGCACGCTACGAAGCTGCTGTGTAATCACAAAACACAGTTTCTAATGCCAAAATTTGACTGTCTTGAGCTTCTTTATCTTGTAATGAGTCTTCCATATGACTTGAGGCTGTTTAATACTAAATAACTTGACACCATTCTTTAAGGTAAACTTCAAAAGGTAGTCTATATCAAAATTTAGGATTACCTTACTTGCCTTGCTTGAGCCTTCAAAGAACTTTGATGTATGCTGACCTTGAATTTTCCAAGTGCTTCTTACGCATGAAAGGAGCATGAGGATGACCAAGACCAATTATTCCTTACCTTACCCTTTTCCTTTGAAATCTTTTCAGTGATAACAGAGATGTGGGAGGCTCTCAAGAAATTGTACCATCATACTTCTGTGCAGAGAAGAATGCTGCTTGAGAACCAAATGAGGTTTTATCAGATGAAGAAGGGTCAATCGATTGAAACCTTCCTCAGAGGACTGAATGAGATCTGAGACTAGTTGACTACTATAGGAGAAACATCAGATTAGGAGCTTATGGTGAGGACAACCCTGAATTCTATCTTAGAATATTGGGAAGTGTTTGTCAAGAGTATCCTCGGCAGAGGGACTCTCCTACCTTGGGATGAGATGTGGGTAGCTCTTCACCAGGAAGAGATTAGACAACAGTCGAAGACTGGTAGCAACAACCAAGGGATCAAGGTCAAGCAGGAGGAGGAGGATGTGGCCCCAACATCTGAGGGAAAGAAGGAGAAGTGGAAGAAGAAAGATCTCTCCAAGATTAAGTGCTTCCATTGTGGGGAGATTGGTCATTATGCGACCCAATGCCTAAGGAAGAATAGTAAGGGAGAGTCTTTCGAGACTAAGGCAGTGCTAGCATGGGCAAAGAAGGAAGTTTTGACAGATGATGATTGTGCCATGAGTGCACACGTGCCACTTAAGCGGAAGTGGGGAGACATCGAGCTGTAGTCAGGAAGACTGTAGGCGATGAGGGGATAGATCCTTAAGGTACCTAGCCTTTTGGATTAGACCTTGCTATGGGAGTCGTAACAAGGAGTAACAGGGCTAGCTGAGTGGGTACAGATGGATCAGATGGAGCGGCAGAGAGAGCTATAGTGCAGGAGTCCCAAGATAGTGTAGAGCTAGCAGGCTGCAATAGTGTGAGAGGCACAGGAGTGTTGCACTAGTGCAGGAAGGCACAGAGAGGTGTGCAATGGTGCGAGATGTAGGGAGTTGTTGCAGCAACGCAGAGGTCAGAGAGGGAGTACTTGTTAGCGACATAGGGAGCTTCAGCATCAGTGGGTGTTTCTAGCTCAATAGGTAGGTTAGTTGGGAGATTAGTTACTTACGTCTCAGTAACTGAGTTGTAGTGTAGCAGTGGGAAGCACGATGCAACATGATGAGAGGAGGTGCAATGCAGATGTAATCTTGGGAGGAAGGACCAACATAGCATAGGTACTGATGCGGGATGAGAGAAGTGAAGTATTGCTAGAAGTAAGAGTGTGTTGAGATTATGGTAGCAGGATGTGATCTAGCCACAAATTTGAGTGGTTGGGGATTGAGATCTTGGTACCCAGAAAGGGTTTGGGCAAATTGTAAGGGTTTGGAGAATTGTAAATAAATTTTTTAATATTTTTATTAAGTCCCTAAGTCTAAACTTAGGGAAGGAAAAATATTAATGTATTAATATGAATTGTGTTAGAATTGTAAAATACATTCAAGAAGATAATGATAATGTTGTTAGCCGTTAGGGACTTAATCTCATCCATTTGATGTCAACAGGAAAAGTATAAGAGGAAGCTTGAGGGTCACTTGGAGAATACACCAAATAATCAGTCATTCTATTCCCTAGAGCGGGGTTTGTTAAGAGAGATAGAATCAGTGACCAGGAGAGCAGCTGAGGGGAATTGAGTACAGAGAAACAGAGAAGGCAGAGATTGTGCCGGGAGAGCAACGCAACAACAAAGGAGGGTGATGCAGAGCTAGCAAGGGCTCATGCAATGCCATGCAGAGACAACCAAGTGTTGCACAAAGCACTAGAGGGGCCAACGTAGTTGATGCAGAGGCTCCCAGAGCTAACGCAGGGCGTCCTGGGGCTGACACAGGCCAAGGAAGGCTGACGCAAGGCTAGCACTGGGCCAATAGAGGCTGACGCATGTAGAAATTTCTCTATAGATCAGCGACCTCTGATACCATGTAAAAATTCTCACTGTAGATCACCTGATAATGCAATGTAACTAAAGAAAAATACTTGATCTACTTCTACTATCAAACTTGCGGAAGCTTAATAGATTTTGAGCAAGATCAACCAGAACACATATAATAGAGAAGAAGATTCAATCACACATGAAACATAGAAGAATACTCCGGGGAAAGCCTCAGCTAAAAACCCCGCTGTCCGTATTATCCTACAAGTGGAAATATCTTAGGATTACACAAATATTTAGCTCACAAGCTATCCATCTCTTAGTACAATCCCTCTCTACTGCTCATAGACAAAATATACAACACATATGCCTTCCTTCAGTCCTCCAAGCCTCCTATTTCCTTAGGCAGTTTCTCCTGTGTAATTCTCACCTCACACACTGCTCTGACCTCTGTAGTAACTGCGCAATCTTGAAGGAATGAATTCCTTCTGCATGCAAGAGATTTTCTTATAGGAAAATTCTTGCAACTGATAGTACACTGTCCCTTCCTTTAATCTCAGCTGGGTCTCTATCTAAATTGACATGCATGATTATGAAAGAATATTTAGTTATTTGAAGTACACTAGTTGCATGCATGCATTCATTAACTAACTGAACTCACAATTAGTTCCACAAACTGTTTGGAACTAATCTAATTGGACTTAACTCAGTTAACTGGTCTAACTAATTACAACTCAAATACAACTCATCCTTATATCCTTAATTAAGGGATAACTTCCTCAATCAAAGGGATAACTGTTGCATGTCTTCACAAAGACTTCTTGTTTGATTTTCACCAACTAATTAACTCAGTATGAATTAATTAATTATTTTTCAAACAACTAGTGAGACTAAATTCGAATTTTAATTCTCAATTTTGATTCAAGGACAAATCAAAATTGGAATATATCCTGAAATGATATCTATAGAAATTCTATTTTTAGCATTTTTATTTTCGCATTCCTTGTTGCTATTTTCAACACTGGTACCTGAAATTCTATCTATAGAAATGCTATTTATAACATTTCTATTTTTAGCATTTCTTGTTGCTATTTTCAACACTCCCTCTCAAAAAGAAAGGCATTGAACTCGAACCCGATCCTGAACCTTTGGAATGTTCTGCATGCAACACTTCTCACTAGTGTTGTTGCTCAAGCAACTCAGAAAGAAAATTTTTTCGAACCTGAATCAGAATGATGCCTCTGTCATCAAAGTCTCTGACTGCTATTTCCTTTGTCGACTGAAAACTCTACACCTCTATGCTCTTCAGTATCTGACTGCTCTAGCCTCTGTCACTTTGATCTCTTAATGCATCAATCAAACTGATTCATCCTGCTGCTGCTGGTCCTATCTCCCAGCATGCATCCGCACTGCACCTCCTCTCATCATGTTGCATCGTGCTGCCCACTGCTGAACTGCAACTCAGTTACTGAGAAGTAAGTAACTGAGCTCCCAACTAACCTCCATGTTGGGCTAGAAACACCCTCTGATGTTGAAGCTCCCTCTGCCACTCCATCCACATCTGTCTTTACACACTTAACCACTCTTTCTACTCTTCGTCGAGGCTCCCATAGCAAGATCTAATCAAAGAGGTTGGGTACCTCAAGGATCCTACCCCTATTTCAGCCTTGATGAGACTATCACTTCACATTGCCCCACCTCACACCTGGAGGTATGGCTACATGCGATCCTTCTGACCACTTGGCTTGACATTTCCCCCTACTGGAGGTCTATGCATGAGTGGATGCCTCCACTCAATCTCCTCTTGGCTTCTCCATTTGTGGCTGCTCCACAACCCCCTAAAGCTTCTTCACCAATTGTGGCTCCTCCACAATTATCTGAGACTTCTTCTGGTGCTGCATGTTGAGAGGTAATGTACTATCCCTCTCAACCACCAAGTCTCCAACATTTGCTTTGTTCCTCAAGGATTTGCATGCATCTTGAACCTCAAGAGCATACATGTTCTTGAATTGTGAACATATCTGCTTCACCTGTCTCGTGGTGATGTTTCTAAGGAAAACCTTTCCCTTACTGAAGACAACATCGTAGTCTTTGTCCTCCAACTTCGCGATCGATACCAAGTTCTTCTTCAGTCCAGGCACATACTTCACATTTGTCAAGGTAATGAGAGCTCCATGCTCCCTCTGAAGAGAAATTGTGCCTACTCCTGAAACACTATACTTTTCATCATTACCCATCTCTATACGCATCTGGAGGTGTTTCTCCTCTAAGGTACTGAACAAACTCTTATTACCGGTCATGTGGAATGAGGTTCCACTGTCAAGAAACAAACCACAACCCATCATCGATAAAACCATGCATGCGATGAGGGTAAAATCCAATTCGAACTGAGAGGCTAGGGCCTCACCTTCAGATCCTTCTCAGGATCCCTTCTTGGATTTCTTCAATGGACAATTAGTTTCATAATGGCCCACCTCATGAAAATTAAAGAATATTACTTTAGATTTTTCAATATTCTTCCCACCATGAGAAGAACTTGATTTGGGATGAGAATCCTTCTCCTTCCCTTTCCTTGCCTTACTGACTAAGGTTAGATTTTCTTCATCCTCCTTGGATGAAGAACCATCTCTGGTGCTCCTCCCGATCTCCTCTTGCATCAGATCCGACCACAGTCATTCCCAATCTAGTAGTTTCTCTCTTCCATTCACTGAGTCCTGGTAGCTATGCCAACTCTTAGGAAGACCGAGGAGAGCAAGACTCACCATGTCATCATTGACTGTCATGATTCCTACACTTCCAAGCTCATCTCTACAGGTGGTGAGCTTGTTTAGATATGTAAAGATCGTGTCACCCTTTTCACACTTGATTTTCCGAAGCTTGTCCTTCAGCGCTAGCTTCCTCTGATCGCTGCTGTTCTGATGTTGATCCTTCACTATCTTACACATTGAAAATGGAGTCTCCTTCCCATGGAGACTTGAGAAAATATGGTCTCAAACTCCCTCCAGAAGAATCCTCCTCTCTCTTGCCACACATTTCTTCCATTCCGCCAATTCTTAGGCATTAGCTGCTACTGGCTTGGGGACTTCTTGATCAATGATGTCCTTCAAACCATTGTCCTCTAATACCGCTTCCATGTGATCCTTCCAGACTATGTAATTCGAGCTGCCATCCAGGGCATACTTGAGTCTCAAGCCATTTAACACCATTGGTGAACTTTGAGATGTGATAAGAAATCGATTCTGTACCTACAATCAAGAACTTCAAACTTCAAACTTCTCCCTTCTTTGTATACTGTTCTCCGCTTTGATCACCTTTTCTCTGATACCATGTAGAAATTTATCTATAGACCAGCTACCTCTGATACCATGTAAAAATTCTCACTGTAGATCACCTGATAATGCAATGTAACTAAAGAAAAATACTTGATATACTTCTACTATCAAACTTGCGGAAGCTTAATCGATTTTGAGCAAGATCAACCAAAACACATATAATAGAGAAGAAGATTCAATCACACATGAAACACAAAAGAATACTCTGGGGAAAGCCTAAGCTAAAAACCCCACTATCTGTATTATCATACACGTGGAAATATCTCAGGATTACACAAAGCTTTAGCTCACAATCTATCCAGCTCTCAGTACAATCTCTCTCTGCTGCTCATAGATAGAATAGATAACACATATGTCCTCCTTCAGTCCTCCAAGCCTCCTATTTCCTTGCGCAGTTTCTCCTGGGTGCTCTAGTTGCAACCTATGTAATTCCCACTTCACACACTACTTTGACCTTTGTAGTAACTGCGCAATCCTGAAGGAATGAATTCCTTCTATATGCAAGAGATTTTCTTATAGGAAAATTCTTGCAACTGATAGTACACTGTCCCTTGCTTTAATCTCAATTGGGTCTCTGTATGAATTGACATGCATGAGTTATTTATGAGAGAATATTCAGTTATCTGAAGTACACTAGTTGCATGCATGCATGCATTAACTAACTGAACTCACAATCAGTTCCACAAACTGTTTGGAACTAATCTAATTGGACTTAACTCAGTTAACTGAGCTAACTAATTACAACTCAAATACAAATCATCCTTATCTCCTTAATTAAGGGATAACTTCCTTAGTCAAAGGGATAACTGTTGCATGTCTTCGCAAAGACTTCATGTTTGATTTTCACCAAATAATTAACTCAGGATGAATTAATTAATTATTTTTCAAACAACTAGTGAGACTAAATTCGAATTTTAATTCTCAATTTTGATTCAAGGACAAACCAAAATTGGAATATATCCTGAAATGCTATCTATAGCAATGCTATTTTTAGAATTTTTATTTTTGCATTCCTTGTTGCTATTTTCAACATTGGTACATGAAATGATATCTATAGAAATGCTATTTATAGCATTTCTTGTTGCTATTTTCAACAACGTAGTCTAGATTGGGCAGACGCTGGGGTTTCAGAGAAGTTTTGTGTTGAGGAACTGCAGGAAGGATTTTTGAGGTTTCAGCCAGGAGATTTCTCTCAAATTGTGAGGTATAGCTGCAAAGGAAATTCTCTATTGGGTAGGCTAGTTTCACCACCCAGATTGTACTCTGATATTTCTTAATAAGACAACCCTCAGATAGCTACACCGGTTTTCTCGCATTGGGTTTTTCCGGGGACATTGGTCCAAAAATAATGGTGTCATGTGGTGTGTTTGTTCTTGTTTCTTTTAGTTGCTAATCTGTAATATGTTGAGCATGCGCTGGTGTTTATTTTCAGTATTTTCTTTGTAAATAACTTGTTAAAGGAAAAATAACAAGTAGGTAGGAATAAATCAGAAAAAGTGCATGAAGGGTTTCTAAACTAAGTAAAATTAGAAACTTCAACATGGTATCCGTGCGTGATTGCAGATCATAGGGGGAATAAAAGACATCAGCTGAACAAGAGCAATAGCAGTAGAAAATAGCTGTCTCGAGGTGACAAAACATATTTCTAGCAGTGCAAAATCCAAGAAGTGTGATGCAGAGCAAACTAGAGCCACACAGAAGAAGTCGAGAGTTGCGCAGAGCCTCAGAGAGGCTAGCATTGCTGATGCAGAGGGCCAAAGGGCTAATGTAGGGCATCCCAGGGCTGACACAGACCCATCTGGGGTGATGTAGAGCCAACCTAAGGTAGAGAGGGGCTGACACAGTTCATAGAGAGGCAATTACTAGAGTCTAGAAGGCTACAGAGATATTGCAGAGTGGAGATGGTGAGATACTATAGTCATAATAGTACCTAACAGAGTAGGGCTAGAGGAGTTGTTACCGAGGGTTTCTAGCCGAGGAACCTAGATCAGTAGAGCAGTTGCACAAGACGATCAGAGTAGGGGGCATCTCGACAAGCGGCAGAAGGATTTCCAGGAGGGAAATCAGGACTCAGAGGGAGTCCAGAAGAGAACTTTCAGACGGGAAGTAGAGACTCAGAGGAGTCGAATAGAGAACTTCTAGGAGGGAAGTAGAGGATTGTCATGGCACTGCACGGGGCAAGAGACTAGGATATATTGGACGGAGCATCGAACTCCACAGTCTGGAAGGCTAGAATCTTATAAGTGCTTGATAGGAATTGTGTCAAGAACTTCGTCTTAAAGGTTATAGCTATTCTAGTCGACCCCAATGATAACGACAAGTACGAAGAGGCAATGGCGAAGTCCAAGTGCATTATCCTTGACGGGGTCAAGGATCATGTTGTACCACATATAGCCAAGAAGGAAACGATAGTTGATATGTGGGAGGCTCTTAAGAACTTGTACCAGTATACTTTTATACAGAGAAGAATGCTACTTGAGAACCAGATGAGGTCGTATCAGATGAAGAAGGGTCAATCAATTGATACGTTCCTCAGAGGACTGAATGAGATCCGAGACCTTGCTATGAGAGCCCCGACAAGGAGTAGTAGGACTGGCTAAGTGGGTAGAGACAGATGCGGATGGAGTGGCAGAGAGAGCTACAGTGCAGGAGTCCCGAGATAGCACAGAGCTAGTAGGCTACAGTAGTGTGAGAGGCACAGGAGTATTGCACCAGTGCAGGAAGGCACAGAGAGGTGTGCAACCGTGTGAGATGTAGGGAGTTGTTGCATAAGTGCAGAGGTCAGAGAGGGAGCACTTGTTAGCAGAAGAGAGAGCTTCAACATCAGTGGTGTTTCTAGCCCAACAGGGAGGTCAGTTGGGAGATCAGTTACTTACTTCTCAGTAACTGATTTGCAGTGCAACAGTGGGCAACACGATGCAACATGATGTGAGGAGGTTCAGTGCAGATGCAGTGCTGGGAGGAAGGACCATCAACAACACAGATGCAGAGGGAGCTGTCATACAAATGCAGTAGTGGTAGTGGTAGAACCATGGACAACAGTACATGATACAACAGTGTAGAGGATGTTGGGCAAGAAGGCCTAACATCAGCACAGGTACTGATGCTAGATGATCAGAGTAATACTCAATGAGGAGTATTGCTAGAGCACAATCCTCGCTAAGAGGGAGTGTTGATTTGGGGTAGCATCAGAAGTGCTCTAGCCACGAAATTTGGTGGAGAGGTTGGGGCACATGAGATCTCCAATACCCAGAAAGGGTTTGGGCTGATTCTAAATAGGTCAGGAGATATTAAACTAATTAATATTTTTAATGGAGTCCCTGAGTCTAAACTTAGGGAAAGTAAAATATTAATGTGTATTAATATGGATATGTGTTAGAATGGTTCAAAAGACATGGATCAAGCCAGATATAATCTTAGCCATTGATTGGGGACTTAATCTCGGCTGTTGAGATGTCAACAGGAAAAGTATAAGAGGAGGCTTGAGGGTAACTTGGAGAATACACCATATGATCAAGCATTCTATTCTCTAGAGCGTGGTTTGCTAAGAGAGATAGAATCACTAATCGGGAGAGAAGCTGAGGGGAATTGAGTACAGAGAAATAGAGAAGGTAGAGATTAAGCTGGGAGAGAGTGCAACAACCAAGGAGGGTGACGCAGAGCCAACAAGAGCTCACGCAGAGGCAGTTAAGTGCCGCACAGAGCACCAAAGGGGCTAGCATAGCTGACACAGAGGATCCTAGAGATGACGCAGGCCAAGGAAGGCCAACGCAGGGCCAGAGCTGGTCCAGTAGAGGCTGACGTAGTCTAGATTGGGCAGACACTGGGGTTTTAGAGAAGTTTTGTGCTCAGGAACTACATGAAGGATTTTTTAGGGTTTCATCCAGGATATTTCTCTCAAACTGTGATGTATAGCTGCTAAGGAAATTCTTTGTTGGGCAGGCCAGTTTCGGCACCCAGATTGTACTATGATATTTCTTAATAAGAAAACCCTCAAATAGCTGCACTGGTGTTCCCGCATTGGGCTTTTCCAGGGACATTGGTCCAAAAATAATGGTGTCATGTGGTGTGTTTGTTCTTGTTTCTTTTAGTTGCTGATCTGTAATATGTTGAGCATGCACTGGTGTTTATTTTTAGTATTTACTTTGTAAATAACTTGTTAAAGGAAAAATAACAAGTAGGTAGGAATAAATCAGAAAAAGTGCATGAAGGGTTTCTAAACTAAGTAAAATTAGAAACTTCAACATGGTATCAAAGCGTGATTGCAGATCACAGGAGGACTAAAAGACATCAGCCAAGCGGAGCAATAACAACAGAAAATAGCTATCTAGAGGTGACATAAGCTATTTCTAGTAGCGTAGAAGCCAAGAAGTGTGACACAGAGCCAACTAGAGCCATGAAGAAGAAGTCGAGAGCTGTGCAGAGCCTGAGAGAGGCCAGCGTTGTTGACGCAGAGGGCCAGAGGGCTGAAACAGGGGGCATCTCAACAAGTGACAGAAGGATTTCCAGGAGGGAAATTAAGACTCAAGGGAGTCCAGAAGAGAATTTATTAGATGGGAAGTAGAGACTCATAGGAGTCAAACAAAGAACTTCCAGGAGGGAAGCAGAGGAGTGTAATGGCACTACATGGGGTAAGAGACCAGGATAGACTGGACGGAGCATCGAACTTCACAGTCTGGAAGGCCAAAATCTTATAAGTGCTTGACAGGAATTTTGTCAAGAACTTCACCTTGAAGGTTATGGCTATCCCAGTCGACCCCAATGATAATGAAAAGTACGAAGAGGCAATGGAGAGGTCCAAGTGCATTATACTTAACAGGGTCAAGGATCATGTGGTACCACATATAGCCGAGAAGGAAATGGTAGTTGAGATGTGCGAGGCTCTCAAGAACCTGTGCCAACATACTTCTGTTCAGAGAATAATACTGCTCGAGAACGAGATGCGATCATATTAGATGAAGAAGGGTCAAGTGATTGACACCTTCCTCAGAGACTGAATGAGATCCGAGCCCAGTTGACTGCTATAGGAGCGACACCAGATCAAGAGCTTATGGTGAGGACAACCCTGAATGCTGTCTTAGAAGATTGGGAAGTGTTTGTCCAGAGTATCTTGGGCAGAGGGAATCTCCTACCTTGGGACGAGATGTGAGAAACTCTTCACCAGGAAGGGATTAGATGGCAGTCATAGACAGGTAGCAGTAGCAAAGGGATCAAGGTCAAGCAGGAGGAGTAGGATGTGGTCCTAGCATTTGAGGGAAAGCAGGAGAAGAGGAAGAAGAAAGATCTCTCCAAGATCAGGTGCTTCCACTGTGTGGAGATGGGTCATTATGTGACCCAGTGCTCAAGGAAGAAGAGTAAGGGAGAGTCTTCTGAGACTAAGGTAGCGCCAGCATAGGCAGAGAAGGAAGTTTTGATAGAAAATGACTATGCCATGAGTGCACACGCACCACTTGAGCAGAAGTGGGGAGACATCGAGCTGTATTCAGGTGGACTGCAGGCAATGAGGGGCAGGATCCTTGAGGAACCCAGCCTCTTGGATTAGACCTTGCTACGGGAGCTCCAATGAGGAGTAGCAGGATTGGATGAGTGAGTAGAGATGGATGCGGATGGAGTGATAAAGAGAGTTACAATGCAGGAGTCCCGAGACAACACAGAGCTAACAGGCTACAATAGTGCGAGAGGCACAAGAGTGTTGCACCAGTGTAGGAAGGCACAGAGAGGTGTGGAACGGTGCGAGATGCAGGGAGTTGTTGCAACAAGATAGAGGTCAGAGAGGGAGCACTTGTCAACGACAATTGGAGCTTCAGAATCAGTGGGTGTTTCTAGCCCTATAGGGAGGTTAGTTGGGATATTAGTTACATACTTCTCAGTGTTTGCATTATGATACAAGTATGACACAAGTGTTGTCCTTGATGGAAACTCTCTCAAATGAAAGATCACAATATAGGAGGTAAACAACAAGAATGAAGAAAGAAAGGTATACATAGGTTCACCATTGACCAAGCCACGCATACATGTAGGTTCACTGTATAGAAAGCCGCATATACGAAAAGGTATATGCAGGTTCACTATATACCAAGTCACGTATACACGTAGGTTCACTATATACAAAGGCGCGTATAACATACACACGCACTTTCATAGAAGGAAAGGCGCGTACACGTTGGAAAACTAAGTTTTGGTCCATGGTATTTTGGTATTGGTCCATGGTATTTGATCCGAGGTATTGACCCCAGGTATTAGGTCCAAGGTATCGGTCCTACGTGGTTTTGGACCATGGTATTGAGAGAGGCCTAAACCTATATAAGGAAAAGAAAATCATTAGACCAAGGTGCAAGTGTGCAAGTGATGAATATCTGATGAAGTGTGAGATCTAGTATGCAGGTTATGGGTATGTGATGCACATATGTGGCAAATGAGGGTTAATAGGTCAGGATCATGAAGAATAAAATGCATTATCATTATATGGTATGATCATGAATAGTTCAGATCTTAATACTGACACATGTCTTATCCTTTATATTTGATGATCTGATATATCTGAAGTAGAAAATTGCAGCGAAGGTGTTAGTAATTATTTTAAGATTTGTACGTTGGTTCCCTTTGGTTGAAGGGAGTATACACGCTGGTTCGACATAGCCAAGTAGTGTATACATTATGATATTTGATATTTGAGGTTGCTGTTGGTTCTAGTGGTTGTTGCAGAGTTCTGGGTTCTGCTCTATGTTCTGGTAACTGTGTTTTGATGACAAGGATTCAATGATTCAATTGTTGGGTGATTCAGAGATTGATGATGCAGATATAGTTGATGGTTGTATTGCAGTGGTGATTGTTTTGTATTGATGGATCTAGTCTGAATATTTATGAAACATGGTCCCTGGAAGAAAAGAGAAGGTCATAGCCTTCTGTAGGTTGACGCCTACGTACTAGTAAATATATTGTCTAGTACAAGAGCTAGGTTTAGCTCCCTTCCAGTAGAAGCTGGAGAATGAGAGAAAGTTGTAGCCTTCTGCAGGTGGGTGCCTGCGTACTGGTATGAGTCTGCACCAGCACAAGATTGTAAACAGGTTTTTCTTATCTTAAAGAAAACAACAGCAGGTGGTTTTTGTCCCACATTGGGTTTCCACCTTATATCATGGTGTTCATGTGTGTCTCTTATGTGTGATGTTCTGTTCTATTTTTATTGCACCTAGTTACTGTTTATATGGTTAATGATGTTCCAATGCACTGATTAAAGATCAACATATGATGAATTAAATAAATCATAAGTTTGCTGCATATACATTAGTTTCATTAAACATAGTTGTGTGTACACGCGAGTTCCCTTAACTGAAGTAGCGTATATGAATCTGATTATGGAAATGAACAAGTTATTGATTTGATAATCCTGATTCACCCCCCCCTAGTATTATTTCCAACAATTGGTATCAGAGCAGGTCCTTCAGAAGAAGCTTGATCGCTTGAAGGAAGATCCATCATCATGAGTAACCAAGAAAGAGAGGGATCCATCAGACCACCAATCTTCGATGGGAGCAATTTTGTTTACTGGAAGATAAGAACCACAACCTATCTATAATTGCTTGGAACAAATATTTGGGAAATTGTGGAAGGAGGATATACATTTCCATCAGTAATTCCTATAGATACGGCAGGTAGAAAGAAATATGAAATCAATGGCAAAGCTGTTACTATCTTATTGGGAAGTTTGTCAAAATCAAAGTTTGTCAAGGTCATGCAGCTCAAATCAGCCAAAAAAATATGGGACAAAATTATTCTGAGCTACGAAGGAGACTCTCAAGTAAAACATGCTAGGCTTCAAACTCTTAGAATATAGTATGAAACTCTTAAGATGCATAGTGATGAAAGCATAGCTAGTTACTCCCTACGTATAGATGAGGTTGTCAATTACATGAAGAATCTAGGTGAATAAATTAAGGAAGTTGTCTTATTTGAGAAAGTTTTGAGATCCTTGTCTGCTAAATTTGAACCCAAAGTGTATGCCATAGAAGAAAAGTAGGATCTGTAGAGTATCACTATGACACAGCTTCACGAAATCTTAACTGCTTTTGAAATGAGAAAAGGAGGACCATCAGATATGAGAGAAGTTGCATTTAAGGTATCAACAAAGGGAAAAGAAAAACTCAATGAATCAGGATACATTTCAGAAGAATAATATGAGATAAATTTTGTCAAGAATCTTCAACGGGGATCCGGAAGGTTCAAAGGTAAGCTACTTTTCAAATGTTTTTCTTGTGGTAGAGTTGGCCATTACGCTGCTAGATGCCCTCATAACAAAGGAAAGATGTCTGAAGAAGGTAATAAAAGTTATTATACTCATGATAATAGTGATGACTTATCCAATAGTGATGAAGATAATCAAGAAATTAAACTTCTCATGGCATATGAAAATAATGACGTAGAAAAAGAAGAAGTTACCAGATCAAAAGTTTAGCTGGAGACAGTAACCAGAGTAAGGGAGCAGCTGTAGGATGTAGTAAAAGATCAAAGCGTAACAATCCAGAGACTTGAATCTAAGATCCTATCTCTAAAGGAAGATATTGAAGAATCAAAGAAACGTAATGAAGAAGCTCTTGAAGAACATGAACATGAAGTGCTCGAATTAAGGCAACAAGTGGAAAAAGGAAGAAAAGTTGAAGAAAACATAAAGAAGCAATATCTGGAAAAGGAAGAACAACATCAGGTTGAGGTAAATATCTTAAAAGGTAAATTAGAAGAAAAGGATAAACTGTTACGATTTCAAGATAGAACTAAGATTTTGGATGATATTCTTAGTAGTCAAAGATCCCCTGCTGTCAAAACTGGTCTTGGTTTTTATGAAACTATTGAAGGTGAATCTAGCTCATAGGGTGAGGCAAGGAACTCTAATGAAAAACCTGAAATGCTCAACAAGGAGATAAGAGGTCAACCCCAGCAACAACCAAGGAAATAAATTCTTCAAAGAAAATCTTTTGCTCCTAATTGTGGAAGTGATAGATGGTTATTTCCTCTGATGAATAATGTTGAATGTTATGAATGTCATAATCTTGGACATGTTGTAGCCAGATGAAGTAGAATGGTTCAAGACCATCACACAAAAAGATCATCATGTTCCAGGTACTTTAAGGGATATTGTTTTGCTTGCAATATGTTTGGTCACAAAGCTATTGATTACAATAAAAGGAATATGAAACATGTAAGATGTTATGCATGTAACAATTTTGGACATAAAGTAAAGGAATGCAGGAGCAAAATTCAGACACCAAAGCAAAAGGAGCATACATCATCTCAATCCCAGGTATTGAGGAAGACATAATTATTGTCAGAAAGTTGTGGCATAACTCAGTTAGCAGACATAAATGACCTAGGGGAAGCTGAAAGTGTAAACCTTCAGTATTCCAATTTGCATACAAAGCTATTATGAAGAGAAGTCGCGTATATACGTGAGTTAGAGGTTGCAAAGTTGCGTATATGGTGCTCTAAAGAAAAAGTAGCAGGACAGACTCAAGAAAAGAAGTCTGATATGGTTCGGTCATGGTATGTGTTGGTTGGCACAGGTTCAGGGGAGCATATGCTTCGAATAATGCATTGTTGGCATTATGGTTAGAAGTCTTTGGTGATGATGCTTATGTGACTAAATGAAACATCTTGCTACTTATTGTTGGTTGGCCAAGAGAATGGTATTGCAGGTTACAAGTCTAGATGTCAGTGACAGATGCTTATGGTGCAGATCATATATGATGTATGATAGTTGCTAATGACTATCATGGTTTTGTTTATATTGCTGGTCATTGTTATAAAAGGTCATGCATATCATTTGATGTAAAGGTCATGAAAGGACCTAATTTGTAACCCCACTTTGCATGGGAAGGATGATGTAATAATGTCTATTTCAGTCATGTACAAACATTTGGTATACCCCCACTTGGTTGGGTGGATGAGTCAAAATGGTGTATCCCCACTTAGCTGGGAGATTGATGTATGTATGAGTTTTTGGTGATAGGAAGGGCATACTCACTTAGTTGAGTTGTAGAGTCATGTTATTCTTTTGAAAAATATTTTTGCAGACTCAGCATGTGCTTAGGGGGAGCATGGATGGATTGATACATCTTAGCATGTACAAAGGCGGAGCTCAATTAGAGATTTCAACATGTACTCACGGGGAGTATGGACAACAGAATGTATATCAAGGGAGAGAATATATTGGTCCACCCTTTGCCCTTGATGTCAAAGGGGGAGAGTGACATGGTGTGGTTGTTGCCATTAAGTCCAAAGGGGGAGATTGTTGGCATTGTGATACAGGTATGACACAAGTGTTGTCCTTGATGGAAACCCTCTCAGATGAAAGATCACAGTATAGCATGTAAACAAGAAGAATGAAGAAAGAAAGGTATACGTAAGTTCACCATTGACCAAGCTGCGTATACATGCAGGTTCATTGTATAAAAAATCGCGTATACGAAAAGGTATACGCAGGTTCACTTTATACCAAGTTGCGTATACACACAGGTTCACTATATACAAAGGTGCCTATAATGTACACATGCACTTTCACAGAAGGAAAGGCACATACATGTTGGAAAACTAAGTTTTGGTCCATGGTATTTGGACCATGGTATTTTGGTATTGGTCCATGGTATTTGATCCGAGGTATTGACCCCAGGTATTAGGTCCAAGGTATCGGTCCTACGTGGTTTTGGACCATGGTACTGAGAGAGGCCTAAACCTATATAAGGAGAAGAAGATAATTAGGCCAAAGTGCAAGTGTGCAAGTGATGAATATCTGATGAAGTGTGAGATCTAGTATGCAGGTTATGGGTCTGTGATGCACCTATGTGGCAAATGAAGGTTGATAGACTGGGATCATGAAGACTAAAATGCATTATCATTATATGGTATGATCATGAATAGTTCAGATTTGAATACTAATGCATGTCTTATCCTTTATATTTGATGATTTGGGTATATCTGAAGTAGAAAATTGCAGCGAAGGTATAAGTAATTATTTTCAGATCTGCACACTGGTTCCCTTTGGTGAAAGGGCGTATACACGCTGGTTCGACATAGACAAGTAGTGTATACATTATGAGATTTGATATTTGAGGTCGCTATTGGTTCTAGTGGTTGTTGCAGAGTTTTGGGTTCTGCTCTGTGTTCTGGTAACTCTGTTTTGATGAAAAGATTTCAGTGATTCAGTTGTTGGGTGATTCAAAGATTGATGATGCAAATATAGTTGATGGTTGTATTGCAGTGGTGATTGTTTTGTATTGATGGATCTAGTCTGAGAATTTATGAAACATGGTCCCTAGAAGAAAAGAGAAGGTCGTAGCCTTTTGTAGGTCGGCGCCTACGTACTAGTAAATATATCGGCTAGTATAAGAGCTAGGGGTTGTAGCTCCCTTCCAGTAGAAGCTGGAGAATGAGAGAAGGTTGTAGCCTTCTGTAGGTGGGTGGCTGCGTACTGGTATGGGTTTGTGCCAATACAAGATTGTAAACATGTTTTTCTTATCTTAAAGAAAACAACAACGGGTGGTTTTTGTCCCGCATTGGGTTTCCACCTTATATCATGGTGTTCATGTGTGTCTCTTATGTGTGATGTTCTGTTCTATTTTTACTGCACCTGGTTACTTTTTATATGGTTAATGATGTTCTGATGTACTGATTAAAGATCAACATATGATGAATTAACTGAATCATAAGTTTGCTGGATATACGCTAATTGCATTAAACACAGTTGTGTGTACACGCGAGTTCCCTTAACTGAAGTAGCGTATATGAATTTGATTATGGAAATGAAAAATTTATTGATTTGATAATACTGATTCACCCTCCCCCCCTCTCAGTATTATTTCCAACACTCAGTAACTAAGTTGTAGAGCAGCAATGGGCAACACGATGCAACATGATGAGAGGAGGTGCAGTGCAGATGTAGTGTTGGGAGGAAGGACCAGCAACAACACGGATGCAGAGGGAGCTGTCGTAAAAATGCAGCAGTGGTAGTGGCAGAGCCATGGGAATCAATACAGGATGGAGCAATGTAGAGAATGTTGGGCAGGAAGGCCTAACATCAGCATAGGTATTGATGCCGGATGATCAGAGTAATACTTAGTGAGGAGTATTGCTAGAGCACAATCCTTACTAAGAGGGAGTGTTAATTTGTGGTAGCATCGGATGTGCTCTAGCCACAAAATTTCGTGGAGAGATTGGGGCACATGAGATCTCCAATACCCAGAAAGAGCTTGGGCAGATTCTAAACATATCAGGAGATATTAAAATAATTAATATTTTTAATGGAGTCCCTAAGTCTAAACTTAATGGAAGTAAAATATTAATGTGTATCAATATGAATCTGTGTAAGAATGGTCCAAAAGACATGGAACAAGCTAGATCTAATATTAGCCATTGATTAGGGACTTAATCTCGACCATTTAGATGTCAACATGAAAATTATAAGAGGAGGCTTGAGGGTCACTTGGAGAATACACCAGACGATCAGTCATTCTATTCTCTAGAGTGGGGTTTGCTAAGAGAGATAGAATTAGTGCTCGGGAGAGAAGATGAGGAACATTGAGTACAAAGAAATAGAGAAGGCAGAGATTGTTCCGGGAGAGCAGTGCAGCAACCAAGGAGGGTGACATAGAGCCAGCAAGGGCTCACGCAGGGCCACACAGAGGCAGCCAAGTGCTGCACAAAGCACCAGAGGGGCCAGCGTAGTTGACGCAGAGGCTCCCAGAGTTGACGCAGGGCCTCTTGAGGCTGACCAGGCCAAGGAAGGTTGATGTAAGGCCAGTGTCGAGCCAGTAGAGGTTGACGCAGTCTAGATTTGGTAGATGCTGGGATTGCAGAGCAGTTTTTTGCTGAGGAACTGCTGGGAGGATTTTCTAGGGTTTCAACCAGGAGATTTCTCTCAAACTGTGAGGTATAGATGCGGAGGAAATTATCTGTTAGGTAGGCTAGTTTTAGCACCGATATTGTACTCTCATATTTATTAATAAGAAAACCCGTAGATAGCTGCATCGGTTTTCCCGCATTGGGGTTTTCCAGGGACATTGGTCCAAAAATAATGGTGTGATGTGGTGTGTTTGTTCTTGTTTCTTTTAGTTGCTGATCTGTAATATGTTGAGCATGAACTGGTGTTTATTTTAAGTATTTACTTTGTAAATAACTTGTTAAAGGAAAAATAATAAGTAGGTAGGAATAAATAAGAAAAAGAGCATGAAGGGTTTCTAAAATAAGTAAACTTAGAAACTTCAATACAAGCCGTATTTTGTAGAGTTGCAGTATGAAAAAGGCTATCAAGGAATATTTTTGTGATAGGCCCATGGGTTGCATAAGTGAACAATGAACAATAAGAGTTAAGGAAGATGAATTGCTAAATGGGAAGACATCTTTTTTATCAAATACAAATAACTGGCATGTGGGAGATCAAGTCTAATTATCCAAGTTAAGAAGACTAATTGAAGAGTGGAAGGTTAAGGTGTACATGTCAAGTGAATGTGATCAATCTTGAAGGCACAAACCTGAGGGTTGCATGGTTAGATGACAAATCACTAAAGAATATTTTGAGGACTAGAAGTTATTGATGGAAAATCCAAGGAACAAACTTGAAGATGTTGGTTAGCCCCTACAATTTTCTTAGTTGGTTATTAGCTAGGGGATTGGTGTCTCTCGTAGTTCCTACATTCATTGAGTTGCTTCTCAAATAGAGGAATGAAACGTCCTATAGGTTGGTGCCTACAAAAAATGTAAGTTGGTCTTACTTTGTACAAGTATGTTTACAAATATGTACAAAGAAAAATTGTATAAGTGATTCTTATGTAAATATATGCGTTTCATGATTTATGTGCATAGAATTTTTTAAAAGATCACCCTTGCTCTCCACCCCCTCTTAGTATTTCTAATAATCGGTATTAGAGGATGTTCCTTCAGACACAATGGTTCGAAGGTATACCTTAGAAACACAAATGAAAAATTCAAGAAGATGTGACTCCAAATGCCCAAAAGAAGTCTCCTATATATTCGTGAATAGAAAACCTTTTAAAGAAGATGAAGACAATCAGAAGAGATAGTTAGATATAGAATAAGGATACTCCATTTATTTTGAAGAAAAACACAATGTTGCACAAGAAAAAATAGTCAAGATAAAAAAAAAAATATAAGGCCTAAAGAGTAGTTGCAAAATATTGAGGAGAAGAATCATAAGATTGATGAAACTGTTCTTTTGAGACTTCAAGAAGTAGAAAAAAGAGAAATAATGTTGAAAATCTAGTTGGAGGAAAATATTAAGGATTATTAAAAGTTAGAAGCAAAAGTTGATCAAAAGAGGAGAGAGAAAGAGTGAAAATTTGAAGAAGTCATCTCCTTGAAAACTGATCTAGAAGAAGCTAAGAGAATATAAGAAATAATGAAAATGTTGGGTGTGGAGCCTGATTATCTTCCTTATTCAGAGGTATCACCACATTGGACCCCATTTCGTAATGTGGCGGCAACGCCGCCCAGGGAGGCTGACAATGATTTTTTGGAGCCCCCCTAGCGGGGATCGGGGGCAGTTCCACTGAAGCTAAAAATAGATGTAAAATTTCCTTGTAAAATGTTGTAATTTCGTAATCAATCCAGGCTGTTCATTAGGCAGAGATATGATGGTAGAAGTTATGTTTAATTTAGGGATTTTTTCCCTAGAACGCAACCCCTCACTATATATGAGGGAATTGTATTGTGTCTATGTATATATGTAATCTAGGTGAGAAAGAGAGAGGATATTGTGTGAGAGCAAAGAGGGAATTATAACGGATCTACTGTAGGTTGTATCTCTTTAGTTTGCTGGATAATATAAAAGGAAGGACTGGCTGTTTCTTCGTGGAGGTAGCCCAAATTGGTTGAACTAGCTATATCTATGTCTCTCTTGTATTATGTGTTTTCTGTGTTTATATTTTTGTAATATATAATTTTCTAATAGAAAATACAACAAAAGGAAAAATAAGAAAATTGTGAAAAGATCGAAGAAGAAGTTGTGCCATTAAAAAATGAAGTAGACAATATTAGCACGAACTTTAAAATTTATCAAATGTTGGATGATATTATCAACTTTCAAAGATCACCTTTCGACAAAGCATGTCTTGTTTATGTGGGAAAGATTTCATACAAAGAAGATGCAAGCCTTAGTTCACCATAAAATAATGTTGATGAAAATCCTATAGGTCATGCTAATATTCTTCAAAGACCCAACCGTAGTGGAAGTAAGGGAAGAAATCATGATGAGTTTGGAAGAGATACTGTACCCAGAATCCATGTTGATGCCCTGAAAGGATCCCTACATAATACAAGCAATAGTAAAATAAGAGACAATGATCAAGAAACAAGTGAATCTTCTCCAAACAAGAACAAATTCAAAAGAACTACTTCATTAAGACAAATTTTCTCAACCATGTATCAATCTATATTTATTGCTCATTATTTTTCATGTACAAACTTTGAACATAAAGAAAGGGATTGTAGAGCCCATGCTAAGAGTGATTGTGTAAGTAATAGAGCCCCTTATTAGACTTTCATAAATAATTTTGTAGGAAATGAAATCAAAGGTCCTCATTTCTACAACAATAGAAATCATAATTCATTCACTTCGTTATTCAAGTACAATACATAATGCTACAAATGCCGCAACTTTCGACATATAGCAGGTGATTTTAGAAGCAACATGATATGGTCTCCTAAATGAATTGTAATACCAACCTCCGATATCTACCCAACTAACCAGCCAACCACGATAAACATGTGGTGAGAGGCTACTATGATATGATTCAACCTCATAGGTGTCCTTACAGAAGTTGAATCAATAGAAACACATCAAACATACCTTCCACATCAGCAAATAAACTCCCAGGAGCTGTCCTAACCACACATGTATCATGCCCCTAGTTCCCACTGAGTTCTTATGATATTAAACCTCTAGATGCTCCCATGCTATGGGAATGCAAGTGTCCAGAGATCTCTGGACGCTCCTACAAGCCTCCATGCCTACGTCCAGGGACTATTTCCAACATACCTCTGCTAGAGTCCACGGGATTTAAGGCACTTTTCAAGCTCAGAATTCTTGCCACTACCCAGAACTTGCTGTAACTTCTAGAATCCATTAAACACATGATGACAAGACTAATAAACCAAAAATAGGTCCAAGAGTGGTCTTGACGATTCCCAACCGGGACTGGCATTCTATCAAACACTTGGAATCAATACAATATATAGGTCTAGGATACAAGACAAAGAATGGATGACTGAAAAATATTATGAGACATGACAAGAAGGATCACCATCTTCTCCTTGTTGAAGAAAAGTGTAACTAGGTTTGGTATTTGTCAAGGTAATTTTGATCTTTGTCCTTGTCAAGAAAAATAAATATTATTTTTGTAAATTATATGAATGAGTTTCTCGCTCATTTCATAGGTCTAGGAAAGTAAAAAAGTCAAAATCATGTTAAAGAAATCTTCTTGAGCTTTTATGCAATGTACATGGTGTAGTACTGTTTAATCAATCATAATTGACCAAGACTAAAACATTTAATCGTCAACCTAGGGTAGGTCTTGCTGTTTCAATGGAGTTCGCATTATCTGGGCTGATACACTACAACCAAGAATGAAAAATAGAAAGAAATAGTAAAGGATGTCACTGAATCAATTGTAGAAAATTAAAACAATCCACAGAAATGAAATCACACTTCATAATTACCAGAACAAGGACGCGCCCCACAATAAACTAATGAATCCACCAGCTGGTCACTATGATCTTGTTTAATCAAACCAGTGTAACAACATAATATAATATGGAACTGAAGTGGATGTATTTTACAATTTATACAAAAACGACAAGAAAACCATAAAACAATAAAAGAAACAATAATATACAACGATTTCTACCATTGTCGTCCTTGCTAAAGAGGAGGACCATTCCTCCCTAGCAGGGGTGCATGAATAAACATGAGATTAGTTAAAAAATCAGATGAGGAGTAGTAACAACATCACCGTAGTGACTTTAATATTAAAAATAATTCAAAGTTACAAGATCAGAGTAACAATGCTTTTCTATATGCTGTCCCTGTACATGAGAAATCGAGTTTCTTTTATAATTATTACATGCCCAAAATCAAGAATAGATCAGTCATGAGAATCTCATGATTCTCATGCTGATCATAAAATAGAAGTAGTTATAACCTATTTCTAAATACAAATACTTCTTAGATACATTGGTTAAGATTGCAACCGCTTGGATCTGTTGCTTCTAAATAAACAATTCATAACCCCCAACAACTGTTGTGTGGAATAGTACCCACGACTTTGCCAGATGCAGTACAACATCATCCTATGGTCAAATGATAATTCAGGATGTAACAACAATCACTGGGTGACAACATCCTTGGTGTAACAATGATCATTTGTATCAGCATGTGGTGTAACAACAGACTGTAACAACATACAATGTGTAAAAAAATCTGTAACAACGTACAAGGTGTAACAACAATCTGCTCTACCCTGCTCTGAAACTGATCAATGTGACCTGTTCACTCCATAACCTTGTCCCTGCAAGCAACACCTAAAAAGCGAAGAGGTTCCAATATACTTCTCCAATGCTCACCCCAGTTAGCCACAAAAAGGAATATAGTATCGTAATATTTAGAAAAACATGGAAAAATAAGATCACAGTGGAATAAGATGTATAAATGAGAAAAAGGGTGATTAACATGTGAAGTTTCATGGGCCTGGAGGAAAAGAGGATCCAAAATGGGGAAAGAAAGTGTCAAAAACAGGTATAAAAGTCACACACAACATCTCCCCCCAACTGAAGCAACTGCATGTCCCCATGAAAAACCTCAGCTTCTCCTACTATACCCTTGATGTAAGTCTGTAAAACTATAGGCACCAATAGTGTCTTCACCCGGAGCCCTGTACCCTTGAGTAGCCATCAACTGTCACGACCAAGATTCTTTTTCATAGTCACATACGTGGTAGTCTGACTCATATTCTTCTACTAATAACCAAATCAAAGGAAATCTAAATCTGAGTACGATACATAATTCCCCCATTGTCTACACTACCCAAGCATGTTAGGGCACCCGTGTAATAGCAGCCACAAAATTTCTGTATTCAAAAGGATCTCCTTCTTGCAACTCAGCACTACAGGCCTCAGTGTGCTTAAGGCACCCTGCTAGTGCTCAAATTTTCATCTGTGCATGCAAATTGAGGCAAATCCTTACAATGCTCTTCCTATAAGTGGTTGACTATTCCTTGACCCTCGAGGTGCTCAGGAATAGCTTAAACTCATGCCTTAGTTCATAAACCATTCCTGGTTTTGTTCTGACCCATAATACTTCCCTTTCTTCATTAGTTTTGGCTGATTTCATGGAAATATGCCATTCGATTTGGTTTCTAATAAATGAAAGGAAAGCCCGCAACTACAAATCTCCCATATAGGAGAAGACACTTGCTACCATTTTTGTGATGACATACTCATACATTATGCTATGCAAAAAATAGCTCACAAAGCAAGATTTGTTCATCAAAATCGCAAGTGCGAAAAATTTCAAGAAAAGTATGGGTAGAAGGATCCAAATAAGGTCTATTCTCAAAGACTGATTTTAACTAAAATAAATAATAACGTTCCCAGAGGAACAATGGATATGATGGGGAAGACCGTGTGCATGCTAGTAGGTTCAAGGCAAGCTCATGAAGCTTTTTCATGTCATTTGTTAGATCCAGAACCTGCTGCTATAACTACTGCAACTGTTCATCATTTTTATTCATGGATTACTTATGTCTCCACACTTCCCATTATCTCTCCCACTCTTCCTTTAACCATTTATCCATGAGTGAATCCATCATTCTTTTGTGTGGCTTGAGCGAGATCATTCCATCTTGTAGAGAGAGCACCTACTGCTTCCATTTCTGTAACTCTGGTAACAACAACATTCTTTCAAAACACCATCCTTTATCAGGACCCTGTGTTCTCCCACATGCACTAACAATTGAGGGCGTAATAGCCACTCGAGGGTGAAACTGCTACATTTCAACTGCTGTTTCTTATGTATCAACAACGTCATCAATGGATTTTTGTGTAACAATTTATTTATCTCCTTGATCAACTTCCATTTCCACTGTTGGTTCTTGTGTAACAACATGTCATCCATAGGTTCTTGTGTATCATTTTTCCCTTGGTAAGCTTCTGTCTCCACTGCTGGTTCTTGTGTAATAGCAGTGTCAACCACACATTCATGGATATCAACTTCTTCTTCTTTCCTTTAGTTGACTCCTGTCTCCACTACTGGTTCTTTTGTAACAACAGTGTCAACCAAGGGTTCCTGTGTCTCAGCTACCAAATTACTTTATGTAGACTATGCCATCTCAATTGCTGGTTCTTGTTTAATAGTAGTGTCTTCAATGGGTTTTTTGTTTATGATTCCCAAGATTTAGTTTGTGTTTCCCTCGAGATGGTGTCCATTGCATAGATTCTATACCCCACTGCCACTGGCTTCTTAGCACAAGCCGTGCACACAACACTTGGGACATTTCCCTTCCCGTCCCTATCTATGGCCTTGGCCAAAGTGTCTAAACCCGACGCCCTTTCCTTTACCTTCTCCTCTGCTACCCGTTTCCTTATATTTTCATTCTATTTTTCTAAATTTTCAGTTTTTAACAGCAAGGATTGAGTTTCGTTCTTACCAGGTGAGGGAGGTTCCTCTGACTGAGCCTGCTCTTCATCCTTTTGATCTGCTGCCTCCTTGTTCTTCTTAGACATGGATGGGGATTCTGAGTGACCAATAACCCTTATTCTCTGTTTTTTCCACCTATCACCAATTGGATTGTTAACAAGCCTCTTTCTCACCCTTACTTTCGAGGGCTGGGGCTACTCCTTGGTTTCCGCCAGAGCTTCCTCAGACTTCCCAGTTTGTTTCCTGCGGGTAGTTATGGCCTTCTTTCTCATGAATTCCTCCCAACTCCTGCCCTGGTGACTTAGGGCATCCAACACCATAAGCTTAATGAGTCCATGGTTTATGACACATGTCTCTCGATGTGCAACTGTTTTTACGATCGCGGCCATATGCTTGATGTTTTCTAGCAAAATGTAGGGAATATTTATCAGCCATCGATGCTGAAGGTGGTTTAGAAACGGAAAGTGGTAATTGAATACGATTTTTTCCCTTCCCTCACAGGTAATATACTTGATGAGGTAAAGGGCAACATCGTCCCATGGCTGGGGAAGTGACAACCTATCAATCCCCATTCCTTTCTTCACCACCTGTTCCTCTCCTTGGAGAAAATCCTCCTTCAAGGAGGGGTCATTCACTTTCCTATTAAATCATCTTTTTCCTTCTATTGGTAATGCCGTCACTCAAGAAATTACCCCTTCTATAACTTCCAACTTTAATCCCCTGAACTCCATTTGATTCCTCTCTAAATTCTTCGTGAACTCCATGGAAATTACCCCGTTTGATCCTTCTAACCTCTGGAAAAGATCAAACCAACCCACACCTTTAAAAATTTGACATGCTTCAAGGCAGTGCTACAAATCCTCTGTTGACCCTGGTTCATGCTGAATTTCTGCTCCACCCATCACTACACAAATTCAATGCTGTTATCCTCTCTTTTTCCTCCTTTAGAAGTTTCTGGAGTAGTCGACACACTACACAGTTGTTTCAGCCTTGCAACTGTTCTTCTCCACTTCTCTGAGCACTTTGAATGGGGGTGCAATCCTCCAATAGAGGGTAAATGGTAGGGTGATGCAGGCAAGAATTTCAAATTAAGATTTGCAATCATGATTCGTACTATGCAGTAATGTTTCCTTATTAATGCTAGGTTATGGGAGGTCTAGTTGGAGGTACAATTCCCTTTTTTGGTATGATCGATCATTAAGTGACAATGATTACCAGATCATCATGCTTTGGTTGCCGTTTAAAAATAATCACAAGTCATGCAAAGGTCATGTCGCCATATAATTCGCCCCCCCAAGCTTAAATGTGACAACTGACCTTGGTTGTCAAAAGGGATATTGTGTTAGATTTCCATAATTACTGAATAAAAGAGGCTAACAATATTACCTTTGTATGATGTACCTGGGTGACGTGGGGAGAAGATGTTGGTGGCGAAGTGTGTGAACTTAATTCCCGTGGTCAAGACAACTGCTTTTCGAACCACGATGATGCATGTTGTGTGTTACAATAAATAAGTTACTCGAATTATTTGTAGAAGTCGTCGACCGTAAATGATGTAAGAGCCAAGATGTCTGTTATGTATTATTGATTTTTACAAAGATAAAAACAAAGAAAAAAAATCATGTAACAACATTATTGTAGAATATGCTTGAAATAACAAATGTTGTTACAGAGTGTGTAACAGTCACCACACAGTGGTATTCAAATGCTATAGAAATTGTCTGTTTGCATCCGGAAAAGGTTTTCACATCCAGATTGTTTTTTTTTTTTTTTAGACAAAGTTCGGTTGCTATATATTAATCTGAAAAAAAGAAGGCAATTTTCCATACATAAGATGCTTCCTGAGCATTCTGAATCCAAGGAATTACAAAAAAGTTACTTTCCTTGATTCTTACTTTTGTTTTACTGCCCCTAAGACTGCTTATACTACTGTAGATTCTTACAAACTGCAAGCCCCAAAATGTACATCTACAAACCATGACTAATCTATGTATATATGACTTATCTTCCTTGCAGTAGACCCTTTTGGGTCCATGTCTGGTTCGTTCTGCTTTGCACTAGAAGAGGATGATGCGTCTTTGAATTTTTTATCCATCATAAACTTGAGGATGGATATCTTTTCTTCAGCATGGCTGCATCTGTTACTCAAACTGCTAAACTGTTCATGCAGGGAATGAACTCTATGCAAGAAGAGATTCATCTCAGCCCTATATTTCTCATGGAGAATTCTACATTGTTCTTCAAGCCTAGCTTCCAGACTGCGCACTTGATCCTCCAGGGCTTGCTGTTGTGCATGCACCTCTTCGAATTCTGCTTGTAAGTCCCTGCAATGAAAGCACTGTTCTGGACGCTCCATTGGGTCTGGAAAATAATTGTAGGCGCTAATCAGCTTCTTATCTCGGTGCCTCTGAGGACTTTTCTTACTACTGGTGAGAGCCTCCTTTCGCGCAGTGGCAGCACCGCTCTTGAAAATGCAGAAGCCACTTGAGGGTATAACCTCGAGCTTGAAGAGACTATCGCAAACAACTTGGAGAGGAGCAGCAGCTATTCCGCTCTTGAGACTGTGAATACAAATTTCTCCTGTGGGAAGATGAGTTTGGACACCAGGGGCATATAAAGACTTTTTCGGTATGCTGTGATGGGAGGAAGGTCTGCGCTTCCCAATGTTCCACCGCACCTTCCAACGCATATCTTGGCCAGGATCTAGGATCTGATGGTTAGGACGATTTCCTTCTGCGTGATGTCTGATTCCCATGCTCTGAGTAGATTTCCTAATCTGGATTCTGATACAAGTCCTTTCTACCTTACCTGTGCTGTCCCCTGCGCTGTTGATTTGCCTGCAGTCATGGATTCTGTTGATTACGGTTCCCCTAACGTTGACTAGCTGCGTAGTTCTCATGGTAACGGTTGGAAGGATGAGATGTTATTACAGCTAAGGTTGCCTTTGGAACGTTCACAGGCCTTGTTGGCGTACTTGTCAGCATCTTTATTTAGTCCACGTAATATATGGTAATATCGGACCTCCTCCAGCAAGTCGTGAAGGATCTGGTTCCTACAGTTGATTTGCTGCAGTAGGGTGTTTGGCGTGCTCTGCCTTTGCACCATGAGTCTGATGATGATTTCTGAATCGCCGAAGACTATCACCTTCTTAATTCCTATCTTGATCAGTTGGGTGAGTCCTTGGTACAAAGCCAATCCCTCTGCCCTGTTATTGGATAGTTCTCCCAGCCCCCATTCAAAATGAAGAATAGTCTCGCCATTGGCATTGCAGATAAGACCCCCTGCACCTGCTAGGCGGGATTTGATTTTGAGGCGCCGTCAAAGAACATGTAGAACCTATTGCAATTGCTCAGCCAGAGTGCGAATTCCTCTTCCTTGGGCCTCAGTTTCCAAACGCTGCTTGTCTCCTTAGATTGTAGATTTCCTTACATTGGTGCCTGGATGCTGATTTTGTTTCCTTGTACATAGTTGATCAAATTTCTTTCTTCAACGCTGTAATTGGTGGCCTCGATCTTGCCTTGAGTGTGGACTATAATTGCTTCCACCGCTAAATTCTTAGCTTTGTGACACATGACTCTAGTATTGCATCCTTTGTCTTGAAATACCTTTCTGTTTCTTGCCAGCCAGATGCGCCAAAAAAGGGTTAAAGGTATAGTATTCCATATCCTTTGCGTTAATTTGCTCTTCTTTTCTTTCCATGGACAATTTTTCCTCCAATTGTAGACAGTTTCTGCAATGGTTGCCTTTGGTTCCCATGTGACTTCCCCGATTGAGGCCATCTGTCTCCAGCAATCATCTGCTACCTGGCAATCTATGAACAGGTGTTGTATTGTTTCTTCTGCTTGACAACAGTTTGGGCACCTAGACGGTCCCATAATGCCCTTTTTTTTAAGTTTTCTGCTGTTAGAATCTTCCCTTTCAGGAGAAGCCAGAAGAAGAATTTGACTTTAGGGGGAGCTTCAGCTCTCCAAACCAATTTCCATTGACTCCATATGGCCTGTGGGAAAGTGCTGTCGCAAAGATGTTGATACCCTGCCTTGGCTGTGTATTGAGTTCCCGTGGGGTCCCAGCGATAGCCATCTTGCTTGCCTCTTTGGGTCGGAGCTTTACTGTGCAGAAGGTTCTTTAAAGCTACGACGCTTGTTTCTAGCTCTCTAGGGTAATCCGGTAGTTTCCAACCTGCCCAAGCTTGAGAATGATTTCCCCAATGCGTTATTTGAGCTAAGCACCATATACCTCTGTCATTAAGCCAACTTATGGCAGGAGTTGCCTCTATGTTTGATCCCATAGGTTGCTGTCCTAATATTCTGTCAGTGGAAAAATTAATGCTGCTCCCCCCTCCTGGGACCTTTGATATGTTTTGGGACATAAAGGGTATGACTTTCTTGCAGAGCTTCCAGATTTTTGTGCTGTCTCTATTGGGAATATTGGTGTCCAAGAGTTGATGCCTTGTGCTGTTCAGATACTTGGCCTCTAGGACCGTCTTCCACCATGCTGTGGCCCCTGAAATCAGTCTCCAAATTATTTTAGCTCCAAGGGCTAAGTTCAGCAGTTTTGGAGATCTTATTCCAAGCCCTCCTTTCTCATGAGGCTGAATGACATTCTTCCAGCTAACCAGATTGAACTTTTTTTTCTCCGTTTTTCCTCCTTGCCAGAGAAAGTGCCTAAGAGCTCTTTCCATTTTTTGATGGAAGGCCATTGGAGCTTGGTACAAAGAAAAGCGATAAATGGGCAGAGAGGCCAGACCAGATTTTAGAAGTACAAGGCGTCCTGCTGGGTTCAGCCACATAGATCCCCATTGTTGGATTTTTCTCTTTATTTTGTCAAGGATTTCATTCCATGTATCGGCTTTCAGAGGTCCCATACTCACCGGCATCCCTAGGTATGTGAAGTGGCTCCAGTTTAGCTTGTATGAGACTCCTAGAGTGTTTGCAATGCTGTGGATGGTTTGAGTTGTTGCGTTCCATCCATAGATGCAACTTTTTACCTGATTAACTTTCCCTCCTGAATAATCCATGAATTGATCTAGTATCTTTTTGAAGTGCCTTGCAATAGTGATGGATGCTCCTCCCATCAAGAGGGTATCATCTGCAAATTGGGAGTGATTGATGTTCTTTGTTCCTTGCTCAAATTTGATGCCAGTGATTAGACCAATTCTTCGGTTGTAATCCAAGGCTTTACTAAGAGACTCAGCCATGAGAATAAATAAGTAAGGGGACAGGGGGCAGCCTTGTCTAAGGCCTCGAGAGGATTGGAAAGCAACACAAGGTCTACCATTGATCAGAGGGGAGATCCAAGGATTCGAAATGCAGGCTTTGATCATATTAATGAAGGAGAAGTTAAATCCCATTTTATGAAGCACTGCAAACAGAAAGGAGTGTCTAACCCTATCAAAGGCATTGACAAGATCTAGCTTTAGGACAAATCCTTTCTCCTTTCGGCTTATGCTTGAATGTATGGCCTCTTGCACGAGAAGGATGGAATCAGAGATGTGTCTATTGGGCAGAAAGCCTCCTTGGTTTTCTGAGATCAAAGAGGAGAGAAGAGGCTTGAGCCTTGTTGACAGAATTTTTGTAATTATTTTGTATGCTGAATTGCATAAGGATATGGGTCGAAATCTTGAGAAGGTAGAGGGCCTGTTTTCTTTTGGGATTAAGGCTAGATGGGTTGAGTTGGTGTATCCCCCCAGTTTGCCTTTCCGTAGAACCCAGCATATCATCTTTAGGAGATCTTTTTTGATCAGCTGCCAGTACTCTCTGTAAAAACTAATTGGAAACCCATCAGGTCCTGGAGCTTTGTCTGGGTGAAGACTCCAGATTTCTTTTTGAACTTCTTCTTCTTCTACTTCTTGTGTGAGCCTGCTGTTCGTTTCTTGGGTGACTTCTTTAGTCATGTATTGAAGTATGCTTGAGTAGTCCTCCTCACTTTTGTCCTCTGTCAGGAGATTTTTGAAGTGGATGGTGGCTGCTTCTTTTATGGAGTCCTGGGTGTCGTAGCTGTTCCCTTCACTATCTCTAATTGTACTCACAGTGTTCCTGGTCTTTCTAACTGTAGCCTGCTTATGGAAATAAGATGTATTTTTATCTCCCTCGTGCAGCCATAACTGTCTTGACTTTAACCTCCATTTGGTCTCTTCGTCCCTTATTGTTTGTCTCAGCTGGGAGTACAGTCTTATCTCATTTTCTTTGGCTTGCTGGGAGAGTCCAACAACTTCAATATTTTGCTGCACTTCCTCAAGATTTTTCTTGATGTCCTTTTTAATCAACTCGGGCTCCTGGTAATTAGTCTTTGCCCAGGTTTTAAGAGCCTGTCTAGTTTGCTTCAATTTTGTTTCCCAGATATATGTCGGGGAGCCTTCCACATGCTGGGTCCAAGCCTGCCACACCGCGTCTCTAGCTGCAGGGATTCGATTCCAGAGGGAACAATATTTGAAAGGAAGAGGTCCAAGATGGCAATGACTGTGCAAAGTGAGCATTATTGGATAATGATCCGAGGCGGAGATGTTGAGGATGTTTGACTGGTCGGTAGAGAAGGAGGACAGATATGCGATATTGATGAGGAACCGGTCAAGCCTCTCCATGATATTGCCTGCTCCTAGTCGCCTATTGCTCCAGGTGTACCTGCGGTTCTTGGGTTTTATATCAACCAAATCTTGCTCCTGCATAATATGCTCAAGTCGGTTTCTGAATGGGTCTGGGCTGAAGTTTCCCCCTCTTTTCTCATTGGCATGCAAAACCAGATTTAAATCCCCTGCAAGAATGAGATTGTTGTCTTGGTCTTCTTCTATATTTGTTTCCAAAGTGTTCCAGCACACTTCTTTTTCCCTGTATTGATTCGGTGAATAGATATTGTATATTTTTACAGTTGTTCCGTTTTCCTTGCTTTCTAGATTAACACTGATCCAGTTCTGATGTATTTTGGCAAAGTTGCAGCTCCATTTACTGTTGTCCCACATTGTTAGGATGCCACCCGAGGCTCCTCTTGCTTCACTGGCACAACCACTGTAATGCTTTTGCTGATTGATGATGCTGTTGATTTCAGATTGATCTTGCTTTGTCTCTTGAATAAGGATGATTTCAGGTTTTTCACTTTGGATTAATTCCTTAAGGGCTGCTATCTTGGAGGGGTGCCCTAATCCCCTACTGTTCCAGGATAGCATTTTCATCATGATTTACCGGTAGCATGGAGAGGTGCTCGCCTCTCTTTGCCTTTGTTATTGTTTTCTTTATCCGAATGTCCAAGAATGAAGGATTCTATAGGAGTCTGAGATCCCATGGCAATATCTTTCTGTGCACTTTCTTCTCTCTGCTGTTTAGCCGATTTTCTGCCAGGCCCGTGTTTTTTGGGTATATCGCTGGGCGCTCCATGATCCTTTGATGAACTTCTGGTGATCCTAGCGGAGGGGGTGTCAGGGGAGGGCTGTGAGATATGAGGGGGAGAGGGATGAAGATGTGGATCAGATGGGGAAGGATCCTGCTCAGTTTCTTCCTCAGAGAGGGCCGCAAAAGGATTAGAAGAAGGAGGAATGGAAGGATCTGAGGGTCGGGGGGGTGAGGAGGGGTGATGAGGAGGGGGCTGCTGAGAGGACGAAGAAGGGTGCTGGTGGGATGAATGAGGATGGATGGGTTGCTGGAGGGAAGGCCCAGGGGCTTCAGATTCCGAAGGTTTCAGAGGTGGAGATGTTTTTTTTCTTTTAACAGATTCCCATTGCCCTTCTTGCTCTTCTGATCCTACATTTATGATTTTAGTGCATCTATTTGCAAAATGTCCATATTCGTGACATACCTTGCATTTGAAGGGTATCTGTTCGTAGTCCAGCTGCTGAATATGGCACCACTCGTCTACTTTCAGTTTGATTGCTTCCGGTAGTCCACGCCCCAGATCAACTTCAACACAAATCCGCGCACAGGCCTGCATGTTGTCCTTGGGTTCGCTGCGATCTATGTATTTTCCGACCGCGTTTCCTATTGCTTTGACCGAATCATCGCCCCAGCAGTGAAGAGGGAGATGGGGCAGCCTGACCCAGACTGGAACTGCGCTTGGTATGTCTAGCTCTGGATCGAAATCCGGGGTCCATTTGTTGAGATAGAGACCCCTGGAATCCATGAAGTAAGGCCCGTTTCTGAAGATTAGGTCCTTGTCTTCCTTAGTTTCGAAGTGAAAGGTAAAATATCCTCTGCCACAGAATCTGATGGATATTTTCCCTTGGGTCTTGTCTGCCCAGTTTCGTTCAACCCACCTTTGCACTGTTTTGGGTGAGGGCCATAGTCCTGTAAATTGCCCGATTAAGCCTTTCTCTGCTAAGGAGATGGCTGCCATGCGAGGGATAGTCGGAGGCAAATGAACTTCCTGTAAAACATCTAATTTCTTCACAAACTTGGTTGCTGTTGGCCTTGGTCTTTGCTGTGGTAGAGATTTAACCAGTTTGGAGAAAGCTTGTTGCAGTTCCGGATCCCCACCAGGCAGATCCGGAGGATCCATGAAGCTGATCGATCGAGCAGTAGAAGGCGGGTTCGATGGCAGGCTCAGGCGCGTGCGCGCGCACAGCAGCAGCAGCGAGTTCTCAGATTGTTTTATTATGTGTGTGTGTGTGTGTGTGTTTATTTATTGGGGAAGGTGTAACAACTGCCAACATTAGTTTTTTTTTTCAGCTGTTACACTTATTGAAAAATTAGAATTTTGGCAGCACAGAGAGGTTTTCCCCTGTTCCTATAATATGGAGATCTGAATTCGTGACAATGTTGACAAATGAATCCCTTGAAGCAGGTTTATGATATAACCAAATATGGTGCCCATTTGCAAGAAATGGTGTCCTCACACTGTCAATGGTAACCAAATTTACAATCCCATTGTCAAAGAATGCATTTACCTCATAGGGACCTAGCCATCTGGTGTAGAGCTTACCCTTGAAGTCCTTGAATCTTGAGTCATATAAGAGAGCCCAATATACTTTATGGAACTTCTTCTTCTTGATGAACCTGTCATGCCACTTAGCTCTCTGTTTCTGGATAATATCTGTTTGCTGGATATAAACTAACTGTTTCTCCTCCAATTCATTGAGCTGGTTCAACCTTTGCTTTTGTGTTGTAGCCAGATCCAAATTTACCTACAATGTTGTTCTCAATGTCTTGATCTCAAACTCAATAGGTAATAAGGTATTTTACCATACACAAGTTCATATGGTGAGAATCCCATGGTATTCCTCCATGTAGTCCTCTATGCCCACAACACTTTTGGAAGTTTATCAACCCAATTGCTTTGGTGACTGGTCACAGTCTTGGTAAGAATCCCCTCAATGACTTTGTTGGTGCTTTCCACTTGGCCATTCGCTTGTGGATGATAAGATGTTGTGATTCTATAATGGATTTTGTATTTTTCAACCAACTTATGGATCACATGGGATGTAAATTGGGGCCCTCCATCTGTGACTGTCTCCTTGGGTATACCAAAAAGGACAAAGATTTCTTCAAATAGGAAGTCTGAAACAACCTACTCCATGGCTTTAGTTAGTGTTTTTTCCTAAACCCATTTTGTGACATAGTTAGTGTAGACCAAGATGTAAGATTTCTGTCTGGATGAAGGATTAATTGGTCCCAAAAAATACGAGGTCCATTTCTCAAAAGGTTCTAAGACGATTTGAGGTTGTAATCCTACTGAGGTCCATTGTAGTGGTTGGCCCATTCTTTGGCAACTATCACATCCTTTCAAAAACTTCTTGGCATCCTAAAATATTGTTGGCCAATAATACCTTGTCAAAAGGACTTTGTATCCTGTCCGATTGTTTGTGAAGTTACCTCCACAAGCTTCCTCGTGAAAATCCTTAAGGATATCAAAGATATCATCTTCTCTAACACAACGTCTGATCTGGAAATCTGGTCCAGTGTGATAGAGATTCCCATCTATCCAGGTATAGGTAGCACTTTGCTGTATGATCTTTCTCTTCTCCTTGGAGGAAAAATATTGTGGAAACTTCCCTGCAGCAAGATAATTGGCTATATCTGCATACCAGGGTGAGTAAGTAGAAATAACAAAGAGATATTCATCAGGGAAAGAATCCTCAGTAGGAATGCAATTGTCATCAATAGTTAACCTAGAAAGGAAATCATCTACTACATTATCTTTTCCAGGTTTATTGATAATTGTGATATCAAATTCCTGTAACAGCAATAACCAACGTGTAATTATACCATTGGTAATTGGATTATTCATTAAGAAATGAATGTAAGAGTGGCTAGTGTGTACAAATACTTGATACCCGGTGATATAATGTCAAAATTTATTGATGGCATGTGATGAGCCTCATCATTGGGTAACTATATGGGCCTTAATTCACCTCCTAGCTTAGTCAAACCAAATATTCTCACCACTTATTGCATACTTTTGATTATATTTTGTTTATGAGATGAGTTAGAGTTGGATATTATGCTTTGTGGTCTAATGTGCATTTAACGCAGGATTAAAGGATAGAAGCAAGGAATTTTGGCAAATACCTTGTTCAAAACTTGAATGGGACAAGGGAGAGGAATTATAGGAGGGAAATCCTCCTCATTTAATACCCATCCATTCAAATATTCCTCCATCAGCTCGGAGTACAAACAACCAAATCACGAGGACTAGAAGGCAGCCGAGCAAGTGGAAGTCAAAGCACCAGTTTATCTCGAGTTTGGGAGCCGAGCCTCTCTAATTTTAAGGAAGTCATTGAAGACTTCATATGTATATGTAGAGAGGCCTAGGACCTCAGTAGGATTCAGATTTTTGATGGTAAAACTCTACTTTATTTTTGAGCTGCAAGACTTGTGACAATTTTGAAGTAATCCATTGTTTTGATAATAAGAATGAGTTCTGTTTTGAGCCAACACTAAGTTAACTCAGAGGGCTAAAGATCTTGGTTTAGGGCCCAACCCTAGAAGCTAAGGCTCCTCTTTATTGTACATGTATGTTAGCGTAGATTCATAGTTTAATCGTTCATTTGCTTAAATAGATGCATTTCCATTACAGCAGTGTAGTGCATAGATCCATGGTTTAATCATTCATTTGCTTAAATAGTTGCATTTTCATTATAACAGTGTGGCGCAGATTGGTTATGTTTTAGTTTGCTCCCATTTGTGCCTTCTTTCAATTATCAGGTTATCCAGGAGTTCTTGCATGAAGTTTGTTGTATTGATTCAGTACGAGGTTCATTTCCTTGTCATCTTCTTCCATCATTTTTTGCTCATATGCTCATTTCCTTCAGCATGAAATGCTTAAGTGGAAGCTAATAAAACATGTCTCGATTAGATTATACCCGTATATTTCCTTACTATCCAATCCACAACAAACTTGACCAATCACCGTTCGATTCATTTCAACGCTTGACTTTATGCGCTCCAGATCTCCACTGTCGATCTATCTAGCTTGATCCAACGACTATCATGAATTATTCCACCTACTTTATGTGCTCCAAATCTCCATCGTCGATCTGTCGTGCCCTCGATCCAACGACTATCACGTCACTCGATTGCCAACTAGCTTGGCTGATCTCCATTGTTGATTAATCCCGCATGATCTAACGAATATCGCGCAATCTTGCACGAATTCTTACATGTCCGATATCCATCCAAGAGCACGCGAGAAATGTGGTTTTCCCATGCTACGTGTCACTCACTTAGGCTAATTGCATGAAAATTAGAAATAAAGCTTACAACTTTGAGGGCATGCGAGAAACTGCTTACCACCTACGAAACCCGCTCCATCATTCCGCACGCTTTTTTTACCCCTCTGTCGCCACATGAATTGATGTCATCCATCCATCTATTCACTTCATCGCCGTGATAAGATCCCCTCCATTCATCTCCCATTAATCTTATTCTTCCATCTATTGACTTAACCTCCCACGATAAGATCTCCACCACTCAATGTTTTGTTAATCTTGTTTGTTGATCGATCCATCTGTCTATTCACTTAATCCCCACGATAAGATCTTTGCCACTCAGCTGTCGTTAATGTTGTTTGTCCCTCTATTCACTTAATCCCCTGCGATAAGATATCCGCCACTCATCTTCTGTTTTTACTATTCGCTGATCGATCCAATGGTTCTTATGCACTGCTGCCTCATTACGTCCTCCCTTCACTGATTTCGATCTTCAATTGCTTTTTTGATTGACTCTTTCCTGAACTTTGTTCTACATTTCATTTAAATGATGCCACTTCTGAGCTTCGATTTTGTTATTCAATTAGACTCTAACACTATATGATCATCAAAAAACCAAGAAAGTGAAAACTGATTTAGTTTAGTTTCCTTGCTTACTCATTAGTTTGGTTTGATGCTATTTAATTCTATAACTTAGATAGCCGCATTAGGTTAGTGTTGATTTAGCAATTCTGCTTAGCATAGCTGTTTAAATGGTTAATTAGGATATGGTGTGACTTAGCATTACATGTTGTTTTCTTCATTACTGTAGTAGAGTAACTCTCTTACAATAGATTTGCTCTTCTTCCATCAAAGAATCAAGCTTCTTCTGACTCTATAGAAGTCTGGCTTGGAACCCTTGGGGTCTCTCGCTAGATGAACACGTGACAATAGGCAGGACCTTCACTTCTACTTGTGCATATAGCACTATCACCTACAAGTTTGTACGAACCACGGGTTGATAAGTAAAGCTGGTAGCACAAGAGTTGCAGCATCCTTGCTGCAATACAGGCACTCATCTGCATGCACAACTGCTAAGAATTCCTTCTCGGTCACTGTGTAATTGAGCTCAGCTGGAGTCAAATTTTTGCTTATGTAGTAAATAGCATAAGGTTTCCTATCCTCCAGTTGGCCCAAAAAAACACCTACAACAATATTAGATGAATTTGTAGCTATGTGAAACGACAGTTCCCAATTAGGTCCTCGTAAAACCAGAGCTGCTGATACACAACATTTCAGCTTCAAAAAGGCATGCTCACACTTTCCTGTCCACAAAAAGTTGACATCTTTCATGAGCAAAGAAAATAATGGCGATGCAATTTTTGAAATTTTTTCTATAAATCTTCTGTAATACCCTACATGCCCCAAGAAACTACGTACCTCTTTTTGCATCTTGGGAGTTGGAATTTTAAGAATTACCTCTATTTTAGTAGGGTCTACCTTGATCCCATCAACAAAAATGTAGTGTCCTAGCACGATCCCTTTAGCCATCATCATGTGACATTTTTCAGTTCTCAAAGTAACATTAGCCTGTACACAACATTCCAACACTTTTTCTAAATTAGCTAATGCTGTTTCAAAAGCATCACCATAAGGTATTAAATCGTCCATGAAGATTTCAAGGCAATCATTCAACAAATCTAAAAATAATTCCCAGTATTTCCCTCTGAAAGGTTGCTGGCACATTGCAGAGTCCAAAAGGGAGTAATTTGTATGCGAAAGTTTCCCATGGGCAAGTAAAGGTCATTTTATCTTGATCCTCTGGGGCAATCTGTATCTAGTTGTAGCCACTAAACCTGTCTAGAAATGATTTCTTTTTCTTTTCTAGAAAGGGTGTCAAGGACCTGATCTATAAATGGTAAAGGAAAATGGTCCTTTTGAGTGGCCTTATTGAGTTCTCTGTAATCTACATAGACTCCACTTTCCATTCTTCTTAGGAACAATGACAAGTGGAGACACCCATTGATTGCTAGATATCAGATAAATAAAGTTAGCACTCAGGAGTTTTTGTAATTCTTCCTTTACTACCTCCTTCTGTGCATGGTTCATGCAACATTGCATTTGTCTAACTAGTTTTAATCCATCTTTCAAATAAATACAGTGAGTGCACAGGTTAGGACAAATTCCTTTCATATCCATACAATCCCATGCAAATGACTTTTTGTATTTTTGTAACAACTATAATAGCAGTTGGTTTTTCTTAGCAATCAAGTTGGGGTTAATGTTCAAAAACTTTCCTGGTTCTATTTCAAGGACTACTGTTAGTGTTCAAAGTGGTTCTCATTTGTTCAAAATCTATATCTTCTACGTCCTCTTCCTCCTTTGAATTTTCAATGGAAGTGACAAAAAGTGAGTTACTAATAAAACCATTAATGATATTATATTCTGTCTCATCCTTGAAGTACTGGGATTTCCCTAGAGTGAGGAGTGATAGGGAAAGATCCGATTCTGGCTCAAACTCATCTCACTAGGTGTTACACAAATTCACTTTTTGTTTTGGGGGGTAAATATTAAGATTATTTGTAGCTTGGCCATCCGAGAATACCATAGATCCAGATCTTCATCCTATAAATGCATTTGTAGTGGCCAACCAAGGTATCCCTAAGATCAAAGGATGTTCCCCCAAGTTGGATTTGGGCTATAAGATAAGAAAGTCAGCCGGATACCTCCAGGAGGCTATTGTGATTACTATGTCCTCTAACACCCCCTCGAATTTGACATGAGACTTGTCTACTAATTCAAGTACAATAGGAGTATGTCTAAACCCATGTAGCCCCAGGGTGGTAAAGAGATTGTTTGTCATCACATTAATGGCAAACCCAAGATAGATCAATGTGTTAGTTATGGGTTGGTCATTAATGTAGACATTAACTGTAGGATTTCCTAGATCATTATACTTGGTTAAAGAGGCTGAGCAGACATTAATTTGAACAATTACCCATCATGTGTATAGTATCAGGGTATTTAGGATTCCTCCCAGGTTTCTTAATGCACAAATATCATACTATTTTAGCATAAATAAGTACTTCTTTATGTGCTTGTAGCAGAGGAATTCCTACATGAAAATTTTGCAACTCCCTAAGAAAATCAGATTCGGTCTGTGAGGCCATTCCAGGCTCAGTTATTATCTAAGGATAAAGAGGATTTTGAGTTGTAGGAGTCGAGTTTGTTGTTACAAGTATATCAACCTTACCCAAGTTGGATGCTACAGGAGTAACAATCCTTCGTGGGTTTGTTGTTACAGACGTAACAATTTTCTTTGTATCAGCTGGTATAGGTGTAACAGTTGCCTCAGGATCTATGGTATCTCCTCTGGAAGGTTCACATTCCTCCTCAATGATGATAGGGGAGTGATTTGGTTTAATTACCTTACCCGAACGCAATTTAAATTCATTAAGTTACAAGGGTAATAAGGTAGGTCTGGAAGGTATTCAGAGCCTCTATGCCCTGTGCTGCTTTATTGTTCAGGTTAGGGTTAGGTTGCACAGGTAGTTGGGGTCGCACAAGTGGTGTCAGAGCAGAAGTTTGGAAAGGAGGAAATTGTAGCTGTTGCTACATTGGTAATCCAGGTGGAGCTGCATTCTGGGCATTCCCCCTTCAGTTTTAGTTCCAAGAGTATGGTTGAGATGGAGGATATTGGATAGAGGGAGAGGGGGACCACTGGTTCCAAGGTGAAGGAAACTGTGCTAAAGAAGGAGTAGAATATTTCCATGGATACTTCTGAGTATTATATGCATTGTTCCATGAATTTAAAGAAGAAATATTGGGACATACCTGGAGGTCGTGGCTTCCATGGTCTCCTAGGTGCGATGAAATAAGAGGGCTGTAATTCTTCACTCGATTCTCTAAGTACTGCTTTCAATTTAGGAATCTCTAAACATTGACCTGTCGAATGTTCTAGCTCACAAATATTGCACAAGCTGATGTTGTTTATTTCAAACTCCCTCAAGGGATGTTTCTTCTTGAAATTTGGGAAGAACACAACCAGAGGTGTATTAGCTTTTGTTTGTGTTTTCTTGATCTATGCTATCGTTATCTGGGTAGATAGAGTATAGGATATCAGTCTTGAATTTTTCGAATAAATTCCCGATCTCTACTCTGGTTATTCCTCCACTTGCAAATTTTTGTATTTAGGCAGAGGCATCTCAGATTGAGCTTCTCCCCTTAGATGATCCTCTTGAGCATCTTAGACAGAGCTTTACAATTTCGGCGAATGGTTCCTAATATATTTCCCCTTTTCCTAGTAGGTTCAAGGTATCAAGGTAGTCGTCCCTCATTCCTCTTATAAATATGGTCTTCAAGATCTCATGGTATAAATCATTGCGTTTAGACCTCTAAAAATTATAGTGGAACCTCTCTACATAGTCTTCCAAGCTCTCATCCTCCTTCTATGTCATTCTAAATACTTCCTCCCTTAAGTCCATGGTTCTACAATAGTATTGGTACTTTGATAAGAATGTATCCTTCATATCGCTCCATGTTTGAATAGAAGCAAATCCTAACCCCATGAAACATCTCAAGGATGCTCCTTTTAAAGTAGAAGGAAATAATTTCAGTTTCTGATCATCTGAGACATAGTCATAAATCCTACATAAGACATTAAATTCAAATAAGAAGGTCTTTGGGTCTTCAAAAGTAATCCCTTGAAAGGATGGTAAGGATGATAAAGGAATATTTTTCATGGGATCCTCGCCTCTGATATCACCAATTGGGAACTCAAAGGTGGTGATAGTAGCATATGTTTTAGCATTTTTTTCAATGTTGTCCCCCATTGCTAATCCTTCTAGTCATTGCTGTAACAAACCTTCTTCAAACTTCTCTTGTGATTTTCTTGCAGGCGGATTTGATGGCTCATGTGACTTTAGGGCAAACTGTTTCACTACACTTCTTGAATCCAGATATTGATAGACCAATAGGTGCTCTCTTGCCTCAGGTTTTTGATGTCCTCCTTCAGATTCCCCTTGTCCCTCGGTTCTAAAGTTCTAGCTACTAGCTTCCCCCTGTTGTTCCTAAATTGGATGCTTAATATTGGGAATATGTTCGCTAGCTTTAGAATGGTATGGCCTCGAGATAGAGGATTCAGAGGTTTCTGTCCTTGTTATGGGAGTAACAGCTTTCTGTGGCGCTGTTTTCCTGTGACTAATTAGAGAACTTGATTTTTCTTTTTCTACCTTGGAGATCAATTCCTGGATAATTGTTTTCCTTCCCAAATCTACACTCGTCCTTTCTATTTTACGACGCATTTTTCATGTGACTAATTAGAGTGCGGGTAGTTTTGGTATTTCTATAATTCCTATAGCTGCGCACATGGACCTTATGTGTATTGATTCACACCCTAAGTGTCTCAGTCTTCACCAGTGGTGAGCCCGCTCAGTTATGTTAGAGCGATGCGCAGGTTCTTACCTCTCGTCTTACCGCCCAATGACTGAAGAGTTGAAGACATGATAAAAAAAGAAAAATGCCACACCCTAAATACCCTAGTGATCACAATGGTGAGCCTGCCCTAGTGTGTTAGAGTGATGCACAAGTTCTTACCTCTCATCTTACCGCCCAACAATTATGGACTAGGAACATTCTATCATCAAACAAACAAATTGGCTAACTATATCATCAAGTGCCATCCCCAAAAACGACGCCAAAATGAAGTGTTGTTTAATTAATCCTAATTAACCAAAACTGCAACATTTAATTGTCAACCCAGGGTAGGTCTTGCTGTTTCAATGGCGTTCACACTATCTATGTCGATACACTACATCCAAGAATGAAAAATAGAAAGAAACAGTAAATGATGTCGCTGAATCAATTGCAGAAATTAAATCATTCATGCAAAAATTAAAACAATCCACAGATATGAAATCACACTGCACAATTACTAGAACAAGGGTGCCCCACACAATAAACTAATGACTACACCAACTAGTCACTATCACTCTGTTTAATCAAACCAATGTAGCAACATAATATAATCTGGAATTGAAGTGGATGTATTTTACAATTTATATAGCAATAGCAAGAAAACCATACAACAATAAAAGAAACAATAATATACAACTACTTCTACTGCTGTAGTCCCTGCTAAAGAAGAGGGCCCTTCCTCCCTAGCAGGGTCGCAGGAATAAACACGAGATTAGTTAACGAATAAGATGAGGAGAAGTAACAACATCACCATAGTGAATTTAATACTAAAAATAATTCAAAGTTATAAGATCAAAGTAACAATTCTTTTCTATATGTCGTCTCTGTACATGAGAAATTGAGTTTCTTTTATAATTACTACATGCTCGAAATTAGAGATAGACCAGTCATGAGAATCTCACAATTCTCATGCTAGTCATAAAATAGAAGTAGTTATAACCTATTTCTAAATACAAATACTTCTCAGATACATTGGTTAAGATTGCAACCGCTTGGATCTGTTTCTTCTAAATAAACAATTCATAAACCCTGACAACTGTTGTGTGGAAAAGTACCCAATACTTTTCCAGCTGCAGTACAACAGCATCCTACAGTCAAATGACAGTTCAGGATGTAATAAAAATCATTGGGTGACAACATCCTTGGTATAACAACGGTCATTTATATTAGCACGTAGTGTAACAACAACCTGTAAAAACATACAATGTGTATCAAAAATTTGTAAAAATGTACAGGGTGTACCAACAATCTGCTCTACTCTACTCTGAAACCGATCAGCTCGTCCTATTCAATCCATAACCTTGTCCCTGCAAGAAACACCTAAAAAAGAGAAGAGGTTCCAAAATACTTCTCCAATGCTCACCCCAGTTAGCCACAAAGAAGAATATAATATCGTAATATTCAGAAAAACATGGAAAAATAACATGACAATGGAATAGGCTATATAAATGAGAAAAAGGGTGATTAACATGTGAAGTTTCATGCGCCTGAAGGAAAAGAGGATCAAAACCGGGGAAAGAAAGTGTAGAAAATAGGCATAAAAGTCACACCCAACACATGAGTCAACCTAGTGTCAAGTAGCTCTCCAAGAAAAGCACCATCCTCCAAAGAAGAAGTATGTCTACAAAAATGATGAGAAAGATTATCAAGTCACCTTCAAAGTATATAAAAATGACATGTCGGCTCAACAAAAGGATGCAAAGGTTCACTGGCTCATGTCGGCTTGCATATATGGTCAAGGAACTATATATATATGCAACTAGAATAATCAACGAATAGACAACAACTTTGGATCACTCTGAAACTTCATAAGATACAGGAAGGGATAGTATCTCGGTGATACAAACAGTGACATACCCAATACATGATCTCGGTGATACGAAACAGTGACACATAATGAGAGAATATCGATATATGATCTCGGTGAAAGATCTGTCTCAGTGCTCGGTGAAAGCTTTGTCTTGGTGCTCGATGGATGCTCTCATCATACAAATTGAAGTAACTACTCTTGGCATATATGTGATGAAGAAGAATCACGTGACATAGTCTATGGTCTCAGATTACTCTGAAGTAGCACTACAGTGATGACAATTTCATGATGATGATCTCAGTTCTAAAAAGGAATGCAGTCACATACTCGTGAATGGAAAGCTACACTCTCGGCATATCATTGCAGTGACATGTTTTGATATGATCCCACAACAACACGTCATGACTTGTCATGATCTCGATCTCTGTCATGAGCTTGATAATAACATAGTCATGAAGTCTTGATCATGAAAAGGTTATCGGTGCAACTCTCATGGATCTATGTACATATAGATCTCATTGGTATGATGGTGATTTCAGTGAAGACACAAAAGATTATCTCAAGAATGCAACTATGATCTCAGTGAAGGGTGTAGCAGATCTCAGTGAATGTACAGTCATTGTTTCAGTGATGATGCTGCTATCATGTCTTTAGTGATACAATAGTATTGACCCTAGTACAACATAAGTGATGATGATGATCACAACAGTGAAGAGGATTGGTGTCTTGGTCTTGGAGTGGCTCAGAAAGTCAAGGGTCATGGTCTTGGTGTTTGTCAATAGGAATATCTACCAAGAAGAATTTTGTGTAGGTTTTCCTCTCCAAGACGCAGAGATTTTGCCCTGACAGAATGTCATATCTTGTGCTCTTGTCTCTTTGCTTTGATAGCTATTTGTTGAAGTAAGAAATACACATGCTAATGATAATAAGAAAAATATTGTGCTAATAATCTAAAGACAAAATGCCTCACAAATAGTTATTATGTAAGAAGAATCTCATTAACTACATTAGCCCTAGATTCTTCAAAACTCCTTTAAACTATTATGACATCAATTAGGTCTTTCATCCATCATTTTAAAAATTACAAGTAAATACATGAAATAACCCTGACATGAACCAATCACTTAAACATGCTTATAACAAACATAAAACCATGAAATTAATAGTGAGATAATAACCATTAAATCCACATATAAATAAGTACAAAAGAAAGAGAAATTACATTTTATTAAACAAAGGCATCTTTGACCAGGATCGAGACTTTCACGTACCACCCAAATGTAGACGTGGCTCAACCAATTCCTTCTTTCAGCCAATCATCCCTGTGCCATATTCCAAGCATGAATGTAGGATCTCATGCATAAAACAATCCAAAAAATACCATGGGAATCCAGAGGTTAAACCACCTCCACCCTCACCAAATTGTGATCACACCAAGATTGGTGCTCGGATCGTAAAACTGAACTGAACTTGGAATTCCATCTGGAATTCATCACTATCCTTGAGGAATTTTCCATCTACTTGTCTCTCAGGCTTTATCGCAACCCAATCCCAGATCACTAGGCCCTAAACCGAGACATCTCCCTTAGGCTTTATCGGTTATCCCACCAAAATCAGTCAATGGATTCCTAGGCCTCTGGGAATGAACCTTGAGACCACCTCCGCCCTAGATTTCGAAATCCATCCAGTGATTCCAAAGCTCAAAACCAAGATCAACATCCCAAAACACCATGTTATCTAGAAAAAGGCAAGGCTAGGCTGAAAACCACTGCCATAACCCCACAAAACCATGTGACCAACAACAAGAGAACCATACACCAACATGTAAATCCATGCATGTAAAAACTAGCCAGGAAATCGCACATGCAATATGTTACCTGCAAGTATTCTCGCCGAAGCTGCTTGATCGTTCTCTTTCTTGTTTGATCTTTGTTTTCCTTCCTTTCCCTTTTATTTATTTTCCTTCCTTGCTCCAAATCTAGAGTGCTCCAATAAAACTCTAAGTGTCCAAGAGTGAGAGAGAGAGAGAAATGAGAGAGCTCCAAAACTAAACAGAAGAAAAGGTTGCAAACTGATCCTTAGAAGCCTTTTTATTAATGAGGCCTCCGTTTTCTTCAATTTCCATTATTTTCCTTCAATTTCCGCCTCACATGAAACTTGTGACTTTTCACCTTCGTTTTCTCCTATTTTCCCTTATTTTCATAAATAAATGTGCCAAAATACCTTTTTGCATTTTTAATGCCTTTTCCTTTGCCTTTGACTTTGCCAATTTCCTTTAGCCATAAACACATCCAATGATGCCCACTAGGATATATTTTCCCAACATTCAACTTGGAATACATGTCCCTTACCTGTGGTCTTATTTTTCCTTTATTAAATTTTTTTACAAGGAATTTTCACTAGGGTTGTTACATGAATCAAGGAAGAAAATATTCCTACTAGGCGTAAAGAAAATTTCACAAAAGTATGTAGAAGAAAAAAGGAATAGCCAAAGATGGATTTGTATGCCCAAGGCACATGTCTAAAGTTCCAATGAAAGCTTCTTTAAGTATATGCAAGGTTGAGTGCTTTGAGGTAGATGAAGAAAGGGAAGACTGAATTAATTCAATGGATAGGAGCTAACTTCTGCTTTGTTGAAAGAATTAGGGTCCACCTCATCAATGTAAAAAATGAGTGGAAACTTGCTATGTGTAAAGGATGATTAGAGAGTAGGAGAGAGCCTAGGAGCTTGCTAAAAAAGTATAAGAAGAGAGGAAACATCTAGCTAGAGAAAAGGAGGGGCATCAAAGGAGACTTGTGGATTGGAGCCCTCTATAAACACAAAGGAAGAATTGGACAAGTATTAGGTTGTTTCTCAAAAGTTGGAAGATGAAATCTCAAAGGGTGCTAGTGATCATGAAATTTAGAGACTTGTCATAAAGATTCCAAAGATTATTTTGCAATGTATTAGTAGAGATGAGGTAGCTCCGGTAATAGCACAAAAAGTTTTTAAGAAATGGTATAAGAATATATCAAGAAACTTACATGTTTCAACCCATATTTTTTTTATTGGTGACCATCCATGATGTTTGCAAACATGCTTTGAAGGAACTGACAATATGGGTTGTTTATTCAGATGAGGATGAGTTATAGGGAAAACATGATAACAATATCCATCAAGCATTTCCCTTTGAGGGTGATATTTTAGTGGTTATTGATCATGGTGAACATGAAGTCCATGAGAACAAGGCTTTAAAGACCCTGGGATTCATCAATGAGGAAGAAGGATAAAATAAAGTACAACAATCAATGATCCATCGACCTATTGCTCAATAGGCCTCTATGGAGACACCTAGCTTGGCCTTAGTGGAGTTAAGCTTGTCCACTCTAATGATACACATAAAAATTGATTATATGGAGAATAGTTGTATTATACATGATTTATATACATATGATGTTTTGAGGCTATGGATTGCAATGTACATATTTGATAATGATTGAAAATCCTCAGAATGAAGATAAATATTAGAGCACAAAATTAGGGGGAGTAGTCCTCAGTGACAAAAAAAGAGGAAAATCTATAAGGAAGTGTTGAAAAATGTAGACAAAGGGATCATCCTTTACTATTGATGTCAAAGGGGGAGAGAATGCAAAAAGGGCGATAAACTAAGAAGAAGTATGAAGAGAATGTAGACAAGGGAGAGCAAATAACAAGAAGTATGAAGATAATGCATATGGGGGGAGAAACTCTTGGAAGAAACACATATGAAAGTATTTCCATCAATAAAAAGGGGGGAGATTGGTAAAAATGGTTGTTATTTATGTCAAACTCTATCCAAATGAAAAATAAAGTTACATAGTCAAATAACATATTTCGAGCCTTCTCAAAATATTGTTTTTGGATTTTTTGATGCCCCATTTAGATACACTATATTTGAATGCATTTTTACTAAATTTAGCTAGCTCAAATGGGAGCATAATATATATGGTTGGAAATCATATTATGAGACCTTTCCAATGATATATGAAGCTTCGTATAACTCCTCATTTGAGGAGATCTTATTTTCGAATATTCATTATATAGTTTGCTAAGTCGGCCCAACCAGTGGACAAGCTGGTTTTACTTTTGGGGGTCAAACAAACTATACATAGGTGTTATGTGGAAGAACCTACGACTCACTCACTCAAGCTAATTTGGTTATGTCTAAGAAAGAAAAGGAGCATTTTTGAGGTTCATACCTCATGAACCAAGTGATTTGAAGTTGAGTTGCTGAGATTTTTTGTGAAAATGGTTTTTCGCAGTCTTTGGAAAGTTTTTAAGTGCCAATTAAAAGGTGAGTTGTAAAGCTATTCTGGAGGCCAGGTTTTAGCCCTATTGAAGGCTAAAATTTAGTCCTATTAAGGCCGTCTTTAGGTTTTTTCTAAGGGTTGATTATTGGAGTTGTGAATGACAAGTTCAAGTCTAGTTTATGACCAAAGTTGTAGTCTTATTACAAACCAAGCTCTAGTCTAATGTTTGAGGTGTCCAAGCTATGTTGTAGGGATATTTGAAGGCTAAACATGGTTGGATAAGGCAATGTTAAATGAGCTGTTAGCTAAAGTAGTTGTGATGTTAAGGTGATGATAGGGCCAATATTTATTGTGGAGAAAGATGTAGTAAGAACAAGGCTATCATGGAATTTTTTTGTGTTAGGCCTATGGGTTACATAAGTTGGATAATGAACAATAAGAGTTGAGGAATTTGAATCGATGGGTAGACCTATTTTTGATAAAATAAATAGAACTGTCATGTAAGAAATCAAGTCTAAGGAGCTAAGTCAAGAATCCTATTTGAAGAGAAGAAGGTTAAGGTGTATAGGTCAAGTGGCTGTCATTAGAGGAAATTTCAGCCTAAAAGTGGCCTCCTAAGGAAAAATAATAAAATAATAGTTAAAATAATAAAATAGGAGTTATGAATTTTGAAGGGAAAAGAACCAAACTACTCTTTTCACTTGTATTTTTTCTTGTCTCCTTATTTATTTATCCAAATTTCAAGAGTAGACACTCATTGGATGTGGAATTAATTACACATCCAATGAGTGTCTACACTTGAAATTTGGGTAAACCTATAAGGAGATAAGTTAAAAATACAAGTAAAAAAAGTAGTTTTTCTTATTTTCCCTCCAAAATATTTATATGTACCTATTTTTAAATTTAAAGTATTTTGATTGGTTTACATATTATGACATGGAAATTATGTGAAAATTTCATGGGAACTTTTAGGCTGAAATTTCCTCTAATGAATCAAGCTTGAAGGCAAAAACCCGAGGGTTTAATGGTTAGATAATAACTCATTGAAGAATTTGTTGAGGACTAGAAGTTATTGATAATAGATCCAAGGAACAAATTTAAGATATAGGTTGGTGCCTACAGTTTGCTGAGTTGGTGCTCAACTTAGGGATTGGTGTCTCTAGTAGGTTGGTGCCTACATTCGTTGACTTGGTGCTTAACTAGGGGAATGGAATCTCCTATAGGTTGGTGCCTACAAAGTTCTATGTTGGTGCTTATTTTGTAAAAGGAAGTTTACAAATATTTACAATGAAAAATTGTATGTGTTTCTTATGTAAAGATCTGTGTTTCATGATTTATGTACGTAAAATGTATTAAAAGATAAAAATAGTTAAAAATAACGAAATACTAATTCACACCCCCCCATTATTTCCAACATGTACTGCTTCTCATCCTCATACATATAGGAAGATAGAAAGGATGAATCAAGTATTAGAATATATGCTTCACATGCATGTCATGAGTAAGCCTACTAAATGGGAGGAATATCTACCATTGGTGAAGTTTCCTTACAATAATGGCTACCAAGAGTCATTGAAAACGAGTTCCTTTAAAGCACTTTATGGTAGAAGGTGCAACATTTTGATCAGTTGGGATATTCTAGTCTACGCAGGTCAAACTTTACTTCTGCAGTTGCAGCTTCAGTTTCAGTAGCTTCCGGATCAAACTAGGGCAGTCGATATCTTGCAAACCGTCCGTCGGATTGACTTGATTCCACCACCAAAAGTTGTGGCTTTCAGAGGAGGTTCAATTGAACCTACAACGTAGTTCAGATGAGGAGATATTCTAGTCCATGCAGGTCAATCTTTACTTCTGCAGTTGCAGCTTCAGTTTCAGCAGCTTTCGGCTTCAAACTAGGGTAGTCAATATCTTGCAAACCATCTGTCAGATTGACTTGATTCCACCACCAAAAGTTGCGGAATTCAGAGGAGGTTAAGATGAACCTACAACGCAATTTAGATGAGGAGATATTCTAGTCCACGTAGGTCAATCTTTACTTCTGCAGTTGCAACTTCAGTTTCAGCAGCTTCCGACTTCAATTGTGTGAGGGAGAAACCCTTTTTTGCACGGCAGAGAAGAGACTCTTTTCTGCGTAGTAGAGAGAGAGAGATGTGATGAGATGAGTGAGTGAAAATGAGGAAAATTCCTCTTGTATTTATACACAATTCATGATGTTTGAATAGATGCGACTGTTGGGCTTTTGAGCTTACATGAGTTGTAGGTCGGATTGATAATAATTCCATAATCAAAATAAATTCATATCTCCATGAATATTTATCCGAATCGAATGATATTTATATCAATACTACACCTCTCGACGAGAGGAATCTAATACAAATATTATTAGCCATGAATAAGTTGACTCACATGAATTTTTTTCCCTAGTTTCCAATTTTAACACTCCCTCTCAACTAGGGAGAACTTCATCTGCAATCTGTCTATCGGTCGTTATTATTCATCCATCAAATGCACCGCCCTGTACATCCTGACACTTGCCCTGCTTTGCTCTATTTTTCCTGTTCTGCTTTGTTTATTCTGCTCTGCTTTTGTTCAAATTATGAAGAAGAAGAAATGATCGAGGATGTATCATACCGACTCAAAGTCAGTCTCAAAGTATGTACCATTGGTCCCAGACCAGTCTCAACCAACCGGAAGTCACCGTCATAGTGAGTACAACTCCACTGGTCCCAGACTAGTATCATCCTCCACTGACTCAAAGTCAGTCTCAGAGTGCGTACCACTGGTCCCAGACCAGTCTCAACTGACTCGAAGTCAGCTTCATAGTAAGTACCACTCCTACCACTGGTCCCAGACCAGTATCGCAGTCTCAGAGAGTGTACCACTGGTCCCAGACCAGTCTCAACAGACCCGAAGTCAGCGTCATAGTATGTGCCACTCTCACTGGTCCCAGACCAGTACTGCACTTACATGAAGTCAGTCTCAGAGTATGTACCACTGGTCCTAGACCAGTCTCAACTGACCCAAAGTTAGCGTCATAGTATGGTACAACTCCTACCACTGGTCCCAGACCAGTATCGCAGTCTCAAAGAGTGTACCATTGGTCCCAGACCAGTCTCAACCGACCCAAAGTCAGCATCATAGTATGTACCACTCTCACTGGTCCCAGACCAGTACTGCACTGACACGAAGTCAGTCTCAGAGTATGTACCACTGGTCCCAGACCAATCTCAACTGACCCGAAGTCAGCATCATAGTATGGTACAACTCCTACCACTGGTCCCAGACTAGTATCATTGATCCCAGATCAATGGAGGTCATCCTAGCATAGGGAGTATAATAGATACAACGATGCGTCCATCGGTACTACTATGGCCCCTAACTTCATTTCCCTACTCATTGATCAGATGAGAGTTACTTCCCATGAGTCCCAGACTGCATGGGTAGGATGCCTCGACAGGAGAACTAATCAATCATGTCCTCACAAGAGAACACATCAATCTTGTTGCAATTGCCATGGAGAACACATCAATCCAGGCCTCACAGGAGAACTAATCATGCTGCTACACAGGAGAGAAAATCATCCTGTTCCACAAGAGAGCGAATCATCTTGTTCCACAAGAGAGTGAATCATCTTGTTCCAGTGCGCACCACCAGGGGAGGGTGAGTCACCCTGTGGTCGTATGTTGCTCCAGTAAGAACCGCAAGCCCTTAGAGCTCCCAGACCTCAATGTATGCAACATGTGTGACCCTTGTACAAGGGTTTCTTGACGACTCCAAGTCGTTTGAGAAAATCATAGATTAGATCTTTCCTTGGGGCTTTGACAAGTTGTATCGACCTGGACATCATCTTAATGCGAAGGAGCCTCCTTGCTCATCGACTTACCATATCCCAGATGATGTTTATCTACTGGAGCAATCAACGAATACGGGATTCCTCAATAATTGAATCCCACCTCTAGTTGTTACAGAGAATCACAGTGGTATCCAATGTAAATCCAAACAGCTCACTGAAGAGCTTTCACAACCAGACTGACTCACAGGAGGTCATTCTAGCAGCAATATATTCTGCTTCAGTGGTGCTCAAAGCCACCAACTTCTGCTTCCTACTCATCCAAGATATCGAAGCATATCCAAAGGTGAAATAGCACCCGGAAGTGCTCTTACGGTCCACCACACTGCCTGCCCAATCAACATCAGTATATCCAAGTAGTCTTACATCTCCGACAGTGTATCTTAACCCATTAGTAATTGTGCCACGAAGATATCTCAGAAGATTCTTGGCATCAATCCAGTGAGTCTCAACCAAATATGAGCTCACAATGCTCATTGCAAAACATATGTTCGGACGAAGGTTCACCAAGAACATCAATGCCAATGAGTTTATGAAACTCAGAGGCATTTCCCAAATTTGGTCCAACATCACTACCATATAACTTCTAAAAGTTAAGATCCTCGAGGTAGTCACAGGCTTCCAGTCCATCATACCAAATCTTTCCAATATCTTTACCACATATTTTCCTTGAGATAGGAAAATTTCCCTTGGCTTCTGTCACACTTCAAGTCCTTGGTCCTTCATTTCAAATTCAGAAGCCAACTCCCTCTTACATTTGTGAATGAGAGGGTTTGCACTTGTTAGAAAGAGGTCATCCACATACAACACCAGTATGAGAGGCTTGTCATCTTCAACGTTAAAGTAAAGGTTAGGATCAACTTCACTCCTAGTGAATCCCAACTTCATCAAGTAGTTATCGATCCTCTCATACCATGCTCGGGGTGCTTGCTTCAGCCAATAGAGAGCCTTCTTCAACCTGCATACATGAGATTTTCAATCATAAATTTCAAATCCTTTGGGTTGCTCCACATAGACCTCTTCTTTGATTGAACCGTGCAAGAACGCGGTCTTGACATCCATCTGATGTATGTTCCATCCTTGTGAAGCCACAAGGGCTATGATCAAGCAGATGGTTGTATATCTGGAAACAGGTGCAAATATCACATCATAGTGTATACCTTCCTTCTGGGAGAAACCATGAGCAACAAAACGAGCCTTATACTTTTCCGTACTTCCATGTGCTGCATGCTTTATCTTGTAAATCCATTTGGAAGTAACAACTGTCTTGTCCTGGGGTCTAGGAACTACTTCCCAGACATCATTCTTCATAATGGTCATAGCATCCTTCCATACTTGATGCTTGACAATGTATGAGAATGATGAAGGCTCATTTTGTATGATCGTGCTCATGATTGTTAGGTATCCCTGATACCTATTAGGTTTCTTACTTTCATAGAAAGTTCCTCGGGGTGCAGCATGTTCTTTAGCATCATCAAGTATCACCCTAAGCCATGAAGGCCTCTTCCTAGAAGAGGGAGGCTCAGGTGGATAAATAAGATCCATGGGTTCCTCCACATCAGGAATTGTTACATCATCTACCCATAGAGACATCTTCCACAATCGTATGGTTCTTCCTTTCCGCCACACCATTCTGCTCCGGAGTATGTGGTGTAGTAGTCTCCCTCTTAATGCCATCCTCAGATATGCCTGAGTGAACCAACTGTAATATATCAGAGGTCTTGCTTTGGCTTGAGGGGAATGGTCCCCTTTTGATCTTTCCTTCGGCACATCCTGGACATACACCTTCTTTCTCTACTTGGAATTCGGGCATCCCTGTCACCATTTGTCTTACACCGGGTAGAGCTTTATAATGAAGGTGGGCAAACCTTCGATGCTAAAGTTCGGAATGAAGAGATGTGTCATAAGATATGACACCTAGCAGACTTCCATCGACCTGATATAATGAATCAACATGAAACCCAAGAGTAAAGGCATATTTAACATTATTTTTCCATATACGTACCTTGCCATCGCTGAAGGTTACCTTGTAGCAATTGTCTTCCATTGCCGAGATGGACACCAGGTTCTTTTTGAGGTCAGGTGCATTTAATACATGTTGGAATTTCTAGCCTTCTTGAATGGTTTTCCTCTTCCTTGATTCCTAGCTCTCCTCTTAACTTTTCTATTGAATTTGTCATTCCTTTAATTTCCATCAGAGGGATTTTGGTCATTGTCCCAGTGTGAGTCTTTTCTATCAGGGAACTCCCTTGCATAGTGACCTGCTTTATCGGAGATGTAACATCATCCTTTTCTTCCATCCTTAGGTCCACCTTTTCTTTTGATTTAGTCTTGGAATTATTTATTTTCTTAGCATGAGAAGAAAAGGCAGCAGGAGGACCTTTAGGCATGGGCATTTCTTGCTCTTCTACCCTTGTTTCTTCTTGAATGCATCTAGCCATTAATTCCTTGAAACTATGAATTACATTATTATTCAGAAGAGTAGTCCTAAACACGTACCATTTAGATCGTAATCCTCCAAGAGTCGTGAGTGCCATTTCCCTGTTAGTAATAGCCTCCCCAATAGATAGGATATCGTTCCTGATCTCGGTGATTCTTAAGAAGTATGCTTGCATACTCTCATCTTTACCCTTCTTGATCTCCCTCAGCTTATTTCTAAGAAACAAAATTTGATTTACACCATTTACTTTAAATAAACTCACCAGTCTATCGTAGATTTCCTTGGAGGTGTTCAGGTTGGAGATGTAGGCCACCAAGTGCTTGTCGATAGAGTCCCAGATGATCTTCTTTGTTTTGACTTCTCTAGTTTTTCCATTTGTTCCTGGCAGCAACAAATGCATTTGATGGAGGCTCAACAATATTGCCTCTCACATGATCCAACACTCCTTGATCCTCAAGGGTTAGATCGATAGACATCTTCCATCGTGATAGTCAGCTTTCTCACGGAGCTTGTCTTCGGCAGGAAAGAGTGTTGAGGACCCCATCATTCTTTTAGGATAGCCTTGCCAATCTTCTCTTCAGTGATTGCTCTTGCTCTTGCTTGGGCTTTGTGTTCACCTGAGCTCTGATCCCATGTTAAGTTATGGTATGTTCTATGCTTATAAAAGTTTACTTCTTTTCCTTATTATATTCTACAGATTAGCAATCACATGTACATAAAGTAAAGTGCAGATAGAACATTAAACGATCGACAGGAAACCAGCCAAGACAAGAGACATAAGATGTGGCGACTAGCCAGGGACAAACCCCACAATGCGTGGGGAAACCCTTTGATCAAATCTTCTTTTATCTTCAATAATTTAGTAGAGAGAAATAATACAATAAATCTGATTCATATTAGCAGTAGCAAACCCTAGATCAGCAACATCAACAATAGTGGCTTCATCATCAAACTAGGGCAGAAGATATCTCACAAACTGACCATTGGATCAGCTTGATTCCACCACCAAAAGTTGCAGCTTCCAGAGGAGGTTTAGATGAACCTATAATGTAGTTCAGATGAGGAGATATTCTAGTCCACGTAGGTCAAACTTTACTTCTGCAGTTACAGCTTCAGTTTCAACAGCTTCCGGCTTCAAACTAGGGCAGTCGATATCTTGCGAACCATCCGTTGGATTGACTTGATTCCACCACCAAAAGTTGTAGCTTTCAGAGGATGTTAAAATGAAACTATAGTGTAGTTTAGATGAGGAGATATTCTAGTCCACGTAAGTAAATTTTTACTTCTGCAGTTGCAGCTTCAGTTTCAACAACTTCCGGCTTCAAACTAGGGCAGTCGATATCTTGCAAACCATTCGTCGGATTGACTTGATTCCACCACCAAAAGTTGCAGCTTTCAGAGGAGGTTCAGATGAACCTATAACATAGTTCAGATGAGGAGATCTTTTATTCCATGCAATTCAATCTTTACTTCTGCAGTTGCAGCTTCAGTTTCAGCAGCTTCTGGCTTCAATTGTGTGAGGGAGAGACACTTTTCTGCACAACAGAGAAGAGACTCTTTTCTGCGTAGTAGAGAGAGAGAGAGAGATGTGATGAGATGAGTGAGTGAAAATGAGGAAAATTCCTCTTGTATTTATACACAACTGATGATGTTTGAACAGATGTGACTGTTGGGCTTTTGAGCCTACATGAGTTGTAGGTTAGCTTGACAATAATTCCATAATCAAAATAAATTCATATCTCCATGAATACTTATCAGAATCGAATGATCTTTATATCAATCCTACACCTCTCAATGAGAGGAATCTAATAAAAATATTATCAGCCATAAATAATATGACCCACATGAAGTTTTTCCCTAGTTTCCAATTTTAACAATAGTGTGCTGGAAGTGCAGGAAGAAAGGACACCTGAAGAAAGATTGCAAATCTCGAAAGGGAAAAGAATGAGATGGACATCAAGAGAACAATCATGAAGTGACTGTGACACGAGAGGTGTTTCAATATGATTTTATTATTTCATTAGAGAATATTATTGATTCTTGGGTGGTAGATTCAAGGGCTTCATTCCATGGCACACCTAATAGGAAAAATTTTCATGACTATGTTCAAGGAGATTTTTGAAAAGTTCGGTTGGATGATGACAAACCCTGTAAACTCATTGAAATGGGTATGGTTTTTAAAATGAAAAAAAGTGGAAACCAATGGATATTGAAGGAGGTAAGGCATGTACCAGAACTGAAGAAAAATCTAATTTCAATAGGGTAGTTAGGTGGTAAAGGTTGTGTAACTACATTCACAAACAAAACCTAGAAGGCCACTAAAGGAGACTTGGTAACAGAAAAAGGAGACAAGGTTTTTCGCGTTGTAATTATGCAAAGGTATTTCTAATTTTTTTAATGCTTTAACCTCCATAGGAGCTTATACAATGTTGTGGCATCATAGGCTTACGCACATGAGTGAGAAAGGGATTCAGATTCTTCACTCAAGAAATTTGTTGCCAGGTTTGAAGCATGTTGATTTGGATTTTTGTGAAAATTATGTTTTTGGAAAACATAAGAGAGTCAGATTTCTTATAGTTGGGAAGGAAATGGAGAGTGAAAAATTAGAGCTTGTGCATATAGATGTATGGGGACCTGCTTAGGAATCATATCTTAGTTTTTCTTACGATTATGTTACTTTGATTGATGATGCAACTTGGAAAACCTGGATATATTGTATTTAGAATAAATCGGATGTATTTGATATTTTCAAGAAATTGGAAGCTTTGGTTGAGAATGATACATGGAAGAAGTTGATGTGTCTCAAGTCAGACAATGAAGGTGAATACTGCAACAAATATTTTGATAACTACTATTCAGAGCATGGAATTCGTTAAGAGAAGACAGTTCCAGGGACACCACAGGAAAATGGTGTGTTAGAAAGGATGAAAAGACAATCATGGAGCGTGCAAGGTGCATGAGATTGCATGCAAGATCACCCTTACAATTTTGGGCAGATGCTGTAGATACTGACATTTATATTATAAACATAGGGTCTTCAAGTTCCTTGGATGGTGGTATTCTAGAGGAGGCATGGACAAATAAAATGGTAAACTACTAATTTTTAAAGACTTTCGATTGTGAAGCATTTGTCCACATAAATAAATAAAATAGAACAAATCTTGAGGAAAACGTAAAGAAATGCACCTTTATTGGATATGGTGTTAATGATTTTGGTTATCGCTCATATGATTATGAAAATCATAAAATCATTAGGAGCAAAGATGCCATATTAAATGAAAATGTATTGTATAAGGATCAGATGCAGGAAAACAAATAGGAAAAGGAAAAAAAAAGAATACAAAGTGTTTGATGAGATCACATGAAAAGGAAATGTGCCTAAAAATCATAATGATCAACAACTACAACAACAAACACAACAAAAACAGGCACCTCAGACACCTAAAATTGGCGTCGGAATATCTACCAAGATAAGTAGACCTCCTAAGCAATCTCTCCTTCATTATATGATGTACTGTTGAACGATTTTGGTGAACTAAAAAGATATTAAGAAGCAATGCAGGTAGAAACCATGAAGAAGTGTGACCAAGCAATCAAAGAAGATATAGAATCCTTGATGCATAACTAGACTTGGGACTTAGTCAAGTTGTCTACTGGTAAAACAATATTGCAGAATAAATGGGTTTATAGGTTGAAGGAAGAATATGGAGCTAAACATAGGTATAAGGCTAGATTTCTGGTGAAGGGGTTTGCACAAAAGAAAGGTATAGGCTTTGATGAAAATTTTCCCCTAGTTGTTAAAATGACTTCAATTAAAACTATTTTAAGTCTAGTGGCAACAAAAGATTTTCATCTTGAGAAGTTAGATGTAAAGACAACCTTTCTCCATGGGGATTTAGAAGTAGAAATATATATGCAACAACCACAATGGTATGATGTAAAAGGGAAGGATAAATTAGTGTGCAAATTGAAGAAGAGATTGTATGGCTTAAAATAGGATCCAAGGTAGCGGTATCTAAAATCTGACAGGTTTATGCTTGAACAAGGTTATACTAAATGTCACTATGACCATTGTGTTTATATTAAAAGAAAAAATGATGAAAAATATATTATATTTCTATTGTATGTAGATGAAATGCTTCTTGCAGGGTATAATATGCAGGAAATAAATGTGCTCAAAGTAAAATTGGCAAATTCATTTGCAATGAAGGATTTGGGTGCTGAAAAACAAATCCTTGGTATGAGAATAATTAGAGACAAGAAAAATCACAAATTAACATTGTCTCAGAGAGAGTACATAGAAAAGGTGTTGGAAAGAATTAATATGCAGAATGCAAAAAAATTTAGTACACCTTTGGCTATCCATTTCAAACTAAGTAAGGAGATGTGTCCTAAGACCCAGGAAGACATGGATTATATGTGTAAAGTTCCATATGCATCAACAGTTGGAAGATTAATGTATGCAATGGTATGCAAAAGGCTTGATATTTCACATGCTTTGGGAGTTGTATGCAGGTATATGAACAATCCAGGAAAATAGCATTGGATGGTACTGAAGTGGATTCTTAGGTATTTGAGAGGAACCATAAATCAAGCATTATGTTTTGGATGTTCAAACATTGTTCTATAAGGTTATGTTGATGCAATATGGCATGTGATAAAGTAACATGAGGAGAACCACATGGTATGTGTTTACTGTAGGTGAAACAACTATCATTTGGGTTTCAAAATTGCAAAATGTTGTTGCACTTTCAACAACAGAAGTAGAGTATGTTGCTTCTATGGAGACTAGTAAAGAAATGATTTGGTTACAAAGGTTTATGGATGAATTAGGAAATAAGTAGGAGATGGACAGGTTATATAGTGACATATAGAGTGCCATTCATCTTGCAAATAACTCAACATTTCATTCCAAGACTAAACATATACACCTCAAGTACCATTTTGTACGGCCAGTGTTGGAAGATGGACAATTGAAGCTGGAAAAGATACACACTAGCCAGAATCCTATAGATATGTTGACAAAGGTTGTAACTAGGGAGAAATTGAGCTTCTAATTAGTTTCAATTGGCCTTCAAGAATGATGATGAAGATGAAAAAAAACTAGGTCCAATTTGAGTCATTGTCCAACAAGTGAAGTAATGATACATTTTATATAATTAGTCTCAAAGTGGGAGATTATTGGGTGTGGAACCTGATTATCTTCTTTATTGTTCAAAGGTTTTTTGTTTTGGCCTTCTTGGACCTTTTTTCCTAACGGGGCGACAACACTGGCCATATGATATCCATCAAGGGTGTCCACGGGGGGTTGGGGGGGGGTGACGAAGAGTTTTATGAGCTCTCCCTTGTTGTGGGGAAAAATGCCTATGCAGGATGATCCTATCCACCTAAGGTGTGACAGTGCCTTAGCAACAAACAGAGACAGCTATTCTGGTTTCTTCCTTTATGAAATGTGAAAGAAGAGAGATCAATAGACTTACCGGTGTCTTCCGTTTGTCCCTTGATCCGGTCTCTCTTCTCTTTGGGAGTTCACAGCTACTTGCCTTCTCACTCGCCCAGCTTCAACGGGTTCCTGTAAGATCACAAGAGAACAACTACTTGCGACAAGAGAACATCTACTTGCGACAAGAGAAGAACACTACACAAAGACAGATATTCGCATTCATAACTAGTTTAGGATTAGAAATAAACTAAACATACTAATGCATTCATACATCAAAAATACATCAGCATATAGGAGAAACCAAGATAGCTTTATTGATGAATAACAAGGTTCAGGAAGAGATACAACCTAGAGGGCTCCAATCCAGCATCTCCTTCCCAGCAAATGGAATTCCTATCTTCACCCCTTTCAAAGCATTAAGCACCCAATGATTCCAGTCTCAAACCAACAGCAATTCTTTGCAATAATAAAATTCCAGCCTCTAGATCTCATGGAGGAGAGATCCATATATAGATGTTTGGAGAGAGGATGAGTCAGCTTGAGATCTGACTAGTGTCCTCTCCCTCTGTTAGTTCTTGAGTCCACTTGGAGGTTCTTGCTTCCACTTGGAGATTTGGAACCTCTTACTCATCACCAGTCGAATTCCCTGAGGCAAGTGTCATTTTGGAAGCTTCCTGGGTTTTGACACCTTGAGAAATGAGCCTGCCACATGTCCACTCTCATTTAGCACAGGTAGCCAGTGTTCCATTTGACATTCAACGCAGGTAGCCAGTGTTGGCTTTGACATTCAGCGCAAACAGCTAGTGTAGCCACTGAAATGATCCTGAATTGACTTGTTTTTGAGCAGTTTCTGGTGGAGAACTTCTGTGAATTGCTGTGGTTTGTTAGCCTTGTTCCTCTAGGGGTAGGAACAACATGTTTAGGGACTTTGGATCCCTTAGATTATGGACATTTCATGCTCAATGCTGTAAGGCACAAAAATGTCTATAACAGTTGCCCCCTAAAGTATGAGGCTGTTTATCGGGTGAAATGCTTTATCAGGGGGATCCGAAGTTCATCCAATGCTGAGAGGAGACCTGTAATAAGATACAATACAATACATTATTTTTCATTATGCTTTCATGATCTAGCTGAGGTGGGCATTCCCATGCTTAGCTTTATAAATTCATTTTTCTGTACATAGAACAGACAATCGTCTGATGGTAGACTGATAATTTTGATGAAATTATCATCCTTTGAGTAGGATGATTATCTGCTGCAATGATGTACATGTCAATGTCTTTATCTTTCCTGAATATATATCACAGCCCGGATGGATGAAACTAGATCCGGGGTCTTCAAACTCGTTCGATCTTCACTCTAAGTACAAGTCGATCGATGTGAGAAATGTTCTGAAGTCGAACATGGAAAGACATCGCTTGATTACCGGTCAATGATGTAAACCGTTAACAAGCGCGAGAGGAATCACCGATAATGATAATGACCCTCAAGGTACTGCAGTACAATTCACGTGGCGTGAATAAAGGACTTGGCGTCGAACACCACGCAAAATCTTTCGGTCGAAGGTCATTGATGTATACCTGTTGCCGGAAGTGAGAAACTTGCCATTGAGGCATGCAAGCTTCAAAGTACTGAAGGGGTTGTTCCTAGATCAACTTCTTGGATAATGAGCTGATGTCGACAAGAAGCGATCCGTCACAGGAGGGCCTTAATGAATCCCACATCAGTGACACGGAACGGAGCTAATGATTTTAATGGAGGTGAAAACGATCTCTGACATATGATTCAGGGTGGCGGTCATGAAAGGATGAAGGATAATGTATGGTAGTGGATGGGACATGGTTGACTTTTTCTGAACGAATTCTCTTGAACATGTGGCAACACTGATATGATGGATCGGTAGCATTACCCCAAATATGGATGGTATGGCGAGACCATGGATGTGACCGGTGAATGAAACAACCCAACCCGATTGTGGTACGGAGGAAAAGTGTCATGTTTAAGAGCGACTTGCTACCATCAAAGTTTTCTTTAGTTTCTCCCAATTTTTCCCCAGTCATTGCTGACCAGTACCTCTTTATTTTTGTCAAGCTTGAGAAGGATAACACAGCTTGTTCTATAACCTACCCTTCGGGCAAGCCCATCGCTATGTTTTAACGAACCTAGCGATAGTGAAACTCGTTCTCGTCTAAAGACAAGTTTGTCGCTATTTAATGATTTTAACGAGTCTAACGACAAGGATAACTCGATCCTTTTCATTTTTAGAGAGTCTGAAAAGGTACATAAAGTTAACTCCAAAAGTCCCTTTTCGTCATCTAATCCCTTAAGTCCGAAAAAGTATAAAACAATACAGAAGGGAGGAGTTTTCGATAGTTTTAACGAGCCGAATAAAACAAGCGCTCGATCTTTTTGTGCAATAATCCCTCAGGTCCAAAAAGATTAAAATCTAGAGGAGGGATAGCTCTTCCTATCCCTTTAACGAGCTGGAAGGCCAAGGACTCGGCAATATTTTCATATTTTACGAGTCAGTTGAAAAGAGCTTAAAGAAGACTCGTCTTTTGAGGAACGAGTGATAAACAGGGTTAGCAGCTGATTCCAGGTACAGGTTGGAATTTTCCAATCACGGCAGTGTCACAAGGATGGCTAGGTGAAATCACTCTTCGCAGCTGTTCCTCAAAATGGGTAAACAATTATATGGAGGCGAACGATCGGCCAATGGAAAAGTGGAGGTGACGGTGCAAACACGACCAAGGCTTTAATGGCTGATGATATTACATTCACAGTGGTTATTTACCGGGATAGTTCATTTTTTAACGAGCTTAAACGCGGGTGGAAACATTTGCTCGATCTTATGTTTATTTTTTAACGAGCATGAACTATGTGCTAAAACTGCTCGGATCTTGCGTTTATTTTTTAACGAGCATGAATTGTGTGCTAAAACTGCTCGAAAACCCAGTCATATGATAAGAGTGTCTCATTGAGATTCTATTTTTTATGGAGCTTCATCTCACAAAGCTATGCCCCGCATCCTTTCTTTATGCAAGTTAGGAAACGGCTAATCCAAAAAACAGATAAATAACCGTTCTTTGCTTGCACTCCAAAAGGTTTGCATGCCCCCAGGTATAAAGTACGATTTCAAGGTTACCTCTACTTCTTTTCCGTCAAAACATTTGTTTTAACGAGAGAGGCTTACCTCTTTCAGGTTACCCAAAGACTGTCTCGTTAATCTTTCAAACAAAACTCTTCTTCGGCAATGTCTACCGAAATAGACAAAGGTGAGTGACGGGTCCCGCCCTCTCACATATCTTTGACAAAAGAATCTTATTCTAGAACAACCCCTCTTCCAACCACGGACGGGGTACGGACTAGTCATATTCTCCTGCGGAAACCTACCTTATACCCAAAGTTTTCCTGCCGAAGCAGACCAGGACGCATGCCCCCTAGGTTCCAGTCATATCCTCCCGGATTACTCGCGCTCATCAGGAGGACGGACCGTGGGTTGAGAAACTTCTTGCGTGAATAGACCATTTAGGGATGGTACATGACTATTTGCGATGCGTGATCCGGGAAACGAAAGTTGGTCTACGAGCTTGACCATTCTTCCTTCATGCGGAAAACACATTACTCTAAAGAGTGAGGAGACTATAGCTCCCATGCAATATATATAGTCTCGTCCAAGGAGTAGGTTATAATCCAAGGGTCCTTGAATGACCATCACGTTCATTTGAATGGTCTTCCCTTTCAATGTTATGGGCACATTGGGGAGGATCCCTAAAGGTCGACTGGTTCCTTTATCAAAACCTGATAGATTTCTCATTTCAGGTAAAAGCGTTGGCGATCCAAGCGCTTTCCAAGCAATAGATGAAAGGATACTCACAGATGCCCCCTCATCAATGATAGTGCCAGCCATCACCATTATGTATATTTGAACGATAATTCTGAATGGTATGCTTGCTGGCAACCGGGGTCTGCCTAGTTGGTTCCAATCAAAGGACACAACCAGGTTGCTTGGTGGTGGGACCGAATAAACGGCCGGATATTGCTCTGACGAGATTCCTTCCTGCGATAAAGGAATGGGGGCATTGCCCCCTTGTTCATCAGAGTCAGTGTTGATGAAGAGAATTTGGACGGTGTCGTCTTTATTCTCCTCTGTGATGGTATCATTCGAAGATAGAGCCTCTGAAGGCAAAACCGAGTCAACTGTCGCCTCAACCTTTTGACTTTCGTCAGGCATGGATCCAGACGGTTCATCTTCAATGATAGGTGCTTCGGCTGACCACCTGGGCGGGCCAGCCGGGTTCTCAACTAGTGAAGGACTTGGCAGGAGTTTTTGATATCCAGGAGGAAGTTGCGCTCGTAAAATCTGGCGATCTTCCAGAACTCTTTTAGCCTCGTCTAAGAAGGGAAAACGGTGGATGGCATGGTCGCCTTCACACAGTTTGCAGGGAAATCTAGCTTTCCCTCTCTGTCCTGGGACTTCACTTTCACTAGTCGACGGTGAGCAGTCAACATGGCTATCAGAGGTTGATGCTACCGAATTGTGCAAACGGGGAGACCAATCCCTTAGTATCCGAGGGATGCAGGGACAATCTCTGTGGAAGTGGTCTCCCTTGCATATGACACATGGCAATTTAGGCCTGGTCAGTGCTGTGTGTGGATTTTTGTCAGATGACACTTGTTTGCCTCCAGTCGCCTTTGGCTCCTTCTTATTCTTCTCTTTCTTCTTCTTTTCCTTCTTCTCCTTAGGAACTTGGCTTTTTGTTTTACCAGTTCCATCAAGCGAGGAGGAAGGAGGAGAGGAAGAGTTAGACGAAGTAGAAGGCTGGTTGGCAACTCTGGTCTGGTCTAACTGTTGACTCGACTGTTCAGGAATGGTGGTGTTCTGAACGACATTGGTTGAAAAGAGCCAGACTGGCAGGCCAATTGTCAGTCCTGGAAGAGACAATGTGGCCATGTGGGGCGCACCAACATCTCCCCAAGAGGAGAAGGGACTAGGATTTCCACCCAGGGGAATTCCTTGGTTGGTGTGCTCCATTTTTTCAACCTAAAGATCAACGCAGGAATTAAAGGGTGATTGTTCCGTTTAAAATAAATTTTTAACGACGCTTAGACACAACTTGCTTTTTCAGTTTTAAAGAGTCGAGAAAAAGCTAAATATGACTCTAGTCTCCTTCGATGTTTTAACGAGCCCAAAGTGACAAATGCTCGGATGGACTTTTTCCGTTATAGAGTCTGAAAAAGGCCAAAAGGAACTGCTCTGGAGTTCTAGGCAGAGGGTGTGCCAAACTTTTCGCAAAACCGCAGAATACTTTTTAGGGTACGGGCGGTCGATCTTCCTGAATGCTGTGTTCAGTGCATTGCGATCAGTAGGGCGGCCGACACGGCTTCCTAAGGATAAAGGTTTTATGCCTATATGGGTCTCCCAATATATACGCGACGGTACGTGGGAGCACAATCCATACTGGCGCTATCGTCCCTTAGGAGGAATCACCCACCATCCACGAGATCGACAGTCACCAGGCTTAACGACGCCGGAACACGTCTCTAGCCTAGACCTCTATGTTGTACGTTATGTTGCAAAGCGTTGTTAAGTTCATTCAATTTATTTTAGGTTGATATTTTTAGAAGTTTGCCTTTCAAGATTCACTACGAGATGTATGATACAATTCCTAAATGCAGTTTAAAGATGATAAGCAAGCTTTATATCTTTTCAACTTTGAAAATCCTAGCTACTAAGGGAAAAGAAAGACACCATCTTTTCTCAAAGAGCAATCAACACACTCTAATGCACTTTTTCCTAAATCCAACATGAAAACTATCAAATGCAAATGCACAATGCAGGTGTTTGTTTTCCACTTTCTTAGTATTGATGCCTACAAAGAAATCTTTTTGTACAACTTTGAATTTGCTTTTAAATGACAAATACAAACAAGTTTACTTTTTCGAAATCAGAGAAGATAGAAGAGATTACAACACTTAACGATTTTCGAAATGAATACTTGTTTCGACACTTAAAAGAGACAAACTCAGACCAATAAGCAAGAGTAAATGTATAATCAATCTGCAAACAGCCAATGAACTCTCTTTTAAGATCATAATCAACAAATCTGAATCAAGGGCTACAGGATGACTATTTCACTCATGCAAAGGAAAACTGTAAATGACGCCACAAACACATAAAAACACTCACAGTCTTTTTGTACAAAAGGAGGCGGAATCTAAGCAGAGAAAAGGAGTTATTAGACTGGTACCTATGCTGGTTACAGACTGCAAAAATCAGAGATCAAAACAAGGCAAAACAGAGCAGAGAACCCCAGCTGCACAAGGACAAACTGGTTCAGCGCAACCTCAACACAGGGGTTTTGACATTCAGCGTAGGTAACCTTCACGGGACCTGCGTTGAAATGCAAAATCCCTTCACTGGGTCTGCGCTGAAGGAGAAACTCTCATTTCCCACAGGTTCTGGGTCACAAATTGCTATTTAATTCACTGTTTTAGGCCAAATAAAAGCAACAAGCAAGGTGTAATCAAAGGGATGTTTTGAGGGGGTTCTAAGATCTATCACAAAGGATCATCAAATCATTTGTGAGTCCATTGTTCAGATCATAGACAAGTCCAGCAATTGGATCAAAGCAGCAACTGTCTACTTTGCATCCGGGAAAGATGCAGTTCGATTGTTGCTGTCAAGTCTATGAAACAAACAATGATAGAAATACAAATAAAATGACTAAACAAATCTCCCCAGTGGAGTCGCCAATTTGTTGTGGGGAAAAATGCCTATGCAGGACGATCCTATCCACCTAAGGTGTGACAGTGCCTTAGCAACAAACAGAGACAACTATTCTGGTTTCTTCCTTTATGAAATGTGAAAGAAGAGAGATCAATAGACTTATCGGTGTCTTCCGTTTGTCCCTCAATCCGGTCTCTCTTCTCTTTGGGAGTTCACAGCTACTTGCCTTCTCACTCGCCCAGCTTCAACGGGTTCCTGTAAGATCACAAGAGAACAGCTACTTGCGACAAGAGAACAACTACTTGCTACAAGAGAAGAACACTACACAAAGACAGATATTCACATTCATAACTAGTTTAGGATTAGAAATAAACTAAACATACTAATGCATTCATACATCAAAAATACATCAGCATATAGGAGAAACCAAGATAGCTTTATTGATGAATAACAAGGTTCAGGAAGAGATACAACCCATAGGGCTCCAATCCAGCATCTCCTTCCCAGCAAATGGAATTCCTATCTTCACCCCTTCAAAGCATTAAGCACCCAATGATTCCAGTCTCAAACCAACAACAATTCTTTGCAATAACAAAATTCCAGCCTCTAGATCTCATGGAGGAGAGATCCATATATAGATGTTTGGAGAGAGGATGAGTCAGCTTGAGATCTGACTAGTGTCCTCTCCCTTTGTCAGTTCTTGAGTCCACTTGGAGGTTCTTGCTTCCACTTGGAGATTTGGAACCTCTTACTCATCACCAGTCGAATTCCCTGAGGCAAGTGTCATTTTGGAAGCTTCCTGGGTTTTGACACCTTGAGAAATGAGCCTGCCACATGTCCACTCTCGTTCAGCGCAGGTAGCCAGTGTTCCATTTGACATTCAACGCAGGTAGCCAGTGTTGGCTTTGACATTCAGCGCAAACAACTAGTGTAGCCACTGAAATGATCCTGAATTGACTTGTTTTTGAGCAGTTTCTGGTGGAGAACTTCTGTGAATTGCTGTGGTTTGTTAGCCTTGTTCCTCTAGGGGTAGGAACAACATGTTTAAGGACTTTGGATCCCTTAGATTATGGACATTTCATGCTCAATGCTGTAAGGCACAAAAATGTCTATAACATCCCTTGTCGGGGGTGTTGAAAAAAGTAACTAGGTTCAGTATTCATAATTGTATTTGAGTCATAATAAAATGAACTTAAGAAAAATAATGAAAAATAACTTTTATTATTATTATTATTATGACTTATTAAACCATGGGCTTCATGATTGGGTCATCATGTTTTAGGTCAAATTACCCATTGAGGACTTCTAGGATTTATTCTAAGTCAATAAAGTCATTGTACATTTAAAGAGACCCTTCTTGGGCTTTTGAATAATGTAAAAATATTTATTTTTGAGTCAAAAATTAATTATGTCACCTCCACATGAAGTCAGCCTCAAGAAGATCAATTCACCCTCAAGAAAGGTAATTCGACCTCACCAGAAGCCTATATATTGAAGAAATTCAATTCATTTGGCAGATAATCACATACAAAAGTTCTATCTCCTAGAAGAATCCATGAAAAAGTGCGAAATTCCAATCGAAGAAGGAGAATTGCAAGATCAAACGTTTTGGTTTATCTCTCTTTATCAAACACATGATTTTCTAGGTTACATCATCAAGAAGTTTTGTTACAACATCAAGAAGTTCTGTTATGGCATGAAGGTCAAAGTATGACATCAAGGTTGAAGTACAACATCAAGGTAGAAGTGTTGCTTCATGGTTGAGGAGCTAAGTTCTTCAAGGTCTAAGCTGATGCATTAAGATCGAAGTTGGTAGGTCAAAGATACTACTGCATCAAAGTGTTGTTGTTGCTGCTATTGTATCTAAGTCAAAGATTGTATTGGAAAGTGATTGTCTGATGAAAAAGGAAAGGGTTGACTTGGTATGGAGGAAGTCTGTGTCTACGTCAAGAGTCTTGGATTATTAGAAGAAAAACTATTGAAGGAAGAGTTGTTGACTAGGTTTTCCCCAAGATTGGGGTTTTTCCCTGGCTGTACGCCTACATCTGGTGTCCTTGATCTTCATGCTATTGTTTTAGTAATTGCTTGATGAACTAATATAAAAGAAGAACATAAGAAAATTAATAAGAACACATGAATCTCACAAGTAATTACCTAGTATAAGAAAATATTTGTGCCTTTCTGATTTTCTAACATGGTATCAAAGCTAAGGTGAAGAAGAAAGAAAAGGAAGGTTGAAGATCTATTGAAAGAAGACTAAGGAATCTCAACAAGTTGAGCAAGGGATCATATAAGGAGACCTTACAAGGAAATAATTTTACTACCATCAAGGACAATGTCTAACAACATAAAGGGAGAGAAAAAATTAGAAGGATAATGAAATTATAGGTGATAGATCTAATGCTTGAAAATAATAGGTTTTTGAATCTAGTCAAAGGAAAAGTAAAGAAGCCTATAAATGAATTAAGTGAAGCAAAGAAAGCAAAGTTTAGAGAAACAAAGATTTTGGCTATGAGCCTAATTATGGATGGAATGCATGCAATAAAAAAGGAGTTAGAATATCTTTAGTAATCAACAAGGAGAGTGAAGAAGATAAAATATCTAATGATTATTCCACTCATCACAAGAAGAAAGGAACATTAAATAAGTCCAAAGGGTCAATGTTGTAGTTGTCACAAGACGGGTCACTGTAAAAGGGGTTGTCTTGGAAATCTAGGAAATAAAAGAAGGAATAGGGATCAAGCAAACTTTGCCAAAGAATTTTCACCGAAGAAGAACAAGATGAAATGATCTAAAGTCAAAGACGTATTTGTTAGGGAATCTGTCCCTTACGTATCCCTCAAGTTTGGATTAAAAGGGAGCCCTCACCACTTTCCAAAGATAAGTATCTTACTCCTAGTATTATATTTTATATTTGGTTCCCTTACTTATCTAAGTTTGGTTTACATTAAATACTAATCACATTTCTATTCATATTTTCCTTGTTTAGGAAATCTTGTTGAATACTCAAGGAATGTGGAAGAAGTCTTTACAATACAAAGCATTGGAATTACAAGGTTTGTTAAGAAACAAAGGTATGTCTTAAACTATAAGTTTTTTTCTCTATTCATGATTCTTGATAAGCTATTACTAACATTTTGTGTCTAGCTCTCTTGAATAAAGATTCTTGATTGGGTGATTCATCATTAGATAAACCTACCCTCTTCATATCTTTGATTACTCTTGTGGAACCCTAGAAAGGTTCTCTGTGAAAAACCCTAACTTAAGGGTACATCAATGATAATGTGTGAAACCCTAGCCTACTTAGGGTTATTTTTGAATTCTAGAGAAAATTATTGATTCTTTGATAATGTCATGTTTGGGGTTTTGGTATGGTTATGAAAACCCTAACTTGTTAGGGTTGAATGGTGATGACTGAAATCTCAAACCTTTGAAGTTTTAGTTCTTAGGGTTTGTTGTGTTATGTATTGAAACCATGTATCTTTAGGGTTTGGTAGAGTTCATAATAAATACCCTTATTTCAAATAGTGTCCTAGAAAAGAAATCCTAGGTATATATGTGTTTTCCTGATTGAAACCCTAGTTTGATCAAGTTTGCTAAAATTTAATATATTGATATTTGTGTCATTGGGTTTGACTAACACATGTTATGATATGCTTGTGAATGATGATGGAATCATAGATATATGAGTTGACATAATTATTGATGGTCATGAGTCCTATGGTTTGGAACTAAGCCATAGTCAAAGTTTGATTCTCTAGGATGACGGTATTTTTGAATTCTAGGGTTTTGTAACTAAACCTTAGTAGACATTCATTTCTCTAATATATGATGACAATGTGGTAGTCTGAGATTTGTGAAAGATTTTTGAAAACTGGATTTGAGCTATGATTGGTCTTGATTGTTGAAGCTTATTGGCTCATATATGAAATATAGGATATTGCACTAAATCCTAGTGGAAGTCCAACATATGAGTTCTAAAGTTGTTAGATACATTGTAGAACTATATTTCTTTGAATTGCATCTAGGGTTTGCAATATTTTGTAGTAAGGTGTATCATAACTATGGAAGAAATATTGAAGCCTTAGATGTGATGAAGGTTCTTATATTAATTAAGGTACTCGAAGCTTTGATGATGAAATCTAGGGTTTATGACAAAACCCTAGCATATGAGTAAAGTTGAAAAGTATGTGTTTCTTGTTGTTGGTGAAACTAACTAAGTTTAGGTCTTTGATGTCTAATGTCGAATGATTCCATTATTATATGATTTTGTTATGGTTAACTTCATGATTCTATAGATTTGGTTATACTTTCTATCTAAGTTGTGCAGGTACATAATATTCAAGATGATGAAGATGTTCATTTGATAAGCATGATGAAGAAATCTATATGGATGACGTTGGTCATGATAACTCTGATGAGAAGGATGGAAGCCATGAAATATTCTCTGATGTCATAAAAAATAAGTTGATCTCCCTAGTTTAGGAGGGAGCTTGGGTATGTTCCTTGTATAGGAATGATTAGATCCTCCCTGTTTAAGAGGGAGCGATGGATATGTTCTCTATTTCATGTGTCATGCACTAGACCAGGACTAACATACGTAAGTCTTAGTGAAGGCCATGAGTGAGAGAATGACACATCACTATTATCTTCGTGGAAACAAGTTCCAAGTGAGGAAGGAGGGCATATTATAGTCATAATGAATACCTTGAACAAAGAATATTGGATAATGCATTTTGAGGAGCCGCTGAGATAAGAAAAGCAAGATTTGTTTGTAGAATATGTTACTACATGTGAAGTATGAAAGGAAGATGTATGATTAAGGAATATTCTGTCAATATTCATTTCAAAGTCCTACTATGATAAATTGAGAAGAAACATCAACTATAAGGAAGACCCCAGAGGTTTGTATTTACTTATGTACATTTGAAAGTTTTTTACTGATTGGGGTTATGTTTGTACATGTAAATATCTCAGAGGTTTGATAACATGCTGGTTACATGAGAGAGATTTGTTACTGAGATGATTAATTGAGGAGGATTTGTTACTGATTGGAATAATCGAGAGTTTTGAGACTTTGTGTGTAAGACACATTGACCGGGAGGAAATTTGGTCGACACTTCGTGTTGATGTATAGATCCCGAAGTAGGGAGGGAGACATTGGTCATAGAGCTTTGACCTTAGATACACACCTAGATCCATGGGTTGATGGTTAAAAAGTAAGCCTGATGGTACCTAGAGAAGCTGCAAGCTTTGGTCCATCTTAGTCTCACTCAGATAGATTGCCTTGGTCAGGAATCTAGTCCGTGGCACTGCAAGTGCCTAAATTGTTGGAGGACCTTGGATAGACTACCCTGGTTAGGAATCTAGTCCATGGCATTGCGGTGCCTAAATTCTTCATAGTTCACATAGTTGGATATCTTCCTTGTACTTGTATATGATGAATACCTCCCTAGTTAAGAGGGAGTGTTGAAAAATGTAACTAGGTTCAATCTTCATAATTGTAATTGAGCCATAATAAAATGTACTTGTGAAAAAGAATGAAAAAGTAATTTTATTATTATTATTTTGACTTATTAAAGAACGGGTTTCATGCTTGGGTTATCATTTTTTAGGTCAAAGTACCCATTAAGGACTTCTAGGATTTACTATAAGTCAATAAAGTCATTGTACATTTAAAGAGACCCTTCTTGGTCTTTTGAATAATGTAAAAATAATTCTTTTTGAGTCAAAAATGAATTATGTCACCTCCACACCAAGTCGACCTCAAGAATATCAAGTTGGCCTCAAGAAAGGTAATTCAACCTTACCAGAATCCTATATATTGAAGCAGTTTGATTCATTTGGAGGAGAATCACACACACAAGTTCACCTAGAATACACCATGAAAAAGTGCGAAATTGCAGTGGAAGAAGGAGAATTGAAGGATCAAAAGTTTTGGGTTATCTCTTTTTCTTAAATGTGTGATTTTCTTGGTTATGTCATCAAGAAGTTCTATTACAACATCAATAAGTTTTGTTATGGCATTAAGAAGTTTTGTTATGACATCAAGATTGAAGTACAACATCAAGATCGAAGTACGACATCAAGGTAGAAGAGTTGAGTCAAGGTCAAAGAGCTAAGTGCTTCAAGGTCGAAGCTATTGCATTAAGATTGAAGTTTCTAGGTCGAAACTACTATTGCATCGAAGTGTTGTTGCTGCTACTGCTGCATCTAGGTCAAAGATTATACTGGAAATTGGCCATCTATAGAAAAAATAAAGGGATGACTTGCTGTGGAGGAATTCTATGTCTAAGTCAAGAGTCTTGGATTACGTCAGGAAAAACTATTGAAGGAAGAGTTATTGACTGGGTTTTCCCCAAGATTGGGGTTTTTCCATGGCTATCTGCCTACGTCTGGTGTCCTTGATATTCGTGTTATTGTTTTGGTAATTACGTGATGGACTAAGATAAAAGAAGAACATAAGAAAATTAAAAAGAACACAAGAATCTCACAAGTAATGATCAAGTATAAGAAAATATTTCTACCTTTCCAATTTTCTAACAGGGGGTTTAGGGGCAATGCCCCCGAAGCTAAAAACAAATGAAAAATTTCCTTGTAAAATATTGTAATTTCGTAGTCAATCTGGGCCGATCATTAGGTGTATTATTTGATAATAGAAGTAATATTAATTTAAGGTTTTTTTCCTAAAAGGAAACTCTCGGTTTATATGATGGAATTGTATTGTGGTTTTGGATTATTATTCTGAGTGAGAAAGAGAGAGGAGCTAGTGTGAGAATGAAGAAAAAATTACAATGTATTTGTTGTAGGTTGTATCTCTTGATTTTGCTAGATAATATAAAAGGAAGGATTGGTTGTTTTTTCGTGGACGTAGCCCAAATTGGGTGAACCACATATATCTGTGTCTATCTTGTTTTATGTGTTTTTGTATTTATGTTTTTGCAATATTTCTATGTTTCATTCCTTTGTTAATTATTTTTGAACATCATTAAGATTAAGTAGAGTTGAAGGAAACATATGATTAACAAAAGAGTCTCATGGATGGAAACTGAACTGATAGAGAATTCAAAGTAAAAGACCATTTGGATCTTAGGGTTAAACCCAAGAAGAACCCTCTAAGAATGTAGACTTGTGAAAAATTAGCACCTCACCACTATGGACTATTTTGATATCTTAGAGAGAGTGGGGCTGCTAGTATACAAACTTACTTTACCTCCCACTTTTAAAGTACATGATGTATTCCATGTATCTTTTCCTAAGAAATATGTGCATGATTCTAATAATATCATTCATTGAAATATAAAGCCTCAATGAATACTAGATAGTAAGGAGATTTTTCTATGGAACCAAGCCATCATGCAAGTTAAGGTGTAATGAATGCGCATTGGAGCAGGAGAGGCTACATGGGAGCTAAAGGATTTCTTGAAAGTGGTATACTCAATTTTCTTGCTACATAAAACCGTTACTATATTTTCACCCCTGTTATTGCTATAATTAATATTATTTTTATTTCCTATGTCAACACTACAACAAGCTAGACTGGATAGCTCAAAAACAATATGTGTGTAATTAATTTCTTGTTATTGTATTTATGTTGAACAACTGATTGGGAATGAGAATATTGATATGAGCTATGATATCACAAGAGGGACTTGGTAAGGGGGCTGTGCCCAAAATTTGAATTTTAAACTATTGTCTTACCCTTCCCACCAACCCACAACTCATTGAATGAAGCAATGGGATGTAGTTGAAGAAACCAACTACCATAATTATTGGGGGGTGTTGGGTGGTGTTTGTGGAGGAATGGGAATAATTGTGTGGAATATTGAAACAAGGATAGATTCAATCATTCATAAAGAGGAAGGAGATGCATGAGTTCATAGAATATTGAATTCATGAGTGGAGTGCTACCATGCTTGATTAGATTCTTTGTAGTAGAATTATGAGCGATTAGATTTTGATTTGGCTACTTAAAAACATCTAAAAAGATCCAATTGTGAATTCAATCATTGTTGGTGTGATTTGGGCTCACCAAAACTACTTTTTTCTAGCAAAACACTTGTAGAAGAGCTCCAAAGCCTATCTGAGTTGAGGGGATTGTGATTTGATGTATGCAAGATAAACATGAGAAGAAAGAGGCAAGGAAATCATCAAGGAACTATAGAGTATTGAAGGGATTTCCATAATTATTTTCTAGCTAGTTGAGAGGCATCTAGATATCATGGAGGCCCTAAGTTCAGTAAGGAAGAAGGGTTCTCTGACTATTTATGCTAGTGAAGGAGATTTGCCTTTACCCAACCAATTTCTTGAGTGTTGATAGTTCCCCTTGTGGTATCATGGCCTAGCTAGGGATGGCTAGTTGTAGAGAGTTGCTGTGCAATTGAAGCCATGGTTGGGTAGAAAGGGCTTATTCCCAATTTAATTAGGAGCTTCTTTTCTTAAATAAATGTCTCAACTTTATTTACGAAGTTCATATAATTTTACTTGGTTGATTGTTATCACCAAAAAGTTGATCATATTGCCTTCTAAGTGATCATCAAAATTATGTATTAAAGGGCTATTACATGATCCTTTGTCACCATCATTGGGCTAATAACTCAAAACTTTACAAATGCACACACTAAACATTCATGTGACTCACCAGTGCTAGTTTTCCACAATTCACCTGACTTTTCCTTCTATAGGCATGTGGATATGTAGAGGGAAAATTTTCATAGGATTCCAATGAACTTAATGAATCTTCATGTCAAAACTTACTCCAAGGAAGAAAAAATAGGGTAGGTGGAGTTCTATTTCCACTAATAGTGAATTTTGGGAGATCCAAACTCTCCTCACACATGTGGAGTAAAGATTCAAAAGTGGCCCATTCACACCATGAATTAGCCCGTTATAGAGATTGAACCTTTTCTATAAGAAGAGGCCAAGAGGAAACATTTAAAGTAATAGAAGAATATTATAGTCATGCTACCCAAGTGTTCTTAGAGCTCCATATGCTTTGATATTTTAGTTTGTGAGCAGAACTTCCATTTATGAGTTTAATTTCATCCATTGAAGAGGATGGATTCCCTTCTTGGTCTAGAGAGACGATATTCAAGGGACACAAAAGGACCCTCTCAAGGAATATTGGAGAAGTCACATAAGTCTACTTCATCTCATTTTGTATATCTCTTTAAGTCTGTAAGCCTTATCTATTGTGAATAAAGATAATATAGCTTGCTTACCTCGTTATTCCTTATTTATTTTGATTTTGTTTCTAGTTCTCTACATGGTTGTCTGTCTTTATCTTGTTTTGCAAGCTTATATTGACCATGGAAAAACTTTAACATCTTCTATTCTATAACCTTGTAACCTTAAGCTACAACAAAAGTGTATTTTTATCACCTCATTAGAAAATACACTCCAATATATTAACAACTCCACTGGTCTTTTCACCTTCATATTCTTCTTTTTTGTAACATTTTTTTATTTTGTAGGTGATCAAACTAGCATAATTATGGCATGGAACCATATTCCTATCTTTCCATTTAAGTAGAATTTCATTTTACATCTTGCACATGATTTATGTGAAGCCAAGGTAGGAAAAAAAACTTGAAGGGGGTAGGGATTAGGCCGAATAACGTGTTTTCCTTCTTGAGGCACCCAACTCTTGTGAGGTTCCCTAGTGTATGTCTAATACCTAGAAATTGAAATTACCTTGTCCACATTGGACTAAGGTAGCTTAGAGCCCAACTTACAGGGAACCCTCCCAAGTGGTAGTTGTGGGATGCAATTTCACCTCGGATATTGGGAAATATTGATAGTCTCCGGAGAACAATATTCCAGTACCCCTTAAGGTAACTAATCCTTTTAATATCCAGTATTTTATTTTGGAGGAATCAACAACCATCATTGAAACTTTTTGAAGACTTAGTTACATAATCATGTGGAAATGATGCTAGGTCTTTTAGGCTTGGAATTTTTGTATTTTTTCTCACAACCTCATGTAGAGAGATCCATTTTAACCTTACTATTTTTGTGATTAAGATAAAACTATTCATTTTTTCTTACATTCACATTTAACAAAGTTAATGACTTAATGAGAACTTGTTGTAGTTGCTACAACAACACCCAAAATTTTGGACATATTTAAAATATTGGTCCCCCTTTGCTGGCCTTAGGCCTCTAGGGTTATGATCAAGTTTTCTATTGATCGATATACCCTATGACTCATTCCTATCAAACCTTATTAATACCCCCACTTTGGTGCAGGTAAATTCTCAGTGCAAACACAAACAATTCCTCTAACCTGAGAGAGCGGGTCTAGCCACAAAAAAACAATCTATGGAAAATATCCTTAAGCTAGAATCAATTAAGAGGACCTACCTCTTAGAATGCTATTCCGCTTGGCGATGATCCTACTTCCTCAGTCCAACTATCTTCCATTTCCTTCCTTCGAATACCTGAAACAAGCAAATAAAACAACAACAAATGTGATAACATACAATATTGTATTCAACCTACTTAATAGGTCAAGAACCATTAAGCCATAAAGATGTAAAATGACACTTCATGTAGGAAATCAATCAATAGTTGCATTTATATAAATCAGAAAGAGATTACAACCGGTGCCTTGACATTGCTGGTCTCCTCCAACGTATCCGGGTTCCCACACTTCTGCTAGCACTTCATGGATAGCCCCAACAATGGGATTTTTAGGGCCTTTTTCCCTCTAGTCTCAAACCACACCAAAAAAAATTATTCTCCCTCAAACATACACTATAAATCTATAAGCTATAGATGACTTGCTGATCATTCAAACTCACTCCAAAACTAAAAAGTCCAACTATCTTTTGCTTGGGAAAAAGAGTTTTACATAGCTTGGATGGATGGGAGATGGTTCCTATCATCATGGGAGAGGGTATTAACTCTTGAGTTTGTTCCATATTAATAGGGGAAAGGAGCCCAAACTGACTTCCTTGGCTCCATCCAACCCAACCATCTACTAGACTTCCGTTACGAAGCTTATAGACATGGAAGCTTCGGCTCCATATTTAAAAAACCTTCCAAAAGAGGATTGACGTGACTAGAAAAGGGCTCAGTTTCTCTGTATGATGTGAGGGCCAATTTTTATCTCTACAAATCGGTGCGAGGAGGAAACTGGCCAGTAGCGCCGGTATTGTAAACTGGGATAAAAGGAATATTCTTGGGAAATGATGCAAAGGGGAATTATTCCGCTCATGAAGAGGGACATATTGGGAGTTTCTTCATGATGGGAAAGCATGTAGGGTTCACTATAGAGATCCTCCAGGATCATGGATAGGGAGTACATGGACAGTGTCAAAATGTTGTGTAATAGACTCACCCTAAAGTGTGAAGGACGAACTAGAGTGAGGGGTGAAATGCTTTACGAGTGGAAGCGGGGAACCAGAGTTCGTCATTGGAAAAATTGCAAGCAAGCATAGATACATATACATCAGTGAAAACTTTGAATAATGATACATGAATCGTGATATGGACGCAACCATACAGAGAATGATCATGTAAATGGATCCAAGGCATGGGCGCAACTATCCAATAGCAAGTATCATAACCAAACCAAGGTATGGTCGAAGCCATCCAATGTGAGAAGGATCAAATATAACAACTCATGGTATGGTTGCAATCATCCATCTGAAAGAGACATGTATATCAACATGATCATGTCACATCACCTCGCAACCTGGACTTGTGTAATCTTAGCCCAGTGTCTTGTGCTCCAAATGACCCGATCAAAGTAAAAATCCTAACACGTGAATGAATGTGTTGAAGTCGGACATTCTAGGAAGTCACTTGATTACGGTCAATGATGTGAACTGTTAACGAGTGTAAGAGAAACCACCAATAATGACAATGGATCTCAAGGTACCGGCAGCACAGTTCACAGAATGTGAATAAATGAATTGATGTTGAACACCCGTGAAATCACCTGATCGAAAACTGATGATGTGTGTTGGTCACTGAGTGCGAAGAACTTGCCATTAGGCATGCAAGCTCTAAGGTACTGGAAGGGAGTCTCTCGGCCAACTTACTGGATGATGAGCTGAAGTTGATAGGAAGTGACTATGTCGAAGGAGGGCTATGATGTATCCCACATCATTGACATGAGACAAAGGGATGCACATGATTTTATATGATACAGAGAATTAGGAATAAGTGTAACTTCAGAGGGACTAACTCTTGAACATATCAGCGACACAATTCTAGATTTTGGTAGCTTTTGGATCCATAGGATCGGTGGTCATGATGACGTGGCAGAGATAAAATGGAAGGCAAAAATGAACGGCCCAACCCAAGAAGGTCAATGATGAAAAGGAGGATATCTCAACCCGACACAAAGCAGAAAGTGTTATGTTCAAGAGTGAGCTATCGACACCACTGATGGAATTTCCATTTTCCCCCCACCATTTCTGGTAGGTACCCCAATTATTTTTGATCAAAATTTTGAAGGGGATAACATGTGCTTGCATTGTAAGTCCATCCTTCGGACAAATCTGACCTAGTAAGTTTAATGAGCGTAGGAAGGAGAAGCTCACATTTGTCATGGTGATGAATCCAATGTCATTTAATGTTTTAACGAGTTTGACAAAGGTCTAACTCAATATCTGTTTCATGTTTAGAGAGTTTGAAAAAGACATGAAAAAGAAAATTCCACATGGTCCCTTTTCGTACATTTGCGTCTCTCGAGCCTGAAAAGGTAGAAAACTATACTTGAGAGAACTGCTTGACCATTTCAGCCAAGGAGTACATGTTTCGTAAATAGTTCATCCTAGCTTGAAAAAGGGGTAAATGTATACTGGGTGAACAAAATTTCACAGCCTTTAACGAGTTCAAAATGACAAGAGATCAGCAATATTTTTGTGTTTAAAGAGTCGAAAAAGGGCTTGAAAGAGGACCCCCCTTTTTTATTCTCTTTTACGAGTCAAAAAGGGAAAAATACTCGGCGATATTTTCATTTGAGTTTTATGAGTAAAGAAAAGAGCTAAAACTTGACTCCAGTACCATCATCGACAATTTGTCATGTGTTGCTGCACAAAAAGGTAAATACATTATCCAGTTTCTAAGGCAAAATATGTCAAAAATACTTAAAAACAGGGAAAATTTTAAGAACCCCCCCTAAATTTATATGTATAATAAATGGGCGAATCTCCATGGTATATAGAAAAAATGGAAGGCGATTTTATCAATAATATAATATGTATATATAATTTTTTGGCGAATCTCCCACTAGGCATGGCGAATATTTTACTCAATTATAAAATCTTGTAAGATCTTGGGGAGTCTTTCACTAAATAATAAAACTTTGTAAAGTCCTAGTGAATCTTAACATTGTGAACTCTTAGAGAATTTTTTGAAAAAGTATAAAACCATATATGACAAGAGCCACATGGTGGAAATATCACTATTTTTTTTTCTCACATTTCCACGACATGGAACTTGTTTATAAAATTATAAAAAAACCAACCAAGTCCCTTATAATATGCAGTTAAGATTATAACAGAGTCTGATACCTCTACTATGCTTGTCTTCATTCAAGTGTCATAAATGCTATACTTAACACTGTGAATCACAACTCTCTTAGAACTCAAATCTATAGTGTAATTAAAACCTTTGGAAATTTAATCTGACAACACTATAAAAAGGATTAGTGAAATAGAAGCTTTTGTGAATGAGCCCACTAACTATCACTGCTAAACATTCAATCTAGACTATGAAGTATTCCATCTTGATCATAATCATGCGCACGATCAAGGGAGTGCAACCACCTGGCCTGACATAATGGCCATCATAGCTTCCAATAATCAACAACCACCTTGCAAGGACATCCTAGCTCATGTCTCATGAATTTTATTCATCAATCTTAACTGATATAAATCTTATAAAGATAATATTAGAATCCTCTCGAGATTCACTGTTAATACAAGGGTAAAGGAAGTTTTCTGGCTCAAGGCACTAGCCAATACCAACTTTGGTATTTGTGACCCCTTTGTGGGGATGCACCTACCCTGCCCTGTTGGGTTTTTTCCTTGTAACATAGTTCAAGGATCACAAGACTTTCCAATATTCCTACTCCATTAGACACGCTTTATATGCTATACATAGTGAATGGAAAAGAAGCATTATAGAACACACAATTCACAGAAGGAAGAAAAATCTTAGCCAGTTCAATATCAAAATCTTAACCACTGATTAATAAAGAATAACAAGTAGTGTAATGAATTGTTCCGAGTTATTTATTTACAAGTTGTAAAGAATGTAGTGGAATGGAAAATATTACTTAGGCAACCCTTCAATATTTTCTACTAATATGTCTGTGCATGTACATATGAAATTAAGAGCATTGTTGAATACAAAGTTTCCTTTTCTCTTGCCTCCATTTTGACAAATCCATGTGAAATCAATGTCACTTTGAATATCCTTTCCTGTGTGGATGTTTTGACAAATCAATGTGAAATCAAAGTCACTTTGAATTTCCTTTCCTACGAGGGATCACATCCACAGTTGATTAGTAAAAGATAATCTAATATATATTATGTTCAATAAACCGACTGCAATCTACAGTGGAAACGAGACCTCAATTCTTATTTTGAATTTTAATATCTCAGGACAAAATAAGAGATAAAAATGCATATGGCCTTAGTAGCTAGAAAACAATCACTCCATCATTACAAGACCACCTAGATTTCGGCACTTAATCTAAATAATGGCACTAGTTGCAGTGCTTATTTGCATTAACACCATGGAAAAGAAACAACAATGTTTCAAAGCACACTTACTGGAAAAGTTGTAACCTTTCGAGAATATTTAATGATAGCATCTGAACCTCATAGCTATGGTGGGGAAACTAGGGAACCCAAATCTTGGAAGATATCTCATACCAAATCCGAGAAAAAAATAAAAAAGGGAAAAATCAAAATCTATAAATCAAGCAATGAATTGTTTACAAATCAAATGCAATTCCTTTAACTAAAAGTTAAATTGTGGTGATATATTTAAATATTTAGTAATAGGGGAACTTCAAACCATGGAATATTACCTTTGTCATCACTATCATCCCTCAGTGACTAAGATTACAAATCAATACTTATGGAAAGATTGTAAGAAATTCTATGAAATAGTATAGCATAACCTCTATTTTCAAGCAACAAAATCAAGACATTGTTACATCAAGAGCCATAATTGATACATAATCAATGAATCAAGTCCTTGTATGGCACAAGCTTGTTTCTCAACCTCTATTTTCTCAATAACAAAATCAAGACATTATATGTTGTTATGTCCAAAATGAAACTACATTCTAATTTGGAAGAGGATCTTATCAAAAGACATGGATTTATTCAAAGCTACAAAGACTAATGGGTTACTGAAAAATAAGTTGGGATATGGGATCATGATACTTAAATTGAAAAAATATGCTTTCCTTTTAGAAACATTACAATTTTACAATGTTTTTTGAAAGCATTAGAATTTGAAATTGGGCCTTTCTATCAAGACAAATTTTCATTAACAGAATGTACTTTCCTACCTGAAACGTTGTAGATATTGAAGAAAAAACTGAAAAGCATAAGATAACTTAGCATAATGTACTTTATTTCCTTCCTTAACATTCTTAAAGAGTTGAGGTTCCCCAAGTCATCAAGTAACTTTCAAAGGAAATGATAGTTAGTATTAGTCCAATTCACAACTGAAGATGTGTCACAAATATGAGGGGGCGTCTCCTCCAAATCACAAAAGTGCTCCAGGTTAAACTCTAGCATTAATGGAAGCTTAATGCTTGACTAGGTGTTATTGAACCGAGACAATTTTCCAATCTTCACTAAAAGATTAAATATAGCTTCTCTAAGTTCTACATGACTTTACTATTGTTACATAGTAATTTGTCACTGCCTTCACCCCAGTCCTTCCACTGTGTCATGTGTCCAGTAAAACATGCTCATACTGAAAAAATGCTCTCTTATGTTTCCAATTGACCCACTTTTCCTAAGTTTTCTGCCTCGTCATGAGAATACGCTAAATATAGGCGACAGTCAGTAAAAGTCCAGTCGTGCCTCCATCACAGGAGTACATCTGATTCCCACGATGGTCGAATTTCATGCTGCGGCATGAGTATATTTGCTATCTTTAGCGATGGTCTGGATGAATACATTGCCTACTAGTGATGTCAGCGCTAGAGCTTAGTTATGAAATCGCGATGATCCAGATTGGGCGAATTCGTTCCAACGGTCGGCCTTTTGGATGTTTCTAGAGCTGGTTTTTGGGTTAGTTTGGGTCGCCTTTCTGCCTCTGGGATGGTGGTTCTACCTCTTGTGCAACCTCCCTTGAGCATAAGCTCCCTCTCCCACATTTCATGGAGGTTCCTCCTCCTATAAAATCACTCACCATTGCTATGATTTGCTAGTTCCTAATTCTTGGATTGCTGGTTGCTAGTTCTTGTTTTGAGCTCTGTAGATAGCTTTGGTGTGAGTGTGACAAGTGTGGGATTGCTAATAGTTTGTAAGAGGTTGTGGAGTGCCCTTAACCTTGTGTAAATCTTGTGAATGAGAGAGAGAGATATATTGCTATTTGGGAGACCCATCCTTGAGAGTGAATGCTTGAAGAAACACATTGGTTGGACCCTCTAAGAAGGCTTGCGCGTCAAGACTTGGTTGTAAGCTTGACTCTTGATTCATTATTAATACAATAAATGATGATTTCCTATGTCTTGTATGTAATTTACTTGATAGCTCATGAATTTTTGACTTTATGAGTAAATAGATCATTGTTGTTTCTCGGTTATGTGCTCTGTTGTTTCTTTGTGGTGTTTCAGGTTGATTGCTGATTAAGAAGAAGGAAATGGAAGCTGGAGCAGCGCAACGGAACTTCATCAACCACCAGTTTGAGATAGGCCTCCAATGATGACTATTTAAGGGAATCAATTGTTGTTTTGTCCTTACTGTGACTAGACCCACTCTAGGGCTAGAGGGGTTGCCTCTGTCCATAGAGGGAACACTTTCCTGCATCATAACTATGCTCTTGAAGTGAGGGCACATGCAGCCTCTCCAAGTGAATAGTCTTAAACTAAGTGAAGATAAGGCCGATAGATCATTCAATGTGCTTCTCTTTAACCCATAATTGAATACTATGTCTCTCTTGAACCCATAATTGAATACTATTAGGACTTTAAAATTTTTCATGGAACTCAAAAATGTTGGAAGAAAGTATTTGCTTCTAGAAAAGAGTAAAACTAAAGCCTCTGCTTGAGGACAATTGATGTCACACCACTAATACTTCTCCATGGAATTTGTATAGGTAAACCACAAATGCAGAATTCCATTAGAATATTGTGTTTATTGAATACACAAATGAAATCATTGCATTTCTTTATAATATCTTTTGAAATCAAAATTACCGAAATTACATATTGATAACCTAGTGGGTGTAGGATAAAATTCACCCTTGTCATTCACAGAAAGCATGAGAAAAAACCTAATACTTGTAGGAATTTATAGGGTAAGTTCCTCAGAAAGAACACCAAAAGGACACCGCTCACAACCAGATCTCAAATCAATACACTAGTATTTTTGACGTGGTTAAAACCCTCAAAGTGCAAGGAGGGAAACAGTCCACGGCCTGTCCCAACGTGGGTACTACAGGCAATTTATTAATCAAAGAATGAAAATTTACATAAGCGTCTCTCATGCACGGATTACCCGAACAATGACCCTCCATGCGCTTTAAATAGAACTCATGGACCAATCGGGTGTCAAGCCACGGATCAAGTGTCGGTAATACCGAGGTGAGAGTGAACCGTCGGATCACTACATATCGTGACCGTCGGATTGTAAGTTACAAAATGTACAACGGTAAAGAAACACACTTTACCTAACTCTAACCTAACTCTATACTAGACCAAGTTGAACTTAACTATATCCTATGTGTCGGAATATCCTAACATCCCCCCTTAAGAACAACTTGGGATAGGATTGAAGGATTTACAAATATGACACAATAGGAGAAGGAAGGAGGCACTAGAGCCTATCCCCCCTTAGTGACAACTTCCTGAACTCCAAGCATATATCGAAGTTTAGTGAACTTCGCCTCTGTGAGAGCCTTTGTGAAGATGTCTGCAACCTGATCGTCTGTTGGACAATATTGCACTTCAAGAACATGGTCATGAATGAGCTTTCTGATGAAGTGCATATGTAGTTCAATGTGTTTGCTGCGCTGATGTTGGACTAGATCTTTGCATAGCTGAATGGCACTTTGATTATCACACCAAAGTGTGGTTGGATGCTGCTGCTCAAAGCCAAACTCTGATAGGATCTGACGAAGCCACAAGGCTTCCTTACTAGATTCCACGGCACCACGATACTCTGCTTCTGCTGACGAAAGAGAAACGGCAGCCTGTTTCTTACAAGCCCATGTAATAGGTCCTGAACCAAGAGTGAAGACATAACCGACAGTAGACTTCCGATCATCAGGGTCACCAGCCCAATCAGAATCAGTGAAACCAACTAACAGAGGAGCTGCTTTGGCACTGTAATGAATCCCAAACTGCACTGTTCCTCGAACATAACGAAGTATTCTTTTAGCTGCTTTCCAATGACTTTCACGGGGGTTTTGCATAAAACGAGCAACAAGGCCAACAGCAAAGGAAAGATCAGGACGAGTATGGGTTAAATACAAGAGTTTTCCGACAAGTTGACGGTATAAGGTAGCATCAACTTCAGGAGAAGTACAAGAGACTGAAAGTTTGACTCCAGACTGAAAGGGAGAAGGGGCTGGCTTACAGTCTTCCATGTGAAAATGACGAAGAATATCACAAGCATACTTGGACTGGGAAAGGAAAATACCCTCCTGGGATTGCAAGACTTGAAGACCGAGAAAATAGTGTAAGTGTCCTAAGTCTGTCATTTCAAATTTCTTTTTAAGGCTGGACTTCACATGGTTTATAAGGTTGGGATCACTACCAGTAAGAATAAGATCATCAACATAAAGAACAAGGATGATAAGAGAGTTTCCCACTTTCTTGGTGTAGACAGTATTGTCAGAATGACACCTAGAAAAGCCAGATTCTAAAAGAAAGCTATCCATTTTGGCATACCAAGCCCGAGGAGCTTGCTTGAGGCCATAAAGGGATTTCTTAAGTCGACAAACAAGGCTGGAGTCTGTTTGTATGAAGCCAATGGGTTGTTCCATATAGATTTCTTCCTGCAAGTCCCCATGCAAGAAGGCAGATTTAACATCCATCTGATGGACTTCCCATTTTAAAGAGGTAGAAAGGGAAAGAACAAGGCGGATAGAGTTCATTTTGGCAACAGGGGAGAAGGTTTCAGTGTAGTCAATGCCTTCAACCTGTGAAAAGCCCTTAGCAACGAGACGAGCTTTATGTTTATCAACTTTCCCATCTGGTCCATACTTGGTTCTGTAAACCCATTTACATCTAACAAGTTTGCGTCCCTTTGGTAGAGGAACAAGATCCCATGTATCATTTGTCATCAATGAATGATATTCTTCATTCATAGCTGCTTCCCAATGTGGATGGCCTGAAGCTTCTGCAAAAGTGTCAGGATCATGATTTACTGGAGCTTGAGCCAGTAAAGAAGAGGCTCTTTCAAAACTGAGAACGTGTACGTCGCTGATCTGTAGATCACCGGCAAGATCACCTGCTGCATCCCAAGTAGCACGGACCCATCGTGGAAGTTGAGGATCCTGAGAAGGTGGGGGAGGATTATCATCCTCGCTTTCATCATCTGAAGAAGAAATGTTTTCAAAAGTAGAAGAGATAGGAAGAGGTGGCACATCCGCCGGACTAGGCTCGCAGGTCGATTTATTTTCATCAAACTTTACATCTCTTCTAATGATAACATTTTTGGACTTAAATGGAATAAGTCTATAACCTTTTACATCTTCAGAATATCCAACAAAAGTACATTTCTCACTCTTAGGTTCTAAAGCTTTATGCTTTTCATCTGGAATATGGGCCCATGCTTCACTTCCAAACACACGAAAGTGACTTACATCTGGTTTAATGGAACTCCAAGCTTCTTCTGGAGTGATATTCTCTAGAACCTTAGTAGGAGTGCGATTGATTATATAATTTGCACAATTAATTGCTTCGGCCCAAAAACTAAGACTGAGTCATTTAGATTGCAGCATACAATTGGCCATTTCCTTTAAGGTGCGATTTTTCCTTTCAGCTACACCATTTTGTTGTGGAGTGTATGGAACAGTGTGTTGCATTTGAATTCCATTTTCGGTGCAAAAGTTGATGAATGTGTTTTTAACATATTCTCCACCATTATCAGTTCTTAGCTTAAGAATTTGATGTCCAGATTGTTTTTCAACAAAGGCTTTGAAGGCAAAAAAGGTGTTAAATACTTCGCTCTTGAGTTTTAGGAAGTATACCCAAGTGCGTCTGGAGAAATCATCAATGAAAGTTAAGAAGTACTTGCAGCCAGAGAATGAAGCAATAGGAAGAGGACCACATAAATCACTGTGCACAAGCTGTAAAGGGGCTGAGGCGTGCCAAGAGGCACGTTTGTCAAAACTGTCCCGATGATGTTTTCCGAGTACACATCCGGAACAAACACCATCTCTGCAAGATACCATAGGAAGACCTGTCACCATATTTTCTTTACATAGATGCTGAAGGGAGCGATAGTTTAAGTGACCAAATCGCTCATTCCAAAGTTTGCTCACTTCATCATTATGAGCAATAAATACTGAGGGAAGATTTGATGACCCAAAGTTGTGAAACTTATACAACCTTTTGGAATCATCAGCAAGACCAGTAGCTAGAATCTGTTTAGGATCTTTTAGATCCTTGATTACAACATCATGAGGTGAAAATTCAACAATTTTACCTTCACCTGAATGAGTTATCTGATAGATAGATAGAAGGTTGCAGGATAAGGTTGGAACACATAATACATCATTAAACTGACCATTGTCTAGATGAACAGTTCCAGTCCCTACAACATTAAGAGATCTATCATCACCAACATATATATTTTTGGTGTTACAATCATTTAAAGAAGAAAACATGGCTTGGTTTTTGGCCATGTGACAAGAGGCTCCAGAATCAATGAGCTACTCATGAGAATGAGAAGAAGAAGAAGATACATTTAATGCATAACCAGACTGAGATGATTGACAATGACATGCAGAAAGTGCCATTCTGGAAGTTGAAGTTGAAGTAGGCTCCACATGGATTTTGTTTCTTCATTGCGGCTTCCAAGGCTTCCATCTTCTTAAAGCATTTAGATTCTAAGTGGCCATCTCGATTACAAAAGTTACAATGTCTATCAGTCTTCTTCCATTTGTTTTTATTGGTCTTATCATTTTGCTGAAATGATCTTTCATTTTGAGGCTGAGATGGTTTAGGACCATTCTTTTGAGGATATGACTTCTTAGGATTCTTTGAATTTGGTTGGCTGCTGCGGCGGCTAACGCTTTCGTGGAAGAGTTTCCAAGATTAAGAAGACCAAGGTGTAAGAGTTTTTCTTGTTCTCTTATTAAGGAATCACAAAAGGAGTCAAAGGAAGGGGTCTTGTAGTCTTTTCCTTGACAAATGAAAGCTTCCCTTGTAGAATGGAAAGTGGAAACAAATACAGAGTAGGCTGGTCCCAACTTAGTAAGGATGGAATAAATAAGGTTACCATCTTATTTCTTAACTTTAACACCTTCCAAGAGATATCTAAGGGTCTTGAATTTGGACAAGAAATCTTCAATGCAAGAAAAATTATTAGGATCCAAAGTAAGCAGCTCATTTTCAAGTTGATGGCCTCTAATTTCATTTTTAATCCCAAAAACTTTAGCGAGTTTTTCTAATGCTTCATGAGGAGTCTCAAGGTCTGCAATGTGGAATCTAAGATCAGGAGAAATAGACATCCCTATCAAACCACGTGCTTGATCTTGTCTATTTTCCCATTTTGCAACCTTGTCTTCATCTTTTGGTTACTTCTCTTTGTCTGTGGCTATTCTGAAGAGACCTTTACTTCTAAGTAAATCTTCCATGTAGGCTACCCATTGGAAGTAGTTAGTGCTGTCAAGAATGACTTGGCATGGACTTTCCATTTAAAAAAAAAAAACTGAAGCTGAAGATGCTGAAAGTAAGTGTTCCAATGGATAGATCTCGAAAAAATAGGCGGTTTTAAAAAAAACGGCTCTGAAAAAGGCTTCCGGATGAAGAAGTTATGGCTTTTTGAAAAAAAATTGTTGACGTTGCCGACAAAGTGCGCGAATGTGCAGGAATGAAAAAAAAATCCACCCCCAGAGACTTGAACCCAAGACCTCTACTCTCTTAAAATAGCTTTGAACCAATTGATCTATACAAAAAATTTGAGAGAGAGAGAGAGAGAGAGAGGGGGGGGGGCTTGGTTTGCGTGCTTGCCTTGAGAAAGCTCTTTTTCCCTACAAAACACAAAACACAAAACCCAACACGAATATGCAAAGAAAAACGAACCTTGCGGCTCGAAGTTAGCTTTAGCCAAAAAACTAGAAATTTTAAAAAAAAATCTCAAAGTTAGCTTTAGCCGAAAAACTAAATATTTTTCTCAATGTTTCTGATTTTCCGAGATCACACTAAGGTGCAGGGAAAAGAGCATACGCATGAGAAAAATCCTTCCTTTCTGTTTCTGATTTTCCCAGATCGCACAGAGTCGCAGGGCAAAGAGCATACGCAGAAATGAAAGGTATAGATCCGGTTAAAAAAAAAGGCTAAATAAACTGAGACCGAAATAAGCAGAGAGAAAATAACAGTAAACTGCAAAAAAAACACTGTATACCTCCCGATCTGAAAAATGACGCAGCTAGGGCTACCGGAAACCTTTTCGCGTGAAACGAAAGGGGTTCCTCACTGGAACAGATGCTCCGAATGCAACAGAGCAGTCCTCTCGGCCCGAAAGCAGTCAGAAACAACAGATCTAGGAAACGACAGCCGCATGCAGTTCTACCGGCTTCAGATTTGGATCACCAACGGACGCGGCCCTCAAATAGCTCTGATACCATGTAGGAATTTACAGGGTAAGTTCCTCAGAAAGAACACCAAAAGGACACCGCTCATAACCAGATCTCAAATCAATACACCAATATTTTTGACGTGGTTAAAACCCTCAAAGTGCAAGGATGGAAACAGTCCACGACCTGTCCCAACGTGGGTACTACAGGCAATTTATTAATCAAAGAATGAAAATTTACATAAGCGTCTCTCATGCACGGATTACCCGAACAATGACCCTCCATGCGCTTTAAATAGAACTCATGGACCAATCGGGTGTCAAGCCACGGATCAAGTGTCGGTAATACCGAGGTGAGAGTGAACCGTCGGATCACTACATATCGTGACCGTCGGATTGTAAGTTACAAAATGTACAACGGTAAAGAAACACACTTTACCTAACTCTAACCTAACTCTATACTAGACCAAGTTGAACTTAACTATATCCTATGTGTCGGAATATCCTAACAATACTATATATAAAACCAAGAAAAATTCAAATTCATCACTTCTACGGACCTCGTAACCACCCTACTAATACACAAGTATGTTCCTGTTTGCAGTTAGAAAAGTTACCCAAATTACAATCTGTTTACTCCAGCCTATGTTGGAAAGTTATAGAAGGATGACTAGTGCAATCAATCCATTCCTTTTAACCCTGGATTTGTTTTAGTTTAAAACAGAAGTATACAAATATACTTGTCCAATGTCTATGCTTTAACCATTCACATTAAGATGTTTTTACAATATAATTTCCTAACTCTATTTAATATCTTCATTATCATAAAAACCAACCTATATCCATCTTAACTCCACATCTACCACTCTTAGGGGATGAAATCTTTTTATCCTTCTGAGCACTTGGTAGACCCAGAATTAAGATGGATCTAAGATGATAGAATTTCCCTTTAAATAGTCTATGCTCACATGAATACCATGGTATTACCATGGGTCAATACCATGGCTTATCATAAACCTGGAGCTTAAAAATTACTATTAGTAATTTATAAAAATTAATAAAATTAATAGTTGATTTTTATTTTATTTTTTATTTTAACCAAGCTAAAATGTTTAACATACATTAAATTACAACATCCATTTTTACTCTTGATCCACCAAGCCCCGAGAGGAATCAAATATTTTTTCACTCTATGCTAGTTTGCATATCACGATATTTGATACCTCTCGGGGTTAGTAGATCCAGAGTGAAGATGGATCTATGTTGGTTTAATTCCCCCATTTAAATAGGCTACATTCCAGGTGAATACCATGGGTCAATACCATGTTCCATTTTGGTGAATACCATGGGTCAATACCATGTGCCATTTTTATTTTTATTAATACTAATATTAGGGTTAATAATGTTTTTTGCATGGTATTAATAATAATCTAGCCCATGGTATTTGTCCCATAGTATTTTGCCCATAGGTTTCACCTAAATATAACAAATTTTTTGAGTGTTCATAAATATAAGGTGACTTATGGAGTAAATATAAAAAAATATTTTATTTGTTTATCATACCTCTCGTTTATTTATATTTTTATTAATTTACCATACCTCTTTTACAAATATGGTATTTGGCCCATAGGATTCACTTAAATAAAACCTCTTTTTTGAATCTTCATAAATAGAACGAGGGTTATGGACTAAATATAAAAAGAGGTTTTATTTATTTACCATACCTCTAGTTTATTTATATTTTTATTTATTTACATACCTTTTGAGTAAGTATAAAAAGACGTTTTATTTATTTACCATACCTCCACTTTACTTATATTTTTATTTGTTTACACCATTGCATGTATATAAGGTGACTTATGGAGTAAATATAAAAAATGTTTTATTTATTTACCATACCTCTCATTTATTTATATTTTTATTAATTTACCATACCTCTTTTATAAATATGGTATTTGGCCCATAGGATTCACTTAAATAAAACCTATTCTTGAAAATTAGGGCGAATGGAAAGTTGTAACTCCTAATTTCAAGGGCTAAATTTAACTTTTTTACCCTCTCCCTTAAAATAAGGTGGGCTATTTGAGGTGATTTGTAAAAATGTACTATGATACAAAATATTGGCCCACTAAAAATTTAAAACCCCTTAATTTCCCCAAAGGGCGAACATTTGCCCCTAAAATTTTCCATGCTTAAAAACCCTAATATTTCATGAAAAATGAATAAAAGGAGGGAGAAGTAATTATTTTTTACCATTTACCATTTAACCTTTGTGTGAAGAGCTTTTTACCCACTTGTGCCATAAATTTTCTGGAGCAGATTGCGGAAGATCTGGGAGGTCATTCGCCGAGCCGTGTTGCAGGTAAGAGCCAAGAACTTAAGCTCCATTTTCAGCCAAGAACTTAAGCTCCATTTTCATACTTATTTCACATGTTTTTAACCATTTTTTTGTATTTCATGAGGAGGTTTTGTCAAAAAAAATTCGCACTCGGTCGATGCAATTTCTGGGCATAGAATCGCATCGATCGGGGGTTGCTAAAACTGTCAATCGTGTCATTCAGCTTCCTTAGTCCAGCTATCTTTTGTTTCCTTCCTTTAAATACCTGAAACAAGCAAACAACAACAACAAAAAACTTGATAGCATACAATATTGTATTCAACCTACTTAATAGGTCAAGGAACATTAAGCCATAACGATGTAAAATGACACTTCATGTAGGAAATCAATCAATAGTTGCATTTATATAAATCAGAAAGAGATTACAACTGGTGCCTTGACATTGTTGGTCTCCTCCGACGTATCCGAGTTCCCACACTTTTTCTAGCACTTCATGGATAGCCCCAACAATGGGAGTTTTAAGTCCTCTTTCCCTCTAGTCTCAAACCACACCAAAAACATACTATTCTCCCTCAAACATACACTAGAAAGCCATAAGCTATAGATGAATCGTTGATCATTCAAACTCACTCCAAAAATAAAAACTCCAACTAGATTTTGCTTGATAAAAAGAGAGGTTTATACAGCTTGGATGGATGGGATATGGTTCCTCTCATCATGGGAGAGGGTCTTATCTCTTGAGTTTGTTCCATCCTAATAGGGGAATGGAGCCCAAAATAACTTCCTCGGCTACATCCAACCCAACCATTTACCAGACTTCTGTTACAAAACTTCTAGACATGGAAGCGTTTGCTCCATATTTAAAAAACCTTCCAAAAGAGGATTAATGTGACTAGAAAAGGGCTTAGTCGCTCCATACAGCGCAAGGGCTAGTTTTAATCTCTGCAAATCGGTGCGAGGAGGAAACTGGTCAGTAGCGCTGGTCTTGTAAACTAGATAAAAGGAATATTCTTGGGAAATGATGCAAAGGGAATTATTCTGCTCATGAAGAGGGGCATACTGGGAGTTTCTTCATGATGGGAAAACATGTCGTGTTCACTGTAGAGGTCCTCCAGGATCATGGACAGAGAGTATAGGGACAGTGAAAAAATGCTGTGTAACACCCACTCACACGTCACATACTACACTCGTCTATCATGTTTTATCACATATATTGACTTCGTGATTATATTATGGTTTTAGGGAATTTGTTATTTTAGTGATTCATTAGAAGCCTTATGCACCCATACACGTTTATCCCTCTACAATTCACGTCGTAAGGAGGTAGGATTATCTTGTATTGTTGGCCATGGCATCACCCCATTACATTAAGGTTTACGAATCCATTATCTTCTTGACACATCCTTGAAACCCTAAGTGGTCAGAATTAAAGTCACCTTCATGTTTTAACCTCACCCATACGCCCCACATGTGAACTCTCATCAACATCATATTGCACTTGCATTGCATTATTACAAGAACTCCTTGGCAATATCAACATTACCTTGACCACTAGGTTAATGCATGTGTTTATAACTAAACAAGCCTGTATAAATGAACCCAAGGCTAGAAAATAATATATCAGAATTTCAAATGGAACATTGAGCACTTATGCATGATTTACGTTATTATTATATCTATAGAATCATCTAACTGACACGTGTTATTATCATTGTGATATGTAGGGAAAGTAAGGAAATGCCTTTATAATTTGCTTCAAAGTGCTGGCAAGAGGTCCTATTCCCATATGAGTGCTAAATTTGTGTTTAACAAAAGGCCTTTTAATAACAGATACCAATGGTATCACGATGCTATTCTTTGAGGACCTCAAACCGACATGGGCACAAAAGGAGTTTATTTAAATATATTCCTAAACAAATATAAAAGAAGTTTGGACCCTTTTCAAAAAATTACCTTATAGATTGGTTGGATGATGGAACCTCTAAATGGTAGTCACATTTTGGAGGAAATTGATGAGAATAACTCACTGAGTATGAATATTGCAAGCACTTCAAAGAAATACAAATCAAATCTACCACACTAAACTACTAACTACTACTGCTACAATTAGACTCCACCTACTGATGGTGTTGGTAACATTGATGAGTTTAGGAAGAAGAAGGGAGTCCAAACAACGCATCACTTGGGTCCGTTAAAAAAATCCAGGATATCATGCCTTGTGCCAACGCATGCCTATGGGATGGATTTATGACTATGCAAACACACAAGGAACATGAAGCCATCAACATACACATCGACAAAGGCATTGAAGCCTGATGAAGTGATAACCACAAGGGCGTGATGAGCCAAATGGATAATGAACATCCCAGGGGTTATAACACCACACGGAAGTCATTGCATTAGGATGATATGATGCAGTGAAAACCTTGATCAACAATATATCGAACAATGCTATAATTCCTTCAACCAAAATGGTACATGCCCTGGGTGAAAACATCATTATTATTGACCATTTGTTGGAAATAATACTGAGAGGGGGGGGTGAATCAGTATTATCAAACTCTTTCAATATACCTTTCAAATTTATCCTTTAATTTATTCTTCAGATGTTGATCATTAATATGTATGTCAATACCATATAACAATGAACAAGAACAGGAAAAATAGATAGTCACACCAAAGAACACCAGATATAAGGTGGAAACCCAATGTGGGTGAAAACCACCTGCTGCAATATGTCTCTATCTTCTTTCAATTAGAAACTTCTTTTTATAATGATTTTGTACTGATGCAGTCCTTTACCAGTATGCAGGCTGCAACCTGCAGAGAGCTACAACCCTCTCTCGTTTTCCAGGCTCTCCTGGAAGGGAGGTACAACCCCCTTAGCTCTTGTACTAGCCAAGATACTAGTACGTAGGTGCTGGCCTACTAAAGGCTACAACCTTCTCTTTCTTCCAGGGACATCGTTTCATAAATTTTCAGACTGGATCCATGAACATCAATCAATCATCAAGTATATCTGCATCAAACAATCTCCTTTTCCCCAATTAGCACTGAATCAAGTAAACACTTCTCTGACAGCTGTACCCAGAACACAGTAACAGTAACCACACACCAAATTCTGAACCCAGAACACTGCAGTTATAAACAGGAGCAGCTAGATCACAACTAAAAAGATATACACAACTTCAACAACCTGAAACCTGCGTGCATACACTCCTGTGTTTGGAACAACCTACGTATACACTGTTTTCAATCATTGAACTAGCGTGTATACGCGCTTTCACTTCACTAAACCTGCGTACAGATCTATAAAGGATAATTCACTCTTTCAAATATTCAGACACTAATTAACCCATATTATCAGATTTATAGATCAAGCATGCGCCACATATACCAGATCAAAATCATACAAAGATACTATCATTCAAGCTTAAAGATTATGACCCATCAATAGAACTTATCCTTCTTTATGTGCTAAGGTTCCTCCTTCATTCATATTCAGATCTACACCATAACCCAAATCATAGATATTTCAGATCTAGCACTTATTAGATATTCAATTAATTCAGATGATCCTTTGCCAAATGATCTCCTTCTTCTTTTATAGTCTTAGGCCTTCCACAATACCATGGTCCAAAACCATAACAAAACAATACCATGGACCCAATAATTGGGGTCAACACTTTTGGATGCAATACCACGGACCAAAACCATAGGATCAAAAACTGTCGGACTAATACCATGAGCCAACCATGAAAGTGCATGAACTTTTCTCTGCATGAAAGTGTGTGAACTTTTCTCTATATGAAAGAAACTTTTCTCTGCATGAAAGTGCGTGAACTTTTCTCTACATGAAAGAAACTTTTCTCTGCATGAAAGTGCGTGAACTTTTCTCTACATGAAAGAAACTTTTATCTTCATGAAAGTGCGTGAACTTTTCTCTACATGAAAGAAACTTTTATCTTCATGAAAGTGCGTGAACTTTGTTGCACTATAATTTATCATCTGAGATGAGTGGGTTGCCATCAAGTACAACATATGTATCATAATGCCAACACCATTCTCCATAAGTTCTGTCATGCGTAATAAAGTATAAAATTGTTCAATAATGTTAGCATATGAAATTCAATCCATGCAGCAACATGACTCGGGTCACTATCCCACATTACTTTCTAACAGATGTAATCTGCTCACCCTGACTGGGATCTACAACCACCATCCTACCCCATTTCTATATTTATCATTCTCCTACCTCTAGGTACTTACCTCATTTGGACTTCAATTCTGGCAGCAGCCATACCTGACCTCACCCATTGCTGGTACCTTTTTTGATGCTTCCTTTATAAGCGAATCTGACATAGCGGATCCCTAGACATACCCTGCCAGAGGCACATTTACCCCGCACCTACCATCTGACCACTCATTATTATCCACCTCTACACTCTCCTAGTTGTTATTACATCATTCTTGTACAATTCGTGGTGATGGAATACCTGGCATCGGACACCTCAGCACATGAAGTGCTCATTCACGCCATAGTGGATGCCGAAAAAACATTTGGGAGGGGAGCCACTCCCTTGGTCACATGGCTCCCATCTTCTCCATCGCACACACTGCAAGATGGCTCACATGCACCATCGATGCTACATGGATGCTCACACTTGGTTCATGGACGTCGAACTCGCCACCCTAACTGCGCTATTAAAATTACAAAACCTACACCTATTTTGGATTTTGGGCATTATGTGCTTTAGTATCGAGTAATTAGCCTATAGAAGTGTGTGCTGGTTGGGATGTGGCACCTTTCTGATATGGAGGACTCGAACATGCACGTCTCGTTACATTCTAAATGGCACATTCTGCTCGATTATATGCCTATAGTGGTTCGTCTACTCAACGGATGGTACAACTTCCATTTTCTCTGTTAGGAAGACCTAAACAAAATAAAATCCATTCCCTGGGTGAAGGGACATAGCTTCCTTGCTTTATACTCCTGGTACATAGGCTTTAACCTGCTAAATGATACTCCACAAAATAATCTTATATGGGTTAAACTGTCTGGTCTCCCCATTGAATTTTGGTTGAAGCATGTATTTGCTGATATTGGAAATGCAATTGGGAAACTCGTATATGTGGATCCTCGGTGCCTTGGGGCACCTGATAAAAGGGTGGCATGGATAATTATAGAAAAGAATTATACAGGGGGATTTTTGGACCATATTTCACTCAGCTGGAGCGACACTAAGTTGATTCAACGACTAGAATTTTGGGGTGTCCCCTTCCATTGTTTGAATTTTCACCACGCAAGACAACTTCTGGTCCATTGTCCTCGGCGTTGGGGGCCTAAATCTATGGCGTCTCAATGCCCTTGCAAGGGTATCTGGAAACATGCAAAAGATATATTCGTGGATGTTTCGTCACATGGGGGCTCTAAGACACAGTCACGCGACGCTATCCCTCCACTGAATATAGGTATTTCTCTACCCTCTCCACATGGAAAACCGCTCCACCACTCTGCTATTTTTCTATTAGAATTTGCACCAATTCATATTCCTTCCTCCCCACTCTCTGAAGGTTCGAACCCCCTACCCTTGATGCCACAATTCATGGGATATCTCCCTCTTCATGTGAATATTTGTCACTGCCACCTAATTCTCCTCCACATTCGACGCTCCGTGACCCCCTCTCCTCCACTCACATAATGTACATCCAGGGGAAGTATCCATCTCGCATCATACCCTCCTCCCCAGTATCTGACCCCTCTCCTAACCCAACTACCGTATCGCCACATTCTCCACTAAATTCCCCCACGAATTCTGTGGACAATGATCTATATTTCCTTCTCCAGAAGAAAACCCTGGACCTCTGGTCACTCACCATCCACAAACCATCTAGTCCTTCATCTTCTCACACGAGTCCTATATCTGTTGGTAACATCACTGTCCTAAAAAAAAACCACGAGACAACAAACACTTCCATGGACATCCATGTCCCCCACCACCATTCTATCCTGTGGAATCTCATGCCCTTATTGATGTCCCCATTGTTGACTCTATCCCTACTCGGGCCCTTGGAGCATGGAAGCCTGCTCAAGGACAAACATGACCTTTATTCTTTCTCTAAATATGAGGGGACTTGGGGCCGCCCCTAAATTTCTGGCCCTAAAGGATCTCTTTTCTTCTATTCGCCCCTACATTATTCTACTACAAGAAACAATGCACATTGCTCCCCAAGTGATTGGTTATTTTCGGAGAATGCTACCAGACTGGCACATGGCCACCACTGATGCACAAGGTCTCTCAGGAGGTCTGATTGCTATCTGGGACCCTAGATGGGTCAGGGTCCCGGCATTTTCCTATTTTTCTAGGATTCTATTAGCTGGACACATCCGTGGTCTCTTGGGCCGCATTCATATACTAAATGTATATGCCCCATACCGTGATCGAGAGCTTTTTTGGCAGCATCTGGTTGAGTCGGAGTTACTTGACCTATCTTCTCTTGTTTTGGCAGGTGATCTAAACTGTACTGTTGGCGCTCATGATATATGGGGTCACTCCAAAAGAGCTGATGTCATGGCATACATACTTAAAACTATTATCATGGATCATAACTTGGTGGATATCTGTCCCTCCACTATCATGCCCACTTGGGATAATGGACGATCAGGTAAGAGTTACATTGCTAAGTGACTAGACCGCTTCCTCCTTCATGATCAGATCATAGAGCAACTTGGGATGGTCTCATCTGATATTATTAGTTGCCACATATCTGACCATCGCCCCATCGCTCTCCACTGGCGTAGGGATGAATTCCATGGTAGCCTTCCCTTCAAGTTTAACCGGATTTGGTTGGAAGATCCCACTTATTCTGATCTTGTACAAGAATTTTGGCAAAGAGGCAAATCGACATCCCTCCCATATGCGGTCCTTTATTGATAAATTGGGGATCTTGCGGCAGGAGACCAAGAAGTGGGAGATCAAAAATAAGTGACACTTGAACAAAGAACTTACAACAATAAATAAGGAGCTTCAGGATATCAACACACTTCTATCCAGTCACTCACTCCCAAATCGCATTCCTTGTCATATTCAGGCATTAGAAAGTAGAAGGTAGGCATTGCTGCTCATTAAGGAGACCACTTAGATATTTAAGAGTAGAGCTATCTGGATCCGGATGGTGACTGGAACACAAAGTTCTTCCACAGATATGCAAATTTCAAGCGTCGTACCAATTCCATATGGGAGATCTATGACTCAGAGGGTAACAAATACCAAGCTCAAAAGGATATCAGTCGGGCCGCCTCCTCATTCTTTCAACAAGCCTATGGCCGAAGAATTATGGACTGCCCAAAGGATCAACTTTGGGGAATACAACACTACCCCAACATGTTTGATGATGATGTGAATCATGCCTTATACAATCCAGTCTCTGCGGCGGAAATACATGAGATACTGAAATCCTTCCATGGCGACAAAAGCCCTGGCCTCGATGGTTGGACCGTTGAGCTGTTTACTCATTTTTTTGACCTCTTTCAAGTTGATATGGTAAACTTGGTCTAGTAATTCCGGGTTATAGGATATGTTCATCCCCTCCTTAACTCCACCTATATTGCTCTGATTCCGAAGAAGCCTCTTACTCATTCCTTCTAGATTTCCGCCCCATTTCACTCTGTAATTTTGTTTATAAAATTATCTCCAAGACTATTGCAAATCGTTTGAGACCCACTCTCTCCTCTTTCATCACCCCTCAGTAGTTTCGTTTTCTTAAAAATCGTCAGATGCACGACACCGTTGCAATTGCATAGGATTGTCTACATTCCATCCATACTAAGAAATTAAGTGCTGTAATTGTGAAGGTGGACCCTAAAAAAGATTTTGACTATTTGGATTGGGGGTATTTGCAACTAGTCCTCCACAAGGTTAGTATTCAGTCCTCGAGTGCTGAGTGGATCATGGCCTGCATATCAAATGTTCAATTCATAGTAATCATAAATGGATACCCAAAGACATATTTTAAGGCCGGGAGGGGTCCCCAATAGGGTTGTTCACTATCACCCGTCCTCTTTATTCTTACTTTAGATGGTCTGAGTCTTCATATATCAAATGCTGTTGCTGAAGGACATTTTCAACCTCTCCATATTGGCAAAAATATTCACATTTCTCACAACTGATTTGTTGATGACGTGCTCATCATGGGGATCCTCAACAAGTTTTCTTGGCTTCACCTTTTTCACACTTTCACTAACTTTGGTAATGCTACTGGCTTAATTATGAACCAAAGTAAATCGGCTATTGTATATGATCAAGATGATTAAGATATTACTGATTATATTGCTAATCTATTTGGTATTGCTTCTGAGATCATGTCTGGTGGGTTGAAATACCTTGGTTTCCATCTTAAGCCTTGTAATTATAGAACTTTTGACTGACAATGGCTGGTTGACCGATCCTATTGGAAAATATCGGGCTAGGAATTCAGATGTCTTACTATGGGAGGGCACTTCACTCTTATGCAAGCTGTGATAACTCAAATGGGTGCGTACTGAGCACACTTATTCCACCTGCCCATATCCATCATTAAGAAATTAAATGGGATCATTGCACATTTCATCTGGTCCGGTATGTGGCAAAAACATAAATATCACCTCACAAAGCTGGAACATATCTCTATGCTGAAGCGGCTAGGACTCTGGGGCATCCTGCATTTGAAGTGATTTGGTCATGCTCTTATACTCAAATCAACATGGCGCGGGATATTTGGAGCTAGCACATGGAGTCAAATTATAAAAGAGAAATATCTGAAAGGTATTGATTTTAAAGTATGGATGCGTAGGGGATGTATTGTCCGTATCTTCAGCTCTGCGGTATAACGTAGTTTTGTTAAGGTTCATCATTTATTTCTTTCATTGATCACATGGAGATTTGGCACAGGACACCACATAGCTATTGGTTGTGACAACATCTGGGGACGGGAGGACATCGACACTATCCCTTGACCCTCTCATTCATAGACTAAATGACCTTTTATTCTAGCAACAAGTCATTACGACTTGGCAAAATAGTTACCCTATTTGGAAGCATTCTACAGAGCTGGGTCTGTTTGGACAGAACCCTGTGGAGTGGGATAAGTTCTGCACACAACTGCAGCTGACTGGAATTCGCAGGGACTCAGAATACGACTTGATTGCATGGTGGGGAAAAATGAAGGTTGACAACATCATGGTGGTAGATACATATCTAAAACTTTGCTGTCTAGATTACAATCAACCTGAGGTTAGACGGTTTTCAAAATTCTGGAACACCCACATTCCTACAAAAAACACTATATTTCTCTGGTTGGTCCCAAGAAACAAAAATTTGACATGGGAAAACCTTTAGAAAAGGAACTAGACCGGACCTGGGTATTGCGTTCTATGCATGAATGCAGAAGAGGATAATGGGCATCTATTCATAAAATTCCCTGAAGTTTCTATATTCTTGAAAATCTTGGATGCCACATATGGACTCCATCTCCCACAGTTCACATGCATTTGACTGTCTTGAATGGTGGAGTAAACAACACTGTACATGGTGCTATATACCTCCTATTTTCATTTGGGAGATCTAGAGATTTGGTTGACAACATCATGGTGGCCAATACATATCTAAAACTTTGCTGTCTGGATGACAATCAACCTGAGGTTAGATGGTTTTCAAAATTATGGAACACCCACATTCCTACAAAAACACTATATTTCTCTGGCTGGTCTAGAGAAACAAAATTTGACATGGGAAAACCTTTCGAAAAGGAACTGGACTGGGGTATTGCGTTCTATGCATGAATGCAGAAGAGGATAATGGGCATCTGTTCATAAAATGCCCTGAATTTTCTATATTCTAGCAAAACCTGGATGCCACATATTGACTCCATCTCCGCAGTTCACATGCATAACTAACTATCCTGAATGGTGGAGCAAACAACACTGTAGATGGTGCTATATACCTCCTATTTTCATTTGGGAGATTTGAAGATTTGGTTGACAACATCATGGTGGTGGATACATATCTAAAACTTTGTTTCCTGGATGACAATCAACCTAAGGTTAGATGGTTTTCAAAATTTTGGAACACCCACATTCCTACAAAAAACACTATATTTCTCTCGCTAGTTTGGAGAAACAAAAATTTGACATGGGAAAACCTTCAAAAAAGGAACTGGACCGGACCTGGGTATTGCGTTCTATGCATGAATGCAGAAGAGGATAATGGGCATCTGTTCATAAAATGCCCTGAAGTTTCTATATTCTAGCAAAACCTGGATACCACATATGGTGGAGTAAACAACACTATACATGGCGTTATATACCTCCTATATTTCATTTGGGAGATCTGGAGATGGAGGAATAATATTATCTTCAACGACCATGGAGAATATGGTGCTTGCTGAATAGAATTAGAAACAAAATCTCTGTTGAATTACAGGTGGGTATCACTAAAACGCCCACAAAATCCAACATTGGCCCCAAGATCATTTACCCTGCAGGATTCTTTGATGGCGCATCACAATGCAGTACATGTGGATGCGGTTTCATTCTCCTCTTTGCACCAGAGCTGACATATTATGTTCATTGGGGGCGGGTAGAGGCTCCAAGACAAAGGCTGAAGCTATGGCTCTATGGGGACTTCTCAGGTTTGTACATTTTATGGATATTCAATTTGTCCACATCTATGGAGACTCAAAGGTCATCGTAGACTATGTTGGCAACAAGACTATCATTTGCAAATCCTCCATTCAATGCTATTGAATCAGATAAAGACACTCTGGAATTCCTGCATTCAACACATTAGCAAAGATTTCAACATTGAAGTGGACCTTCTCTCCAAATAAAGGTGTCATAAACAATCTTGACGATCTTCACATAAAGATCAAAATGGGTGAGACTTGGTACGAGGCCGGGATTATGCCATTTCCACGATAAATTTCCAAACCTGATAATTCTTTCTTTTGACACTACTTAGATCCATAGTTACCAAATTCGGCGGTTCGGTTCGATTCGGTTAATAATTCGTTAAAATTCAATTCGGTACGAACGGCAACTGGGTAATTTTCATGACCATTTATCCTCCAACACGACCAGATTGAGATCCAGAGCCTGTTTTGTTTGTGTGCGAGATCTTCCTGGTTGGGATCTTGATGATAGGAGGGTCTATGCGAGTCTTCCCCTCCTCAGAAGATTTATAATCCTCCATCGCGACCAGTCATAGAAATCATCCGAAAATTGAAAATCCGACGATTTTAAAATTGCATGTCCGAATGGTCGGTGAAATTTTCTTTCACACCTGTGTTTAATTGATCAGAGGAAATGAAAATTGTGATAACAAACGTCGTTGTTGCCTTTGATTATTCTTTTAAAGTAGGCATTTAAGGATATCCCATTGTCTAAACATAATTTCGACCTGTAACCAATGTATGGCGCTAGACAATACGGAAGAAGGAAAGAACAAAGGAGTTTAGGAAATAAATCAACCTCAATCAACGTGAAGTGAAATAAAAAAACGTGACAAGGAATATTTAAATGAAAAAAAAAAATTGGAAAAGATAATGTAAAAATGAATTAGTTTGTTACTTAAATTTTAATTGGAGAGTGAAATATTTAAAAATTTTGTAGAAATTATTTTATAAATTAAAGTAGCGAATTTTAAGTATTTTTATTTTTTATTTTTAAAATTTTAATATATAAGTGGTTAATATAGCATTATTGTGTAGAGAAGTACAATGAATAATAATAGTTAACTATTTAGTGGTAATAAGATTTGTTAAAATCTAATTTTTTTCCTTATTGAGATTTTTGTTGGGGAAATAATTTATATAGTTTTTAGACTGTTTTTAAGAGAATTTCTGATCTATTCTTTATTGTTAGTTATTAGGATCTCATTAACAATTATTTATTGATTGACTAACACAAAAACTCTAATGGTTTGAGATATATTATTTCTTTCTTGTTCGTGGAGAAAGGGTTTCCAATTCCATCTCATTCACTTTCAAACGAATTCTTTTTATTAATCTCAATTTCTAATTTTATTTGCAACTTCCATAATGTGATTGAAAACAATTTTTGAGGAGCCTGAGTTTTTGAATAATAAGATTTTTAATTTTGATTTTTTAAAAATTATTTAAAAAACTCTTTTTAGTAGTGGTAAGATGGATACTCCCGAATCATATTCAATTTTATATAGTCGAATTATTTTCGTACCGAATCCAATTCGAATTCGAACTTGGTAACTATGCTTAGATCCCTTTTAGTATTTCCTTTTTGCGTCCATAGTTACGAAATTCGAATTCGAACTTGGTAACTATGATTAGATCCCTTCTAGTATTTCCTTTTTGCGTCCATAGTTAAGAAATTTCAGACATACTATATATAGGCCTATTATCAGTTTCATATGTTGGACTATCTGAAATCCACAAATGTTAGATCACTTTGCTACTCTGACTGATTATTGGGAAACATATTGTATGAAGACATGATAGCAAAATGCACTGATCTATTGTGGTGATATTTTGTGATACTCTGCTATGAAGAATATGTAATTAATTACTTATCTTGAATGAATATATCGCTTTTTTCATCGGAAAAAAATGAGAGAAATGATGTGTTGAATGAATATATCGCTTTTTTCATCTGGAAAAAAACGTTGAAATCATCAGAGAAATGATGTGTTGAAAGTACTGAAGGCGCGTATCAAACGCGTTAAAGAAATTTGTCCTCAGCAAAATTGTGCAGATGCAACGTCTCGAGGGTCACATTGAAAGTATAGTTGAAAGAGCATTAAGTACCCTTGTAAAATCACATATGCATACCATAGCACCAGGTTCCTTGTGAGTAAACAAGAATGGCAGGCTTAGTCAAACCTACATCTGCAACTTTCTTGGTCATTTTCATGGCGATGATAAGCATAGCAACAACTGAAGAGGTGAAGGTAGCTGCCCCAGTCCGACAATGAAGACATGCACTGCTTTAATCAATATTACGCATATGCTCATCATCTTTACGAGTGTAGTAGATTAAATGACATGCTCGCTACCGACCTGAGGTTTCCAGTTCGCATTTGAGGGCTTCATCATATAACCAGAAATGCGACCCTGCTTACGTTGCGAGGCGCGATACCCATCCGCAAGCCGCAAAATCGCACCTGGAAGCCCATCTGCAGTTTGAAAATGCGATCTCGTCTATAATGCGACTGTGCGACCTTTTCCAAGGTCGCTAAGTCACATAATCACACTTGGAAAAGTCGATGGCCCTTCAACTTACCGCTCTCATTCAATGCCAGCAATATTAAACATAATAAACATGAGACTTAGATTGTGCTCCAGGGGCTCGATGGGGACTGTAATAATGCGACTATAAAATGGAATTAACAACACATTATGGGAATAAAGTGCGATGAGAAGTGGTGCCCCGAATTTCTCTCTGCTAATTGTGCATGGGTTCATAATGCCAAACTTCACGTTGCCTAAAGATTGAGTATTCAAAGAGACGTGCGATGTGGTCGGATGAATGCAAGCCATTAAATTTCATTTTAAAATATTATGTGTATTATGTGTAGCCAAGAATCACGCCACTAACTAATATGGGCCGTTGCCACAATATTGAAATCGCATTGAACAAGGAGCTTGAGTTTGGCACATAAACACCGTGACGAAATGGCGTTGAAAGGTAATGATGGGAGAAAGGGGGTGCAAGCTGTGCTGACACATATATGAGACAACTGCAGCGGATCTATGTACAACGTTGATGGCACAAGACACTGAGGCCATCATTAAAGCTATGTTGAAATACGAGCATGGTCAAACAAAGTGTTACGAAAAGTAGAATCACAAAGATTACACATAGTTACACATAAAGCCGCAATAAAGCACGCCAATCTGATGATATAAAGCGTAGAAAGTGTATCCATGAGTGGCAAAAGGATATCAATCAGATAATCTCTGTGATCATTTATGTCTAGCGCTTCGAGGTTGCTTGAACCAAATCAGTGGTGATCATGGAACATACGACTTAATGCCAAGGTTTAAGTCTCGAAGAATAGACCCAACAATGTCACCATGAGGAATTATACCAGTTACAGACATTTAACACAATGATGAATGTCATTGTCCCGTTGATTAAGTCATGCAAATTTCCACATCGACGACAAGCATTTGGGTTTCTGCAACCTTTTTTTATTAAGAGATCTGAGATTTCTACAATTATTCATATTGTTAGAAATTTTAGGGGGAGAACTGTGTAATGGATTTATAATCCATTTTATACACAGTTCTCTTCATGAAAATTCTAACAGCCTTCTTTATTCTTCGCACAACCCGTTAAGGCCAACACCCTTTTCACATAATAAGGATTTGCATACCAAACATCCATGTGCCATTTGCTCATCTTATGACCATTATACTCACAACTAACCCAACCTTCCACAATATTAGGATTCCTTAGTTACATCTTATTAAAAGGATCAACAAGCAACACCACTAGGCTTATTATCCATGCCTATTTACACATCCATGATTTACCATGTGTCCACTTTGGTGAATGTGTAGATGACTTGCCCATGTGTGCTATGTAGGCAAGGTGACCATTCTTCTTACACTTGTTCATTAATCATTCAATATTGCATTCAATGCATGATTGAGTGTGAACAATTGATTCTTGTCCATCCTCCCAATATTGCAAATAATGTCTAGGGATTACTTTCCTCCCCCAACTTGAGAGAGAAATATTCCTGTCCCTAACTACTCATTTGATGCAATTTTGACAAGAGTCCATTCCTCCTACCCCACCCAATTCCTCAGTAAGCTCATGGCAAGTAATTCTCCCTCCTATGGAATATATTGACACTCACTATCATGGACATATATGTTGTAATTCTACTACCACTAGGACAATATCCTTAGCTATATGCTCATCATCTCTTGGAGTCAAGGTTTTTCCTCTCTCTAAGGTCCCAACTCCACATGTTACCTACCCATAGTCTCATATAATTTAAGTGGTTTCCACCTCCATTGGCTTGACAACACCTAGCTTTGTGTCACACACTAATGACATGTTTAGTCTCAAGATGCAAACCCAACCTATTCATGCCTCACAAGAGTTTCTCACTTTGCTTCTTATGTGTTTCTCTCAAATGAAGAAGACATTTTAGTGGACTTGTAGGGTCTCAAAACTTTTATATGAACCCACTCCAAACTTCCTCGAGCTCATTTGAGAGCCCATATAAAGATCAATATCTCATACCTTACATGATGACATGGTGCATTCATTTCACCAAAAAATTCACTCTTGGACCCCTCATGTCATCATTTCTTTAGCAAAGGCATGCAATATCAATACCCTATTATTTATTTCATTTATTGTGATCAACTATTTTTATTATCATTACTTTCAATTCAAATTTAGTTTCATGTGTGCAAGTGTTGATCACATGCTTTTGACGGTCCCTTTGAGTTGTTAGTTGTTTTGACTCAAATGACTAGTCATATTGAATGTAATTTTGCATTCTCATATTTTGAATACCATTTGCATTCACATTCATCATTCATCTACCCTCACGAAAACTTATTCATGCCCCCTCCCTTTAGTAACTTTCTCCACCCTCAGCCCCTAAAGGGTGAGTTATTAACTCACTCGGTCACACACCTTTGTGTTTGTACATTCAACTCAATTTTTTTTTTTCATTCATTGGTAATTGTACAAAGTTTTACTAGAAGAAAGCATTATTCTCCCCATCACAATTGATGTCGTTTCTATTTCAAAGACAATCCTAGTCACCCTTTGTCAAAGCATTCACACTATGTCACCTATGCCTACATAACACTCATTGTTGGAAACATCTCCTGTTTCATAGTACATTGCATTGTGGTCCTTAGAGTTAACACCTGTAGTTACTTATTCAATCACCATTGAAATTTCCTTAGTCTCAACTTGACATATATTCCTTACATCTTATTGTTCCTCTAACAACAAACTATCCTTTGTCCAGCTGGTTTCTTGACTATTTCCCATGTCAACCATCAATTATGCTTCACCCCAAGGAAGTATTGTCTCATTCTCTCCATATTTTTTGACCTCAACCATGATTAGAAAAAACTACACTTGTTACAATTTAGTATTTGGTTCATCTTTAGTTGATTTCAAGGGACACTGTGTCTCCTGCGATTGCATCATCATTCCTAGCAAAATTAGCGCCACTTTTCTAGGAATGGTGAAGTGTATTGGTCACCATTACCCATACAATGATGGATCTCAGGTGAAATATGTAGTCATAAGTGCTCTTCACTTTCATTGACCCCCAGTGTGTTCGACATCAACATCTCTCCACATCATGGTGTGTCTTACCTTGTGATAATTGTAGTTTAAAATTCCAATAGAATGTCCCTGGGCTTGATTGACCATCAATGCTATCAAGTTTGAACACTCCTCGTTCATGTTCATCTCAAGTTCCAGGGAATTTTCTCCTTAGAAAATTACTCATTGTTATTGACACCCCTCAGGGGGATGAAGATTTCTATTCCACAAGATAACTAACTATACTATCATTAGTGACATTGAGAACTTTTTTTATGATTAGATAAGAACCATCAACATCCTTTCCACTATTGTAATCTTCTTTTGATAATTTCATGATCATGGGGCATGTTAGTCTCATTTATACAAAGCAAATATTATTTTTAGGGATGTTTGTTTTGGATGTGGTTTTTGCCTCTTCATTTATGGGATGTACTTCTTTCCTCAATCTCTATATCTTTCTCTCTCTCACACACTCTCTACCAAGCATCAATTCAATATAAATAGTTACAAAAGTGATGTCATAATTTGGCTATATGTATCCTCCTAACCTCACACACTAGGGAGCAACCATTAGGGGAATTTTGAAGTAAAAAATAGACCTAAAATGAAAAATATACTAAAAAAATCAACTTTAAAAGAATCAATATGATTCAAGATGATGATGTGATCCTCACGGGTAAATGCTTTTGGAAGGAAAAGAAGATTTTTTTTTTTAATCATATTTTTGACTTATCTTCTTATACTTGTTTACTCAAATTTCAAGTGTGGGCACTCATTGGATGTGGGAATCATATTTTACAACCAATGAGTATCCACTCTCCATACTTTCAAGTAAATCCTCATCAAGAAAAACTAAAAAATACATGAAAAAAACGTGTGTGTGTGTGTGTATGTGTGTGTGTTTTTTTTTTCATGTATTTTCAACTTTTCTTGGTGAGAGTCTACCCAAAAGTATGCAGAGTGGGTACTCATTGGATGCAGGATTTGATTCCCACATCCAATGAGTGTATACGCTTGAAACTTGAGTAAACCTACTAGGTGATAGTTGAAATATAATAAAGAAAGTAGTTTTCTCTCTTTTCCTGTAAAAATTCATAACTTTTATTTTATTATGTTTACTATTATTTTTCAATTTTCCGTAGGAGGTTCATTTTAGACCTAAAAATTCACCTAATGTGTTATTACTGGAAAATTTACTATAAATCCTAACAAGTGATGCAATTTTCATCAATATTATGTATTGAAGTCCTATTACATGGCACTTCATCACAACCTTTTGGCTACACAATCAAAACCTTGTAAAGGACACTTCATACATTCACACAATTCACCAGTGCTAGTTTTGTGTCATACACGCAACTCATCCTTCAATAGCCATGCATGTATGTAAAGGGTAAAATTTTGCATGACACTAGTGTATTAAATGAAGATTCTTATAAAAAAGTACCCCAAGGAAGGAGTGATTAGGCCAAGTTGAGTTATATTAGTAGTAATGGTAAATTTTGGGAGAGACAAACTCTCCTCACACATGTGGAGCCAAAATCCAAAATTGGTCCTTTCACATTGTGAACTAGCCATTGTTGAGCTTGAAATCTTCTTATAAAAATAAGCAATGGGGCAGCATTCAAAGCAATAGAAGAACAGTAGAGTTATGCTGCCTCATTGTTCTTAAAGTTCCATATGCTTTGAGATCTTAGTTCGTGAGCACAACTTTCATCTAAGAGTTTAGTTTTTTTCCATTGAAAAAGCTTAAATCCCTTCTCGGTTTAAAAAAATAGGAGATTCAATGGACATAAAAGGACCTTCCTAAAGAGGATTAGAGAAGGCCAAACAATTCTACTTCATCCCCTTTTGTGTATCTATTTAAAGCCACAAGCCTTCTCCATTGTAAAAAAATCCATTGTTGGTGATGATTTTTGGAGAACTGTGAGTCACAATCATGTGTTTTCCCAACGTTTTGGGTAAACCCTTCACCCATATTCAGGGGCTTGAAGCTTGACTTCACCCATATTCAGGGGCTTGAAGCTCAAGCTTCAAGTCCCTGAATATGGGTGAAGGGTTCACTCGAAACGTTGGGCTTCACGCTCCTGAAAATGGGTGAGGGGTCCGTCTGAAACATTGGGAAACTACATGATTGTGACACAAAGTTCTCCATAAATCATCACCAATAATTTATTGACTGTGGAAATATCCATGCTAGAAAAACCCATTGTTAAAAAAGCGAATATAGCATGCTTCCCAAATATTCTTTGTTTATTTCTATTTTGTCTCTTATTTTCTGCATAGTTGTCTATATTTCTTTTATTTTGCAAGCTTATCATAAATCAATCAACATTTGTTATTTTATAGTATTTCACCATTTAGCTACAACATGGTGTATTTTGCTCACCTGATTGGCAATTATACTCCAACAATGGATACCTATATTGAAATTTATATATGTTTATTATCATGAATTAATTGAATTTTCGTATTCTGGATTTTCAAAACTTGTTGGTTTGCTTTCCCTTGGAGTCAAGAACCAGGGAACCGTAGGTGTTCTCGCAGTTGATGCTTGGGGATACAAATATCTCTTGGGGCCGAGGGCTGATGGCATATCATCATTGCTTTGGGACGAGGCTTTAATGCACATCCATTAGGGAAATTTTGAGGTCTAAAATGGGCCTCCTAAGAAAAATGTACAAAAAAAAAAACTTTATAAGAACCAATAGGATTCAAGATGATGATGTCAACTGTGGGGGATGATTCACCATTTTTGGATTAAAAAAGTAAAAAGATTAAAAAATAATAAAATAATAAAACTACTTTTTTTCCACTCATATTTTCAACTTATCTCCATAATATTTTACTCAAATTTCAAGCATAAGTGCTCGTTGGATGCAGATTTTGATTCCTCATCCAAGGAGTACCCATGTTGCATACTTTTGATGGACCCCGCTATACGAAGAATGATAAATACATGAAAAAAGTGTTATTGTAATCATGTTTTTCATGTATTTCTCATTTTTCGTGTAGTAGAGTCCATCAAAAGTATGCAACATGGGTACTCCTTGGATGAGGAATCAGATTCTGCATCCAACGAGTGTTTCCACTCGAAATTTGAGTAAACCGATAGGGAGATAAGTTGAAAATACGAGTTGAAAAAATAGTTTTTCTTTTTTCCTTCTAAATTTGATGATGTAATTATTTTATTATTTCCACTATCATTTTAAAATTTCCTTAGGAGGCCCATTTTAGACCTCAAAATTCCCCTAATGGTCCATGTTTTGGGTTGATATGATAACATCAATGTTTGGGGCTAGCGTACCCTTAACATATTGGCCAATGCTTGAAGCCCTTTGGTAATTTGGGTGGACCTTCCTTGTCTCTGTTTGGGACGAGAGGGTTAAGAAGAATTCTTATGGATTCCTACCCAAGTTTAGACGTTGGTGCTGTATAATAAGAGAAATTTGTATCACTTCGGCAATGACATTCTCCTCAACATGTAAAGAGTTGGCCACATGGCCTATATTACTAGTGCTATATTGTACTATGTTATTGATGCTCATAATGAAGTGACATAAAATGAATATGCCCAATTATGAATCAACGAGTAAGTGGAGATATTTAGCAAAGAAGGTCAACCCCTTTCATTATGGACAATTAATATAATCGCAAAACTTAGTATTTAGATGAAGACATAAATTTTTCTTTGGATTTGATGAGGATTTTACTTAAAATTCATTAAATTCAGTCTAATAGTTTATTTTCACAATATTTAATCAAAATTATGAAGGATTGATGGTTGGGTTTGGTATCAATTATCTGATTACTATAATTGGTGAACTAAAGCATGACGATGATGATGTTTATGTATTTTAGATGTGTATAAATTTTAATTAGAGTTTCCAAATAGTTTTCAAGCTGATTGGGTTAGTGTCAAGTTGGCTTTATAGTTTTTTATTAAATGTAAAAAATGGAAATTTGATATTCTATCATATTAATTAAAAGGAGAGGGGATTGAGTATCTTACAATTTGGAGGAAAGGTGGTTAATGCATATTTTCTTGGATAATACCATATATAAGGCATTATGATTTGGCTTGTAGTATGATTTTATATAAAAACCGAGTAATCATCTATGAGAGGCATTCTCCATTGAAGGTTGTGCTATAAAATGTTTTATGGATGTGAAATGAGTGCCTTCTATAGCGAGGAAACACATGGAAACAAAGGCCTACACCCTACTTAAAATAGATTTCTAAACCTTTTTATGTATTTTATTATTTTTGGGAAAAAAAAGATCTAAGAGCTTCTTATCAACATATATACTCAATTAAGTTTGACATTATGGAAATTGAATTTAGGGGGAGGATAAGAATAATTCCTCCCAACCACCCAAATAAACTCAATATTGTCTCTATAATTGATTGCATATTATACACATCTTTTAAAAAATGAAATAATATTGACATAGTAATATGAACAAAGATTTAATAAAAACTAATTTATGATTCATTACCATTATTTAGTTTTAATTGATTAAATAATTACTATAATATAGTTGTGTTATGTTATAATGAAAATACAAACATTATTATATGTATTGTTAATATAGTGCTACCAAGTTGTGAAAATAACAATCATAATTATAGAAATCAAAATTATATAATATAGTTGTATATATTGTTGGTTGTATACTACATATGGTTTTTTAAGATAATGAAATAATATTGATATAATTATCGTTTATTAAAACAAAATGCACAACATATGTTGTTTACTGTGAAGTTCTATAAACTTCATTATATGATTATCATTTATTATTATTATTAACTAACAGAGAATAGTATGAAGCCATTTTTCCAGATTTTTATTACAAGCTTCTGTTAGGTCCCTATAATAATAGTGTAGCCCCCTTATTGTTATTATTGTGCCCATGTAGACACCATATTGTTATTGTTGTGCCCCATAGAAGTCCACTATTGTCATTCTTATGTAGGCTCTAATTATATTGTGACCCCTTAGACTCCTATATATACCAAGGAGGTCTTATCATTTGTATCATCCAAGAATTATTCATTTATGTGATGTGAAGGAAGTTTCCCCCTCGAAGAGGATAATTTTGAACTATCTTTTCTTCTGTTTTGTGATTTGGTTGCATAATATTTGGTATTAGAGCTTTGAATTCTAGGGTATTCTGCTTCAAACAAGTCATCTTGGATTTTTCACTATAATTTTTTTTCTACGAAGCTGAAATTTTGATCATGTGGAGAAGAAATCATGATAAACTTATTTTAGAAATTTCAGATCTTGGTTTTCTATATTTTCTGAGATATGGTCCAAAGAATTTAGGGTTTCTTCATGCTCTAGAATTTAGTCTCAAACATGAGACCTAGGGAAAATCGTCATAAATTTCTTTTCAAGAAAAAAATTTGAATTTTGTAAAAAGTAGCTAAAATTCCATAGACTGTAGTTTCTCATGTATCAATTTAAGGGTTGAATGTTGAAACAATGACATGTGGAATTTCATACAAGTTTGCTCTACTAAACTAGTCCATGATGAACTAGTCCATAATCAGGTTATCATGGGAGACTTGGCATAACTTTATTTTGAAGCATCCAATATTGGTCCGACTTGTGGAATTGGAAAGAAGACTCAAAATGCTACGAAAATAATAAATTTAAGACATTGGATAGTCGAAATTACAGATATATAATAGTTTCAATATCGAGCTCCACAAATAAAGGAAAAAGGTGTGTATTTTTAAAATTTGCATAACTTTTGTTTGAAATTTATTTTGAAGTGATTCACAGGGCATAGTAAAGAATAAATATTATTACTTGGTTCCAATTTGTCTCACAACAAAAAAATGGATACTCCTAGTAAACAACCAAAAATCTCTCATATGACACATGAAGAAGAGGAAGAAATGCAACATGATATATCAAAATTATAGGACCAAGTGCAACAAATTTCACTCACAGGGAGCAACCAAAAATGATTTGGTTGGTTTAAAAGAAAACATGGAAGGTTTAAATGATAGTTTAAAATAAAACATGGGAGTTTTTAAAGTAGACATGGATGTGATGAATGTCAAGTTGGAAGGGTTGAAAAAGTTACTGCAAGAAAGGCTTCCCAGTGGAGACAAGGTAATCCATGAAAATCATGATGAGGAAAAAAGGAATAAGAATTATTATTTTAGAGACTCCAATGTTGGGTTTAAGACCCACCACACTCCAAATATTGACATGAAGAATTTTTATGGCAAGGATCACGTAGCTTGGATTTTACATATGGAACAATATTTTGATCTCCATGATGTGTAACACACACAAAAGGTACACATTGCATCTTTATATTGAGAACCTAATCAGTTTGTATGGTATCGATGACTTTGTTCTCATAAATCACTTATCACTTGGTAATTTTTTATGGAGGAAATGATAACACATTATGAGGATAAAAAGATCAACACATTCTTTATCCAATTGATAAACCCCAAACAAAAGGGTTCAATGGAGATGCACATTAAGGACTTCCAAAAAATTGAATATTAGAATAATTGATATTTTAGAGGAGCATAGAGTTGATATTTTCATAGGGAATTTAAATAATAACAACCAAAATGAGGTTTTAATTTGGGAACATGATTCATTGGAGAAGGAATTTATGGTGGAAAGAAAATTTGAAAGCAAAATTATGGCAACAAGGAAGTCTACCACTCACAACTATAAAGATGGAAATGTTACTGCTCCTAGCCTTCCACAACCTACAAGGCTAACAACACAAAAATTGGAGGAAAAAGGAGAAAAAGGGGCTTTATTATAGTTGTGATAGCAAATACACTAAAGGTCATAAGTGTGCAGAGAAGAAATTATTTTACATAGATTGGGAAGAGGAGGAAGAAAAGGAACAAGAAACATCAAAATAAGAGGATATACACCAGGAACCAACCCAAAGAAAGAAGAAATGAATATGGCCATATCTTGTAATGAATTGGTGGAAATTACCACTCCTCAAACTCTCAATATAGAAGGATATATCAAGATTAAAAAGGTAATAGTGTTGATTGATTTAGGTAGTACCCATAATTTTATTCATTGTAAGATAGCCAAGGAATTGAATTGTTTTCTATATCCAACACTAGAGTCTCAAGTGATGGTTGCAAATGTAGGAACTCTAAATTTACTCTGGAAAGTGCCATAATATCAAACTAGCCAGGGGGGAATATGTACTGAATACTTCAATGCTTTTCATTCCAATGGGTGGTGTTGATGATGTACTAGGAGTCCAATGGTTACAATCTTTGGGGATGGTAACTTTTAATTCTAAATAACTTTTCTAGAAATTTGTATCATCCATTTTTTTTTCATTTATGTGATGTAGAGTAGGTTTCCCCTTTAAAGAGGCTATTTTTCAAGTCATCAATCTATCTTTTCTTATGTTTTGTGATCTGGTTTCATAACAACTTCTGTGGGAAATCTAAACTTTCATGGGTCAAAAGCTCTTCCTCCATATTCTCTCTAAAGCAGGCCATAAAAGCTATGTGGGGTATATCATATTATTTTCAAATCCTACAATTGGTAGGAAGGTTTTATTAGAAACCTCCCACCCCTTTAAGACTATAATATTTCTAAAAATTCAACCATTATTCTGAACTCGAGAATTTCTGGAGGTGCTCCTGGTACAAAATTAGCTAATGGAACCCCTGTACTGTTTAAGGAAGCCACCTAAAGGAAGGTTTCAGCCTTTGCAAATCCGATCCAAAATATTACGGACCATTATATTGTTGAACAAATGGAAAAAGCTCCATATTTGGAAGTAATCCTTTCCGAGGTAAATTCCCTCTTCTCTGTCTTAATATCTAAAGAAATCATCTACAAATTTAATGGTTTTTGGCCAAAAACCAAAGCACTAATTCAGTGGATTATATCCACCTCGAATCTCAATTTCAATTTTTTTTGTGCTCAAAAAGTTTTTTCATAATAAAGTTTGAAACACATTAGAATTTGGATTATGCTCTAAATACAGGGTCTTGGTTTTGGGGTAGAGCCGATCTTTTCATCACACCTTGGTTCCCTGAGTTTGATTCCAATTCTATGGTGGTCTTTATGATGCCAGTTTGGGTGAGGCTACCAAATCTCCCCTTTTCATTTTCACACCACAAAGTCCTTGAAGATATTGGCAACACCTTAGGAAAATTTTAAAAAATGCATATGGAAATAATAGAAAATGGTATATTCACTTACGCTATAATATTTGTGGAGATTGATCTCAACAAAGGACTTCTAGATCATATAAATTTGAAATGCAAAACATTCCTTTGGCACAAGTTATATACTATGAAAACACAACATTTATATGTCACATATGTTTTCAGACATGCCATTTCCAACATACATGCCCACAGGAAAGGAAGAATCCCAAGAAAAATAAGAGGCAATCTAATAGGCCAAAAGGATGGTGGTTCTAAGAGCAATATCCTTCTAAGGATGAAGACGATGAGAAAAAATGATTTCATCTCGATCAAGAAGAAATGAATGACATAGACCTTTAGGGAGATGTTCAGGATGGGGTCGCTATGGTATAAATAGTATCTAGCACTGTACAATAGGAAGAAAAGGAACCCGTGGACTCTTAGATACATGATGTATCTAGAGGCTCTAAAAGAGAAGATATCTTAAAAAACTCTTATTCTGACAAAGAAGTCCCACACATGGGACAATAATTGTCTTTTGTTCCAATTGAATCGAATCATGATGGCTGGAAAAAAGTGCAAAGGTAGAAAGGTCAAAGAGAAAAGATTAGCACTAGTAAGCCATAATTTTCGTATGCCCATTTACTGCTATTTTTAGCTTATACTCTAACGTTTCTTTCCTTTTTTATGGACTTAGATGATGGTTTCAATTCACTTTTTGTCCTCATAATGTATTGTTTATTTCTATATGCATACACACTATGTGTGTCTAAAAAATGTAATTTTTATTTTCATTTATATAAATTATAGATTTTTTTTCTAGAATTTTATTATTATTATTATTATTAAATACATGTTAATTGATGATTAATTTATTTGATTATCACATTTTATGTTATAATACTAATACAAACAATATTAATATAGCTCTCTCTCTCTCTCTCTCTCTCTCTCTCTCTCTCTCTCTCTCTCTCTCTCTCTATATATATATATATATATATATATATAAATACCAACTATATTGCATTAATATAGTTTAGAAAAAAATTAGGTTCAAAAAGGAGAAAAAAGAGGACATAGGAATAAAAGGTTAGATAAAATAGTTGAGCATAAAGATAGGGTAATTCATGTTAAGGTTAGCTCTAATGACCATAAATATGAAATATTTAGTAAAACTCCAAGTCTAAAAGAGTCAAGAATATTCATAAATGAAGACCTAATTTTTGAAGATCAAGCTAAATTAAGGAAGGAAGTTCAAAAGGTAAAAAAACTAGGAATGCAAGAAAAAAAATAATAATTAGGAATATAAGAGCTATTATTATGGATAGAGGGCAAATAGGGACACCCAAAATCCTATCTTGGAACTATCATGGCTTTCTATGGAGAAAAGATCCCATCTTAAGTTGGATCTTGAGTGAAAGTAATTTTATATTGTTTGTTGAAACTTGGGGAAATGAAGAATCTAATGTCCCTAACATAGAAGAGCTTGTTTCATGGTCAATATAGAACATAAGATCTCACCATAGAGCTATATCCATGTTAATGAGAAGCATGTTCCTAAGAAGCAAACAAAAGGGACATTGATACAAATTGGTTTATTCGAAGAATCTGGAGACTAAAAGAGCCTCTCAATAGGGAGGTGTTATTTGAAATGGATTTGACCCAAGATAATGGTTGTAAGAATCAATACCTAAATGTAATTTAGGAATTTGAATATTACAGAAGATAGAAAATAAAATGAAATGTAAAGTTAAATGAGAGGAAAAAGAAAGATTTAAATAAAAATAAAAATGTGAATAAGAGGAAAAAGACTAAAAAATGGGAAATGAAAGGTTAGGCTTATTGGCCTTCTTATTGCTCCAAATCTCCCTATTTCTTGTGTAATTTCACTCTTAGGGGGGATTTTTGGTTGGTTGTTGTTCAAGGAAAGGAGGATGCATAGAGAGCCATATAATTACACTGTAAATTGATTGTCAAAATTTGAAGAGAAAACCATTCAATGTTGGGATTTTTTCCCTTTACATTTTCCAGTAAAAATCGGTATGTCCATTATTTGTTTGATGTTATATGTGGTCAAATCTCTTACATGTGCTTGATATACTACAAATATTTATTTTTAATAACTGCAAGTGTCTTTAATGGAAGCTAGTCTATGTTGATGACTACCTAGTGCTTTTTATTAGTGTAGGAATTTGTTTCTTAATAGTTCTTGAGGAATTCTCTTATGGTTACCTCTTCATTTGTTTAATATGAATGGTAAAATATCTATTTCAACTAACATTGGATTTTCTAAGAGATGAGATATCTACAAATGCCATCACTACACTATTGCTTTCTTTTAAGGGTTTATAGATGGAGTTATTTTATGTTGACTAATGGATTCATTTGCCAACAAAATAGAGTTTTTTCCTTCACCATATATTTCACATGCTATTTTCTAAGCTCATGCATAAAAAATAAGCCACTATGAAGGCCTCACATTTCCTATTCTCAACTAGGATGATTGTAAGCCACATTTACTTTTCTAGGATATTCATATGCTACCAATATTTAACATGAGATGTTGTATGTGGTTTGTACAAGTTGATTGGATGAGCTAGGCATCCCCATTCTCTCTTACAGATACGTTGGGTTATTTTGGGCTAGATACAACATGTGAAAGTCTAATAACACAATACATGTATCAACTTCATCTCTTCTTACTTCAATCATTGTATACTCTTATTAGTTGAGTTGTCAAATAAAAAAATGGATGCTTGGGTTGTTATAATTTGTCTTATTGTCATAAAATGTTGGAGCTTTCCATTGATATTAGATGTAGGTTGGTTTTTGGATTATTTTCACTTAGCATGTTTGGGATTGAGATTGGTCCAAGAATAGGTGTATGATCACTCTCTCTTTATCTTAAATTCTAGTTAGGAGGGTGATTAAGGAAAAGTCAAAAGGATAGAAAGGAAATCAATGGGTAGAAATTTAATGATAAATGGAATTGTTGTTTCTTAATTTGTTTAAGAAATGTGTCAAATTTTAGGTGGACACATTAAAACAGACAAATGAGTTGAGTTTTATTTCAAGGGTTTCAATAATAATGTCTTTTCTCATATGCTTAATACATAACCATTTCACATATGTGATTTATTTTAGTTTCCAACTAATATATGTGTGTTTGGATTAGTATTCAAGTTGATTTGAGTTGAGTTTTGATATTTGATAGTCTGGTATGAGATACGTTGTTCCCTTCCATCAACATTACGTGCTAAATTTGATTTATTGAAGAAATCTTGATTCATGACACTACTATTTCTTGGAAAAATATAAACACATCGATGCAATTTTGTTTTAATGGTTCATTGGATTGAGTTATCGATTTTCCAAAAATGCCATAAAAAGATGGTAAGATTGTCAATTGTTTTAGAAAACAAGTCCAGAGAATTTTCATTGCTATTTTCACACAGTAGATGTTGATCTATCACCAACAATAGACATAGAGTCATTTGAACTTATTGATGATTATTATTTGGCTATGTTAGCAAATAAGTACGTAAGAATTGAACCCAAAATTGAGAAAACCCTTCATTCCCATTCATTGATGAAGGAAGTGTAGTCTCAACCTTGATCATATTGATAAATTTAGTTTAGTTGGATATCAAAGTGAAAAGGAATTGCATGAAAGAGAGAGTTCTTAGTGAGAAAGTATTTTTAGAGTCTTGATTTTTATTGTATTGATTATTGTTGTGTTTTTGGTTAATTGAGGTGTGCGGCTTAAACTAGAGATTGGGCCGTACCTTTAACCTTGAAGAGTAGTTGAACTAGAAATTGAATCGAGAACATGGGTATTATAACTAATTAGATAAAAAAATATCTCTACATAAGTTAGAGAAATAAATATTAGAAAGTTCTTTCCTCAAAGCACCTATGCTAGTGAAGAGAGTAAGCTATATGTCCCTCATTTACAGATCATATGATATTAGAGAAATTGAATTAGAGGAATTGAATCCTTGACTATGATGCAACTACTAGAGATTTGAAGGAAAAGTAGACTCAATATAAGTATATCAAAGAGAGAAAGTTTGGAAGAAATGTAGGCCATTAATGTTTAGATTTGAGAAGAAAACAAGTACATTAAGGAAAAGGTCCAATGTTTGACCTTAGAATGATACAATTGGAGAAAAACCTTGACAGATCCACACAGCTCTTGCCATTGCTAAAGATAAAATTTGATGAATGTTAAAAATCCATCACTATAGTTATGATAGCTTGGGATAAGAGAAAATAAAACATGTGCAATGAGAGTGAAGGTTATCCAGATGGATAATAGTTAGGTGGATAGGCTCGACCAATTGTTGACTAAGTTTTAACTAGACTTGGAAAATAAGGAGGAAGCATTGGAAAATATACAAGTAGTCATTCAATATACCAAGGAAGTAAAGATACTTTAAATTTCCATTGTAGCCAAGAGCCATAGATATATCCATAATCTAGAGGTCGTGCCAAGTTCTTGAGAAACAAATAGAAGGCATGTTGATATATATATTGGTTTCCTCACGAATTTTGGAGACAAAAAAGGCCTCTAAATGTACATTTATGATTCACAAAAATTCCAAAATGAATACAATGGATATATGACTCACTACATAATTGTAAGTCAAAAATCAATGAAGATAACATATGGCCTAAAATACAATGAAATGTAAAGTTAAATGAGACAAATTAGAGAACAAATAAAGAATTAAATAAAAACTAATATGAATTAGGTGTTTAAATTAATATGTAGATTCGAAACTCCTCATGAAATTTACTAAATCACAAGACTCAAAGCTACTTACTGATATGCGGAAGTTAATTCACCATATAGAAAACAAATCATAGACATACAAAATGAAACATCACACATGCACAAAGATTTATCTAGGGGAAAAAACTGCTCAAAATCCCATACTATCTATATTGCAATAATCAAAGAATAAAGATGAATATATATGCTTTCTCAAGCTCGAGCACAACTTTCCAGTGTATAATCTATCCCTGTGCCTGACTGACTAAATCTGGCCAACACTTAGCCAGTTTTCAAGCCCTGGAAGCTCCTATTTCCTTGCGCTATTCCTCTGGGAAATTGGCCCCTATTATTTAGGAATTTCCCCCTATTCTATTGCATAATTTCCTTAGGTCCTGTTAGAGTCCTATAGTGATAGGATTCATAATTTTGAATTGGTTAAGGTTAAGCCTTGTAATATTGTACATACCTTTGCTTTCTGCAAATGTTTTCCATATTAAAAATTAAAAAATGTAAAGAGGGTGTGTCCTAAAAGAAATATCAAAGGATAAAAAGAATAAGAAAAGATGAAAAAATGAAAATATATGAACCCCAAACACAAAAACAGATCATGAAAGTGTGCAAGTCTAAATGCCACTACTATTTTACTTCTTCTGCAAATAATGGTTGTGTGCAGCTTATCATACATGCCACAACCCATGGTAGTCAAACTGCTTAATCTTGACTATTTCATGCTTTGAATTTTATGTTTATAGTTAGAGAATAAAATCTGACCAAACAACTTAATATTGGTAGATCATTAAATAGGTAGAAAAAATAAAAGCAGATCATCAGTTTAATCTGAGCCCTTGGAAGATATAAGGTTAGAAATAGATAGTTTTTTTTTATAAAAAGAAAAAGAAAGAAAAGGGTCTGCTAGCTTAAATGCACCCAAATAAGTGAAGAAAAAATGTTAGGGTAAGTAATGGGTAAGTAGAAGAAAGGTTGCTGAAGTATAAAGTTGATTGGACAAAAGCACATCTATCATGCTTAATCATATGTTTCAATGTGCATGAGCAATTAAGAAAACAAAAACAGTGGTTTACAAGTTGATTTAATTAACTCCCCCTCATTCATTTCATCCCTATACTTACTAATTTCCCCATCTACAAGTATGTTCTAGTACTAAAAATTATTCAAGTCATAAAGGCTCAGAGAATTTCTATGACTTTTGGTGGGACTGGATCCTCAGCTTAATAAGTTATGGACATTGAGTGTTAGAATTCCCTTCCTAAAAGTCATTTCGCTTCAATACCCTAATAAAACCCCTTTTCCTAAGGTTAAACTCCATTTGCTTATGAAAAGTAAAAAACCCCATGTTAAATTCCATTTTAATCAAAATACTCACAAAAATATTTTATTCTAAGTATAAGTGTATGTAAAGGAAAAATGCAAATATTACATTATGCTTAGTAGTATTTTCACTCCCCTCATTTCAGTTCATATTAATTTTTAACTTAATAATATAGCTCCCGATATAACTTTTCCCATATATAAATAAATCCCGTATATAATACCCCAACCCTTAGTTTAACTATAAACTATATTTTTATCCCATGCCCCTGACAAAACCCTCTTAACTCACCAATTCTCGGTAAAGTTAAGATAATCCCTTCATTAACCCCGTCCGATCATTTAATCCCATGTTTAACTCGTAAATAATCACAAACCACCATGGATTAAATCCCCCCCCCCCCCAAAACCTTTACCCATTTTAGGCGTGCTAATCTGTCACCTGATTGCTGTCCGATCATCAGCACCCGAATCCAACGGTTCACAACCATATCGGGTTCATTCAATATTTGACCTTTACCCGCCCGATAAAGTGGTATTTCCTGGGCCCCCATCTACTATGTGTCAAGCGTTAAGGTAGATCGAGTGACCTCGCCAAAATACTGCCTCCTCGAAAAAGCAGTACGATGGCCTACGATACCGCCTCCCCGCTAAACTTGAAGCCACTCACTGTTCATAATATAGAATTCCGCACCTATTTATCCATTACCTGTTAAAACCATGAAAACCCTCATTTTCATGCCTTTTACTCAGTTAAACAATGAAACCTATCAAACCCTTTTGGCGCCACCCTGAGCCTCTGAGACATGATTTCACCATGGATTCCCTTACGAACACCTTCCAGACTTTGTCCACAATTCTTCCCAGTTTCAGTACAACCTCTGGTCACGTCCTTGCAGACCTGTGTTTTATTAACAAATTGTTGTATTTTGTAGGTAACTAGTAGAAGACCAAAGCTTGGATAAATAGTTTTGATACTAGTCACAAAACTTGTTTACTCCAAGAATCAAAAGGAAATCTATTTAAAAACCTTCATTTAGAAGAAGAAAATAGTTATACACAAAAAAGAGGAAGAAATCATTCACACATAGACATTGAATGTTAAAACAAAGGAACCAGATAGAGCATACAGTCAAAAAACAAACAGATCAAACATACAAAAAGTTGATCAATATCCATTACCATATGCTGATACATAAAAAAAAAAATTACTGTTGAAATACACAATAAAAAGTTAAAATGTACAGTAAAAGTAAAAATAGAGTAAAGTATATTGACAGGTCATCAAAGTAAAAGTGTATTAGATGAAAGAGTATCAGTAAAAGTGTATCAGATTGAAAAATCAAAGTGAAGATAGATGACAAACAAAGTAGTCAAGGTAAACAGTAAAAGTAAACATGGAGGCAATAAGGGTGAAACAGAGATGAAGACACTTTCACCAAGAACAATGAATTTTATCCAAAGTAAAAGTAAAAACAGTTAAAATAAAATTAAGGTTAAAATATGAAATCAGAGCAAGAATGGTACATTTTCCATAAATTTCCTGTTTGAGTCATAATTTTGTAGAAACTATTGTGGCCAATCCAAGATGCATTTGGAGAAACTGGAGGAGGTTTGTGTTCCTAAAGGGCCAATCTACAAAAATATATCTCACTTTTTACAAAAATATTACAAAAATGGAGATAAATGCATATCTTCATAGCCTAGTTTTCAGACTATGCAAAGTACTGTTTTTGACATCTTTTTTTGTAGAACATATTGGGAACAACTGGAGATTAATTTTAGGAAACTGAGAGAGGTTTATCTCAATAACATACTTATATACAATAAAATCTTTCACATTTTACATATCTATCTCGGATTGAGATATAAAAAGTTATCCCTGGACCTTAATATTGCAGAATTTCTGGGGCAGAATGCACAAAGGAAGGAGGTAGTAAGTGATTTGGAAGCCTCATCATCAATTAAGATTTGCTATCAAATTCGAATTTCTATTCTTTTTCACCATCAATCCATAAATATAGTGCCAAATAGATTCATTAGTTTTGAGTGTCCTTTATTTAAGTTCTATTAATGTAAAACAGTTTGAGATATTTGTAAAACCAATCTTGATATTTTTTCAAGATATTTCAGTTTAGAATTTGTATAAATACTTCTTCATTTGAAGTATTTTGTGGTGGATTCTATTAGAAATTTCTATATACTTTTTTATCAGAAGACCCAGAAGGTTATTGTATCATTTGCTGAGCCAACAAGCTGGATTGATGAATAAAGATCAGACATTTCAAAGGATTCATGTGTTAAGCGAATTTCAGACAAGTATTCTCATGTGTTGTTGTCATTTTTCTCAAGTTATTCATAATCTTTAATGTTTTTCTCAATCTAAATGTTATAAATGGAATAATATTTCAGAACTTGTTTAATTACACTATGTCTTAACAGTTATGCATTTGAATGTTTTCTTCTGATATTTAAATTAAAGAATTCTTAATTGCTCTTTGGTTTAGATTGATTTCATGAATATCCAAGTTAAAGGATTCTTAATTTCCCTTTGATTTTGATTACCCCTTCATTCCTCATTCATTATCCAGGTCTGAGAACCCTTAACTGCTCTCTCACCCTAAGTGAAACCCTTTCACCCCTATGTCTCAAAGATCTGAAGAACACTTTGCTATCTTGCCCTCTGAAAGTTCCCTTAGTGAGTTAATCCATTTTTTCTTCCTTATTGTTTGACTCCATAGCCCAATGGTCTAAAAGACATCATTTTATCCATCTGTCTAAGCAGATCCCACTACCCAACCTCAAATACAAATGAAAAACCTCTTGAGCATTCATAACTAGCCTAAAATCACATAACTAAAACAAATTTAAATTATAAAGAGAGAGCCCTCTTTGAGCATCATGAAGGCTAGTACCTGATGTCCAAAAGTGGTTTGTAGTTACCTTGGTGATTTATTTCTTTAACCTTGAGAAAATACTGAGTGATAACATAATAGCGACTTTGTTGGGGATGACTAACATTTTCTCCAGAAATATTTTACAGTTTTAGATCTGATCTATGATGGTGAGCAGTGATTAGACACACAAAGGTTAAAATCATCCACTTGGTGACTCCAAATGAATTTCAAAATCAAGACTCCACTGGAGGAATGGACCTGAAAAAACATTATGGGAAGATTAGGTTTCTAACTTGGATTGTTATCCAAGACATCATGTTTTTTCTCATCAAGAAGGTTTTTCAATGTATATTGTATTTTAGAGAAGATCTTAGATTAGTTTTTAATTATTTTCCTTTGAAAATTGTAAATATAAAATCTCCTTACACATTTGAGCAGCATTCTTTTGAATCTTATGATGATCATTTTCCAATCAAGAAATCTCAAATAATCAAGAATTATCTTACAATCCCTGTACATATTACTGTACCTTGGAAAGTTCTTGATAGGTGTAAGCCACTCATCTTACCTCGTACACTCCATGTTTTCCCTAACAATTATTACAAGTATCTCCCTAGGTTTGATGGAGAAGATGGTAAAATCACTGCCCAAAAACATATTCAAGGTTTTGAGAATTATCTGGACTTATTTGAGATTGATGAAGATGATGTTAGAATCAGAATTTTTGCTCTCTCTTTGCAAAGTAGAGTAAAGAGTTGGTTCAAGAATCTACCTATTGCAAGCATCTCAAATTTCCAAAAGTTTGTCAAAATTTTCCTTGATAGATGGATAATCAATGTCAATATTTTTGTGATTATAGAAGAATATAATCAGTTAAAAAGACAACCAAATGAAACAATACAACAATTTTCTGATAGATTTAATCAAATCTATTATTCAATGCCATCAAATATAAGACCTCATCCTAATTCAACTCTCTTGCATTATCTAAAAGCATTTGATCTAGAGATAGAATTTCAGTTAAGAGAAAGAAACCCCTCAACACTAGAACAAATGCAGAACATTGCAGTAGATGTAGAAGTTAATATGCAAATTAGAAGAGAAAAGTTGAAAGTAGCAGGGGAGAAGAACAACATTGCAGAAGTAAAACTCGACAATTTTGGTAAGAAAAATAGAGGAAAGGATACAGAAGATCATCATGAAAGATAAGTTTTTTGTTCAAAATCACCACGACACATTTATTTCATAAAAAGAAGAGGTTGATAACCATGAGCTAATTCCTACTAATGCCAACTACCATAGATCAGAAATAGATTTATAGAGAAATATGTGGAGAGGCAATCTGCTGATCTAATGTGTATGTTTGATGACATTACTTATTTTAATGATTTTCCTAAATATGATCAGTATGATGATAATTATGTTCTTCAAATCCAAATTAACTTTACAGAGCAATCAACAACTAGTTTGGGAAATAAAGAAATTCAGTTTCAACAACTTGAAAACAATGATCATCTTATTCATATCAGCTATGAAAGTGAGGAAGAAAGTGTAGAAAATTTGGAAATAAATGAAGCTTCTTTGCCTCTTTGTTTTGCTTCATTACAGTTCATCAGAGAAAACTTTAAAGCAACAAAAAATCATCAGTCTTTAGGTATTGATATTGACAACAAAGAAGACAATGAAAATATTAATAAGGATTCATCAGTTTCACAAGTGCAGTTATCAAATTCTATTGAGACATCTGATCAGATGACATAGGAAAGTTCTATACCACTATGTTGTGAATCATTTAAATTTTTAAAGGAAATATGGTATAATATCTCCAAAGAAAAGGATGAACAACATGTAGAAATCCATGAAGTCCCATTAAAACCCTTATGTAATAGGTTGCAACAATCCTTCCACGTCTTTTATGATCCAAGTTGATATGTTACATGATGAATGCAATCATAATTTTTTTTCTCCATTAATTAACTATGAGATTCAAAATCAAGATGATAAAGGTTTCACCATACAGACATTTCAATCAGTAGAAATATCACCACAAATCTTATCTGAAAATCTGTAGGGTGATAAAGATGAAAATGACATTTCACTTTCATGGCATGGAGGCCATCCAGAACAATTGTATAGTTGCCTAGATCGGCTAAACATTAGTGTATATATTTTGGAAGATTCTTTTGTGCAGTTTCTAGAGTCAACAAAGGAAATCAAATATTTCCTTATCTTCTCATTTGTTGACAAGTTTATAATTAGCTTTAGAATCTCAATTTTAATCACAAAGAAGCACAAGCAACAAAATTCACCAATGTATATGATGCTTGAATGTTTGCATTGGCTGTTTCATTTTACCTAAGTAGCAGTTCGACAGCTGATTAGGGTAAGTAGGTAGGATTTCAGTTTGAATAAATTTATTTTTTCAGCAACAAGTTTATTTTAGATCAGATTTCAGTACATGTGTTAGATTTAAGTTTGCAGAAAAGGCTATGATTTCAGTTTAAGATTTTCAGTCACAGATATTATACAATAAGGCAAAAATCATAGAAGAACAATTTACAATGTAACTTCAGTCACAATTCAAAGGCTACTGATCTTAAAGTTCCTGACATTTCGCCAGGAAATGCCATTCCCATGTGGAGCCACTGTTAGAGTCCTATAGTGACAAGATTCATAATTTTGAATTGGTTAAGGTTAAGCCTTGTAATATTGTACATACTTTGCTTTCTGCAATTGTTTTCCATATTAAAAATTAAAAAATGTAAAGAGGGTGTCCTAAAAGAAATATCAAAGGATAAAAAGAATCAGAAAAGATGAAAAAATGAAAATATATGAACCCCAAACACAAAAACAGATCATGAAAGTGTGCAAGTCTAAATGCCACTACTATTTTACTTCTTTTGCAAATAATGGTTGTTTGCAGCTTATCATACATGCCACAACCCATGGTAGTCAAACTACGTAATCTTGACTATTTCATGCTTTGAATTTTAAGTTTATAGTTAGAGAATAAAATTAGACCAAACAGCATAATCTTGGCAGATAATTAGATAGATAGAAAAAATAAAAGGAGCTCATTAGTTTAATCTGAGCCCTTGGAAGATATAAAGTTAGAAGTAGATAGTTTGTTTTATAAAAAGAAAGGGAAAGAAAAGGGTCTGCTAGCTTAAATGCACCCAAATATGTGAAGAAAAAATGTTAGGGTAAGTAATGGTTAAGTAGAAGAAAGGTTACTGAAGTATAAAGTTGATTGGACAAAAGCACATGTATCATGCTTAATCATATGTTTCAATGTGCATGAGCAATTAAGAAAGAACAAACAATGGTTTACAAGTTGATTTAGTTAACTCCCCCTCATTCATTTCATCCCTATACTTACTAATTTCCCCATCTACAAGTATATTCTAGTACTAAAATTCCTTCAAGTCATAAAGGCTCAGAGCATTTCTCTGACTTTTGGTGGGACTAGACCCTCGGCTTAATGACTTATGGACATCAAGTGTTAGAATTCCCTTCATAAAAGTCATTTCCCTTCATTAGCCTAATAAAACCCATTTTCCTAAGGCTAAACTCCATTTGCCTATGAAAAGTAAAAAAACCCCATGTTAAATTCCATTTTACTCAAAATACACACAAAAAGATTTTATCCTAAGTATAAGTGTATGTAAAGGAAAAGTACAAATATTACATTATGCTTAGTAGTATTTTCACTCCGCTCATTTGAGTTCATATTATTTTCTAACTTAATAATATAGCTCCCGATATACATTTTCCCATATATAAATAAATCCCGTATATAATACCCCAACCCTTAGTTTAACTATAAACTATATTTTTATCCCATGCCCCCCGACAAAACCCTCTTAACTAACCAATTCTTAGTAAAGTTAAGATAATCCCTTCATTAACCCTGTCTGATCATTTAATCCCATGTTTAACTCATAAATAATCACAAACCACCATGGATTAAAGCCCAGGCCCCCCCAAAACCTTTACCCATTATAGCCATGCTAATTTGTCACCCGACTGTCATCCGATCGTAAGCACTCAAATCCAATGGTTCACAGCCATATTAGGTTCACCCGATATTCAACCTCTACCCGCCCGATAAAGTGGTATTGCCGGGCCCCATCTGCTACGCGTCAAGTGTTAAGGTAGATCAAGTGACCTCGCCAAAATACCGCCTCCTCAATAAAGCGCTGCTATGGCCTCCGATACCATCTCCCCACTAAACCCGAAACTAGTCACTGTTCATAATATAAAATTCCACGTCAATTTAGCCATTACCCATTAAAACCATGAAAACCCTCATTTTCATGCCTTTTGCTCAGTTACATAGCGAAACCTATCAAACCCTTCTGGCACCACCCTAAGCCTCTGAGACATGATTTCACAATGGATTCCCTCCCGAACACCTTCCGGAATCTGTCCACAGTTCTTCCCAGTTTCAGTACAACCTTCGGTCACCTCCTTGTAGACCTGTGTTTTATTAACAAATTTTTGTATTTTGTAGGTAATTAGTAGAAGACCAGAGCTTGGATAAACAGTTTTGATACTAGTCACAAAACTTGTTTACTCCAAGACTCGAAAGGAAATCTATTTAAAAACCTTCATTCAAAAGAAGAAAATAGTTATACACAGAATAGAGAAAGAAATCATTCACACATAGACATTGACTGTTAAAACAAAGGAACCAGACAAAGCGTACAGTCAAAAGACAAACAGATCAAACATTCAAAAAGTTGATCAATATCCATTACCATGTGCTGATACATATAAAAAAATAAATAATTTACTGTTGAAATACAAAATAAAATGTTAAAATGTACAGTAAAAGTAATAATAGAGTAAAATATATTGACAGGTCATCAAAGTAAAAGTGTATCAGATGAAAGAGTATCAGTAAAAGTGTATCAAATTGAAAAATCAAAGTGAAGATAGATGAAAAAACAGAGCAGTCTAGGTAAACAGTAAAAGTAAACATGGAGGCAGTAAGGGTTAAATAGAGATGAAGACACTTTCACCAACAACAATGAAGTTGATCCAAAGTAAAGGTAAAAACAGTTAAAAGAAAATTAAGGTTAAAAGATGAAATCAGAGTAGGAATGGTACATTTTTTAGAAACTATTGTGGCCAATCCAAGATGCATATGTGGAAACTGGAGGAGTTTTGTGTTCCTAAAGGGCCATTCTACAAAAAACTATCTCACTTTTTACACAAGTATTAAAAAAATGGAGATAAATGCATATCTTCACAACATATTTTTTACATTAATAGAACTTAAATAAAGGACACTAAAAAATAATGAATCTATTTGGCACTATATTTATGGATTGATAGTGACAAAGAAGAGAAATTTGAATTTGATAGCAACTCCTAATTGATGATGAGGCTTCCAAGTCACTTACTACCTCCTTCCTTTGTGCATTATGCCCCGGAAATTCTGCAAAATAAAGGTCCAGGGATAACTTTTTATATCTCAATTCGAGATAGATATGTAAAATGTGAAAGAGGTTATTGTAGATAAATATGTTATTGAGATATACAAAGGTATCCCTGGACCCTTATTTTGCTGAATTTCTGGGGCATAATGCACAAAGGAAGGAGGTAGTAAGTGACTTGGAAGCCTCATCATCAATTAAGAGTTTCTATCAAATTCGAATTTCTCTTCTTTGTCACCATCAATCCATAAATATAGTGCCAAATAGATTCATTATTTTTGAGTGTCCTTTATTTAAGTTCTATTAATCTAAAACAATTTGAGATATTTGTAAAACCAATCTTGATATTTTTTCAAGATATTTCAGTTTAGAATTTGTATAAATACTTCCTCATTTGAAGTATTTTGTGGCGGATTCTATTAGACATTTCTGTAGAATTTTTTATCAGAAGACCCAGAAGGTTATTGTATCATTTGCTGAGCCAACAAGTTGGATTGATGAATAAAGATCAAACATTTCAAAGGATTCATGTGTTAAGCGAATTTTAGACAAGTATTCTCATGAGTTGTTGTAATTTTTCTCAAGTTATTCATAATATTTAATGTTTTTTTCAATCTAAATGTTATAACTGGAATAATATTTCAAAACTTGTTTAATTACACTTTGTCTTAACAGTTATGCATTTGAATGTTTTCTTCTGATATTTAAATTCAAGAATTCTTAATTTCTCTTTCGTTTAGATTGTTTTCATGAATATCCAGGTTAAAGGATTCTTAATTGCGCTAAGATTTTTATTACCCCTTCATTCCCGATTCCTTATCTGGGTCTGAGAACCCTTAACTGCTTTCTCACCCCGAGTGAAACCCATTCCCCCCTATGTCTCAAAGATTTGAAAACACTTTGCTATCTTGTCCTTTGAAAGTTCCCTTTAGTGAGTTAATCCAGTTTTGCTTCCTTATTGTTTGAATCCATAGCCCAATGGTCTAAAAGACATCATTTTATCCATCTGTCTAAGCATATCCCACCACCCAATCTCAAATACAAATCAAAAACCTCTTGAACATTCATAACTAGCCTAAAATCACATAACTAAAACAAATTTAAATTATAAAGAGAGAGCCCTCCCTGAGCATCAGAAAGGTTAGGTCTTGATCTTCAAAAGTGGTTTGTAGTTACCTCGGTGATTTCTTTCTTTAACCTTGAGAAAATAATGAGTGATAACATATTGGTGACTTTGCTGGGGATGAATAACATTTTCTTCAGAAATATTTTATAGGTTTAGATTTGATCTATGATGGTGGGCAATGATCAGACGCACAAAGGTTAAAATCATCCACCTAGCGACTCCAAATAAATGTCACAATCAAGACTCCACTAAAGGAATGAACCTGAAAGAACAATATGGGAAGATCATGTTTCTAACTTGGATTTTTATCCAAGACATCATGTTTTTCTCATCAAGAAGGTTTTTGAATGTATATTGTATTTTAGAGAAGATCTTAGATTAGTTTTTAATTATTTTCCTTTGAAAGTTGTAAATATAAAATCTCGTTACACATTTGAGCATCATTCTTCTGAATCTTATGATGATCATTTTGCAATCAAGAAATCTCAAATAATCAAGAATGATCTTACAATCCCTGTACATATTCCTGTACCTTGGAAAGTTATTGATAGGTATAAGCCACTAATCTTACCTTGTACACTCCATGTTTTCCCTGACAATTATTACATGTATATCCCTAGGTTTGATGGAGAAGATGGTAAAATCATTGCCCAAAATCATATTCAAGGCTTTGAGAATTATTTGGACTTATTTGAGATTGATGAAGATGATGTTAGAATCACACTTTTTGCTCTCTCTTTGCAAAGTAGAGTAAAGAGTTGGTTCAAGAATCTACCTATTGCAAGTATCTCAAATTTCCAACAGTTTGTCAAAATTTTCCTTGATAGATGGATAATCAAAGTCAATCTTTTTGTGATCATAGAAGAATATAATCAGTTAAAAAGACAACCAAATGAAACAATACAACAATTTTCTGAAAGATTTAATCAAGTCTATTATTCAATGCCATCGAATATAAGTTCTCCTCCTGATTCAACTCTCTTGCATTATCCAAAAGCATTTGATCTAGAGATAGAATTTTAGTTAAGAGAAAGAAACCCCTCAACACTGGAACAAATGTAGAACATTGTAGTAGATGTAGAAGTTAATATGCAAATTAGAAGAGAAAAGTTGAAAGTAGGAGTGGAGAAGAACAACATTGCGGATGTAAAACTCGACATTTTGGTAAGAAAAATAGAGGAAAGGATACAGAAGATCATCATGAAAGAGAAGTTTTTTGTTCAAAATCACCATGAAACATTTATTTCACAAAAAGAAGAGGTTGATAGCCATGAACAAATTCTTGCTAATTCAAACTACCATAGATCAGAAGATAGATTTATAGAGCAATATGTGGAGAGACAATCTGCTAATCTAATGTGTATATTTGATGACATTACTTCTTTTAATGATTTACCTAAATATGATTAGTATGATGATAATTATGTTCTTCAAATTCAAATTAACTTTACAGAGCAGTCAGAAACTAGTTTGCGAAATAAAGAAATTCAGTTTCACCAACTTGAAAACAATGATCATCCTATTCAAATCAACTATCAAAGTAGGGAAGAAAGTGCAGAAATTTGGAAATAAGTGAAGCTTCTTTGCCTCTTTGTTTTGCTTCATTTCAGTTCATCAGAGAAAAGTTTAAAGAAATAAAAAATCAGCAGTCTTTAGGTATTGATATTGACAACAAAGAAGCCAATGAAAATCTTAATATGGATTCTTCAATTTCACAATTGTAGTTATCAAATTCTATTGAGATGTCTCATTAGATAACACAGGAAAGTTCTATACCATTATGTTGTGAATCATTTCAGTTTTTAAAGGAAATATGGTATAATATCTCCAAAGAAAAGGATGAACAACATGCATAAATCCATGAAGTCCCATTAAAATCCATATGTAATAGGTTGCAGCAATCCTTCCACGTCTTTTATGATCCAATAGTTGATATATTACATGATGAAAACAATCAAAATTTTTCTCCATTAATTAACTATGAGATTCAAAATCAAGATGATAAAGGTTTCACCAGACAAACATTTCAATCAGTAGAAATATCATCACAAAGCTTATCTGAAAATTTGCAGGGTTATAAAGATGAAAATGACATTTCACTTTCATGGATGGAGGCCATCTAGAACAATTGTACAATTGCCTAGATTAGTTAAACATTAGTGTATATATTTGGAAGATCCTTTTGTACAATTTCTAGTGTCAACAAAGGCAATCAAGTATTTCCTTATCTTCTCATTTTTTGACAAGGTTATAATTGGGTTTAGAATCTTAGTTTTAATCACAAACAAGCACAAACATCAAAATTCACCAATTTTTATGATGCTTGAATGGTTGCATTGGCTGTTTCATTTTACCTAACCAGTAGTTGGACAACTGATTAGAGTAAGTAGGTAGGATTTCAGTTTGAATAAATTTAATTTTTCAGCAGCAAGTTTATTTTAGATTAGATTTTAGTACAACATGTGTTAGATTTCAGTTTGCAGAAAAGGCTATGATTTCAGTTCAAGATTTTCAGTCACAAAGATTATACAATAAGGTGGAAATCACAGAAGAACAATTTACAATGTAACTTCAGTCACAATTCGAAGGCTACTAATCTTAAAGTTCTTGACATTTCACTAGGAAATGCCATCCCCATGTGGAGCCACTGTTAGAGTCCTATAGTGATAGGATTCATAATTTTGAAATGGGTAAGGTTAAGCCTTGTAATATTGTACATACCTTTGCTTTCTACAAATGTTTTCCATATTAAAAATTAAAAAATTTAAAGATGGTGTGTCCTAAAATAAAGATCAAACGACAAAAAGAATAAGAAAAGATCAAAAAATGAAAATATATGAGCCCCAAACACAAAAATAGATCATGAAAGTGTGCAAATCTAAATGCCACTACTATTTTACTTCTTCTGCAGATAAGGGTTGTGTGCCTCATCATACATACCACAACCCATGGTAGTCAAACTGCTTAATCTTGACTATTTCATGTTTTGAATTTTAAGTTTATAGTTAGAGAATAAAATCTGACCAAACAACTTAATCTTGATAGATCATTAGATAGGTAGAAAAAATAAAAGAAGCTCATCAGTTTAATCAGAGCTCTTGGAAGATATAAGTTTAAAAGTAGATAATTTGTTTTATAAAAAGAAAAGGAAAGAAAAGGGTCTGCTAGCTTAAATGCACCCAAATAAGTGAAGAAAAATGTTAGGGTAAGTAATGGGTAAGTAGAAGAAAAGTTGCTGAAGTATAAAGTTGATTGGACAAAAGCACATTTATCATGCTTAATCATACGTTTCAATGTGCATGAGAAATTAAGAAAGAGAAAACAATGGTTTACAAGTTGATTTAATTAACTCCCCCTCATTCATTTCATCCCTATACTTACTAATTTCCCCATCTACAAGCATGTTGTAATACTAATAATCCTTCAAGTCATAAAGGCTCAAAGCATTTCTTTGACTTTTGGTGGGATTGGACCCTCGACTTAATGACTTATGGACATCAAGTGTTAGAATTCCCTTCATTACCCTAATAAAACCCCTTTTTCTAAGGTTAAACTCCATTTGCCTATGAAAAGTAAAAAACCCCATGTTAAATTCCATTTTACTCAAAATACCCACAAAAGGATTTTATCCTAAGTATAAGTGTATGTAAAGGAAAAGCGCAAATATTACATTATGCTTAGTAGTATTTTCACTCTGCTCATTTCAGTTCATATTAATTTCTAATTTAATAATATAGCTTTCGATATACCTTTTCCCATATATAAATAAATCCCGTATATAATACCCCAACCCTTAGTTTAACTATAAACTATATTTTTATCCCATGCCCCAGACAAAACCCTCTTAACTAACCAATTCTCAGTAAAGTTAATATAATCCCTTCATTAACCTCGTCCGATCATTTCATCCCATGTTTAACTCATAAATAAACACAAAGCACCATGGATTAAAGCCTTACCACCCCCAAAAACCTTTACCCATTTCAACCGTGCTAATCTGTTACTTGACTACCATCTGATCGTCAGCACCCGAATCCAATGGTTCATAGCCATATCAGGTTGAACCGATATTCAACCTTTACCTACCTGATAAAGTGGTATTTCCTGGGCCCCATTTGCTATGTGTCAAGTGTTAGGGTACATCGAGTGACCTTGCCAAAATACCTCCTCCTTGATAAAGCGGTGCGATGTCCTCCGATACTGCCTCCCCGCTAAACCCGAAACCAGTCACTGTTCATAATATAAATTCCATGCCAATTTACCCATTACCCGTTAAAATCCTGAAAACCCTCATTTTCATTCCTTTTACTCAGTTACACAGCGAAACCTATAAAACCCTTCCGGCGCCACCTTGAGCCTCTGAGACATGATTTCACAATGGATTCCCTCTCGAACACCTTCCAAACTCTATCCATAGTTCTTCCCAGTTTCACTACGGTCTCCGGTCACCTCCTTGTAGACCTGTGTTTTATTAACAAATTGTTGTATTTTGCAGGTAATTGGTAGAAGACCAGAGCTTGGATAAACAATTTTGATACTAGTCACAAAACTTTTTTACTCCAAGAGTAGAAATGAAATCTATTTAAAAACCTTCATTCAAAAGAAGAAAATAATTGTACACAGAACAGAGAAAGAAATCATTCAAACAGAGATGTTGACTGTTAAAACAAAGGAACTAGGAAAAGCATACAATCAAAAGACAAACATATCAAACATACAAAAAGCTGATCAATATCCATTACCATATGCTGATACATATAAAAAACTAAATAATTTACTGTTGAAATACACTGTAAAAAGTTAAAATGTATAGTAAAAGTAAAAACACAGTAAAGGATATTAACAGGTCATCAAAGTAAAAGTGTATCAGATGAAAGAGTATCAGTAAAAGTGTATCAGATTGAAAAATCAAAGTGAAGATAGATGAAAAAATAGAGCAGTCTAGGTAAACAGTAAAAGTAAACATGGAGGCAATAAGGGTTAAACAAAGATGAAGACAATTTCACCAGCAACAATGAAGTTTATCCAAAGTAAAGGTAAAAAGAGTTAAAAGAAAATTAAGGTTAAAAGATGAAATTAGAATAGGAATGGTACATTTTCCAGAAATTTCCTGTTTAAGTTATATTTTTGTAGAAGATATTGTGGCCAATCCAAGATGCATTTGGAGAAAATGGAGGAGTTTTGTGTTCATAAAGGGCCATTCTACAAAACAATATCTCACTTTTTACACAGGTATTACAAAAAGGGAGATAAATGCATATTTCACAACATATTTTTCGCACTGTGCAAAGTCCTATTTTTGACATATTTTTTACAGAGCATATTGTGAACAATTGGAGACGAATTTTTAGAAACTGAGAGAGGTTTATCTCAATAACATACTTATCTACAATAACCCATTTCAAATTTTACATATCTATCTCGGATTGAGATATAAAAAGGTATCACTGGACCCTTATTTTGCAAAATGTTTGGGGCATAATGCACAAAGGAAGGAGGTAGTAAGTGACTTGGAAGCCTCATCATCAATTAAGAGTTGCTATCAAATTCAAATTTCTCTTATTTTTCACCATCAATAAATAAAGATAGTGCCAAATATATTTATTATTTTTGAGTGTCCTTTATTTAAGTTCTATTAATGTAAAACAATTTGAGATATTTGTAAAACCAATCTTGATATTTTTTCAAGATATTTTAGTTTATAATTTGTATAAATACTTCTTCATTTGAAGTATTTTGTGGTGGATTCTATTACACATTTCTATATAGTTTTTTATCAGAAGACCCAGAAGGTTATTATATCATTTTCTGAGTCAGCAAGTTTGATTGATGAATAAAGATCAAACATTTCAAAGGATTCATGTGTTAAGCTAATTTCAGAGAAGTATTCTCATGTGTTGTTGTCATTTTTCTCAAGTTATTCACAATATTTAATGTTTTTCTCAATCTAAATGTTATAACTGGAGTAATATTTCAAAACTTTTTTAATTACACTATGTCTTAACAGTTATGCATTTGAATTTTTTCTTTTGATATTTAAATTCAAGAATTCTTAATTGCTCCTTGGTTTATATTGATTTCATGAATATCCAAGTTAAAGGATTCTTATTTGCCCTTAGATTTTGATTACCCCTTCATTCCTCATTCATTATCCGGGTCTAAGAACCCTTAACTGCTCTCTCACCCCGAGTGAAATCCTTTCACCCCTATGTCTCAAAGATTTGAAAAACACTTTGCTATCTTGCCCTTTGAAAGTTCCCTTTAGTGAGTTAATCCAGTTTTGCTTCCTTATTGTTTGACTCCATAGCCCAATGGTCTAAAAGACATCATTTTATCCATCTGTCTAAGCAATTCCCACCACCCAATCTCAAATACAAATCAAAAACCTCTTGAACATTCATAACTAGCCTAAAATTACATAACTAAAACAAAGTTAAATTATAAAGAGAGAGCCCTCTCTGAACATCAGGAAGGCTAGATCCTAATCTCCAAAAGCGGTTTGTAGTTACCTCAATAATTTATTTCTTTAACTTTGATAAAATATTGAGTGATAACATAATGGCGACTCCGCTAGGGATGGCTAACATTTTCTTCAGAAATATTTTACAGGTTTAGATCCGATCTATGATGGTGGGCAGTGATCAGACACACAAAGGTTAAAATCATCCACCTGGCGACTCCAAATCAATTTCACAATCAAGACTCCATTGGAGGAATGCAACTGAAAGAACAATATGGGAGATCAGGTTTCTAACTTGGATTGTTATCCAAGACATCATGTTTTTCTCATCAAGAAGGTTTTTGAATGTATATTGTATTTTAGAGAATATCTTAGATTAGTTTTTAATTATTTTCCTTTGAAAATTGTAAATATAAAATCTCCTTACACATTTGATTAGCATCCTTCTGAACCTTATGATGATCATTTTGCAATCAAGAAAAATCAAATAATCAAGAATGACCTTACAATCCCTGTACATATTCATGTACCTTGGAAAGTTCTTCATAGGTATAAGCCACTCATCTTACCTCGTACACTCCATGTTTTCCCAACAATTATTACAAGTATCTCCGTAGGTTTGATGGAAAAGATGGTAAAATCATTGCCCAAAAACATATTCAAGGTTTTGAGAATTATCTGGACTTATTTGAGATTGACTAAGATGATGTTAGAAGCAAACTTTTTGCTCTCTCTTTGCAAAGTAGAGTAAATAGTTGGTTCAAGAATCTACCTATTGCAAGCATCTCAAATTTCCAACAGTTTTTCAAAATTTTCCTTGATAGATGGATAATCAAAGTCAATCTTTTTGTGATCATAGAAGAATATAATCAGTTAAAAAGACAGCCAAATGAAGTAATACAACAATTTTCTGAAAGATTTAATCAAATCTATTATTCAATGCCATCAAATATAAGACCTCCTCCTGATTCACCTCTTTCGCATTATCCAAAAGCATCTGATCCAGAGATATAATTTCAGTTAAGAGAAAGAAACCCCTCAACACTGAAACAGATGCAGAACATTGCAGTAGATGTAGAAGTTAATCTGCAAATTAGAAGCGAAAAGTTGAAAGTAGGAGCGAAGAAGAACAACTTTGCAGATGTAAAACTTGACATTTTGGTAATAAAAATAGAGGAAAGGATACAAATGATCATCATGAAAGATAAGTTTTTTGTTCAAAATCACCATGACACATTTATTTCACAAAAGGAAGAGGTTGATAGCCATGAACAAATTCCTGCTAATTCCAACTACCATAGATCAGAAGATAGATTTATAGAGCAATATGTGGAGAGACAATTTACTGATCTAGTACATATGTTTGATGAAATTACTTCTTTTAATGATTTTCCTAAATATGATTAGTGTGATGATAATTATGTTCTTCAAATCCAAATTAACTTTACAGAGTAGTCAAAAACTAGTTTGGGAAATAAAGAAATTCAGTTTTAGCAACTTGGAAACAATGATCCTCTTATTCATATCAGCTATGAAAGTAAGGAAGAAATTGCAAAAAATTTGAAAATAAGTGAAGCTTCTTTGCCTCTTTGTTTTGCTTCATTTCAGTTCATTAGAGAAACATTTAAAGCAATAAAAAATCAGCAGTCTTTAGGTATTGATATTGACAACAAAGAAGACAATGAAAATCTTAATAAAGATTCTTCAGTTTCACAAGTGCAGTTGTCAAATTCTATTGAGACGTCTGATCATCTGACACATGAAAGTTCTGTTAGTGTCAGTATCTTCATCCCTCCGTCAGTCATCAAATTCTCTTGTTGCATTGCATATTAGATGTCTCGCTCAGTCAGTTGCATTCCATTAGGATCATGGATCATTTGATGGTAGTGGATTCTTGTACATTTTCACCTCATGCCCTTTACCTGCTGACACATTACCATTCATCTAGATCGTCTGTAGTCATTTTTTTTTTAAATCTGCAAGAGTCATTTTTAGGGTTTCAGTTTCATTAGGTCTAGGGTTTCGTCAATAAGGTCTTCAAAGGGTTCAATAACGGTCAGCAGGCGCATGAGGAGGTTGAATAAAGTTCCAGTACTAATAAATTCCATCATCATATGCCCAGAAATGAATTTTTCCTCAAAACTCTATTTTGAGGAAAAACATAGTATTTTATCTTTTCATGTATATAATTTGGTGTAATCCCAATTTTTCATATGTAACAGTTCCAGTGGAAACCCTGGTCACCTTACCAAGCTTTAGCAACTTCATCCACTGCAAGGCAAACAAAAATCAAGTCATTTAGTTAATCAGAGGCAAAATAAAGCTAAACTGCCTAAAACAGAGTTTGAAAAGAAAGTGTGAAATGTAAACATTATTAAAGTGGGTTTTATGAAGTGAAAAATTAAAATCTTTGGTGTATAAGTTATTTCTTGTGTTTAAAAGACTCATTTGCATCCAAAAGAGCAAGAGCGATTTAGAGCAAGCTCGTGGTAACAAAATCGCAGCAAAGAGTTTCAGTTTCAGGGGTGCGGTGCATTGGGTGAGCGGCACGGTGCATAGAGCTAGCGTGGTGCATCGGGCCACCTTCCATAATATAAAAACTATACTGGCGCGACGCATATAGGAGGCGCGGCGTGTTGGGTTTGTGGTTCGGCGCATAGAACTGCAAGCCATTTTCACCACAAATTCATCCAAATTCTCAATTTTTTGGTTTCCTTCGGTCCAAGGTAAGTCAAAAACTCTTCAAATGCCAATGAAAGTGTGTCTTAAGATGTCTATGATGATCTAGTAGAAAAAATTTTCAAACCCTACTTCCTTGCAATTTTTGCTCAAAACATGATTGCATAGGGTTTGTAAATTTGTTTTTGTTGCCATCACTCCCTCACCTTTTGTTCCCTCACTTCTTTTCTAGTTTCATTAACTCATTTTACTATCCCCCATATCCCTAAATTCATTCACCCCTATCCCCAATTCCCATTATCCCAAACCCTAGCTACAAAATTCCCAAACCCTAATTGCTATCCCAAAAGCCTAAAAACTGTCCCTAAAAACTTTTAATTCCGCAAATTCCAGTCAGCAACATTCCCAAAATCCCTCTTACCCTCTCCCTTCATAGTCCCTCATACATTTTCATACACTTGGCAGGAAAAAATCAAAGACACCTAAAATCTCTTCATACTCATCTAAGAAAAAACAAACATTTGGCAAACATGGAGTCTGATCCTTCCTATGACCGAGATGAAGAGACACACAATGACTTTCCTACCGAAATGCATGCACCAAGGAGACCTCACAAGGGTGGCAAACATATAAGTGAGGAGCCTACTTCACTTGCCGAGCTGCAGGCCTGCCCTCTTGCTGTCACATGCTTTCAACACCAATCCTGTTATCAGTTCTGTGAGATGGTTGCAAGAGTTTAGTACCATCATGAGTTGGCCAAGTTATTTGTGCTTCATTTACATAGCGGCCAAGTCACTCTAGCGGGGGTGACATTCACCTTAACAACGGAGTCTATTTCTCTAGCGACTAGCATTCCCAACATTGGTGAGCAGTGGAATAAGAGGCAGCAGATTGACAGGGAACATTATGAGCCTTACATTAAGGGTGGCTATTTGACACATCTTAGCAGATTTTTTCCTTTCCGATATCTGAAAGAATCATATGCTCCCTTGATGAAACTCATAATTAAGTATTTTAGTTGTGAGGGCCGGTTTTCTCGCCTGTATGCCTACCATATCAAACTGTTGATGCACTTTACCAGGGTGAGAATGATGAATCTCCCCTACTTCATTTGCTGGAACATTGAGAAGATGACCACCCTAGTGCAAAGAAAGACTCCTCAGCAATAGTATAACAACATATACCATTTTGCACTAATCAAAATTATGGTCTTGCATCAGCTTGGTTTACAGAACATCTCATGGGAGGATTTCATTTCACATGAGGTCTTCAATGCTCCTCAAGTACCTCCAACAACTTTTCGTGAGACAGGTGGACCTTCACATCAACATGAGAGTCATGAGATACAAACCACTAGTGTGCCAATATTTTCACCTATCAAAAGGGCACTAGAAGGTTGTTTGCGGCAGCAAAGCGAGTATTATCACCACCTGGGGTGGAAGGGGTCTCACTTCCTCCATTAGCAGGGCAGGTTCGGGACAAGGGCAAGAGTCCATTACAGGATGAGGGGCCTTCGGGAGAGCAGGAGACAGATTTTATTCTTATTCAGGATGATGACACCGATTTGGGCTCACAAAGCTCAAAGCTTAGAGAGATCATCCAGGAGCAACAAGCCAACATTCAACATTTTTCTCTCAACCTACAAAGGGCCAAGTGGATCGTCAAATATCTGGAGCAAAGAAACAAACAACTAGAGGATCAGCAAACCATAATGGAGCTAAGAAACATACGAGAAAACTGGCAAGTTGCCAAAAGGAGGAAAGTCAAGTTCACAACATTTGAGCAAGAAATCAATGTTGATCGTGAGTCTTGGTTGGAGAGGACTAATATCCACTTGGAGAGGATGCCATAGAAGGCCATCAATGAGAACAATATGTTGAGAAAAATGGCATATCACTATTTGTCAAGGAATATGGTGTGCCAATCTAGAATTAGGAAGTTGAAGGCCAAGTTGAAGAAGAGATCGAGGAGGAAAAAAGCGCAAGATAAACTTTAGATATTGGCTGAGGCTTCCTTGGCCCAGCATAGCACTTAATGGAGGACACTCAACCCAAATTTAAAAAAAAATTGGGACACTTTTTGCATTTTTTGAATTTTTGGGCCAAAAAACAAGTTTTTTTGCTTAATGCACTGCGCCACCCAGCGCTGACTTTTGATGGAGGCATCATTTTGAGGAAAAATCAACATATTTGGATTTTTCATGAAAAAATATGCATGCTCACAAACAGCCAAGAAATTTTGACAGGTTTTGGGCTACCAAAAAGGTAAAAAACACCCAAAAATTGACCTTTCTGCCCCTTTTTTGACACACAAGAAGCAGTCCTGGGAGAACTCAGTTTTGGAGTGGAAAATGGAGGCCAAATTAAAAAATTCCACTTGTTCTGGAAAGTAGACAGGTATACCTTTCTAACACGCCCACTTGGAGAAACTTTGGACATTGGGAAGGCCTCCAAAACCAGCTGCAAAAAGGCGCTACGCATAGGGAAATCAGCGCGGCGCATTAGGGAAATTTTGCTCAGTTTGACAAAAAATACTCTGTTTTTCGCCTAGTTTCTTGACAGTTTGAATTTTATCCTTCTTAATGTCAAAATCATGATGTAATTAAATGTAAATTAATGTATCTTGATGTAATTATGTTTAATTTTCACTCATAGAGGTAGATTCATCCATGAAAAGGTAGTTTGCAACTGAATGAATCAGTTCCCTAGTTTTTAGAGGCATGCCATTCCACTGCCTACTTTTTAGTTCTCAGTTTAGAATTTGTTGGAACAGCTCCTAAACTCATGATATCAAACCCTAGAGGCTAGGATGAGTTGTTGTTTGCCTATATCTTATGTTTTTTCAGTCATTAGCATGGTTGGACTTCTGGGAAAGCTTGGAGCTTCATTGTATACTCATTTTAGCACTTTGGCTAAGGAATAGACCAATGGTTTGCAACACTTTATGGGATTCATGTGGCATTTTTCTTTGGTATTGTGTTTTCCTTTGTAATTGTAAGTTTACATGTGATTTAGGTATGCCATATCTCTCTTTATTTCTTCTTAACTAAACAAACAAGGATAAAGGTAGAATACATTGAAAATGCAGTGCTCTACCTAGGGTTTGCTTAGTTATCTATGTTTTCAGCTGATTGAAAAGGATCCCTGAGCTCTTCATGCCATTTTCAACTCCTCATCTGTCTAAAATCTCTCCATCTCACTCATTTTGAAGTACCAAATCATTTGCCTACCTTGCCCCATAGAGATCTTTGCAAAACTAAGTCACATTCCCCAGACCCCAAATCTGCCTTTCACATTTGAGCCAACAAAACATCATAAAATTCAATCAAACACCTCTGTACACATAACTAGCCTAAAATCAATCAATACATTGGTCATCTCAAGCTTCATTGGCCATATTTTCTGAGATTGAAAAGGAGAGAGCCCTCTCCCAACCTGGTAGGGCTAGCTACCAGATTAAGCATGGTTTGATGTTACCCTCGATCCAACCTTTCTTAGCCTGAGGTAGATTTAGGCCCTAACAAGTTCTATACCACTATGTTGTGAATCACTTCAGTTTTTAAAGGAAACATGGTATAATATCTCCAAAGAAAAGGATGAAAAACATGTAGAAATCCATGAAGTCCCATTAAAACCCATATGTAATAGGTTGCAGCAATCCTTCGACGTCTTTTATGATCCAATAGCTGATATGTTACATGATGAATGCAATCAGAAATTTTCTCCATTAATTAACTATGAGATTCAAAATCAAGTTGATAAAGGTTTCACCAGACAAACATTTCAATCAGTAGAAATATCATCACAAAGCTTATCTGAAAATCTACAGGGTTATAAAGATGAAAATGACATTTCACTTTCATGGCACGGAGGCCATCCAGAACAATTGTACAATTGCCTTGATCAGTTAAACATTAGTGTATATATTTTGGAAGATCCTTTTGTACAGTTTCTAGAGTCAACAAAGGAAATCAAGTATTTCCTTATCTTCTCATTTGTTGACAATGTTGACAATGTTATAATTGGATTTAGAATCTCAGTTTTAATCACAATCAAGCACAAGCAACAGAATTCACCAATGTATATGATGCTTGAATGGTTGCATTGGCTGTTTCATTTTACCTAACCAACAATTGGACAAATGGTTAGAGTAAGTAGGTAGGATTTCAGTCTGAATAAATTCAGTTTTTCAGTAGCAAGTTTATTTCAGATTAGATTTCAGTACAACATGTGTCAGATTTCAGTTTGAAGAAAAGGCTATGATTTCAGTTTAAGAATTTCAGTCAGAGAGATTATATAATAAGGTAGAAATCACAGAAGAACAATTTACAATGTAACTTTAGTCACAATTCAAAGGCTACTGATCTTAAAGTTCTTGACTTTTCGCTAGGAAATGCCATCCCCATGTGGAGCCACTGTTAGAGTCCTATAGTGATAGGATTCACAATTTTAAATTGGCTAAGGTTAAGCCTTGTAATATTGTACACAACTTTTCTTTTTGCAAATGTTTTCCATATTAAAAATTAAAAAATGTAAAGAGGGTGTGTCTTAAAAGAAATATCAAAGGACAAAAAGAATAAGAAAAGATAAAAAAATGAAAATATATGAGCCCCAAACACAAAAACAGATCATGAAAGTGTGCAAGTCTAAATGCCACTACTATTTTACTTCTTGTGCAGATAATGGTTGTGTGCAGCTTATCATACATACCACAACCCATGGTAGTCAAACTGCTTAATCTTGACTATTTCATGCTTTGAATTTTAAGTTTATAGTTAGAGAATAAAATCTGACCAAATAGCTTAATCTTGACAGATCATTAGATAGGTAGAAAAAATAAAAGGAGCTCATCAGTTTAATTTGATCCCTTGGAAGATATAAGGTTAGAAGTAGATAGTTTTTTTTTATAAAAATAAAAGGAAAGAAAAGGGCATGCTAGCTTAAATGCACCCAAATAAGTGAAGAAAAATGTTAGGGTAAGTAATGGGTAAGTAGAAGAAAGGTTGTTGGAGTATAAAGTTGATTGGACAAAAGAAAATTTATCATGCTTAATCATATGTTTCAATTTGCATGAGCAATTAAGAAAGCAAAAGCAATGGTTTACAAGTTGATTTAATTAACTCCCCCTCATTCATTTCATTCTTATGCTTACTAATTTCCCCATCTACAAGCATGTTCTAGTACTAAAAATCCTTCAAGTCATAAAGGCTTAGAGCATTTCTCTGAATTTTGGTGGGTTTGGACGCTAGACTTAATGACTTATGGACATCAAATGTTAAAATTCCCTTCATAAAAATAATTTCCCTTCATTACCCTAATAAAACCCCTTTTCCTAAGGTTAAGCTGCATTTTCCTATGAAAAGTAAAAAACCCCATGTTAAATTCCATTTTACTCAAAATACCCACAAAAAGATTTTATCCTAAGTATAAGTGTATGTACAGGAAAAGCACAAATATTACATTATGCTTAGTAGTATTTTCACTCTGGTCATTTCAGTTCATATTAATTTCTAACTTAATAATATAGCTCCCGATATACCTTTTCCCTTATATAAATAAATCCCGTATATAATACCCCAACCCTTAGTTTAACTATAAACTATATTTTTATCCATTACCATATGCTGATACATATAAAAAACTAAATAATTTACTGTTGAAATACACAGTAAAAAGTTAAAATGTACAATAAAGGATATTGACATGTCTTCAAAGTAAAAGTGTATCATATGAAAGAGTATCAGTAAAAGTGTATCAGATTGAAAAATCGAAGTGAAGATAGATGAAAAAATAGAGCAGTCAAGGTAAACAGGAAAAGTAAACATGGAGGCAATAAGGGTTAAACAGAGATGAAGACACTTTCACCAGAAACAATGAAGTTTCTCCAAAGTAAAGGTAAAAATAGTTAAAAGAAAATTAAGGTTAAAAGATGAAATCAAAGCAGGAATGGTACATTTTCTAGAAATTTCCTGTTTAAGGCATAATTTTGCAAAAACTATTGTGGCCAATCCAAGATGAAATTGGATAAACTGGAGGAGGTTTGTGTTCTTAAAGGGCCAATCTACAAATAAATATCTCACTTGTTACACATGTATCAAAAAAAGGGAGATAAATGCATATCTTCACAGCCTATTTTTCGGAGTGTGCAAAGTCCTGTTTTTGACATATTTTTTCAGAGCATATTGTGAACAGTTGGGTATGAATTTTAGGAAAATGAGAGGGCTTTATCTCCATAAAATACTTATATACCATAACCTCTTTCACATTTTACATATCTATCTCGGATTGAGATATAAAAAGGTATCACTAGACCATAATTTTGCAAAATTTCTGGGGCCTAATGCACAAAGGAAGGAGGCAGTAAGTGACTTGAAAGCCTCATCATCAATTAAGAGTTGCTATCAAATTCAATTTTCTCTTCTTTGTCACCATCAATCCATAAATATAGTGCCAAATAGATTCATTAGTTTTGAGTGTCCTTTATTTAAGTTCTATTAATGTAAAACAATTTGAGATATTTGTAAAACCAATCTTGATATTTTTTTCAAGATATTTTAGTTTAGAATTTGTATAAATACTTCTTCATTTGAAGTATTTCGTGGTGGATTCTATTAGACATTTCTATAGACATTTTTATTAGAAGACCCAGAAGGTTATTGTATCATTTGTTGAGCCAGCAAGTTGGATCGATGAATAAATATCAGACATTTCAAAGGATTCATGTGTTATGTGAATTTTAGACAAGTATTCTCATGTGTTGTTGTCATTTTTCTCAAGTTATTCATAATCTTTAATGTTTTTCTCAATCTAAATGTTATAACTAGAATAATATTTTAGAACTTGTTTAATTACATTGTCTTAACATTTATGCATTTGAATGTTTTCTTCTGATATTTAAATTAAAGAATTCTTAATTGCTCTTTATTTTAGATTGATTTCATGAATATCCAGGTTAAAGGATTCTTAAGTGCCCTTTGATTTTGATTATCCCTTCATTCCTCATTCATTATCTGGGTCTGAGAACCCTTAACTTCTCTCTCACCCCGAATGAAACCCTTTCACCCCTCTATCTCAAAGATATGAAAAACACTTTGCTATCTTACCCTTTGAAAGTTCCCTTTAGTGAGTTAATCCAGTTTTGCTTCCTTATTGTTTGACTCCATAGCCCAATGGTCTAAAAGACATCATTTTATCCATCTGTCTAAGCAGATCCCACCACCCAATTTCAAATACAAATCAAAAACCTATTACTCATTCATAACTAGCCTAAAATTACATAACTAAAACAAAGTTAAATTATAAAGAGAGAGCCCTCTCTAAGCATCAGGAAGGCTAGGTCCTAATGTCCAAAAGTGGTTTGTAGTTACCTCGGTGATTTCTTTCTTTAACCTTGAGAAAATACTGAGTGATAACATAATGGCGACTTCGCTGGGGATGACTAACATTTTCTTCAGAAACATTTTACAAGTTTAGATCTGATCTATGATGGTGGGTAGTGATTAGACACACAAAAGTTAAAATCATCCACCTAGCGACTCCAAATCAATTTCACAATAAAGTCTCCACTGGAGGAATGAACCTGAAAGAATAATATGGGAAGATCAAATTTCTAAATTGGATTGTTATCCAAGACATCGTGTTTTTTCTCATCAAGAAGGTTTTTCAATGTATATTTTATTTTAGAGAAGATCTTAGATTTGTTTTTTATTATTTTCCTTTGAAAATTGTAAAAATAAAATCTCCTTACACATTTGAGCAACATTCTTTTGAATCTTATGATGATCATTTTGTAATCAAGAAATCTCAAATAATCAAGAATGATCTTACAATCCCTGTACATATTCCTGTACCTTGGAAAGTTCTTGATATGTATAAGCCACTCATCTTACCTCGTACACTCCATGTTTTCCCTAACAATTATTACAAGTATCTCCCTCGGTTTGATGGAGAAGATGGTAAAATCACTGCCCAAAAACATGTTCAAGGTTTTGAGAATTATCTGGACTTATTTGAGATTGATGAAGATGATGTTAGAATTAGACTTTTTGCTCTGTCCTTGCAAAGTAGAGGAAAGAGTTGGTTCAATAATCTACCTATTGCAAGCGTCTCAAATTTCCAACAATTTGTCAAAATTTTCCTTGATAGATGGATAATCAAAGTCAATATTTTTGTGATCATAGAAGAATATAATCAGTTAAAAAGACAGCCAAATGAAATAATACAACAATTTTCTGAAATATTTAATCAAATCTATTATTCAATGCCATCAAATATAAGACCTCCTCTTGATTCAACTCTCTCGCATTATCCAAAAGAATTTGATCTAGAGATAGAATTTCAGTTAAGATAAAGAAACCCCTCAACACTAGAACAGATGCAAAACATTGCAGTAGATGTAGAAGTTAATATGCAAATTAGAAGAGAAAAGTTGAAAGTAGGAGCAGAGAAGAACAACATTGAAGATGTAAAACTCGACATTTTGGTAAGAAAAATAGAGGAAAGGATACAAAAGATCATCATGAAAGATAAGTTTTTTGTTCAAAATCACCATGACACATTTATTTCATAAAAAGAAGAGGTTGATAGCCATGAACAAATTCCTACTAATTCCAACAACCATAGATCAGAAGATAGATTTATAGAGCAATATGTGGAGAGGCAATTTGCTGATCTAATGTGTATGTTTGATGGCATTATTTTTGTTAATGAATTTCCTAAATATGATCAGTATGATGATAATTATGTTCTTCAAATCCAAATTAACTTTACAGATCAGTCAGAAACTAGTTTGCAAAATAAAGAAATTCAGTTTCACCAACTTGAAAACAATGATCATCTTATTCATATCAGCTATCAAATTAAGGAAGAAAGTGCAGAAAATTTGGAAATAAGTGAAGCTTCTTTGCCTCTTTGTTTTGTTTCATTTCAGTTCGTTAGAGAAAAGTTTAAAGAAATAAAAAATCAACAGTCTTTAGGTATTGATATTGACAACAAAGAAGACAATGGAAATCTTAATAAGGATTCTTTAGTTTCACAAGTGCAGTTATCAAATTCTATTGAGACGTCTAGTTAGATGACGCAGGAAGGACACAGGAAAGTTCTATACCACTATGTTGTGAATCATTTCAGTTTTTAAAGGAAATATGGTATACTATCTCCAAAGAAAAGGATGAACAACATGCAGAAATCCATGAAGTCCCATTAAAACCCATATGTAATAGGTTGTAGCTAGCCTTCCACGTCTTTTATGATCCAATAGCTGATATGTTACATGATGAATGCAATCAGAATTTTTCTCCATTAATTAACTATGAGATTAAAAATCAAGATGATAACGGTTTCACCATACAGACATTTCAATCAGTAGAAATATCATCACAAAGCTTATCTGAAAATCTGCAGGGTGATAAAGATGAAAATGACATTTCACTTTCATGGCATGGAGGCCATCCAGAAAAATTGTACAATTGCCTAGATCAGTTAAACATTAGTGTATATATTTTGGAAGATCCTTTTGTACAGTTTCTAGAGTCAAAAAAGGAAATCAATTATTTCCTTATCTTCTCATTTGTTGACAAGGTTATAATTGGCTTTAGAATCTCAGTTTTAATCACAAACAAGCACAAACAACAAAATTCACCAATGTATATGATTTTTGAATGGTTGCTTTGGCTGTTTCATTTTAGCTAACTAGCAATTGGACAACTGATTAGAGTAAGTAGGTAGGATTTTAGTTTGAATAAATTCAATTTTTCAGCAGCAAGTTTATTTCAGATTAGATTTCAGTACAACATGTGTCAGATTTTAGTTTGCAGAAAAGGCTATGATTTCAGTTCAAGATTTTCAGTCACAGAGATTATACAATAAGGCAGAAATCACAGAAGAACAATTTACAATGTAAGTTCAGTCACAATTCAAAGGCTACTTATCTTAAAGTTCTTGACATTTCAGTAGGAAATGCCATCCCCATGTGGAGCCACTATTAGAGTCCTATAGTGATAGGATTCATAATTTTGAATTGGCTAAGGTTAAACCTTGTAATATTGTACATAACTTTGCTTTCTGCAAACGTTTTCCATATTAAAAATTGAAAAATGTAAAGAGGGTGTGTCCTAAAGGAAATATCAAAGGACAAAAAGAATAAGAAAAGATCAAAAAATGAAAATATATGAGCCCCAAACACAAAAACAGATCATGGAAGTGTGCAAGTCTAAATGGCACCACTATTTTACTTCTTCTGCAAATAATGGTTGTGTGCAGTTTATCATACATACCACAACCCATGGTAGTCAAACTGATTAATATTGACTATTTCATACTTTGAATTTTAAGTTTATAGTTAGAGAATAAAATCTGACCAAACAGCTTAATCTTGATAGATCGTTAGATAGGTAGAAAAAATGAAAGGAGCTCATCCATTTAATCTGAGCCCTTGGAAGATATAAGGTTAGAAGTAGATAGTTTGTTTTATAAAAAGAAAAGGAAAGAAAAGGGTCTGCTAGCTTAAATTCACCCAAATAAGTGAAGAAAAATGTTAGGGTAAGTAACGGGTAAGTAGAAGAAAAGTTGCTGAAGTATAAATTTGATTGGACAAAAGCACATTTATCATGCTTAATCATATGTTTCAATGTGCATGAGCAATTAAGAAAGCAAAAACAATGGTTTACAAGTTGATTTAATTAACTCCCCCTCATTCATTTCATTCCTATACTTACTAATTTCCCCATCTATAAGCATGTTCTAGTACTAAAAATCCTTCAAGTCATAAAGGCTCAGAGCGTTTCTCTGACTTTTGGTGGGACTGGACCCTTGGCTTAATGACTTATGGACATCAAGTGTTAGAATTCCCTTCATAAAAGTGATTTCCCTTCATTACCCTAATAAAACCCCTTTTCCTAAGGTTAAACTCCATTTGACTATGAAAAGTAAAAAACCCCATGTTAAATTCATTTTTACTCAAAATACCCACAAAAAGATTTTATCCTAAGTATAAGTGTATGTAAAGGAAAAGCACAAATATTACATTATGCTTAGTAGTATTTTCACTCCTCTCATTTTAGTTCATATTAATTTCTAACTTAATAATATAGTTCCCGATATACCGTTTCCCATATATAAATAAATCCCGTATATAATACCCCAACCCTTAGTTTAACTATAAACAATATTTTTATCCCATGCCCTCGACAAAACCCTCTTAACTAACCAATTCTCGGTAAAGTTAAGATAATCACTTCATTAACCTTGTTTGATCATTTAATCCCATGTTTAACTCGTAAATAATCACAAACCACCATGGATTAAAGCCTCGACCCCCTCAAAACCTTTACCCATTTCAGCCGTGCTAATCTGTTACCCAACTGCCATCTAATGGTAAGCACTCGAATCCAACGGTTCATAGCCATATCAGGTTCCTTTGATATTCGACCTTTACCCACCTGATAAAGTGGTATTGCCCTGGCCTCATCTGCGATGTGTCAAACGTTAAGGTAGATCGAGTGACCTCGCCAAAATACTGCCTCCTCGATAAAGCGGTGCGATGTCTTCTGATACTGCCTCCCCTCTAAACCCGAAACCAATCATTGTTCATAATATAAAATTCCATGCCAATTTATCCATTACCCATTAAAACCCCGAAAACCCTCATTTTCATGCCTTTTACTCAGTTATACAGTGAAACCTATCAAACCCTTCTGGCACTACCTTGAGCCTCTAAGACATGATTTCAAAATGGATTCCCTCCCAAACACCTTCCGAACTCTGTCCACAGTTCTTCTCAGTTTCACTATGGCCTCCGGTCACCTCCTTGCAAACCTGTGTTTTATTAACAAATTGTTGTATTTTGTAGGTAATTAGTAGAAGACCAGAGCTTGGATAAACAATTTTGATACTAGTCACAAAATTTGTTTACTCCAAGACTCGAAAGGAAATCTATTTAAAAACCTTCATTCAAAAGAAGAAAACAATTATACACAGAACAAAGAAAGAAATCATTCACATAGAGACATTGACTGTTAAAACAAAGGAACCAGATAGAGCATACAGTCAAAAGACAAACAGATCAAACATACAGAATGTTGATCAATATCCATTACCATATGCTGATACATATAAAAAACTAAATAATTTACTGTTGAAATACACAATAAAAAGTTAAAATGTACAATAAAAGTAAAAACACGGTAAAGGATATTGACAGGTCATCAAATTAAAAGTGTATCAGATGAAAGAGTATCAGTAAAAGTGTATCAGATTGAAAAATAAAATTGAAGATAGATGAAAAAAGTTAAAACAGAGCAGTCAAGGTAAACAATGAAAGTAAACATGGAGGCAGTAAGGATTAAGCAGATATGAAGACACTTTTACCAGCAACAATGAATTTTATCAAAAGTAATGGTAAAAAAAGTTAAAAGAAAATTTTGGTTAAAAGATGAAATCAGAGCAGGAATGGTACATTTTCCAGAAATTTCCTTTTTAATTCATAATTTTTCAGAAACTATTGTGGCCAATCCAAGATGCATTTGGAGAAACTAGAGGAGGTTTGTGTTCCTAAAGGGCCAATATACAAAAACTATCTCACGTTTTACACAGGTATTACAAAAAGGGAGATAAATGCATATCTTCACAGCCTATGTTTTGGACTGTGCAAAGCCCTGTTTTTGACATCTTTTTTCAGAGCATATTGTGAACGGCTGGAGATGAATTTTGGGAAAAGGAGAGAGGTTTATCTCAATAACATAATTATCTACAATAACCTCTTTCACATTTTACATATATATCTCAAATTGAGATATAAAAAGGTATTCCTGGACCCTAATTTTGTAGAATTTCTGGGGCACAATGCACAAAAGAAGGAGGTAGTAAGTGACTTGGAAGCCTCATCATCAATTAAGAGTTGCTATCAAATTTGAATTTCTCTTCTTTGTCACCATCAATCCATAAATATATTTCCAAATAGATTCATTATTTTTTGGTGTCCTTTATTTAACTTTTATTAATGTAAAATAGTTTGAGATATTTGTAAAACCAATCTTGATATTTTTTCAAGATATTTTAGTTTAGAATTTGTATAAATACTTCTTCATTTGAAGTATTTTGTGGTGGATTCTATTAGAAATTTCTATAGAATTTTTGATGAGAAGACCCAGAAGGTTATTGTATCATTTGCTGAGCCAGCAAGTTGGATTGATGAATAAAGATCAAACATTTCAAAGGATTCATGTGTTAAGTGAATTTCAGACAAGTATTCTCATGTGTTGTTGTAATTTTTCTCAAGTTATTTATAATATTTAATGTTTTTCTCAATCTAAATGTTATAACTGGAATAATATTTCAAAACTTGTTTAATTACACTCTATCTTAACAGTTATGCATTTGAATGTTTTCTTCTGATATTTAAATTAAAGAATTCTTAATTTCTCTTTGGTTTAGATTGATTTCATGAATATCCAAGTTAAAGGATTCTTAATTGCCCTTTTATTTTGATTACTCCTTCATTCCTCATTCATTATCTAGGTCTGAGAACCCTTAAATACTCTCTCAGCCTGAGTGAAACCCTTTCACCCCTCTATCTCAAAGATATGAAAAATACTTTGCTATCTTGCCCTTTGAAAGTTTCCTTTAGTGAATTAATCCAGTTTTTGCTTCCTTATTGTTTGACTCCATGGCCTAATGGTCTAAAAGACATCATTTTATCCATTTGTCTAAACAGATGCCACCACCCAATCTCAAATACAAATAAAAAACCTCTTGAACATTCATAACTAGTCTAAAATCACATAACTAAAACAAAGTTAAATTATAAAAAGAGAGCCCTCTCTGAGCATCAGGAAGGCTAGGTCCTGATCTCGAAAAGTGGTTTGTAGTTACCTCGGTGATTTATTTCTTTAACCTTGAGAAAATATTGAGTGATAACAGGTCCTTCCTTTGACTACATGCACCATCTGTACACATTAGAATATGCTACAACTGATAGCACATTGTCTTGGAATGTCCACATCAACTTGGTAACTCTAATTCTCTGCATGCAACAATTATTTTGGGCTAATTGATCAGTTAACTGGTTGAACATTGAGTGTGGTTGAAGTTCCACTTCCATAACTTGACCTCCACTAGTTCTTATGACGGTTAGAACTAATTAAACTAACAATAACTCAAATTAACTGAAATAGATTGCTACAAATTAAAAATCAAACATACTAAACTGAAATCAAGCTTCCCCAACTCAAATTAACTGAGTTAACTGAGTGAAAAGTGCCATGTCCTCAGTTAACTATCACCAAGAGTTTCGGTGAAGTAGAAATTCAGATTTTCTCTAGTTTGACCAAGGCAAAGTCAAACTGAAATTTCCTTGCTGCATTTTCAACACTCCCTCTCAACAAGAAAGGCATTATCAACCACCCCTATCCTGCACCTGTGGAAATCGAACTTCCCTCTTGACAAGGCCTTTGTCAAAATTGTCAAAATATCAGCATCTTTTTCCTCTGTTGGAATGTACTACAACAATATAATCCGCCTCAACACACAATCTCGTAGATGGTGATACCAGATATCAATATGTTGGATCGATCGTGAAAAACATGATTTTCAGAGACTTTGATGCAACTATGATTATCACAGTAAATCACAGTTGGATCCATCGTTTGACCAAACAAGCCAATAAGTATCTTTCTCATCCATATCACCTCACATGCTGCTTGACTTCTAGCCATGAAATCTACTTCTGTCAAACTGAGTGCCACAAATCTTTTGTTTCTGCTGTACTAAGAAACCACTAGGGACCCAACACTGAAAATTCCACCTGATGTACGCTTCTGGTCTGATGGAATTCCCACCCAATCTGCATTGGTGAAGCCACATAGCTTCACTCCCTCTGTATGTATGTACCAAATTCCAAACTGGGAAGTGCCTTTGAGGTATCATAGAACATACTTAGCTTCCATCTAAAATAGTTTGGTTGGCCTAACCATAGCTTGGCTCAGCTGGTTTTCTACAAAGCACATATCTAGTAGTGTGTTCACAAGATACATGAGTGAACACACTAACTTCTGGTAAACAGCCGCATGCACTTCTTCACCTGAATTAGCATCCTCTTTCATCTAGTTGCTCACTAGAGGATTCTCCATGGGTTTGCACCTGTGAATGTGAGTCCTCTAAAGTATATAATTGGCATACTTTCCCTGAGAGACAAATAGTTCCCCATCACCTTGCCATACTTTCAATCTGAGGAAGTAGTGCATGAGACCCATGTCCTTCCTATCAAACTGTCTTGCAAGGTCCTCCTTGCAAGATCTGATCAACTGCTTATCCCTAGTCAAGATCAAGTCATCAACATAAAAAATAATAATCAACAATTTACCTTCTACCAAAATATGATAGAGGTTTGCATCCGATTCACTTTTGGTGAAGCCAAAACTGGTTAGATAGCTATCAATCCTAGTGTACCAAAAGTATCGAAGCCTTCAAATTTCTCAATATACACCTCCTCCTCAATAACTCCATTGAGGAATGTTGTTTTCACATCCATCTGGTGGATCTTCCACCCTATTTGTGTAGCCAGAGAAAGGATTGATCTAATGGATGAGTAACTTGCTACAGGAGAAAAGGTCTCCTCATAGTCAATCCCCTTAACTTGAGAGTACCCCTTGGCCACAAATTTGGCCTTGTACTTTTCTATGCTTCTGTCTGTTGCATGAATCACTTTGAAGATCCATATCGAACCCACAAATGATTTTTCCGCTGGGCTTGGGACTACTTCCCAAACGCTGTTGTTCACAATGGATTCA